>CM039681.1:68036177-68700405 GCA_022537955.1 Schmidtea mediterranea | reverse complement strand
TAGAAATTTTCCCGGCCCACAGCCGACACATCAGCAAATAATTTAAAATCGAACATAGTTACAGAGGCATGTAAGTGCGTGGAAATCGCCAATGAATGTACCCGTGAAGAACTCAGCGGCGCGCAAGCCGGTCGTAACGTCAATAATATCCATAGCTGAAAGCGAGAAAAATAAGGAAGAAGTCCTCTGGCTGCTCTCGTTTCTCCAATCTTAAACTATCGACCTATAAATCAATATTACATACGGCTAAAAATATCAACACGAGTAATCAGTGGTGCACCTCAGTAAAATATAAATATAAACACAATATGCGCCTAAGGCCTATTAAAGGTAAAGGGTACTCGGGTTAAATTAACTGAAATCGTTGTTAAACTATTTGATTAACATTTGAAATAAATAAAATTTATTGGAACATGAATCGATTAAAATTGAAAATTAATTAAAAATAACCATAATTGTAGAAGTAAAGTATTTATTGGATAACCTTGAAAATAAAAAAATTTATTGGAAATTGAATTCAATTAAATGAAATATAAAAATAACCATTAATTGTAAAAGTAAAAGTATTTATTTGATTAACATTTTGAAATAAAATATTTATTGGAAATCAAGAATTCAATTAAATGAAATTAAAAAATAACCATTAATTGTAAAAGAAAGTGTTTTATTTGGATTAAATTTTGAAATAATAAAATTCATTGGAATCATCGAATTCATTTAAATTGAATTATGTTAAAAATTAAAGCAACCATTAATTGTAGAAGTAAAGTGTTTTATACTAAAAATCTAAGTAAATGTGTAGAATATTAACTATGATAAGTATTTAAGCAAATATTCATCAGTTAATTACGCAATCATTTCATAAAGCAATCTGATCTTGGGTAATAAACGAAGTAAATGTATGATCTAGAACAAAATCACCCCCCGATAAAAATAAAGCAACTAAGAATCGAATTCATTGATTTCAAACAAAGAACGTATCAATTAAGGTAAGCATTTTCGATAACATATAAATCCCTTAATTTAAAATGTGATTTAAAGATCCAAATTTTCAAGTGATTAAAGCAAAAGAAAAGATTAAAACAAAGTAACACTTAGTATGTTTAAACTAATTGATAAAAATAAAATAATCTGTTGATTATACAATCCAAAAACTTCATGCGATTAAATAAAAGGAGCAATGTTAGAATAAAAGATTACGTTAGTAATTCTAAAAAATATTTCAACTTGTTAAATAAAGAAAATATTACGAATAAAAATACAGCACTATTCTGGTTTAAAATTCGAAAACGATCAATAAAAAATCGTTATTAAAGTACAAAACTCCGTTGCGTATTAAAACGGAGCTTCTTTGATTAATTAGATGGATTAAAATATAAAATCCTCACTTAAAAACTAGCAACCAGAATAAAATGGGGGATAAAAAATGATTCACTGAAACCAAAAAAAAAATAAAGCTGAATAACATAAAGAAATCTGATTAAAAGAAACCAAAATGATATGAATCAACAATTGAAATACCAACCTTATTGAATAAAATGACAAAAAACTCAAATTAAACACATGATTGAAACCAGGGATTAAAATTGAAAATTAGAAACGCGAACCGTTAATAATATAGATTCGACTGAATAGCCATCTCACTTAGAAAAGATTTCTCGATATCTACGAATACCTGACGCCAAAACGAATAACTATAAAATTAATAGATACAAACCAACCAATCACAAGAAATGACTTACGACGACGCGCGTAAAATCCGATATAGTCCAACTTAGACGAATAAATTATCAAATGATGAATATCGAATTGATCGCGATAAGGATCCCAATCATTAGAAAGTCTATCGCTCTCCACAACCGGAAACTGCCACTAAGTCGTAAATAGAAGTAACCGAGATGATACTAAATAACTTGAGAGAACAACCGGAAACTGAACCTACTTAACGAATCTAACAATCCGCTTGATCGAAGGATTGACGTTTTCCGCCAACATTCGTCCTGACAGGATTGACTAAATTGATATCGCGAATTAAGATACAACCGGTAAACTTTAACTCGTTTCGAATAAACATTAGCATCATAGAATAGCGGATTTAGAAAGTGAAAATCAAACACGATGGTATGTACTAGTAACTGCAAATCACGCTTAATTAATAGGAACGTTATATATTAAATAAATTCAGATTAAATCTCAACCAGCATAGGTAGATGAACCTCAATCAACCTCAATATCTGATACACATCGGGCGGATCCCTTTGAGTTTTGAACTGAAATTTAACCAATAGTATCAATAAGTACTTAGTAAATTAATGAATCTTAATTTAGTATAATTCCATCCACTTAACAAACATTAATGCCCGATAGATTGTGGATTTTCGACTCACCCATCTGCTAACACTAAATTCACCGTGTTCTAATTATTACCATCATTAACAAGGTAGATGGGAAGTGCCGTGAGGGACGTTAGCCAGCAAATACGACCCCAGAACGCGACAGATAAAAATAACCTTAGTCGTTTCGAGTTTAATACAATCAAAGCTAGAGAGTTACTCGGTCAAGGAGCAAAATATAACAACGTTTAGCCTAGTATAAAAAAATAGAGCCGACGACTTAATCGAATTGATAACGATAAACAATTAGATATGCTACGACCAAATTACCATGCAAGTAGCGAGGCAGCCACACCCCAGGAGAGTACCAACAGCCAGCCGCGACCACCGAACAACTTCCACCCCGGCGGTCACACCCGACTACTTGGCGATTGTTGGGTCTCAAATCCGATCCCTGTGGACTCGCCGGACAACAATACCCGCCGGAAAAATATATGACACGCACAGAAACTCCTCACCTCGAACAGACAAAGAGCAAGTAGACCTCAATGTGGTCAAAAGCCCGGAGTACCTTCACGAACGTGGAGGAGGACATCCGCGTCGGGCTTCATCGCGGAGGCATACCCACCTCACCCGTCCGCGACACCGAACCGGCCCCTATACAGTGGCGGCTCTGAAGAAGAGTTTAAGAGAGAGAAATCCCGGAATAGTACGATAGTAAATGACGAGTTTGTAAGAAATGATTTAAATATCAAGTGTTATTTTTCCTTATTCGTTATATATTCCTAATGACTAGCTTCAATACAATTTTGTTAACTTAAATAAATAACTTGATTAATAAGACAAAACAGAAATTTATAATGCTCTCCAATAGTGATGTCATCCTACAACTTCTACAACGGAACTGAACGGCAAGACAATCAAACGCAGATTCTCGCCCAAACCTCATTAACTCGAAGCCCAAACAGTTAAAATCAACCTGGGTTGATCCAGCAAAGGTGGAAGCTGTATACCATCGACTCACAGCGGCAGAAAGCGGGATGAAGAGCGGCACTCAATCAGAGTCCTGCCACTCAAATCGGGACCTCGAAGTCGCCCTAAGCAATGTCCGGAGGTGAAACGTCACTTAACCGCTCATCTTAGGCCCCAAACCCAAATGCCGCAGACAACCAACCAAGCAACAGAACAACCCATCAATAATCGCGACCCGGACGTAAGGAGCGTGCCCGACTCGAGCAACGCAACGCAAAACGCCAAACAATAAATATTCCCACATGTATGATTCAATAAGTAGTTTCGCCTTATGATGTTCTTGAAATGCCATCGTCAATATTGTCCACAATACCTTATACGCCTCAAGTTTCCTACAGTCAATGGAGAACGAAATCTTGTATATTAATAAGGACAGAGCCTAAAGCGAGCACAGTCTTCTATCGACAGCCGTGAACCGAGATTTCCAGAACTACAGTACAACTCATGTACTCCAATTTGCGGGCAATCACCACTTGAACACAGTACCAACGTTGCCTAGCAACGGGTGCCAATTCGCGAATTAGTACATTTGTAGCGTTAACGAGGCAACCACGAAATATTCAAACAAACAATGAAACCCTGTAACCCCCATACAAATCTGGGGCTACACCGGATGAATATCTTCTTTTACAAAACTCCAAGAAACAAAACTGAGATGAAATATGTAAGTTACATATACTATCAACGTCAAAGCAAATCAACAACCATCAATCTTGACGACACAACACCCTTTGTAAGACACCACATAAGCAAACACACAATAATAAAGGGCAAAATGCGGATAAAAGAAATGGGGTAAGTAAGAATAACGATAAACTACGGAAAGCAATAGAACCAATTAGAGAAGTCAACGATAATGAGAAAAAATTAACAACGATAGTGATAAAAATAAGTTGAAAAATGAAGCAAAAAATAAAAAACAAAAATTGAATGAAGTTAGCTAATTAGATTAATAAAATTTAAAAGGTAATTAAAAAGATTAATAATTTAATGAATCACAAAAATAATAGAAAAACTAAGTGTATCCACTAACACGAAAAACGATAACCAGAGAACTAACAACAAACAAAAAAATTAAACGAAGCTAAAGAGATATATCAACGATTTCAAACCTGTACTCCGATGAACATTGCATATAATAAAATGAATCGATATTGATAAAGATTAACAACTGCAAAGAATAAGAAATCAACTATAGATAAAGATACCAAACCAAAATTTGGGAAAAGCGAACAAGTTAAGGAAACAAACTAGAAGACGAGATAGCAAACCACAATAAAGACAACAAGCTTATTGAATTTTATGCGTCAAAAAAGAAGTACAGTAATGTGAATACCTGCGGACACCTGAGTTATTGTCATGGATGCGCCACAAAGATCGCACTGTATGTATGACCATCGAAGATAAAGAAAGACAACGGTTACTTTCCATGAATTGGGAGAGAAATGAAAATAAATTGTATATGCATTACGAATTTAATAGATAATAAACGAAATAAAAAGAGAAATATGCAATAAATAATAACACAAAACCACCCGACAACATAAATAGAAGACCAAAATACTAACATGAAAAGCCGAATTAAGGAAATAATTAAAAACCACGCAACAGAGACACAAAAATTGACTGAAAATTCGACAACCGATCCAATGTGATGCCTTTTTTGTTTAATGATATTATATTTATTGATATATATTGAGATAGGAGAGAAAACATGGTTTAAATCCTGAGCATCTAATATAGTACCTCACCCAATGGAAACCCTGATCAACCCACTGAGAAAGGAACTGGTAGGCAAGTAGCGTATTCCACAATAACCGGCGAAGAAGCACCTCTTTTGGGACTTGTGATGCGATTACCACAAATCTTGAAGGGGGAGGAAGAGATAACCGAGAGGTGACAGAAGAGTGGCGCAACGAACAGAATTAATAGTAGATTAAAGGTACCGATAGAGATGATCCTTTTCCTCTACGGCTGTGACACCAGAGGACAGCTAACGACTGTCGTCTCAGTTGTAACCAAGGACTGATGACGCGAAGAGTCGATACAAAAACCCGATCACACACGAGTATCGACGATTCTTTTTGCTGGAGGCACTCGATACAACAACCCGATCCCACACCGAGTATCGGCAAACGGTAAAGTAGATTAACTACACCGTAAATGTCATACTCAAAATTCCTACAAAAGCCAGAAGAGCGGCCGAATTGACCCCGAGAAATCTGATGATGGAGCGGCCAGAGATTTGGATAGTTTATTCCCCCTCCACTTTGATCAACTCCTTCTTTTCACATCGGGAAATCAAGTAAAACCGCTGGAACTGATTGACGTCAGCATTCCATAATTTAATATCTTGCGAGTACACAACCCGACCCCACAACCGAGTACCGAGGGAAGTTTTTTATTGCCCCACGAGAAGTTGGTACAATAACCCGATCCCACACCGAGTACCAAATATCGAATGCGGATGAATAAAGCGAAACCGAAAATGCGCGGACCAAAATACGCCATGCTGAAGGTCATGTGAGGCCTCAAAAAACATAACCCAAAGTCACTGTTGAGTCTCAAGTCCGATATAAGAGATAATATGAAATATAGGGCCGGATGATTATAATCAAATACTTGAGCAAATAGAGGCCGATGAATTTATGACAAGATACTTGAAGGCAATAGAGGCCGATATAGAAATCAATACTTGAGCAATAGAGGCCGGAGATCATGATCAGATACTTGAGCAATCCAATAAATATATATGAATAAAGAATGAATATATAATGAATAAGATATTAACGCACAGATGACCAGTAAAAGACGTTAAGCCGAGCCAAAAGAGTCCAACGGAAACATAGAGGCATCAGAGCGCCAAGCGATGAGGATAAGTAAATAAAATTTTGGGAGACAAAGAAAATAATTTAATGGAATGAATGATAATAAGTATGAGATTTAATATTTGATAATTATAATATAGATAATTGATACAACATATAGATAACGATAAGACTAAAGAAATGAACAATTAATAATTACGAGAATAATAATTAAAAATAGACTAAAAAAGAGGGTAGTCAGATAAAGAGACCACCACGATAAATCGAACAGGGATGATAAAAAATATATATATGGTAACGAGAAAATTAGTATAGAGTAAGAATATGGAAGGTATGATTTAGGAACGACTATCAAAGCAAAAGCAATCCAATCAAGTGCCAAACCAAGACAAAAAGAAAAATATTCAGAAGTAAACAACAAAGCAAGTGATATACAAAGAAACTTGAATAACGACAAAAAGAATTGGAAAACGCAGAGTAGTTAAGCAGATAAACAACCAAATTCAAACAAAAAGCAAGCCAACAAGAAAAGAGAAACGATAAAATACATCAACAAACGAATAACCGTAAAAACATTGAGACACAGCCAAACCACACGAGAAGCAAAAGCCAAGAGAAAAGAAAAAAAAGTTAATAAAAGCGGAAGAAAAGAAAAAAGTTCGCACGCGTAGAAGGTCCCCAAAAACTTGGATACAATTAACCAGCAGCGCCAGGAACCGCACAGATAGTGACTAACCACCGTCGAATTCCAAACAGACCGAACGAAACGAAATAAACGATACAGAAACCGTGCCAATAATAGAAATCAAAACGAAGAAGAGAGATAAAAAAACTTAAACCCAAACATGCAAAATTCCACAAATTCCCAAACAGACTTCAATCCGGAGCAAATGCAATGTAAATAACAACAATCAAACAGTAGTAGAATTCAGGGGAAAAATTAGAGAAACCCGTTGAAACGCACCTAACAAATTGGATACAATCATAAAGAATTTTGAAGTATAAAAATTATCTGTCACTGTGAATCAAAATAAAAAGCGACTACCCTTGTACCTGAAGGGAGCGCAACAAATATTAATTTGTAAAGAAGCGAGAATGTAACAAAATTGACAACAAGACAGAATAAAGAGTCTTAATAAAGATATTCGGAATAGAGAAAAAGGGAAATAGGAAGTTATTGGACTTCCTACATCGAAAACAAAGACGAGATAATAAAATGCAGTGTACGCATGCGGAAAATTAAAAAATGTGTAAAGAAGCCTCGAAGAAATAATTTGCACCGAAAGAACAAAATGTAGACGCTCATAAGAAATCAAAAGCGGAAGACAACGACCAACCTTGGATGCCTGGCACCAAGAAACCATAGATAAAGCAGTAAGCAATCGACAATGTGAAGCCCATCTAGGACTGGATATCATGCAGTTCTTGGACACGAACCAACAACATCAACAGTCAATCCAACAATCAAAACAACAATACCAAATCAGCATGAAATCAATACATCCAAGAGCAACAGCAATTCAAGGCACCACAAACGAGAAACGCGGAGGATAGAGGTAAAACAGTATATAATAATAATTCAGAAAACAATCCAAATACAAAACAAAAACCCACATGTCAAAGAGACACCGTCAAGAATGTTCCGAATTACACTTGTCAAAAATTGGTAGAACGAGGCATACTGAAAAAATATGTACCAACCAGTAACAAAGCATGTTACAATTGTGGACAACAAGACATTTCGCAAGCAATTAACATAAGAAAGAGAAACCAAACCATCAAAGATAAAACAACTCTATGGAAATCCACAAATTAACGGATGCACAAGATAGACATGCTACAAAACACAAACCAACGAATGCCCATGATTAAAAGAGATAAGCACAGAATGCCCAACGCAATATCCAACAACAACGAATCCAACGTAAAGCCAGCAAGAATTTGATCAAAGCTGCGACAGAAAATCAAAGAAACAACAACAAACGAAATGCAAAGACTTCAAACAAGAAGCCAGAAATCCAACAAAGATGGAAAAATCGAAAACAAAACCCCGAATGAATAATATGATAAGAATGAAAATCCCCAGAGAAAACCACACTGCGACATGTGTTAAGAACGAAGGGGGAGAAATATATACTATTGATAAGGAAAAACAATGAATAAATACGATGAGAAATAGAGCCATCAAAAATTGCAAGGAAAAAACACAAACGTCGACAATAAAAAACGACAACTAGGAATCAACGAAACTAGAAAACGCAAGGAGTAATCGAGCAGAAATGTGATGAACGAGGATCAAAACAAGGAAACATTATGTACAGATAGATGAAGAAAAAGAAAATAAATAACACAAAAGACCAGAGATACTTGAGAAAAAAAGCAAGAGGAAAGCTCTAGAAACAAGAGGAAACCAATAAAAGAAAAAGAAGCAAGCCCTGAAACAAAGAAAGCGAACTAAAAGAAGCACTCAATATTAAAAATAACGGAGCATTGAAACATCTAGAACAAAACACACTAGAACCAAAGATAAAGGATGGCAAAGAAATGCTTATCGACAACGAATAAGAGCCAGAATTGAGAACGAACAGGAACATCAACGCAAAGAAAGAAAATATCAAAACCAATAATAGACAAAAAATCGAATCAAGAACGCACAAAAAAGAAACAAAATAGAAAAGAAAAGCCACGTGAGTGAGCTCAAGATAGAATAAAAAATATGGTTCCAAACAATAAGGCCAACAAAGATAATGAAAGGGAGGAACAACTACATATCAATTTACTGTGAGAACAAACCAGATGATCAAACGACGAAGAATGAAAGTGAAATACACACGGCGAGAAATATTTCAATCATCGAGGAAAATAAACCATATAAAAAATAATCCAAAACCGAATTAAGAGGAAATGGAAACATGTACAAAAAGAAACCGAGATATTAAAAGAAATCACGGAATTGTGCACAGAAGTGAGATCGAAACCCAAATGTCTTTAAACCTCAGAGATACAACCGCATACAGCAGAAAATAAACTGATGCGAAACAGAATCAAACAAATAACGTACGTTACGGCATCAGGAAGAAATAAAAAAGTACCAAAGAATCTGAAAGAATACGCTAGAGAAGAGTAATCAGGAATAAATATTTCCAGAGAACCGAACAGATATAGCCAAAGAAGCAAAGCACAAACGAGTACGATTGGGTAGTGAAAAACAAGAACCTAGTATAAAAAAATAAACCTTAATATCAAGGAAGGAAATAACAAGCGAGATATACAACCTACGATGCCCTAATTTGGCAAATATGGAATAAATTGGTCAACGTAAACAAAAATGAAAAGCGACAGAAACGACCAGCCAGAAATATGGCAGAAAATCAAAATGAACCAAAGAAAAACCTAATTGAAAAAGAGAACAAAAGATAAGAACACAACCCAGAAGCAAATGAAGAACAAAAGCAATAGACCTACAGAAAATAAATTCTCGATCAATTAACGAGAACCATTCCAAGAAAATGGTTCGTAGAGGCTGTACGAGAACAGACATTATGAGATTGACAACGAAGAAACCAGATGATTATAGCCAAATACGTGAGACATCAAAGAGATATGAGAGAGAAAGAACAATAAAGATAAAAAAAAGCTACCGAATGATGAAATAAAGAAATATTGTAATCCCGATTGTCAAATCACAATTACCGACCGGAATAAACAGAAATAACAAACCAATTATCGAAGTATGACGACGTTATGGTGGAAACTTGGCAATTAATGTATCACAAACGACAAATAAGTCCGCGAGAACGAACCCCGATATACGAATTAGGGATATGGGAAGACGGACAAACCATTAATATCATAGCCATGGATGAACCAGAGAGAAAAAATACAACAAAAAGGGAACAACAGATCCAAGAATTTCAAGAGGAAATGAAAAGAAAGCATGACCAAAATATTAACACATCTATCTACAGTAGGAACAATATGAAGTGACCAAAATGCAACCTATAGACACTCGAGATCCGACACACCATGAAAAAGGTGTATGAGAAAATACAAAAGAGTGAAATGCGAAAATGAGAGACCCGAAACAAAAGAGAAATATATACCAAGAGAAGCGCCAGAAAATGCAGCTAATAAACAACCCCTTGAACATACTGAAAAGATGGCCATATGAAAATTTACCAGAGGAAATGCTAAACGAAATGGAATGGCAACCAGAAGAAGACGAGAAAAAACGATAGAGCTCATACCCATATCAACATGGAAAATAGCGTGGATGGGCGGAAAAAGTAAAATCGCTTGAAGAAAGAAAATCATCGATACAATCACAATTCTAACAGAAAAATCGAGGATACCGATGAAATGAGAAGGTACCCAAACGGAGAATAGAGTAGGAAAAAGGAAAATATCATCAGTGATTTTCTATTAAAGAGCAATAGCGCCAAAATAAATGGCCATTTAATCGAAAAGTCACAATCTCAATCGCTAAACCCGGAAAATGGGAAGAACGACACAGCGAAAAATTGGGAGTAGACCCAAGATCAATGATAATCCAAAGCCAAAAATCCACGGAAAAGCGCATCGGAGAGTACCACAATTTCTAATTGAAAAAATAACGTAACACCTCAATCGTAAAAGATGATACGATATACATCACGATGAATAGAAACAGAACAAAAATGAAATACGAAATCCAACAAGAACAACGCGAGAACCGCGAACAATGAACGCAAGAAACGAAAACCAAAACAAAATACTGCCCACAGATATAAGACGACCCTGTAGAGGAAGGATAACAAAAATTAACGGAAACGCAAAAATGTAGAGATTAGCAGCGAATTGAAACCAGCAAAACAAAGACGAACTGAAAGATTTAGCAAAATGATAATCGATCTTGACACAGAGTAGAGAACCTGGAAATATTGTAAAGAAAAGAGAGTAAACGGAAGAAGGTTAATGCGGGGGTCCAGAGCAATCCGAGAAATTAATCCAAATGAAACATACCGAATGGGCAAGCCCGAAACGAATAGAGAAGTAATAGAAAAAAAATAGATGCCAGATTCGAACCAATTGAAAAGAGAATTATAATCACGCAAATGAGTAAGTGAAATAGAAACCTAGAACCGCCATTTCATTTACAATACAATACGATCATCTAGACACATCTCGGGAAATCGGAGTACCAAATGCAATTATAAAATTTATAATCAGAAGCAAAGATCGCGGAGAAACCCATAAAAGAGAAATCAAAGAACGAAAACGCAACAGAGAACAAAGATCAAACACACCAGAGAGTTCACCTGCAGCAATGAAGTAAATCGTCATCACACAGGAGATGAAGAGATAGCAAATATCTAAATGATATTGTACGAAGAAACAACCAGGAGAATACGAATCAAGAGATTTGTTCAAACAGAAGATAAAACGATCGATAACAGAGGAACCAACGAGCTAGTAAATTGTACAAAGACAACCAGTCGAAACTTATAGAGCCAGATACCGAAGAGGAAAACTAAAAAAAGAAGAAGACCCGACGAAGGAGACGAATGGGATAATGGAAAAATGAACGAGGCAGCTACAACATCCAAAGAAACGCAGACGAACAACCCAAACAAAAAACAGGTACTGCAATGAAAAAAATCCAGAGACGACCAAATGATAAACCAGCTCAAAAAGGAAACAAAGAACAAATGCAATGGAAATCAATTGACCAACGAATTGAACAAGCCAGCAAGTAAACGAAGCAGTTACAGAAAACTGAAAGGTCAAGAACAAAGCAAAAGTGGATCACCAGACAATAAACTGATATCGGATTAGCAATCCAAGAAAAGAGAAATTGAAACCTAATAATTACGGAGCAAAGCGAAGCAGCATGGCAGCAATAAAGCCATAAAAAAAAAATAGACAACAATACAACCCAACCAAGACCAGAGGAATACTGTTGATAAAAATCACTAAACGAACGAGCCGATGACCCAAATAGATATTTGTAGAAGGCCTATCGATGTACAATACGATAGGAAATATACAGAAAAGCGAACCCAAATACAACCACTAAACGGATATATTGCAAATAAACATACATTATCAGGAAGTAAACAACATTCCATCCGACTCAAGGTTGCGCAAGCCTTATAAATTTGTAAGTAAAGATATCAACAACCGAGATGAGCAAGCGAAAGTTAAAAGAAGTATAACGAATTCGAAACAACATAATGCAAGCGATCCAAAAAACAACTAGAAAAGGAATGAAACACGATAATCAACACAAACCATATGGATATGCATAAAAGGAGTAGAACCGTTGTAAGATATGACGCGATAACATAAAATTGTGAAAGTACTCAAAAGAACGAAAGGCAAGCGCAAACCCCGGTAACAACAACAACGGCAACAGCAGTCATCGTATAGTATATCAAGAGGTAGACTTTATAAAAACGATCAAGGAATGCCAGTTACAAGAAAATGAGCATTCATGCGACATCACTCCACACCAACAATTAGAAAGCAACGGAAACAAAACAGTGGTTCTGGGTAACGCGAGCGAAGTTGAAGAAGATCACACAGTACGCATCCAATAGCGAAGAGTAAATTGGCAGCCGGAGGAAGGAAAATAAAAACTAACCCGAGTAATATGCGCGGAAGAAAACGGCTGGAGACGGAACGTGTCAAGGGGAGAGTACACCCTATTGAATCAACCTAGTCAAGGGAGTAAGTAGTAATCGAAAGCTACACCAAGTAAAATTAGAGAAATTATCAAAGGATATTTTGATCCAGAACGCAAACAATGAAAAAAAGTACCCTCAATGCTAGCAACAGATAGATCATGTAATACGGGAATGTCAACGATCGAGTATATCACGCCGATACCAGAACCTGTAGACTCACATTATTGAAAAGTGAAATATTCGATGAAGTGCAAGGACAAGTGCACAGAGAAACGAAACTAACACGCAAAAAAGTGCATTAGATGAATTACGGAGAACCGGAAGAATCGTAAAACCAACGATCAACCACACAACTATCGATCAGTAGGTCACACAACAGTATAAATCAAACTGATACCACAATAGAATGAATCAAAAAAGCGAAGGTGAACAAATGTACGAAATGTAGCCAGTAACCAATTCATAAAGGAATATCTATCGCGAAACAGCAATAGCAACCAAAAGCAAATGACCCAAATGTAAAACTATATCTCTAAAAAAACAAGATGATTCTTATATCACAAAGGATTGGCATCAACAGAGAAAATATACTACGATTTGGTTAAAAATGATTGTATCTTAACAGAGAAATATTAAAAACAAAGTTAGCAATGGCAATCACAAATCCAGATAACGCAATTCCATATTACCACTCCAAGAAGGATTTTTGGAAGAACGTTGAGAAGTATTACACTAACAAATGCAAAAAGACAAATGCAAAATTGCCAGAGAATTTCAACAATTCCAAGAGATAAATGCATAAACGAATAAGATAATCACCTAAAGCAAAAAACAAAATTCGCCTCAGCCAATGACAACACGATAAACCCAGAGAAATTTTACCCAATATTCAGTGTAAGTAATTAAGAATGACCATTAATTCGAAATAAAAGAGAATGGTTACAAATTCCAACTCGAGTAAATACGCCGCCAAAAAATTTGGAAATAACAAAAGGGCCACGAGCAAATTCAACACCATTGATATATCACAGAGGAATATCCAAACAAAAGACTGGAACAGCCAGAGAACATCTACTTTTCCAGCACAAAGGCAACTAACACTAAATGTACATAACGGAAGGTAACAAACTATGGAGAGAAACCTAAAACTACGAATTGTTACTATCGCCGGATTCATTTTCAACATGCTACAGCAAATATGATGAAAGCCATTGTGGGGAAGATTCTTAATCTTGGACAAAGTGCAGATCTTAGGATAAATCTTATCAAATCGTAAGAGTAATCAAAACAAATTTAGCAGTTCGATATCTAACAAAGAGAGAAAAAATCCAAACTGGAAAAGCAATTGAATCTACCTTAGCTAAACAAGGGTGTACATATGGACACCAAAGATATCACAAATAAAAAGTTAGTACGAAACTAAACGAAAATGAACGTACCGATGAAAGAATCGACGAAAATTAAAGCGATTGTTAAAAATAATAGAACGAAAAACAAATGAACGACAAAAACGAGTAACGGGAAAACAATGGATAAAATTTCAGAGATAGCAGTAACAAACAGCGACAATGATGAAAACCAAGGAGAACACAGAAGCAACATCAAGAGCAACCAAACAAGGAAAATCAAAAGACAAAACAAGTGGAACATTATAACATACCACCACCAGTAATAATGTTAAAGAAAGCAGCAATCATCAGTAGAGAGAAACATGCCAGTAACGACAACATACCAATACCAAGTCAACACATACAAAATATTACCAGTCAACAACCCAATTGGGCAAGACTAGTGCCGAAAACTACCAAAGAATCAAAAGTGAGATCAGAGGATTCCAAAACTCGAACCATAGCCATGTTTGCAAACGTTAGCTGGACCAACATTAACGGTACCCATAGAAAAAATGGGGTAGAAATATAAAGCAATGATTGATACCGAGCAAACATCTCAGCAATAAATAATGGATAAAATACCCGGAAGGATTGTGGAACATGTATAGAAAAACTAACATGATGTAATAACTTCAGCACAAGAAATCGTAGCAGCATCGAAAATCTGGCGATAACGAATATAAAAATGTAAAAATCAATACTACTTAGCAGTATCAAGATTGAGCGCAAGACGTATAATGGAACAGATCTCATGCAGAAACTAAAGAAATAAAATCGACAGACGGGAGTGAGAGATAACAACCGGACGAATAATGTAGCTAAATCAAGAAAATGCTCAGAGAAAATATTAGTGCCAGGCGCACACAAATGATTGCAATGTGAAATAAATAAGAAACTAAGAAAAGATTTGAGCCTAATCACTAAATTAGAAAAAGAAGAACTGCATTAGCCAAGAAATAGTATACGTAAAGAAACATGAAATCCAAAACAATATACAAATAACGAGGAACAAAGCATTTACGAAAATACGAAGATGGAAATTAACACCGAGAGGATACTGAAACGTCCAACACAAAAACCGAAGATGAGAAAATTAAGATAATCACAGTCAGCTACAACAATTGAAAAAGAACAATACAAAAACGCAATGGAATTTAAGGATATATTTGCAGCATACTGAACTAGATTCTCGACAATCAGCGATGAACGCAACATACAATACCACACTAACAGATACACCTCCAATAACACTACGCCAATACCGATGCAGAAGCTCAAAAACCCAGAAGCAAAAAAAGAAGTTCAAAAATTTAGAGCCAGGAATCGAACCAAGTTGTCCGCCATGCAATTCCCATGGTCATAGGTAAGAAAAAAACGGAACACAACGTCTGTAAGATATCGACGACTCAAGGCGGTAAACAAAACGGATACATACCCGCTACCCAATAATAAACAGAGTACAATGTACACGGCAGCTATTTTACATCGCTACTTAAAAGGGTTTTGCAGATAAAAATCAAAGAGAACAGAGAGAAAACTGCCGTTATCAAGCAAAGAATCATACCAATCAAAAAAATGCCTTTGGACTAACAAACGCACACAGCTTCATCCAGAGATGTATGAAATTTTGTAACTCACGCATTAAACAGTTATGTAATTAGATGAATCATCTAATCTACCTACACCTCGAGCACACTTAAAGATACCGAATTATCGTTCGACTGAGAACATGAAATTAAAATGAAACCAATCAAATGGATTGGCAAAGATAAAAGTCCCCTTCTTAGGACATAATTCACAAAAGGCAAAGAACCAGATCCAAGAAACATCGAAAAAGATAAAGAATTGCCCTGCACCAAAGACAGTCACCAAGTGCAAGAATTCTAAGCTATTGGATACTAACCGAAAGGTTCAATCAGAATTACGCAACTATTGCGAAACCAAATACAAGAATTAACAAAAAAGATACCCCGTATAACTGGGAAGAAGAACAACAAACACCTTGAAACACTCAAATAAACGATATCCACCAATACTCGTACACCCAGATTTGAAAGAAACCGTTTGTTAGCAACAGACGCAAGTGGAATGCATCTGAGCATTCTAGTACAATGAATGACGAGAAAAAGAGAACGAAGTTATTGGATAATAGTCGAACGTTCAAAAGAAACATGAACACAGTTACTCTGTGACCTGAAAAGAAGCACTAGCAAATCCAAGCTATAAACAATTTCAAATTTATTACAGGGGGCACAGAATAATATCACACAGATCATCAACCATGGTAGGCTAGCCAAAAAACATAAACGAAGCCCAGCAGACATTAATGAGATGGCGATCAGTTCAAGAAAATAACTCGCCCGGATAAAAGTTCAAACAGGAAAACGAACGCCAAACGCAAGACGCAAGTCAGATGTATTTGAAGAACTGATGGATCAATGTAAGACGAATACATGATAATCGCCAGAGGACATCATCGACTTACAAAGCGAAAAAATGAACAGAAAGAAACCAACGAGTGAAACAATAATCGATTCATAAAACCAATAATATGAAAAATCGAACAACAGTAAATTAAAAAGAGCAATGGAAAACACAGACACTCGATATCACCATAAGAAAGAATGTTATACTAAAGGATGTGAAAAACGACTCAATGTGTTACAGAAAGAGAACAAAAAGAAGTATTAGCAAACCACGATGAAACTTGGAAGGACCATGTCAGCAAAAGACCGGAACAAGAATTAACTCAAAAAATTAGCCAAATATCGGAAGAGACGTAAAAGGATGGATAAAGAATTGCCTAATATGTGCAACCAGGAAAGACAGGAAAGTAAATTGAAAGGCACCATTAAAGCCATCCAGTCCACCAAACCAATGAACGAGAGCAATGATGTATAAGACCATACCAGAAACCAACGATGAATATCTATTATATAATGACGGATTATATACAAGTTCCGGAAGCACGCAAACCAGATCAAAAGCTTACAGAACAATAGCGAAGAATCCTAGTAAGGAAAATCTGTAGATCGAACACCCAACAATCTACCTATCAAGGAACACTCAGAGCGAAATAATAGAGGAAGTTACAAATTACTTCAGAATTGCGAAGCTGAGAACATCGCCATACCATCCGCAAACAAATGGTCAAACCGAACGATTCAATGGCATATTGATAGAAATGATGTCGAATTATGTAAGCAGACACCAAAAAGATTGGGATATAGATAACAAATCTATCCTTAATGGCCTATAGAAGCAATTACCATTCAGCAAACAAAAATGAGTCCAATTCCAAAACAATGACGCAAAGACAACATGCGAAGACTTAGAATATTCAACCACCATATCACAGTAATATGAATGATATTATGTAACAAATCCTAAAGAAGCGATCAAAGAGATCTGGAAAACACAGTATAAAAGATTAACCAAGAAAGCTAATCAAAGAATTGCACGATAAAAAGAGAGACGTACGGTAGCAAGAAACTTCAGGTTGGAGATTGGGTAATAATTCGAACGCCAGAAATTATCCCAGGAGTAGCCAGAAAATTACAAAGATGTGAAAGACTATGAAAAATTTCGTAAACGAAACAAGCCTCGGTATAAACTATCAAAACCACTCACCAACTATTACGTGAAGGAGTAAGATGTAAAGCGAATACCGAGAACAATAACAAAAGAAACCAGAGAATCGGAGGTAATCAAACTAGATCACAAACCAACAATGAGTATAAACGGACTCACATGATCGAAAAATAAACAACATCAAATAATACCGTAGAGAACCTAACCGATTAAACCAAAATAACTCTAAAACGCGACCAAAATAATGTAACAAGATATAAAATAGTAAAAGCACAAGAGAAAGCCCAAGAATGGGTCGAAGGAAAAGATGATGAATAGTAAACAAAGCGGGAAAACGCAAATGGACTATCTAAAGCAACTAGAAAGCCCACCAGAAATGGACCGTATCAAAAAGTATACCCATGATCTTCACTATGGCAGATGTAGAAGGGAACGTACCTCTACATATCGCAGTACAACACAGAAATACCTCAAAGGATAATAGATATAATCCAACTTATGCAGAAATGCGGACACGCCTCAAACATACCAAACGAAGAGACAAACACCATTAATGCTCGCAGTCGCAGCAGATGCTTCTACAACAGTTCTGAGAGAACTACTAAAAACAGGATCATCGTTCAAAGAAAAAGATAATGGAGAAAATAATAACCACACTATGCGCTGAAATCCAGACAGGCAAGAGCAATAAAATTTATAACCAGTAACGCGACAATCAGAGAGAGAGAAATGATGGGTAAAACAATCCAAACATTATGGGAAGCTATCGACGCCAAACAAGACGAAGCAACAGCCAATCTGATGAAATGGACCTACGAAGGTTCACCACTTAAAGTATTCAATCTGAATTATATGGTAAGAAACAGAAATGTCCTATTAAAAGAAACGATATATGCTCACTACCCATTTCCAAAGACAATAAAAGCAATGTTGAAGTGGGAAGGACTGAAATTCACAAATCACCCAAAAGAAGCAATACGAATCGGAGATAGAAAGGAACAACTATTGATGATAATACACAGATGGCATCGAAAGCAAATAAGATTTCAAGCAAGCAAACAAGAAATAAAAGAAATGGACGATATAAAAGCGAGAATAATAAAAGTATACGAGGAAATAATTGAAATAATAAATGTCGAGGACGACATTTCAAAGGAAACCCCGGATGGAAATAATAATGGAGAAGGAGGAAGTGACAACAGCAAAGATCAAGGCGATCAAAACACTAGAGACGAAAACAAATCCGCACAACAAGAGAAAAAGGAATCATCTAACGAGGAACGTCAAGAAACGAGCAACAGAAATAACGAGGGAAAGCGAAACAAAGGGATGACGATACTACAACAAAGGAAAAATCAAAACCGACCGACCCTGCTACAAAAAATAATGATATTAATCACGTCCATCAAGTTAACAGAAGCTGACGAAAACATCACAAAGGAGATAAAATCGTTCAGAATACGACAATAAATGAGAAAGGAAGCGCAAGCAAAGGAATATGCTTACAACTGACGATGAATACAAGCATAAGTTGCCAATTCGACTCAATAGGAAAACCAGGAAAGATAGAAATACGATCCGAAAACTCATCATCATGCCAGACCACCAAAGATGTATGTAGAGATGCCACAGAAGATAAAAACGTAAAAATCCAAGTAAAGCCAGGAATAGGCAAATTGCGAATAATAAACAAAGGAATAGAAACCATTGAACAAGTATGTATACAAAACAAAATTATCGATTGTTGGAAAATGAATATGAAAGCAGGAAAGAAATGTGAATGGGATAGCCTAGAAGGAAATGCGGAATATATAATATGTGCCAACAATGATATAATAATAACCTGCACATTAGCCAAAACCCTGGGAGAAAAATTCACAACACCAAAAGAAGAGCCTTATCAACGTCGAGTACGAGAAAACAAAGAAATAATAATAAAAGTAGAATCAGATCCAAAGAGTGGAGAAGAAATAATAGTTGAAAATATGGGTAAAGAACCCATTACAAAAGTTTGTGTATTCGAAACCAAAAAGAACGGAACGATAAATGAAAGAATCAAATGCCAAGCAAATGAAGGATATCAAAAACCAAAAATACCGCATCCCAACCAAAAGAAAGCGTGGAAAGTATATAGTACATGTTCAGAAAGGAAGAGATGATTACTGGAAATCAATAACAAGAAAACTACTAGAATCAACTACGACAAAACGCCCAGAAAAGGAAACAAGAGAAGAACCGTATCAACGCCAGATCAGAGAAAGTAAAGCAGTAATAATAAACATAGAGTCAAATGCAGCAAATGAAGAAGAAATAGTAATTGAGAACACAGGTGAAAAACCTATCACAAAAATCTGCGTATACGAACCTAAAAGAAACGAACCAGTAAACAAAAGAATCCAATGTGAAACAAACAAAAATATAACGAATCGAAAGTATCGCATACCGACGAAAAGAAAACTCGGAAAATATGTAATAAACATTCAAAAAGGAACTCACGAACATTGGAGAACGATAACAAGGAAACCACTCAAGTCAAATGCGACAGATCAACTTATAATAAAACCACTTGAAGGAAAAAACGAAACATGGAAAAAAGGAATGATCATGGACGACAGCCACCTTTCAATTCACGAAGCACTACAACTCCAGAAAGCACTTAAAAATGTACAACCAAAAGAAGGAATAATGGAGACAACTAAAGCAAGAGAAAACACAACTACGCAGCCTAATGAAAAGAACTATATGATTAAAATGATCTGGATAACAACAGCAATAGTAAGCAGCGTAGTAATGCTGATAATAATCCAACTAGCAAGAACTACCAAATGCAGAAAGAAGCCAGCGAAGAAAAGATTATGGCCAGCGGTGAAAAAATTCAATTACGATATCGAATTAGGACAATATGATACAGAGAAAACTGAAGAATATGAAATCATAGGAAACTCTAGTACAAGCGGACTCTGGTTAAAAGAACCGCCCATTATCGAAGCACAACAATGGTCCAATGAATCTGATGTATACCAGATAATGAATGAGAAATATGGGGATATAAGGACATTACGTATAGAGTCCCCGGAGACGATGGTGTAAAACGAGAAAGAGACGTTGTATATAGTGTAAAATATTATGTAGTATATTAGTAGTAATATGTATATCTATATGTAAATATCGTACAAAATGCGTTAGAGACAGTAAGCAAACAGAAATGAATACCGATGAATTAATGATGTGTTATAATCAACAGATGAATCCGAATAATGCAAATCAACAAAATCAAGTTAGAATACCACCGTTCACAGAAGGAAGTCAACAACCAGCAGCTGCCAATGTACCCATAGAGATTGTAGAATTAAATCAAGGAATATACCAAGATCAAGGAATCGAGGCAACGTGGAGACGACAATGTGAATTAATGACATTAATAACGAACAATGCGCAAACTCAGTGGACAAATACTCATCTAGTATTAACGGAAAGTGTGAACAGAGGCCTACAACAAGCCATAAGATTGGAAGAGCAACAGAGAACAATACTACAATTGCAGAGAATGAACGAGCAATTAGCAGATCAAGTTAGATGGCATGCTGACGAAATTAGAAGACTACGTAACAATCAACAGCACATAGATCCAGCAAGTTGGGTGGAATGGATAGCATCAATGCCGGAATTCACCCCAGAACCGGATTCAACAGTAGAATAAAAATAAAGCGTATCGTGTAAATATGTAAAATTAAAACGACAGAAACGAAGCAACGTCAAGTAATTGAAAATTTTTGTAGATATGCAGACGATCATCGAGAGAATTAGAGGAAGCGAGAATCCATCCGAAACTACGAGACGATTAATGAAGGAAAAAATCAAAGTGGTGAACGATATAAAAGAAAGACTAAAGTGTTGTAAATGTAAAGAATTGCTGATTGGAGCGAGACAGACGAAATGCGGATGCAGAATATGTACAGATTGTACGATAGAAGTGATAGAAACAAAAACAATAAAATGCCCTGGATGTGACGAAACGTTCGAAAGAGACGAAGATCCTACCACAATGGATAAAGCTACCAACAAAGAGATCAACAACCTATTAATTCAATGCCAAGTAAAAGAATGTGAATGGAAAGGACTTATGAAGGAAGCCGAAAGTCACTCAAACGATTGCGAATATAACGAGGTATTATGCGAAAAATGCCAAACGATCATAACAAAAAAGACTATGAAAGACCACCACAAAGTATGCATCAAGAGAGAAGAGAAATGCGAATTCTGCGGAGTCATCGACGAATGGATAAAAATAGAAATGGAACATCGGAATCCAAAAGAGGAACAAATATGCGATCTATATGAAGGAGTATGCGCAAACAACTGCGACAGGAAAGATAAAGTCAAATTAAAGGAACATTGGAACGAATGTAGCGGCAAACCAGTCAAGTGCCCGTTAGAATTATTCAATTGTCGAGCACAACTACCAATTGCGGGAATGCAAAAGCACATGATAGAAAATAGTACCGAGCACACCGAAATCATAATGAAAACGATAGGAATGCTGGCATGGGAAGTAAAAAGCCTACGAACAGAAAATGATGCACAAAAGGCAATAATAAGAGAAATATTAGAATCCAGAAAGAACTTCGAGAGAAGCCAAGGAAATACACTCAAGAAAATGGCCGAAATGGAAAAGAAAATGCAACAGACGACCAACAGCATAAAGGAACTAGAAACCAACAATTCTATAACCAGAAAACATCCTACAGCACCATTTATATGGAAAATAACCGAATTCGCAGAAAAGCTCCAGAGAGCAAAAGACGGAACACAGAGAATTCTAGATAGTCCACCAGTATACAGTTGGGAAAACGGATATAAATTGGGCATTAGATTATATCCAAATGGGGATGGGAACGCAACAGGCACCCATATCAGTGTCTTCATCAGAGTAGGAAGAGGAGATTATGATGAATTATTAACATGGCCTTTTAAACAAAATATGATATTAACGATGAAAGGACAAGAGGATTACCGCAATCCAATCAGAACAGGAAATGAACCACAGATGGGAAGGCCAACAACTGACTGGAATACAGCAATTGGAACACCACGTTTCTATCCACAACAACGATTAAGAGGAGAAGGATTCTTGCGAGAAGATAATCTGTATATAAAATTAGAAGTGGAGAAGCCAGACAAGACGTTGTAAAGAAAACGGAAAGTGTAAATAAATGTAAATAAAATAATAAAAATCAAATAAAAATCAAAAAAATTACAAATAATCAGAAAAATCAGAAAAACAAAAAATTCAAAAATAATGACGATATTTAGATGGCAAGCGGAATCAGCGAAGAGATAACGGTACAGATGAGAGAAGGACCAGATTCGATATGGACGAGACTATGGAAAAAGCCAGAAGAAGAGGAAAAAACCAACATACTAACAGCAGCAATAACATATTATGCGGATTTTGATGTAGCGGAAAGACCACAACAAATCAGGACAAAAGTATACCCACCAATGAGGGTAAAAGACGAAAACTTGAGAAAAGAGGAACAAAGATACCTAACGTTTAAAAATAATAAAGTATTCACCGACCAGCAAAGTCAAGAAATGGCCGCACAAGGATTTTATTTTACGGGAACACCAGAACTACCAGACGAAGTAACATGCATCTATTGTAAAGGAAAACTCGCAAAATGGGAAAAGGGAGAGACAGCAAAACGAGAACACCTGAGGAAATTTTCAACCTGCCCATTTAGAATTAATATTGACGTCAGAAACCAAGCGATGAACAGATCAGAAGGACTTCGACAATCGGAAATAGACAGTGATGAAAAGGGAGGCGAGAAAAAGATAACGATAATAAAGAGTTTCGAAGATCCAACAGAACTAATATGGGAAAAAGAGACTATAAATAGAACATTCGAAGAGAGAATCAAAACTTTCAAAGGAAACCCAAGAGCAGCAGAATTTGCGAGTCAAGGATATTGCCAAACAGCCAGAGGAATAATGTGCGAAGGATGCAAAAATCAACAGCCAATACCAGATCAGAACGTCAAAAAGCTAAAGCATAAAGGAAAGTGTATGTATAAGCAAGAAAAAGAATCAAAGAATATCGAAATAATAATTACGAATCAGCAAATAGAAGATATCTTAGATCGACCAAAAACGAGAACCATAATGCTATTATCAGGAGTAGATACTCAAAAGATGAGGAAAATAATCAAAGAAAGATTAGCTAATAATTTAGAGTGGTATGACTCAACACAAGCAGTAATCCGAGCAATCAAGCGATATCAAGAGAAACCAAAAGAGAATCGAGACAAATCAATAATAAAAGAAGCTATTTTGGAGCAGTATCAATGTGTAACATGTTGGCAGAAACATGTAGAAATAATTTATATGCCTTGTGGACATATGGTCACATGTGAAGCGTGCGGGATAAAAGTCAATATATGTCCAGTATGTAGAAAGCCGATCAACGGGCGGATCAAAGGATTCCGTTTCGCTGATCAGTAATTGAAAATGGAAGCAATATGTAAAAAGTGTAAATAAAGATAAACGTAAAAACAAAAATTATAAAAACTCAAAAACCACAAAAATACGAGATGATGTAAATTATGATAAAATTTTGAGATGATTGAAAGGAGAGAATAATCGATTATTAATATTTAGAAAACAATTATGAATCCAAACGAGACAAAAGAAGTTGTAAAAGAGGCCGAAGAATCAAAACCAGCAGTCAAAGATCAATCAGAATCAATAAAAGTAACAAGTGAGGAAGTAGAATTATGGAGACAAAGAACGTTACAATTAAAAGAAATGCTACTAATCGCAGAAGAGGAATTAGTGCAAGAAACTCTAAAAACGAAAATGATGAAAGAAAAGTGGGAAAAACAACTAGAACAAAAAGTAACCTACCCAAAAGGAAAAGAGAAAACGTACCAAGAGAGAGAAGAGGAAATGATGAAGGAATTCATGCAGAACCAAACTAGAATCAAAAATCAACGGAAAGAGATACAAACCCTAGAGCAAGAGAAGCAGGACCAACAAAGTGAAATAGAAAGATTGAGAGAAGTGATAAAAGACAAAGAAGCAGAGATACGAGAAGAAGGAGAGGAGACTATAAAAATCATACAGCAAATGCAGGAGGAAATTGGGCAAATTAGCACCCAATACCGAATAGAGAAAACAAAGAGAACCCATATGGAACAAGCCAAAGAATGGGCAAAACGACAAGCAAGATATTGGAAAATCAAATGGACAGAAGATAGAGAACAGTCAAGAAGTAATTGGGAATCGCGAATCAGACATTATATTCAGCAAATAGCTGAAGAAGAAGATAGAACAAGAGCGTACAGAGCTCAATGGGAAAACGCAAAGATCGAGATCAATAAGCTGAGAAACCAAGGGCAAAAACCACCAAAGAAAATTAGAGAGCCCAAAGACGATAGACAAGAAAGAATGCTGACTCAGATAACTGATCAAGCAAGAAAATGGCGAATAGAATGCAAAATATGGGAGGACGCCAACGCGAAACAATCTAGCTATATAGTGAAATTAGAGCAGGAAGTTGAGTACCAACAAACCAGAGTAAAAGAGATGCAGATCGAGCAGGACGAAGCTCATCGACAAAGACGAATACAACAAATAAAAACGGAAAAGAAAGAAAGTTGGATTAAATTAGAAGCGGGAAAATGGAAGGACCAGTATCAGGAAGCCAAGAAAGAGATAAGACGATTACCCAAGAAATTGTTGAATACCGAAGATTGGGAGCTATGGGAGCAGATTGAAGAGCAGAAACATACACTCGACGATTACAGTAACCAAATACAAACATTAGAATTCAACGAACGAATCAGAAAGAATACCATAGACAGACTCAGAAAAACCGAAAAGGCCCACAGAAAATGGATTGATCAATTAAATCAGAAGATACTGGAAACCTTAAATGAACAAACTGATGAAAGACGACAAATCCAACAATTAAACGAGAGGATAACAGAACTCCAGCAGGAGGTGAACGGACACCGAGGAGTTACAGTATTTAAAGAGATCCAGTTGAGACATCAACTCGAAGTCAACAATCAGTTGAAAGAACAAGTTGAAGCAGAGGTAAAAGCAATAAAGCAAGGATATGAGGAAAATGAGCAGAACCTGAAGAAGGAAATTGAAAAGTTAAAAGCGTTAGAAAACACGCATCGGTTGGAAACGCGAGTGGAGGAATTAACAGAAAATACAGAATATCTTGCCTATCTCTTAGACGAAGAGATACAAATATCAAATTCCTTGCGAGAAGAAGTAAACATGTTACAAAACCGACCACCAATCCTGCTTATGCCATTATACCCAACCGAAGTTATAAACCAAGTACCCGCCGAACCCGATGAAGGATTCGGGGAGACGGACGAAGCGACAATGTAAATCTAAAAGAGAAAATTGTAAAAAGTGTAAAAAGATAATAAAAATAATAAAAACGATAAAAACAAAAAATTGTAATCGATGTATATTTAGTATGAATCCAAATGAAATAGAAATCCGAATGAATCTAGAAGACGGAGAATACGTACCAAGCCCAATTCAATTAGTAGAACCAATCGAGCAAGACCCACTGAAATATTACAGTAAAAGATGGAGAGCCGAAAGAAAAGAATGGCAAGAGTTAGTGGAGGAACAAGATTCAGAAATCGCCCGGATCAACCAACAGTTAATGCAATCTAAACAACTAACCAATATGATAAAACGAAAACTAACCTCCAGCATGGGAGAGAACAGAAATCAAAAGAGAGAAAATGAACGATTGAGGCGAGAATTAGCCGAAATAAAGACTCGTGTAATACTGGAAGATTATTGGAAAACCGAAGCAGAACGAATGAGAAACAGCAGAAAAAGCGAACAGAGATATGTAATACAACTAGAAGACAGTTGTAAAGAAGCCAGAGAGATAAAAGAAAGTCATCAACAAACTCAGGACGAAATTAAAACATTAACAGAACAGCTCCAGGAAGCGAGACGAAAGCTGGAAAAACAAACAGCTAAACGAATAAATTATAAACGTCAACTTAAAAGAAAGCAAGCGAAAGAAAGAAATCTCCAAATGAAAATCTATAACCAACAAAGAGTAATCAAAGAAAACAAAGAACGACTAAAAGAACTCCCGAAAATAACCGAGCGATTAATAAGAGCCCAAGTCCTAATAATGAGATTTTCAGAAAACAAAACTAAAGAGGAGTGCGAGATACACCCAACCCCAGAAAAAGAGAAAGAGTAAAAAGGGCTAAAACTCCACTGTAAATAAACGAAATAATCTTGTAAATAAATATAAAATTGATTATGTATTCGAAAATAGAAGTTATGAACCCAAACCTGTGGATAATAATGATGATAATAATGAGAAAATGCAATACTGAGAACCCGTTAGAAAAATGCGAGAAATCCCAACCCTTCAGAAGAGAGGACAGCACCTGTGCCGATTTCAAAGAAATTTGTAGTAACCCCAATAATGAGGAATGTCAGCAGATAAACCTCCAATGTATGCAATGCCCCACAAAAGAAAACAAGGACGAATTAAAACAGAATATCAAGAGAACCCAAGCAATGGTGCAAACCCTACTGAAAAATAATGAAGAAATAGCTAATATAAAAAATGAGAATAGAGAGATAAAGAAAACCCTAGAAACCCTCATCAGACAAATCCAAAGAAAAGCCAAAGCGAATCCCAATAACAAACCAATTCAAGAAATTCAAAGAATCGTCCTGTCAATCAAAAAGCAACAAGGAAAGCAAATTAAAAATGAACCCAATACAACAATTCTATCAATCGAACTTATACTACCGATTAGTATAACCTCTAACATAATACTCCTAATATGCTGCCTCATCCTCGGCCTAACAAAAAACAAGCAAAGGCAAAATACCCCAATTCAGAAACTCAGAAGAATGATCAACCCAATCCAAAATACCAATCAAGTTAGCAAAACTTCAAGACTCTCGCAGATTTCCATCAATCACCCTTCGAGATCAACCCAGCTCGAAAGCGAAACCCAAGCCGTCAGCGATTCATTCGAAGCCAAATATAACTGATTTACATTGATTGATTAATTCAGACTGATCTATAGTGATTTGAACTGATCTTATAAAACTTGCATTGATATTAAAACTGAACTATCCAATTTTGATTACGTATCGTAGCCGGACCTTAAGTCCATCTTTATCTTGATGATTAACTTTACCGTAGAAATTTTTATGAATGTGAATATTGAAAATGGAAATGTATGTATCATTTTGAAATCAATTGAAATTGCGGGTCGCAATTTTACGGACCCCCGAGTGTTTTATGTTGGGCCAGAACGTAAACGGCCTTGGAAAATGTTTAAATGGATCAGAAACACACACGCAAAAATAACACGCAATTTAAATAAACCCACCGAAACATCAAGTAAACCCGATAAAATCTGAGAAATAAAAGAATTAAATATAAAATAATAAACATAAAAATAAATTAAAATATTAACAAAATGCACCAAGATTCGCACGATATCTATACAAATATAACAAGAAAACACAACAAATTCGACGAAATTGAAAAAATCAATTAAAGTTCATTAAAGTGAAATTTAAATCGAAAAATTGAATTAGTAATAATTCAATAAAAATTATAAATAAAAAATTATAAAAATAAATCGAAAAATAATAAAAATAAATAATAGAATTTGCTAGAAAATAACAAGGTCGAATTTTGTTTTACTACATCAAATTTCACACGTCACACAAATAGGTATATATACTGATCCATTTTCACATTTAACTTAACCATTTTTGAAATTGTTAGAACCATTAACCATTTTGAAAATTTACCGTTTTCAGATTCCAATTTGAACTTTAACATTTTTGAAAATTGTGAATCGTTTTTAAAACTATTTGTAAACCATTTTTCAGACCAGTTTAGAACCATTTCGAGAATTTGTTTTATTATTCTAGGTGAGAAATATTTATGTTGGAGCCATCTTTCCACACCACGTTCATAGCATCTCTGTAGAGCTCTGCTTGACGGCGGTGTGGGGAGAGAGGCATTTATGTTTTCTATTATGATATTTTATGTTTTGTATGAAAATTTTGGAATGGTCATGACGGGTAATTTATGTTATTTTGTCCTAATTAATAAATATTACTAATATATTTAAATTATTCTACATATATCTAACTTATTTTATATGCTTTTATAAATTTTAATGTCGAAATTTTCCCGGCCCACAGCCGACACATCACGCAAGTAATTAAAATCTACATAGTACAGAGGCATGTAAGTGCGTGGAAAATCGCCAATGATATGTACCCGTGAAGACTCAGCGTGCGCAACGCAGCGGTCGTAACGTCAATATTATCCCTATAGCTGAAGCGAGAAATAAGGAAGAAGTCTCTGGCTGCTTCCTCGTTTCTCAATTCTGTAACATCGACCTAAAATTATATTACATACGGCTTAAAATTATCACACCGAGTAGTCCAGTGGGCACTCAGTAAATATAATATGAACACAATATGCGCCTAAGGCCTATTAAAGGGAAAGGGTACTCGGGTTAAATTAACTGAAATCGTTGTTATAACTATTTTGATTAACATTTTGAAATAAATAAAATTTATTGGGAATCATTGAATTCGATTAAATTGAAATTATTAAAAATAACCATTAATTGTAGAAGTAAAGTATTTTATTTGGATTAACCTTTTGAAATAAATAAAATTTATTGGGAATCATTGAATTCAATTAAATTGAAATTATTAAAAATAACCATTAATTGTAAAAGTAAAGTATTTTATTTGGATTAACATTTTGAAATAAATAAAATTTATTGGGAATCATTGAATTCAATTAAATTGAAATTATTAAAAATAACCATTAATTGTAAAAGTAAAGTGTTTTATTTGGATTAACATTTTGAAATAAATAAAATTCATTGGGAATCATCGAATTCGATTAAATTGAAATTATTGTTAAAAATTAAAGCAACCATTGATTGTAGAAGTAAAGTGTTTTATAGCTAAAAATCTAAGTAAATGTTGGGTAAAGATAATTATTGATTAAGGTATTAGCAAATAATTTCATCAGTTAGATTATTGTAATTCATTTCAATAAAAGCAATCTGATCTTTGGGTAAGAACGAGTAATGTATTGATCTAAACAAAATCAACCCCCGATAAAAATGAAAGCAACTAAGAATCGAATTCATTGATTTCAAACAAAGAAACGTATCAAGTTAAGGTGAAGCGATTTTCGAATAACAGTATGAAATCCCTTAATTTAAATTGTTGATTAAAGATCCAAATTTTCAGTGATTAAAGCAAAGGAAAAGTATTAAAACAAAGTAATCACTTAGTTAAATGTTGAAAACTATTGATAAAAATAAAATAATCTGTTGATTAACAATCCAAAACTTCATCGATTAAATAAAAGGAGCAATGTTAGGAATTAAAGATTTATCGTTTAGTTAATTGCTAAAAATTATTCACTGGTTAAATAAAAGAAAAAATTACGAATTAAAAATAAAGCACTCATTTGGTTAAATGTCGAAAACGATCAATAATAATAAAATTCGTTGATTAATAGTACAAACTCGTTGCGTAATAAACGGAGCTTTTCCTTTGATTTAATTAGATGGATTAAAATATATAAATTCCTCACTTAAAAACTTAGCAACTCAGAATAAAATGGGGTATAAAATATTATTCACTGACCAAAATAAAATAAAGTCTGATTAACATAAAGAAATCGTGATTAAAAGAACCAAAATGAATGAATCAACAAATGAATACCAATCCGTTATTGAATAAAATTGACAAAAACCCAAATTAACACTATGATTGAAAGCCAGGGATAAAATTGAAAATTAGAAACGCGAACCGGTTAATAATATTAGATTCGACTTGATAGCCATTCAGTTTAGAAAGATTTTCTCGATATCTGACGAATATCCTGACGCCAAACGAATAACTATAAAGTTAATAGATACACCAACAAAATCACAAGAAATTGACTTACGACGCGCGTAAAATCCGATATAGTCCAACTTAGACGAATAAATATATCAAATGATGAATATCGAAGTGATGCTTGATAAGGAGTCCCATCATTAGAAAGTCTATGCGCACTCCACAACCGGAAATTGCACTAAGTCGATAATAGAAGTAACCGATCGATAACTAAATTAACTTGAGAGAATCAACCGGAAACCGGAAACCTACCTTGAACGAATCTAACATCCGCTTGATCGAAGGGATTGACGTTTCCGCCAACATCGTCCTGACAGGATGTGACTAAATTGAATATCGTCGAATTAAGTACAACCGGTAAACTTTAACTCGGTTTCGAATAAACATTAGCATCATAGAATAGCGGATTTTAGAATTAGTGAAATCAACATCGATGGTATGTATTAGTAAACTGCAACTTCACGTTAATTAATAGGACGTTTATATATTTAATAAATTTCAGAATTAATCTCAACCAGCAGTAGGTAGATGGTAAACCTTAAATCAACCTCAATATCTGATAACATCGCGGATCCTTTGAGTTTTGAAACTGATTTGTAACCAATAGTATCAATAAGTACTTAGTAAATTTTAAATGAATCTTAATTAGTAGTAATTCCATCCACTTAACAAACATTAATGCCCGATAGATTGTGGATTTTCGACTCACCCATCTGCTAACACTAAATGTCACCGTGTTCTAATTATTACCATCATTAACAAGAGTTAGATGGGAGTGCCGTGAGGAGTTAGCCAGCAGAATACGTCACCCCAGGAACGCACAGATAAATAACCTTAGTCGTTTCGAGTTGTAATACTAATCAAGCTAGTAGAGTTTACTCGGTCAAGGAGCAATATTATAATCAACGTTTAGCCTAGTATTATTATAAGCCGACGACTTAATCGAATTTGATAACGATAACAATTTAGATATGCCTATCGACCAAATTACCATGCAAGTAGCTGAGGAGCCACACCCAGGAGAGGTACCAACAGCCGCCGCGACCACCGAACAACTTCCACCCCGGCGGTCACACCCGACTACTTGGCGATTGTTGGGTCTCAAATCCGATCCCTGTGGACTCGCCGGACAACAATACCCGGCCGAAGAAATATATGATCACGCCAGAAATCTCCTCACCTTCTGGGAACAAGTACAAGAGCAAGTAGACCTCAATGTGGTCAAAGCCCGGATGTACCTCACGAACGTGGAGGAGGACATCCGCGTCGGGCTCATCGCGGAGGCATACCCACCTCACCCAGTCCGCGATACCCGACGGCCCTATACAGTGGCGGCTCTGAAGAAGAGTTTAGAGAGAGAATTCCCGGAAGATGTACTATAGTAATGACGAGGTGTTGTAGAAATTGATTTAAATATCAAGTGTTATTGTTTTTCTTATTCGTTATTATATCTCCTAGATGAACTAGCTTCATACAATTTGTTTAATTAAATAATAGAACTTTGATTTAATGAAGACAAAACAGAATTTAAATGCTCTCCTATTATAGTGATGTCATCCCTACAACTTCTACAAGCGGAACTGGAACGGGCAAGACAATCAAACGCAGAGTTACTCGCCCAAATCCTTCAATTAACTCGAGAGGCTCAACAGTTAAAAGCAACCTGGGTTGATCCAGCAAAGGTGAGAGCTGTATACCATCGACTCACAGCGGCTCAGAAAGGCTGGGAGGAAGAGCGGCAGCTCAATCAGAGTCTGCGCACTCAAATTCGGGGACTCGAAGTCGCCCTAGCAGTGTGCCGGGAGGGTGAAGCGGTCACTTATCCGCTCATCTTCGCCCCAACCCAAATGCCGCAGACAACCACCAAGCCAACAGAACAACCCATCAATAATCGTCGACCGGGACGTAAGGAGCGTGCCCGACGTCGAGCAACGCAGCTGCAAAACGCCAAACAATAAATATTCCACATGTGATTGATTCTAATAGAGTAGTTTTCGCCTTAGTTGAGTTGTTTCTTTGAATTGCATGTCAGTATTGTCACAAGTAACCTTATTACGCCTCAGTTTTCTACAGTCAATTGAGAACGAATCTTGTATGATTATAAGGGACAGAGCTAAGCGAGCACAGGTCTTCTATCGACAGCTCGTGAACCCGAGGATTGTCCGAGCAACTACAGTACTAGCTCATGGTACTCAATTTTTGCGGGCAATCCACCACTTGAACACATTACCAACGTTGCCTAGCAACGGGTGCCAAGTGGCGATTAGTATCATTTTGTATGGCGTTACGAGGGCAACCACCGATTAGTTCAAACAAACAATGAAACCCTGTAACCCACCATAATGTTCGAAAAATATGTGCAGAACGTGGCTCAAATTTTTTGAAATAAATAAAATCCTTAATGAAAACAGTAAAATAAATGTGGATCCCGGCTCAAAATTTTATAATAGATAAAGAAAATTCAACAAAAGAAACCTTCACCCCTAATATTAATATGTGGTCAGTAGTTATAAACCTTTTAAAATAAATTTTCAAGGTGGAGCAAGATACCGCAGTTACCCATAATTTAAAGGGAGAATTACTACAGAAGTTGAGAAAATTAGAGACACAATTAAACATTTATAACCGTTAGTTAAAAAAATCTTAATAGCGCAGCTAAATAATGCTAACAACAATAATAATAACTGTAATAAGTATCCGCAATATTAATTATAAAATCATAATGATAATAATAACAATAGGCACAATTGTAATAATAATAAGGCTGATATTGATAGCAAATATGGGTAATAATATTGCTAAAAACCATAATATCATTTATAAGGGTAATAATACAAACTGAACAAAACAACAAAGGATAACAGTAACATTCGAATTATCAAGTGAAATCAACAACTACAATAAAATAAGGATGATAAGTCTAAACTTGTGCAATAATTAACAACAATCATGATAATAATTACAACGATAATCATGAGAAGATGAGATATAATACCGCCGAATCATCATAATCGTGATAGAGACCCAAACAATGGCGATGATAATAGCCCCTAATGATACTTGGTTGTTTTCCATCTTCTTTTGTGAATCGTATTTAACCGGAAGATTTTGCCATCATATCACAGAGTTAAAACTAAACAGTTACAGGCAACAAAAAAACATCGAATTCAATTCATATTATTATTCTTATGAACATGAATAAGTTTACAATTCCCTCCGGGGCACTTGGTATTTGTACCTATCCAACCGTTCGTTTGGTTAATCCATGATATGGTATTACTCAAAAGCATTGGTTTCATCAACATACTGAGATCTGAATGTTCTAGTAGTTATCCCAGTTAAGCTAATTTGAACTTCCCTTGGTGTAAAGTAATCATTTTAAAACAGTAAGAAAATTTGAAATACTTCCTCACTTGTTGATTTCGAGTTTCTCGCCTCAGTATTCGGTTTCGTTCAGGTATTATTTCCGATGTGGGCTGATCCTTTGCGACTATGGTTCGTCCGTGAGATCGTGAGCGATCTTTTCTTCGTTGTTTCTCTCTGATTTATTCGTGTAGATTTCATAATAACTTGTTAATTTCTTACCACTCGTATCAGTATTTATAGAGGTTTTGGATTAGTCACACTTTTTTGGTTTTTAATTAACTTGAAATCAAATAGTTTGACATTTTGCCTTACTATCAAATTTTACCTTTAGTCATTTTTATCATTTACTAGAGAAACGGTCTGAACTTTTTGGATTTTGATCGATATCAGTCATTTTTGCACACTAGTTGGTTGCACACCCTAGCTGTTGGTTACAATAAGATAATGTTGGTCTCTGTTAGCCGTTCATGAACATAATGCTGCTTTGCACTCTTCCGTTTCCTTTAATGAATATTTGTCTCTAATCTTTATGTTATCGCAGTCATATACTACAAACGACTCCACTCTTTTTACGCACATCATCCATATGAGGATTGTTGTGATGATTGCGTTCATTCCCTTCCTGGCTGTTCTTGGATCGCTTGCGTTGAATATGGTTTCAAATTCTGTCAGCAATTCCTTTAATTTTGTTTGCATCATGTCCGTTTGATTATCCCCACTCACTATATTTATGAAAGCTTGCCATTCCCATGGGTTAAAATACATGGTTCGATTACTTTCCTTATTAAATCTGTTATTGCAAATTCGTATTCGTTTGGGTTATATTTCGGCGTTCGTTTTCTGTAGATTGCGATGGTGTTGTACATCAAATAGGCCATTCCTATCAAATATCTGTTCGGGTCTGATTGATCAGATAGTTTGATTGATCGGACGATTTTTACTATTCAAACCTTTCTCATGGGTTTCCATTTCATTTAGTGTTTATAACTATTAATGTGTTAATTTAGCGTTTTTGGAGGTCCTTCAGTTGAATTATTTTGTCAGACATCCATTACTTGGGATCTAATCAAGGTTGACAGCCGTGGTTGATTCAGATCTCGTGTGGCGTCATGCGATGTCTGAATAAATTATGCAAAATTATCAGGTTATCTGTAACTAGCGTAGGTGGCTTCGCTATGATCATTTTACAGGCGTCTTCTTCCGCCAGATTCCTGCCGTGTTGTTCCTTTCGTTATATTGACGGCCTCTCATGGATCTCAGTAAGTTAGTTAATTCATGAATTTTCTCATTTATTTGTGCTTTTAGGTTCATCTCCATTTATTGACAATGTTATTATTCTAACTGTATGATTTTTATTTATCTCTAAAAGATTTAGTAACTCGATATTTTAGTGGATGCCATTGAAATTACCGAAGTTGTTGGAGATTCTTATCCTCTGGCGTTTCTAATTAATACGAATCTTGACATTCGACATCGACGAAGCGACTCCATGGAGATCTCTTATCATCATCCAAGTTGGTATGGAAGCTGAATTGACAACAATCCTACTCCATTACGTTGGGTTCTTAGGTTGTCTATGGCCTTAGTCATTATGTTATAATAGTCCTGGTTTTCATACTGCTGATTTTTACTGGTTTGCCTATATTTAATTTAACTATTTTTTAATTTATGTTTGTACTTTAATTCAATTTTATTCGTTGAGTGGCCCTAGGTGGCAATTTTTAGCTGTGAAAACTTTTCGGTATTAATAAAACACTCTATTACTTATTCGAACTATCCTATACGGCCCATAAATCACTTTAGGTTTACCAATTTAATGGGTAGGTAATTTTACAGCTTTAGTTGATGGGTATTTCTCCTTTTATTTTTATCTCAGAGCTTATAATTCATTTATCATTTTTAGTTTATGGCATTGATCATTTCATTTACTTTTTACTGTTACCAAATATTCTTTATTATTAATTTAGGTTGTATTTTATTTTATGATCGTTGCAACGGTTTCGCTAGTTTTTCTCCACTCACCCTTTTGGTCATTTGATTCTAAGGATAAGAAATATGTCGATGCTAATATTTTATGAGTGTCCACTGGACTACTCGGTCTGATAGATTTTGAGCAGATGAGTCAGTAATATTTTAGGTCGATTTTTCGGGAGATGGATGACGGAGAGTCAGCCAAAAGTCTGGTCCTCTGTCTTCCCTCTGCCCCTATATGTTTTCATAATTGACGTTTGGACCCGTCGTTACGCACGACTGGATCTTCACGGGCACGAGATATTGGTGGCGTTAAATGAAATTGATTCCGTAGTACTCTTAAGACACCTTCTAAAAGTTGTTGGTATTCTGCCAGGACAATTGATTTTTGCTGACAAAAAACATTTAAAGCTTATTGCAAGGAAAAGTGTTCGCTCGCAAAGTGATTATTGGTTTCTTCTGACAAAAAACGGTTTAGCCTTTTGCAGAAAAAGTGATTTCTCACTAGTTGGTTAAAATCTTGTGAAAATGAATCGATATTTATACCTATTCTGTGACCTAACCTTGATTGTTCTTTTTGATGCATTAAAACAAAATTTTGCCTTGGTTTTGATTGTAATATCTAATTTTTAATTTTATCATTTTTCTACATTCAATGAACAATTTATTTTGTTTAATTTTTAATAAAATATTTCTTATTGAAAATATTCCATTTTTCTTAATTTTATTCGTTATTTGCTAACTTTTATAAATTGTTCATTTTTCGGTCAAATCTTTATGTTATCTTGTTATTTCTATGTTAATTTCATGTGGATCTTGATGCATATCTTTTATTATTTTAATTTACTTTTATGTTTTTTGATTTTATATTTAATTACATTTTGCTCATATTTTATGGTTGTTTACTTGATGTTAATAGGTCTGATTTTAAATTTGCGTTGCTGTGTTTGCGTGTTATTTCCGACTCATTTAAGCAAAACCTTGTATTGACCCAGCATAAAACACTCGGGAGCCCTATAAAATTGCGACCCGCAATTTCCATGAGATATAAGTCCTAAACAGATTCTACTTTTATACATTTATTTGAGTCTACGAGCTTTCTAGTCGTGACCTCTATACCCACATTCATTAAAAGCTTCTAAGATATAAGTAATTATCAAGATACAGATGGACTTATAGTTCGATTACTATACACAAAAATCAATTTAAAATCAAATCAGTTTAAATCAGTTTTCACTTAAGTTAAAATTAAATCAGTTATCGTTCAAATATCTTTTTGGGTTTCGCTTTCTAGATGATTTCCTCTCTTTGTCGGGATTGATCGGCTTGGTCTGTCGATAGAGATGTATGAAAGATTAGATGCCTCTTCTTGTCTTTTGATATTACGGATTCCGTTGATTATTTCGTCGATGTTTTGTGCTTTTGTTGGTTTATTACATCCAAGCAGGTTATAGAACAGAATATTAGGAACATTATGTTCAGTGTTAAGCTGATTGTCACAGTTATTTCCATAAGGTAGAAAATATGATGTGAGCATTAACTACCAATTGCCGGTTACCTTTCTCCAGTATTATTGGAATAGTCCGAAGACTAATACACTTTTTATTAGCCGACAACTGATGTGGCTCGACCCCCATCATAACACTCTCCTCCGAAGTTTTTGGCTCTAAAATTCGATGTAGCCAATAGTTGTGTTTTCCTTCACAATTTTCGAATCTGCACAATTTTTTTTCAAACATTCCTTCACGAAATGGCCCTTCGATAGACAGTTGAAACAGAGTTTAAGCTCCCTGACTTTTCTTGTTCTTTTCTCAACATTCATTTTTCGAAACACAAGACACTGATTCAAATAATGTTTCTCCTCACAGATAGGGCATTTCTGATTTTTCAATTCCTCTTGTCTATGGCTTAAGTCTTGGTTCTTGATACAGCTTCCTCGATATTTGAATTTTTCGATTTTATTAGATTTGTTCTTTGTGTTTTGATTCACGGTGACGTGGGACATTTCAGGTTGGCCTCGATACTCCTTGTTATTTACGGACCTCTCTTCATAATTCAATCGACGAAATTCCATCGTTCCCTTTATTTCCATTGCCTGTTTCGTTCGCTGTAACTTGCTTCCTAACCAGCCTTGCAAGATTTTAACTGCTTTGTCAGAACCATTTTTTGAATTGTCATAATTTGTCAACCACTCATCCAACACAGCGTGACAACTTTTGTAACAAATTTTCAAAAATAAATCCCGCGCCCAACTCATTATCTCTTCCCATATCTTCCAAACGAATGACGAGAGTACCAATTAGAGATAAGAGATTCTCAAAATCTCTTATTTGATCTTCCCTTATTGACCTAAATCTCTCTAATTCTTGTAACAAATTCCTATATAATCTTTCTTCTCCTCCGTAATTGGACTCTAGACGTTCCAAAGCCGCGTCATACGCCCCGCAGAATAACCCAAAGTATCAATTAACTTTAGGGGTTCTCCGGCCAGATATTCCTTGAGGTGTTGTAGCTTCTCCTTTTTCGATCCGAGTGCCTTGTTGACTCGCACTTCAAAGGCTGCCTTCCAAGCTGGGAATTCTCTTATTTTTCCATTAAAAACTTGGATTCTTAATCGTTTTAACTTATCTAAGGTTGATGTGTATTCCTCCGATTTCATCTTACTCGACTCTATTCCAAGCCTTTTATTAGTCATCACCTCGATCTGGTTATTTAAACTTTCGTCTCTTTCCATGATCTCGTTGATATCCTTTTCTATCTTTTTTACTTCTGCTACTTTCCCGATCTTTTTTTCTAGTAGCTTTAATTTAGTCAACCTGTTAATCACTTCTTCTTGTTCCCCCAGGTATTGTTCGTATACTTTAGATCCGTCCAATTGCTCTAGACTGAGATTGACCCGATTCCTTAATTGAGTTAATTTATTTTTTGTCGACGATATTTTACTCATACCGTCACAAAATTCTTCTTCATCATTCCCTCCTTTTAATCGTAGAGCTAGATGAAGAGTGGATCCTTTTCTCACATTGAATTCTAACAATGTATGATCATCATTCAACTGTTTAACGGCACAGATGAGTCTTTGTTGAACTGGAGGAACTCCTTCTTTGCGTTGAATCTTTGCTTTTACACTTTCAATAGTGTCACTTGGTTCAACCTGGTTCAAAATGGTGCGTCTTATAGAAGGAGATGGAGAAGGATTTTTGAAGTAACTGATCACTTTTGGGAACGTTGGAAGAGAGAGATAGTCCCATTATGGAGCACTAGGTGTAAGCGGTGGAATGAAAAGAATAAAATCGCAGTTGGAGATATAGTATGGCTGTTGGGAAAGTCCACTTATGATGGAAAATGGCCACTTGCATGGAAATTTGAGGTTATTCCTGGTCAAGATGGTAGAGTCAGAGTTGTGAAAATTCAAGTAGATGGAAAGGTAAAATGCAGACCCATCTCGAAGATATTCCCGCTCGAAGATAAAGTTGTTGGTGTTGACGTGGTCAAGGGGTGAGGATGTTGAGAATTTGGTTAGTTTGTTCCTTTAGCACCATGTAGCTTAGTAACTTGGAGAATGGATTCAAAATTTGAGTCTTTTCTCCAAGTAACAACAATAATTAAAATTAAAATTAATGAGAGAAAAATAAAAATAAATTTTATGCTTTAAAATGAATATAAAAAAAGACTTTTTTATTTTGAAATATTTGCAATATTTTTGTAAATTTTGTTTTTATTGTAATTTTTTTGGTGTTTAAATGCGTGGGGAAAACAAATGAATTTGAAAATGAATTTGTAATTAAAGTTGTAATTGAGAGTAAATTAATTTTAAAAGTGTTATATAACTAAAATAAAGGACTTTGGCTCTTTAAAAACGTTTAAATATTCTTAAAAATGTCGTTAATATGTTCGTTTTCTAATGAAATTCCTGAAGTTTCAGTTCTTTATAGATTATCAGGGCATGTTTATGAAAAAGGTTAATTGATAAATACTTAACAACCAGTGATCAAAATCCAGTCACTGGGGTACAGTTTTCTGGAGATGATTTGATTGAAATTAGAGTTCTAATGCACATGAAATCGAAACCACCCAGTTGTACATCCATTCCAGCTTTATTGAAATCTTTTCAGGATGAATGGGATGCTTTGATGCTTCAACAATTTACGATGAAGCAAGAGAACCAGGCTCTTAAACGTGAATTGTCTCACGCTCTTTATCAATACGTTGTTTCGTGTAGAGTTGTGACTCGTCTAACTAAAGAGGCTACCACAGCTTGAAAAGCTTTATCAACTCTTAAACCACAAGCTGGAATTACATCTCATATTATTTCTCCTCAAGCTGCACAATTCGATAAAAGTGAAGCAGGAAAAGCTCTTCGTTGGATTGAAAGGTTAAAGGCTACTGTTCCAAGTCATATTAAAGCTGCAATTGATAAAATCCCAACAAATATTCAAGAATGCTCTATGGATGAATATCATAACTTTCTATTTGATGGTCTAGTTTTGGGATATTTGATGGCAGCGTTGGGTTCAGGTTATAGTGAAGAAAATAATGGGAAAGCCTGGGTAAATTCTGACGCAAACATTCTCGTCCTCAATCAAGTAACATCAACTCATCTGAATCAATTGAATAAAAAATTACAATTGTTGAATCTGTCGATCGGGGTTCTTCCGCAGCTGCGGTTTTTTTGCATCCTCATGAGCTTTGTAGCAATCGATAATAAATTAACTAAAACTAAAATGGAATTCACCAGTATGGCTTGTGATTTTATTAGGCTTGATTCGTAAATTTGTCTGGATTTGTTCTGTTGGTGATTTTTGATTGATAAAAGGGTTCTTAAAATTTGTTGTATTTGTTTGTACTCGGGGTTTGCTTTAGTGACTTTTTGAATTTGTTCGGTAATTGTCTCCAGGGTTTTCATCATACTCCGATTTTCATATTCTGCTCTTAACATATCGTCCTTTCTAACCAGGAGCGTTTATATCATTTGTTTGATTTTTTCGATGATTTGTTTTATTTCGTTGTTCGTACTTTTGTTTTCTTTCGTGGGACATAGATTGCATTGGAAGATTAGTTGTTGGCATTCATCACCTTTTGGGTTTATGCAGATTCTTTCAAAGCTTGCGTAAGTACTATCTTCTCTTCGAAACGGGAGGGTTTTTCGCACATCTCTAGGGGGTTTTCAGTGACACATAACTTCATTACTGCCATCGTCATAATACACAGCTTCCTCAGATTCTTTTGGGTTCTCATTCTATTATACGTTGATTACTCGTTAATTATTTAAATGTATTTGTCTATATACAATGAATTTTATCCCTCTTTTAGGGTATCACTACTCTCTCCTCTCATCAGGTGGTGAGTGTAACTTTCATTCCTCTTTTGCCTTTCCTTTTGCAAATTTCATTATAAGCCCTTATGTCTTTATTAATCGTTCAGTTAGTTTCGCAAGCTCTTTTAATTGCTCTTTGTTTCTTTTGAGTATCTGTCGCTTGTTATTTAATTGGGTTCGTAGCTTTCTTTCGTTTGTCTGTTTTCGTCTGAGTTTGCGCTTGTAATTTACTTCACTCGTTTTCTGTTTCTCGGTTTTCCGTTGTTGTTCCTCGAGTTCTTTCTTCAATTTTTCTCATGCGCTCAAACCTTCCGGGTGCGAGCGCGGGCTCATGGTGTTAGTTACTGACTTAGTCCTATTTTGTTCTTGATAGCTCAACTGGGCTGGAGAAAACACAAGAGGGTAAGTAAACGCATTTCCTCCCTTTGAAATTTATTCCATCAAATTCAAAGCATGCTGATTAACGTCGTTCGAAATCAGGCCTCGACTTCAGTTGCTGCAGTGATTCGACTTTTAGAGGGTGCCGACAATTGTAGATGTGATTGCCCTCCTCTCGTTGGTTCTTGATTTGATCAAATAACGGCCCACGAAGCACTTTGGCAAGTAATACCACACTCGTTGGTGCTTCCATTTGTCGTAGTGCACGATTGTCTAGCTCATATGAGACGCCATATGTCAACGTCATATGCTCGGGATTTCTCCTGATGCAATGGCTGCATTGATTTGCTGTGGGTTTCTCCTTGCCATCGTTGCTTTAGATCGGAACTTACGCTCGAGCTCTTCGAATTTGAAAATCGTTGTCGAACTTCAAAAGCTGGTTGTGCCCTGGTTCGCGTTTTATTGCGAGGCTTGGGAGTTCGACTTCGTCATTCCGAGACATAGAATGAATGGGTTAACTCACTTCTCCATTCGTTGACAGACTATAACCAGAGTCCCAGAGGGCCTGTCTGTATATAGCTGCCATTTGTGCTGGAAATTTCACTGTGACGCGATCTTCGTCACTCCATGTCTTCTTGTTTCGACAGCCTGAATCTACTAAAACGGAATAAAATTATTAAATATTTATGTAACAATGAGTGTCAGAATTTTTGGTTACTAGACCTATGTCATGGGTGTGATAGCAATGCCGTTTATTCGCGCTCTTCTGTTTAATCTATTGATGCCCCGGGATATAGTGATGGGTAAAGTGGTTCCCCTTACTGGTCTAACCGATTTGGATATACACAGTTACTTTACAATTCAGATTCATTCACTAAACTATTAATTTCTCTTCCCATCGACAAGAAAATTGACGGACGGTTATTGATTTTAGTGTGATCCGGTACCGATCAGAAATAGAAGATACTTTGCTCAAAAGTTTTATTCATTACTTTGAATGTGTTCTTCAGTTAAATGCAAAATTCTCTTGAGGGTGTCTTCACTGGGAGGTCATCCACACCTGGTCCACTCGCAGACCTCTCGACAGCTCCTTTGAAATCGGAGGCATTGATGTTCCGTAATTTGTTTAATGAATATGCCATGCAAATACCAAGCGTATTTATATATGTTTTAGTCAGGGTGAGTCACATCTATTTATACAAAATTGATTGAAATTTATTTATTTTAGAGTGAGCGAATAATGTTGTCCAACAATTTAATTTATTTCATGATATTCAGATAATGTATTCGCATCAATTATGGGATTAGATCATTTATCGATTGTCCTCACTGTCAATTATAGTGGCAGTGAGATAGAGATTAATTGCTGTAATCGGTTGACCTAATTTTTGGAAAATCGATTTTGATGGGCAGTGTTGATTGGACGAATAATTATCAGTTACTGTTGACCATCAATTTTCTACATCAATTGGGTAAATTTATTCGGAACAAATTGATTGGTGATATAACTATGATATTCAGGTTTGTATTATCCTTTTTTTCAGTTCTGGGGATGACTTGATACTTGCCTACTAGATCGAGAATCGCGCTATTACTATTAGAGTTATTACTAGCTCGTTGGGCGTTGACGATTGTCTTTACTAAGGTGGCTTTGTGGACGTGAAATGGGTACGAATGGGTTACAACTTAACCTAGATTATCAATGATATAGATTAGTATTGGTCAAATCCATTTGGCGTTCTACAGTGATTATGTCATTTTATTTCTTCCTAATTTATGGCATTAATCCAGGTTGGGTCACAGCAAGGAACACTATCCTTATCTGAGTCAGCCAAATCTCATTACCGAACGAAATGGTTCTCGCTGGCATCTCTGTGGGGTGTCACCCAGGGTAGGTCGTCGAAGGGGAATGGACAGACTTTAAAATACACTTATCCCTTTGTGAGTTGGTCAAATTTAATTTATTTAATACATTCTCCGTCTTATTTATTGTTATTCAAGTTATTTTAATCAAATATCTATTGTGTAGGTCTGATTAGTGGCATAATGTTTTCCTGCCTAGTTTAAGCATGATCGGTTGTTCAATGATCTATCAATATTTCCTGAGTAGTGGTTCTAAAATGATGCTTGAACCTTGCTTCGCGTCACTCGGCACTAAGATTGAAAATAAATATCTTGTTGATATTACTGCTCTTTAGTGATATTCCCTGGCAATTTTGTATACTCGGTATATTTCTAACATTGTGCAATTGGTGTGAAATGAGTTGATATTTTAGGCATCTCGTTTAGAATGTTCCTATAGAGAGTAATACTGGAAGGTTGCTTAGGTCATCTACATGGTTGGGTGCTGGTTCATCCCTTGTGTATGCCAAATTTCACTGTTGTCTTAGCCCTGCATGAGATAATCCTCAATCGCTGTTCACCACATAACCCTGTTCCTGAGTCAATCATTTCCCACTCGACTGTGATTTATACTGCTATTAATTTTTATCTCGATTTATGACTAATCAGATGGGGTAATTATCCTAACTCATATTCTAGGGTTAGCTGTTTCAAACCATTATGTTTTCTTTATTATTCCCATCCGGGTGTAACCTATTTATATTGTGTTTGCTACCATACATAATGACTATTTAACGTTAATTAAACTGATATTATCTTTTTTATCTCTAACAATTTTTAATTATAAGTAGAATTAGGTTTACTCTATATAAAATCGTTAGTGTATTTATTCATTATTTCAGAGTCTAAACCTGTTCGTACATAAGTGCTATTATATCTAGTTATGATTTCGATTTAACTAAACCTACCAATACGTGGTTGTTATTGCATCCAGGGATCATTTGAATAGAGATTAGTGTGGTCCAATTTATATTAAATTATGGTTTCAATTAGACATTAGCGATATTAATTAATCGAACTTTAGTCCATTCACATTCGCTGCATTGATTTTGCAAAAACCTCAGTACCTCCCTACCAATTTGATCCTAAGAAAAAGTATGTTGATGTTAAGATTTTAGGAGTGTTCACTTGACTTACTCGTTGTAAGAAATTTTAACCAATATGTAGAAATGAATTTAGGTCGATTTTTCGGACTAAGAAAGGAGAACATCCAAAAGACTTACTTTGAAGATAGCTTCAGGACGTGTCATAGTAATTTGATTTACAAAATTCTTTGACCGTTTCTCTCCAAGTAAATATTTCGCAATTCAAAGAATATTTTCCTAGAAAAAGTAAGTAATAACTTTTCGCTAGAAAAACGATTTTCACAAGAAAAACGTGATTAAAATTCTGTAAAAATGAATCGGTATATATACCTATTCTGTGACCTTAACCTTGCATGTTAAAACAAAATTTGACCTTGATTTTATTTTTAATATCTAATTCTAATTTTATTGTTTTTCTTGGAAAAATAGATAATTTATTTCTATTATTTTTTCTTGAAAATATTTTACTAAAAATATTTTATTTTTAACCAGTTTTATTCGTTAATTTCCTGCTAATATGAATTAATCTGTTTTCGGTCAAATTTCCATGTTATTTTGTTATTTTTATGTAGCGTTCATGCGGTTCTTGGTTCGTTTTGTATATAATTTATTTATTTTTAGGTTCTTTTGATTTTGTATTTAATTGTATTTTTCTCTCATATTTTAGGGTGCTTAATTGATGTTGATAGGTTTGATTTTGAATTTGTATTGCTGTGTTTGGGTGTTATTTTCGATCCATTTAAACAAAATTCAGCCTTGACCCAACAGGCCTATCGTGTTGCAGTTCGTTGTTGATCTGGATTTTCAGTTAACCTCTTGATTCCCGTTGCTGGAAACCTTGGTACTGTACCCATGTTATTCATTTTGAAATATAAAATTAAAATGTTGATATACATATAGTGTACTCTTAATTTGTAATTCATATCATATGTCATGCAAAGGATTCAGTGGTTGATAATCTTTCGACACAGTTAGTGCTTGCCGTCAAAATTTAGAAATATCGACAACTGTATTGTACCTACCTTATAATAATAAAATTAATGATTATTTAACTTCCTGTAAGGTCTCACGACAGTTCTGTTCGGCATGAGATGTTAGACATATTAGAAACATTCAAAGAAGTCTGATCGGGTCAATATTTACGAACTGCCAACCACTCACCTGGATTTCATAAGGTACAGCAGCGTCTTAAATTTTGTTGGGGTTATAATAAAACATGAATAAAATATAAAAATTAAAAATTATCAAAATTTATTAATATTAATTAAAATTTTGAAAAAAGTAAAAATCAATATTTTTCGGGGGGGAAAAGTGGTAACCGGTGGCAAATTTGATTTTGAAGACGAATAAAATAATATTAGATTGATCTGAGGTATATTGAAGGGTCGGGAGATTAAAAACAAACTAATTAATTAGGTAAATTATTTGGCGACGAACCCATTAATCAAGAGACGCCTACAATCAACAAACTACTTACAAAGTGTAAAAATGTTTACTCAACAAAATTTTGAAAATTAGCATAAGTTAAAAATTATGAATTTGTTTACTGTTTATATACTAGTGTTGGGCCAGAACGTAAACGGCCTTGAAAAATGTTTAAATGGATCAGAAACACACACGCAAAAATAACACGCAATTTAAATAAACCCACTGAAACATCAATTAAACCATATAAAATCTGAGAAATAAAAGAATTAAATATAAAATAATAAACATAAAAATAAATTAAAATATTAACAAAATGCACCAAGATCCGCACGATACCTACACAAATACAACAAGAAAACACAACAAATTCGACGAAATTGAAAAAATCAATTAAAGTTCATTAAAGTGAAAGTTAAATTGAAAAATTTGAATTAGCAATAATTCAATAAAAATTCTAAATAAAAAATTATAAAAATAAATCAAAAAATATCAAAATTAAATAATAGAATTTGCTAGAAAATAACAAGGTCGAATTTTGTTTTACTACATCAAATTTCACACACCAAAAAATTAGGTATATATACTGATCCATTTTCACATTTAACTTAACCAAAAACCATTTTTGAAAATTGTGAACCATTTTCAACCATTTTTAAATCGTTGTGAAGCTATTTTAAAACTGTTTTAGAACTTTAAATCTATTTGCAGATTATCTCGGAGAATTTTAATTTTTAGGTGAGAAATATTTTGGTTGGAACCCTCTTTCCACGTCACGTCCATAGCATCTCTGTAGAGCTCTGCTTGGCGGCGACGTGGGGAGAGAGGCATTTATGTTATGTTATGTTATTTTATGCTATGATGTTTTTCAATTTATGGAATGGTTAAAAATGGGTAATTATGTTGTTTTATAATTAATAAATATTATTAATATACCTATATTGTTTTGCATACATATATTTGTTCTATAAATTAAAAATGTCGAAATTTTTCCGGCCCACAGCCAACACATCACGCAAGATAGTAAAATCAACATAGTACAGATGCATGTAAGTGCGTGGAAAATCGCCAATGATATGTACCCGTGAGGACTCAGCGTGCGCAACGCAGCAGTCGTAACATCAATATTTATCCCTATAGCTGAAGCGAGAAATAAGGAAGGAGTCTCTGGCTGCTTCCTCGTTTCTCAATCTGTAAAATCGACCTAAATTTATATTACATACGGCTTAAAATCATCACACCGAGTAGTCCAGTGGGCACTCAGTAAATATAATATAAACACAAATTGCGCTTAAGGTCTATTAAAGGGAAGGGTACGGGAATAAATTAAATCGAAGTCGTTGATATAAATAAAATAGAAGTAAATTGATATCGGTATGCTAAAATAAATAAAATAGTAAAATCTCTTAAAAGGTAGTTATTGATTCAATTAAATTATTTAACGATTACGGAGTAAAAATAGGCATTGCATTAGTTAAAATTAAGTTAATTGATTGATAAAATTAAAGTAATGTGAATAAAATAACCCGACAAATCTTCAAGTAAAAGTAAGCATAGTTTTGGTTAAAAATAATGAAATAATTTATGAAAATGAAGTAGACTATTACTTAAAATACTTTATTCGAAGGATTGTAATTAATATAAATCGTTAGTAACTATAAGTTAAAAGGTAGTAAAAAATACTGATTTGGTCAACAAAGTTTTCGGTAAATTAATATAAATTCATGGAGCAAAAATAGAGCAAATAAAATAGATTAATAGTAAATTCACTCGTGGATAAATTCAGTGATTAACCTAAGGTAATTCGTCCATCAAAGTAAAATAATTCGTTGCTTCAAACCACAGTACTAGTTAATTGAAACCAAAATAACTCATTGCTTAAAATTAGTGTTATTGATAACGAAAATCAAACAATCCTCGAGTTGAAGATTTCCTTTTAGATAATTTATTCGAATTTGAAATAAGGTAATTGCAGGGTGAAAATGGGTAATTTATAAACTAAAGAACTTTATGATAAAGATAAACAAATCTGTAACTAGCAAATCGAACAGCAGTTTATTGACACAAAATACTGTTATAGGAGTTACAAAACTTTGCAGCATTATTAAGTTCAATCGACCTTGATAGGAATAGCTTAAGTCGCTGTGAGAAAGAACCAAATCATTTTCACGATAATATCTGTTTACCTACTGAAGACCCAGAAACTCCACGACTGTCTCCCTATAAGATTTAACCCAACGTCTAAAATGTATTAAATAAATCAAATAAAAATCATACCGAAATTAGCTTACCTCCCATAACATGAAAGCCTTGAAAATTGATAATATCGGAGTGATAATGTAAGCATTAGTAAAATCCAATAGCGCTAATAGACGTACCACCAACATGTCGACGAAGTTAAAATTCCGATAGAACGAAGTAATAAAACATCCCAAAAAGTTAGAGCATGAATCGAGTAAATGCAACCAAGATTCCAACGCGTTAAGAACTATTAAAAATGCCGTGAATTAGCAGCATATCTAATCGACCAAACAGCGAAAATACGCCGGATACTGAATTATGACGGAAATTGCACCAACAATGCTAAACAGTAAACATCCGGACTAAGTTCATACCAAGTCTAAAGACCTCCGACGATCAGTCACGTCCCCATCTGACCGGACATCCGGTCAATCATTATTAACAACGTACAAAATTAACCAACGGAAACGCGCCCCGATCGATCCGAAACATTTTTTTTTGTAAATAAATAAATTCAAGCCTGATATTATAAATCCGTAATAAATAATCACCCTCAAAAATTCAGTTCCAATTAAAACCTAAACCTTTACCTAATTCTAATCACCCCTATTCATAGTATTCCCGCCTCAGATATTGATTCCCAAACTACTAGGTTACTTCACCCCCTCGAATCTTCCAATTAACGATTTTCGGAACGATCCATAACCATCACGAATCCCGCTAGATGTTAATAACTTTTTGCCATGGTGCTTATACCATTAATTAACGGCCATCAACCTATGTAGCCAGGTTAAATAAAGTTCATTGCAAACTCTACGTACCAAATGATTTATCATTAACATCGTTGTAGATCATGTCACGCAACCAAACTACAACCCAGGCAATTAACGCAAAGTACCCGAGAAAGGCCCACAAGCCACAGACGTCATCAGCAAATTTCGATCACAATGGCCTTACCCTATTCCTCGAAAGGCACTGGAACTGAATAACAACTCGCAGGAACCCGAAAGACAACAGTACCCAGCTGCCGAGATATTTTCCAACGCACAGGACCTCCTCACCCAATGGGAGCGAGTGCAGGAGCGGGTGGATTGGCAAGTAGTCAAGGCAAGGATGTATCTTGCAAACGTGATGGAGGACATCCTTGCCGGGCGAATCGCAGTCGCCTATCCACACTGCCCAGTTCGAGACACCAGGCGACCATACACGGTAGAAGCCCTCAAGCGAAGTCTAGAACGGTATGACCCAGACGACTAAAAGAACAGAAACGACTTGGTGTAATGATTGATGATTAATAGATAGAATTTGTGCGTTTTTTTTTCTCTTATATAACTGGGATTAACTTTTGATTTGTTTGATAAAATTAAAGATTATTCAACTTGACTAATCATAAATTGAAGTTGCAATAACCCATTTATTTACAGTGATGTCCTCGCTAAGGATCCTACAGACCGAACTAGACCGCGCAAGGCAGACGAATGCAGAGTTACTCAGTCAGGTCCTGCAATTAACTCGCGAGGTGCAGCAGGTCAAGGCGACCTGTTTAGACCCTAAACAGACGAAGATACTCTATCAACGACTCACCGCAGCTTAAAAGGGCTGGGCCGAAGAACGCCAGCTCAATCGGAGTCTGCGCACACAGGTCAGGGGTTTAGAGGTTGCCCTAGCCGCCTGTCGGGAATGGGAAGCGGTAACGTATCCGCTCATCTTCGCCCCTTCCCAACTGCCAAGTCAACGCGTCGCTGATGGTGCCGTACCAAGCTCAAAGTCGACAGCCATCCAACCAACCATCCGCCGGCCGGGACGCAAGGAGCGGGCCCGACGCCGAGCCGCACAAGCGACAAGTCGATCAACTTAACTTATCCTTGATATGCATGTCCTTTGTTCGTTAAATAAATCAGCTCTCATGTATTCAGTCATAGTGGGGTAGACTCGAAATCATCTACACTAATCAGTCTAAATTTACTTCGCATTCCACGCAAGGGACCGAGCAAAGCGAGCATAGGTCTTCTACCGACAGCTCGTGAACCCGAGGGTTGTCCGAGCAACTATAGTACTAGCACATGGTACTCAATTTTTGCGGACAATCCACCACTTGAACACATTACCAACGTTGCCTAGCAACGGGTGCCAAGTGGCGATCAGCAACATTTTGTATGGCGTTACTAGGGTAACCAGAAAGTCAAGCAAGATGTGAAACCCTGTAACCCACCACTAGTTTGATGCCTGAGTTGGACCAATTCAAGAATTTTGAGTCTTTTTAGGCTATTTTTCGGGGTATTTTATTGCTTTTGTTTTATTTTTTATATTTTTTTTCTCCTGATTTATCTCTCTATTTTTTGATATTAATTTCTTCATTTTCAATTTTTTTATTGCTTTTTTTGGCCATTTTTCTTTTTGGCCGCTCTATATTTTATTTTTGGTTGCCACTTCCGCCTATGTATTTTTTAAACCTTCTTTTTCAAGGTTTTGACCGTTTTATGTACTGACTTTATGTTTCTTTCTGCATCTGTAGGCTTTTTGTGAATTTTATTATTATTTGTTTTATTTAATTTTGTTATGTTTTTAATTTGTTTAATTGGTGTTTATTTTACTTTTAATTTCTGCTTGCGGTGCATGTGTATTTTCTCTGTAGCCATATTGATAATTTCAAACGATATTGGTTCAATTAATTATTTTGTTCTAATTTAAACACTTTGTATAAACTATGAGTTATAGCCCAACCGATGTTTTATCATATATTTCATCATATTTTTTCATAAATTGTTATTATTTCGGTTTTTCTTTATTTTCTTTATTTTTCTTATTTAAATGATTTTTATAATTACTTTTTTAAATTTCTTATTCTTTTCTTTGTTTTACTATGTTTTATCTTTAGTTAATTTCTTGCAAAACTTCTTATATCTTGTTTTGATTTTAGTTTTGTGTTCTTTTAATTTTATTAGTGTTTCCTTGTAATATTAGTGGTAGCTTATAGAGTGACTTTTGGAATAAGTTACAAGCTTCTACATGTAATTGAGTCTGCGAGTTAGAGGGTGGTTACCTGAAGTCTTACATTAATAAAAAATTATACAGTGTACATTTATATACGGAAAACACGATGGAGTAAAGAGGAATTAAAGTTTGGTCAGCACAACACAGAAAGTATTGTCAATAACTTTAGAAATCAATGTATTACTGTACATGTCAAGTCTGTTTTTTCTAGTCACAGGATTTGTTTTTTATGATAAGAATAAGAAAACCATATAACAATAACGTCACAATAATAAAATAGCAATAATCATAATAATAATAAAAAATAAATACAACAATAAAATGTTAGTGACAACATTAATAATAACAATATCAAAAATGATGGAAATAATCAGCACTTATAATGACATTAAGGGTAATAATAATACCAATAATGACCAAGCAATAATGATAACAATAATAATAATTTGTTTTTATCTTATTTCTAGTCCTTTTTATTTATTTTAATTGTAATTTCTATTTTTGATAGTGTAGTTAATTTTATTATTATGTTGGGCCAGCACACAAATGGCCTTGAGAATTGTTTAAATGCATCAGTAATACAGCACGAAAACCCAGCACCAAGATAACCTAAAATACAATATACAACACCAACTAAACACTTTAAAATCGGAGGGAATATAAATAAACATAAAATCAAAAACATAAAAGTAAAATAAAATAAATACAAAATGCATCAAGAACCGCACGAAATTTACATAAAAAAATAACATAATAACAAGAAAATTTGACCGTAAAATGACCATTTATATAAAAGTAAAAATTAATGAATTAAATGAATAAAAATAAAATATTTTTAGCTGAATAAATTTATTTAAAAAATGTTAAAAATAAATTACCAATTTAAATTAAGAAATAAATAAAAATTTAATTTAGATAGCACAAATAATTTCAAGGTCGAATTTTGTTTAATCGCAATAAAATTAACACGCAAGGTTAAGGCCAAATAATAGGTATATATACCGATGTGTTTTCACAAATTTTCAGTCTTACTTTTCAGAGAAAAATTTTCTAGTAAATCTCGAGTTAGTGTGCATAGCTAGATGAGAGCCGTGCATTCAGTCAATTAACACTGATAAGTGTTTTGACTGAACACGTCAACTCTCAGATAATGCATGACTCTCAGATAGTGATGAATTAATGATGATTTTATGCCAATTTGTTTGATCGATACTACGAAAATTTATGAAATGTTATTGACAAGATGATTTTATGCCAGTTTATTTTTGCCATTGCGAAAATTTGTGAAACGTTATGAACTATCGACAAGATGATTTTTGCCAATTTATGATTGTTACTATGCAAAGGGATGAATTTATGTATGCCAAATAAATATTTTAAAGCCACAACCTTATGCTTTGAAACTTTTACTCAACTAATACGGTAAAACTTATTTATTTATTTCATTTTTCGGCCCACAGCCAAAACATATCGCAAGACAGTAAAATAAAGCACACTATCAGGCTGTGTAGGAGCAGTTTACCTGCCAATAGCCTGTGCCCATGAAGGTTCCGGCGTGAATAACGCAGGGCCTAAACGTCAATAATATCCGTCATAGCGGAAATTGGGAGGAGGGGAAGTAGTCTTTTGGCTACTCTTCCACCACTCCTTTCCTGTAAAATCGACATAAATATTTTAACAAAATTCGACTAAAAATCACTTACACTGAGTAGTCCTGTGGGCACTCATTAAATATAATATGAACATACATAGATCTTAAGGACAAAGAGAGGGAAATGGTAGCGGGGAAAATAGCGAAATCGTTGCAACAGTTAAAATGAATAGCCATCAATAAAAAATTAATCCAAACGACTAAAATCATGAAAAATAATGTTTTTAAATAAGAATTAAATAAATTATGTTAAATTGAAACGGAAAATATGGGCAGAACGCTGCGCAAATTTTCGGAAATAGTTAAAACATTTATCATAAAAACTGTAAATTAAGGGCGGAACGCTGTCAAATTTTCCGGATTGATTAAAATACTTATCGAAAATAGTAAAATAAAAGTGAATTGCGGCTCAACTGTTGGTATAAGATTATTATGAAACTGTAAAATAAAGGCAGAATGCTGCTCAAATTTTCCGAATTAATTCAAATACTTAACAAAAATGGTAAAGTAAAAATGGAACGCGTAAAATAAGGGCGGAACGCTGCTAAAATCTTTCGACTCAAGGAAAATTCTTTGTCGAAAACTGTAAATAAGGATGGGTTACGGCTAATGTTGTATATCAATAAAATATTTTTATAACGCTGAGGAATAAGGACGGATCCCTACAAAAACTTAATAATAATAATGATAATAATAATGATAATAATAGTGGTTATAATAATAATAGTGGCAACATTGATAATAATAATGATAATAATAGTGATAGTAATAATGATAATAATAATAATAGTAGTAGTATAATAAGTTTAATGGTAATTATATGGTAATAAGAATAATAATAAATGTAATAGTAGTAACAATTAATAAAGGTAATACATATAATAGTATCAATGATAAGGCTAGCAATAATAATAGAGAACATTGTGGTTATAATAGGGATAAGGGTAAGAGAGATACCGTGTGAATATTTAACATAACAAAGGGTGTACAGGCCGCAGAATAATCTTCAACACGGTCGACGATAAGAAGGACTATGGGAATGGACATAACAATGAATGATATGAGAGTATAGGTTAACATTTGAATGAGATAGGGGAATAATGGGACCTAAAAATCGAAATCGAGCACAGGTCTTCTATCGGCAGCTCGTTGGACCCATGGATCGTTCGGTCAATTATAGCATTAGCAATAGCGCTCACTTTTTGCGGACGATCTACCCACTCAAACACAGTTCCAACGTTGCTCAGCAACGGGTGCCGAGTGGTAAGCAAAAAAATATTTGTCTGGGGTTGTCTGGGTAACAACCGTATAGTCTCAAAATATCAACACCCATAAACCCACCAATTATATCTTTTATTAAACTGGTTTTCTTTATTTTTGTTATCTTTAATTACTATCTGTTTTGCCATTATGTTTCTATCGTTAAATTTATTTAATTTCTTTTAGAACTTCATGAGTTTTGTGTTTTTGGTTTATAATTTATTCTTGTGTTTATGTCGGTTTTTTGATTTTACTTTGATAATTTGTAATTTTTGTTCATCATTTTAACTTGACTTTATGCGCCAGTTTTTACTCTATGTTACCGTGATATTCAATCAATTTATCTGCTGATTCAGTATTTACCAAACATATTTATCATAGCAAAATATCATTCACGAGATCATACAATACAAGCAAGGGATGACGACGACCCTATTTCTTCAACTTAAATTCCTTTTAAGTCCTGGTAAACCTCGAAATATTTTAACCTAAATAATAGTTAATCGAGTAAACAAAAAAATTACCATAAATTAGGTTACCCGGAATCATCAACGCATTGGAAGATAGTCATGATAAAATGATCAATTATCTTGAACCTAGCACATTTTTGTAAAATAAATTGATTCAAATCATAACTAAATTTATAAATATGATGCAAGTGATTACAAATAGTCAAGTAAAGCAGTATATTGTTCTAATTAATTTTGATTCATTGTCAGTTTATTTTTATTTAACAAATGAATTTAGAACTATTCAATTAAAATAAATCATATTCTACATTTCGTATAATTTAGAAATAATTAAAAAGATAAATAATTTGTAGATAACATGGATTTTCAGTAGTTAAATTCATCGCAATATATTTATATTTAAATTAAATCTTAATTAATAAAAATTAATTTGAAAAACTAGGAACATTTTATTTAAATTTCTTTGTTTATATATTTAGAAACTAAGTTACAAGAAAGACATCACAACCAATTATTATGTCGAATATTGAATTATCCACCGTATTTTCACGTTTATTCGTCCAAATAAATGATGAAGATCGCATCAAAAGGAAACAAGCTTTAGAGAAAATACTTAAGGAAGTGATGGGTGTGAATTCTACTTTCGATAATGATTTATTTGTCACCTCAAAAACTATTAATTCAATATTTGATTCTGGAGAAAGAAATAGAGAAATTGTGTGTGAAATTCTTCAAAAAATAATTAATCGTCAGCAAAATATGGAAGAATTTTTGCCGATCATAATTCCAGAATTTGTCAAAAAGCTTGGAGATAAAGATGTTATTGAACCTTCAGAAGAAATTAGACATTTTCTAATGAAAATATGTTTATTAATTATTGAAAAATCTGGAAAAACTATCTCGATTTTTATTCCAGACTTAATTAGAATTTGTTGTATCACTTTAACAGATAATTATTCTGAAGTTAAACGTATTTCATGTTCAATTATAAATGAGATATCGAAAATTAAAGATCATAATTTATATGAAAATGTTGATCAATTGATAAAGCCTTTAATTGGCAATTTGTGTCATCAGCATTCTAAAGTGCGAGTTGATATGATAAATTGTATAGGAAACGTCATGCTATATAATAATGGTAAATCGTTCGACCAAGTTTGTCCTAATATGGCCCAGAGATTATTTGATGACAATGCTAATGCGAGAAAAGCTGTAATTGAAGTATTTGGAAAATGGCTTTTAGATCTACCAGATAGATATTCTTTTCATTCTAAATTGATTCCTGTGTTTTTATCGGGTTATATCGATGATCAAGATGACATTCGAGAATTGGCTAATGATTTATGGTATGACATAGGTAAATTAATGATCGATTCTGTCAATGTCGTTTTCAACGTTTTGCCTCAGGAATAAAATATTTACAAGAAAATGAAAATGAAAAAGATTTAAAAGACCAAATTGATTTCGAAGATGTCAATTTAGAAAATTATCCGCAACAATATGAACGTCCAAATTTGGGTTGGAGTTAAATTTAATTACTTAATTAAAATTTAATTATTTTTAATTAATTAAATTAATTTAATATTTGTATAAATCTATTTCCAAAACTGATTACTAACGATAATAAATCCATTGAATAATTAAAATAGTTTTGATTAATTTATTATAATTAATTAAAAAATTATATTTAAAAATTTTACTTTTTACCTGTGAAAAATTTAGAAATATTTTTAAAAATGGAGTTAAAAAAGCAAGTCTTAGTTAATTGAAAATAAAGTATAATCATATATATGATAAATCAGAATGTTCTTGGCCATTTGTAATAACCTGTCATATTAATAATTGAAACATAAGTTAGGTTTATATTTGTATTTAAATAAATAAAAGATTCACTGATAAAAAAATAACTATAAAGGATGATCTTTATAACAAAAGTATAATTGACGACTTTCTAGGATAAATTTTTCACTGCCTTAAATCACATGTTACAATTCGAATTTTAATACAGACATTATTCTTTTAATTTATTATTATAGATAAATCTTTTATGCTTTGACTTCCGTCACATTGCTCTCGATTTTTATGCATCATCGTTTGATTTGATTGAACTTCTTTTAATATAAAACAAATTCGATATTAATATAAAACAAATGTTTTCTTCGCGTGAGCATGTTAGTGCTTAATGTAGCACCGATAAAGTTGAATATGAGCAAGAACATAACCTGGAATACCGTCAATTTCAATTCTGCAGGATATATTTATGCCATTTTATAACTAGTCAGTAAATTGGTCTGCACGTCATTCCTGCTTGTTATAACCTGATATTAATTTGTAAAGGATAAGGGACGATTAATGTTTATATGACCGATAATAGTTATATACTTCCTTTTATTGACTGTTTGTTCAACGAAAAGTTGCTTTACAGAAGATACGCTTTCATAATTCATTATTATAAAAACAAAATGGGTATGCATACTATTATGGTTGCTTAAACGGTTCTCGTCTTATAAATCACGTTTCATTTTGGTAAATTCGATTCAAAGAAGTCTATGCTTACAGTGGCATTCGATCTTGAATCCACAAATAACTCTGAAAGCAACAATCATCTTATACCACAACTGAACTCTTTGTATCCAGAAAGCAAGTGCATATTGTAGCATGGCAATGTACATTTTTATAAGGCTATTATAGTGCACCATTCCCGGGTCTCTATATTTTATCGATCCAAGCCATATAGAAAACCTATGGGTTATTGTAAAGTCAAATTTCATTTAATGATGGAATATAATTTCAATCCAGATTTGTAGCAGAAAAACAATTTAGCAATGGACGATGACACAAAGGTCTCTTGCAATACAATAATTGACAACATTCTATGTCTTAGTGGATACTTATTTCACATTTGTATTAAAAAAAATCACTTGATTTATATTAATATTATATATTTTTATTATTAGTCAAAATATGTGTCAAGATGGAGAAAAGTTGGGATTGTCTCAAAAGGTCCAGTATATTAAACCGTTTTGAATATAAATTAACTTATTTATGTACTTTCGTTATAATTTTTGCATATGTTTCTCAGTGTGAATGATTTTTCTCGAGCTCACTATTTTGTGATGAATAAATAGATAACATAAAATTATTTTTTTGCCTTGAAAACAAAATTACAAATATATAATGCAACTAATTTAGGATGCAGAGTTCTGTTGTTTCGAACTTTGTCCAGAATCCTTCCAGCATTAACTCGAGATTTATCAGATTGGTCGGAAAATACTAGAATTAAAGCCGCTAAATTATTGCCATATTTGATTTTGAATGGTGAAGGAGCTTGTACTCAACATTGTCAATTACTGATTGGATCAACACTTATTCGAGGTTTGGTCGATGAGGTGGAACAAGTTAGGCAAGCTTGTAGAGAAAGCTCACGTTTGTTAGGATATTTTATTGATCCAAAAGTTTGTTTTTTATATTATTTTAAAAATATTCAAATAACTAGTATTAATTACCACTAATATTTCTACTAATAATAATACTACAGAGTTATTTATCTAAAATAAATAATTAAATAAATTTGGCAACGATTTAATTAAAAGATAATGCCAATAAAAAACTTTTCGTACGATATATTTCGATAGCATAACTATCATCTTCATTCTTCTATATTTTAATAAATGATTCCTCTATCGCCAAAACATTTAAACCCCAGTCAGGAATCTAGTAAGAAATTTAGCAATAAATTTTTTATGTCAATTCGGATTTTAATTTTGGGAAATTGAATTCTAAAACATTTGTGGGACGGAAAAGCCAATCAAAAAAAGATACAGAATGTGGAAGACTTTTTCTACAAATTTTAATATAAAAATAAAGAAAGTTTTTTACAAAAATAAATAAATTTTAAGAACTTTTAATGTAAAATTCAGAGCAAATTAATAAATAGCTTCTGAGTTTTTAAAGTTTTATGAAAGGTATAGATATGAAAGGTATATATACCATCAACTTTAAGACCTAAATACTATTCCACTCTGATTTTCTTTTCCTTTTTGTTTTTGTTATAAAATTGTTTTAATCTTTAAGTAAAAGTGTCAGAGTTGACAACAAATCAGACTGGCGATTTCACTAATCTCTTCTTTAGTGTTTATTGATGGATACTTAACTAAGATAAGAATTGCCTCTTTAAATCTGAGATTTTTTTTGGATATTGTCTTCGGCCAAGATTTTCATTGAAATACTTTTTCTTTCTTCCCTTGATTGTCATTGTTGGAGTGCCTGTATCCGAGGATTTTCCGGCAAGGTCCAGGTTTTCTTCAATTTTTTTCGTGTAGGTTCCTGAGTGTATTTCCAATGTATATTTCTTTACATGAATTGCACGTAATCCACTAGACAACGTTTTTTCTGAAACATATTTTCTTCGGTGTCTGGCAATTCTCCATTGTGCTTGCCTCAGTGATCAGGACTTGTGTAAAATACGAATAAGTATAAAATAAAAAATGATAAATTCGACAATAAAAAAAAAAATTTTAAAATTTAATAAATTTGAATTTAAATTTAAATTTATAAAAACTTAAACAAATCAAATTACAAAAAGTAAATTTTAATGAAAATAAAACGTATTTTGGCACTTTATCATTTTAACTAGCAATTATACTAGAAACTGATGAGGATTATTTTATAATCGAAACTTTTTTCAACAATATAATTATTACTTCGCAGCAAGGGCTTATTTTGTTATTCACTTATCTGATATATTAATTTATGCTGCTACCAAGGAATCCCCGTTTATACTTATACTACTACTATTATTACTACTACTACTACTACTAATAATAATAATAATAATAATAATAATAATATAAGGACCTTTTTTGTTTTTCACCTCTGATTTCTTTATAAGTGACATAATATTTTCTACAAAATTTGACTGTGAATCAGATTTAGGGTATTCACAAATTTTCGGCACAACCTTTTTCAAGTGATTTCTTGAATACCCTAAATAAATCTGATTCACAGTCAAATTTTGTAGAAAATATTATGTCAATAATAATAATAATAATAATAATAATAATAATAATAATAATAATAATAATAATAACTAATGATAATAACTAATGATAATAATAATAATTAATAATAATAATAATAATAATAATAATAATAATAATAATAATAATAATAATAATAATAATAATAGAAAGAAATTTAATTTTATATCTATTTTTAATTTAATTTAAAATCATAGAATTTCCCAAATTAAGTTTGTATTACCATTTTGAAAGTTATGCCAATTTATTTGTCATTTAAAAAATTGTATGTTATGTCTAATATAACTAGAGGTAGGTTCATTCTAATTACAAGGAGCTATTGTATCCTAAAAAGACTCTATTTATTTTGTAAGTTTTGCTATTATCAATTATGTTATAGAATCCATTCGGTCGGATATGCTATTGAACTCGTTTACAAAGATGATCAGCAGTCCATCTAATAATTTGAATCTTATTTTTGTGACAATACTCCAATTTTAAGTAATATTATATAAGAGATAAGAACACAGACTAAATGACGCCATAGAATTTTTATTAATCATTATTAGCCTTATAAATCTAAGGGAGTATTTTTATAATATTACTTCATATATTTTCGAAAGAGTTTCTTAAATTTTTAAATCCTTCGAAAAAATTTAATTTTTAATTTTAATGAAATTCATTTGTTATAATAATTTTGTATTGTAAAAAAGGTCTGGTGGAATATTCTCCGAGTAGTGATTAACCGCTGTGATGCGGATGATATGTTTTTGGCTGGTGAGATGATTCTGTTGAGCAGTATCATTCAATCTAGTGAATGTGCAAAATTAACCAATGAAAATGTTATCGATGAGATTTGCGCCTATCTCAAATTGAATGATGTTTCTGGCTCATTTTCAACTAAAATCAAAACATCTGGTCTTAGGTGCATTCAAAGCATTGTCGAAAGATTTAACCGGGATTATTCTGAAGTAATACCTTTTCATTTCCGATCAAAGTTATGGATAATTTAATGAAATTAGATCTACGAAACTATTGGATACGAATTATTCTATTCTTCAATGTCGTTCGCGTCTTATGAAACTCAAGATCCCAGTGATAATTTTGGAGTGAATTTGGATGACCAGTTAAAAGCTGTGTTTGATAAATTTTCCCAATCACTTTCAATGAATGATTACAATGAATTGTATAAGAAATATTTAGGACAATTATTGGGAGAATTAATTAACAAATCGCACCATTGGTCAGCTCATAGCAGTGACCGATTGTTATGCTCCAAAATTTTAACTATTGCTGGTCCATTAATTGGGGAATTTGTCGATCCAGTTGTTGAGATATTGGAAATTACTTTAAACAAATCCAAAGAATTAGAACTGAGATTGAAATTCTTTCTCACTCTTGTCAAATTGACTTCTAATATCAACGTGACTTTGAATTCTCAGGTATTAACTAATTGCATTTATTTATTGAATTATTTATCAATTATTTCACAATATTTATTGATTCATTTATATTTAACTGCTTTTCACTACAACAAGGGGTATTTAATAGGTTATGTCTTGAATTATTAAAATGATTTTTGAAGTAAGAATTTTTTTTTGTTATATAAAATTTTATTGAAAATTAATTTATTGACAAATTTTATTAATTTGTTTTTTTAAATGAATTTTATAAATTCTGGATTTATACAAAAACAAGGCAATTTATTTATTTAAATATAAAATATTTACAATTCATTCAAAAAAAAATTTTATTAGACTTTTTGTGAATAATCTTTTGATATGGTACCAATAATTTCTTAAATTACCATAATCGGGCTTCTGGAGCTCTTCATGGACTTCTTGACGGGTAGCAGCATTTTGAATGTGTAACGGCATTAAAGAGAGGAGAAATTTTTGATTCTGTCGAGAACACTTTCAATTATTCATGTGTTATCATCAGTAAATATTCTGCAATAATCTCTATAAGCTAGCTAAATTTAAAAGGCAAACTTACACATTTTAATGGTTTCCTCTGTGTGGAATAGTTAATGCTATGGAAACATCAAAAATAGCTTCACACAAATTCATAATTTATTTTTTAAACTTGGGCGATTTGTTTTTCTTGTGTGGAATTTTTCTATCCTTCTATGCGAGCCAACCTATGCGTTAGCGACCTTGACCCTTTCCAAGAGAATAAAGAGGTATGTTAAATTGCGTAGTACTTAAGCGCCGCAAGCAAAAGTTTTTTTGCACATTTGGAAAGACGATTTAATTAGATAACAACTGAAGTTGAATAAACAGTATGAATCGTTATAAATTTTTAGATTATTAATATATCACGAACCTATATGTTTCAAAAAACGTCGTGTGTATACAAATTTGTCTACTTAGTCTCTAAGTTGAGTTGATGTCTTAATCTACAATTGCTGTTTTTCAGTGTTTCTCAAACTTTCTGCTACCTCGGAACCCTATCAATTTTTTTTCGTTTTCGCGGAACCCCTTCGGAAATTTTTATGGCTAGGTGGGTATTATCCACTTATATTATAATCCTCCTTTTTGACATATTTGCAGATCAAAAAAGGGTGAATTTAATTTAAGTAATTTAAAAAGAGAAAATTTCATATTAATGAACTTTCATAATTATTTATTTGAAAAAACTGCCACGATGAAAATAAAAATAATGTTTGACACTAAATTGCTTATTTAAGTAAAAATAGCAAAGAAATATTTTATTAAAATTAAATACAAAAGTATTTAATAAAAAAAATGTCAATTCAAAATAGATTTAATTCAAAAAAAACCATTAATTTATGTATCCATGAGAAGAATGAGCTTGCATTGACCTGCATAAATCTTCCATATATGCCGGAAGATTTGTTAACGATAATCTTACAATCGATGTCAAATTTAATATATTCCGTTATTTGGTCTTGGTTAAAGTGAGTGTTGAAAATCCGCTCTCACGTAAATAAGTGAAAGGAAATTGAAGAGTAGTTTGAATTGCTTTGTTACTTAACACCTTGTACTCGTCATTAATTTAAACCTAAAACTATGCAAGTGATGAATTTTCTTTTACATTTCTCAATGTCACGCCTGATAAGAGATCAGCTATTAAATCTTCTTCAACTATAGATAGGACATTTGTTGTATTTGTGAAATTGAATGGATCTAAAACCCACTATTCAAATTCGAATGGAATTTCTCGCGGAACATAGTTTGAGAAACACTGCTCTATTTAATTGACGAACTTCCTTTTATTGTTAGATTATCTAATATAGATATCTAATATAGATTCATCTAATTTAGATAAATAGTTTTATGTCATGTTTCGCTAAGAAGTTGGCAGACACACGATGTTGAACAACATAAAAAATCATGATAAATTATAATAACTATTTAATTTGCGAATTAGATCGCAACACACATTATACTTTAATTCGTACACAAAATAACAATGGTTAACTTTCATAATTACGCAAGTTAGTGAAGTTTTATAGTAAAGTAGAAATAAACTGGAGTATTTTTTCCTGAATAGTTCTTTCGATTTACTGCCTCTAAATTAGGTCGCACTGAGCCAGTACCTCATTGGCTCATGCCTTAAGCCGGACTTGCTCCTATACTATAAGGTCCTATATAACCTGCATGTAATCATTCTAAATTACTACTAAGATCAAGGAGTTTATCAAAATGGTCGATATCAGAAGCATTACAAACAATTTTATTAATATCTGTTGTAATATAATGATTTAATAATTATTTATGTTTATTCACAGATTATTTCATTAATAATTCAAATGAATTAAAAATAAGGTTTGTAAAAATTCAGAACATGTTCACAGTCAAACATCTCGATAGGCTGTTGGATTCTGCTATTCTTCCTAATCTTATTTGGCAATCTGGTCGGACCGCTGAAGCATTAAGACGGATAGCAATGACTTGTTTATGGGGAACACTTGTCGGTTGTTGCAAATCATCTGAAGAATCCGGCAGTGAAAATGTTTTTTCTTTTCTTCCAGGCTCAACTTGGAATGAACTGTTAATCAGACAAGTTGCTGCTTTGGACGACGATCTAAAAGATACACGAATGACCAGCGCTAAAGCATTGATAATTTCCTTAGATATCATTACAAAGTACGACTTGCTAACTCCAAATATCGTCAATCAAGATTATTTACATAAGATTTATCCATCGTTTATTAAACGAATGGATGACTCATTTGATGAGGTTTCGTTTTTATTTCTTATTCTTTAATAGTATTATTATTATTATTATTATTAATATTATTATTATTAATATTATTATTATCATTATTATTATTATTATTATAATATTATTATATTATTATTATAATTATATTTCAATATTTAACAGATCAGAATCATCACAACTAAAATCATCATAAGCTGGGTAAATGCATTTAAGAATAAATTCGATGCCAGCCTGTATAAAGCCCATGTTGAAGAGCTTAATAGTGGATTATTGATCCATTTGGATGACAGCAACCGGGATGTCCAATTGGCAGTTTATGAAGCCCTGTCTGTGATTGGTCAATTGTCTCCGTGCATCACAATATCCGAGATTGCCAAGGTGCGTAATAAGCACAGGTCACCGAAATATTGCGACGATCTTATTGCGAAAATTCAATCGTTTACTCAATAAATCAAATTAAATAAGGAAATATTTTCTAGTTTTTTAAGAATAAAATGGTTTTTAATTTTGTTCAATTTTTTCTTAAAATACTTAATTTTTATATTAAGTGTAAATCATAATGGCTTATTAGCTGTTATTGATAAAGGATGTGCCGGTAATTTATGGACTTATTGACACAAGAAATTGTTCATGTAATGAAATATATGAATAAGTTTTCTAGCTAAGACTTTTATCGTTCCTATTCATATGTTTATGTACAGTAATCCCTCGCTGTGCGCGTTATTTACGTTCCAAAAATGAAGCGCGCGCATTGCGAACCCACTTTGGCATTGAATTTGGGGAATACGTTCTAAATCCTAAATATCTCAAAAAATAAAATTATTTTAAGTAAATACATGCAAATGAATACAAATAAATAAAGTATCTTATTTCTGACTGTTTAACATAAACAAAAAATTCATTTGAATTTAAACAAAACCAAAAGCTCTTTAAATTATTTTATCTTCACTGCTGGTTCCTGATAAATTTGTTAATTCTGTTGCGGGTTTTTTAAAAAAACTAGTTAGTAATGATTGATGCTTGTCTCTTGAATCATAAATTTCCTTGTAAGGCATTAAAGCTTAGTTCACACGTCTCTGAAATAGTAAGGCCCGCTCTAAATCAGGATGTAACTGAATCGCTTCTTCACAAAGTTGATTTCCAATTTTCTAAAATTCGGCCATTGCTTTGCTACTTAATTTTTTGTCTTCAACTACTTCCGAATCATTACTTTCCCATTCTCCGACATTATTATCTTCGAAATAAGACATTACCATTTCTTCAACTGTAAGATCTTCTTGACGGCATTCAATAACTTCAATGATGTCTTCTGAATCCATATCGTCAAATCCTTCACCACCAATTCTTTTACAGATATCTGCAATTTCTTCTAGTGCTGGCATATGCACAACAGCTTTCTGTATGCAGCCCTCAGGCCATATTTTTTTCCAAACGACATTCATTTTTGTATTCTTTACCTCATCCCAGGCAAATTTAATATTTTTTATGGTCTCTAAGATGTTGTATTGTTGCTAATATTCACGAATTGAAAGTTTATCTGGACCATTTGTATCTTCAATTAGTTTGGAAAACGACCTTCTAAGATAATATCGTTTAAATGCAGCTATTACACCTTGGTCCATGTGTTGAATTAACGAGGTTGTGTTTGGGGAAGAAATATTACCTTAACATTTGGATGCATATCAGCCAAATATGCTGGATGACTTAGTGCATTATCAAGAATGATCAAAATCTTGAAAGAAATGTTTTCTTTTTAGCAATAGTTTTCAGCTTCTACGCAAAAATAATTTAAAAACCAGTCATCATAAATTTTACCAGTCATCCAACCTTTCTTATTCGATTTCCAATATACTGGTAAGGAGTTCTTTAGAATTCTTTTAAAAACTCTGGGATTTTCAGATTTATAAAAACACAGTGGTTTGTTCTTAAAATCTCCAGCTGCATTTCCACATAACAAGAGTGTTAATCAGTCTTTTACAGCCTTAAAACCAGGTGCAGACTTCTCTTCTTTCGATATGAATGTTCTATTCGGCATCCTTTTGAAAAATAGGCCAGTCTCCTCGGCAATGAAAATTTGTTTTGCTTGATATCCACCACTTTCTATTACATCTTTCAAAACATTTTGATATGCAGAAACTTATACAGTATCAGCACTAACCGCTTCCCCCGTTAATTTAATATTGTGTAAGTTTTGCCTGTTTTTAAACCTTTCAAGCCAACCTTTACTGGCTGAAAATTGAAGCTCCCCAGAATTAGAGAAAAACTGTTCTTGCTTTTTCAAGTGATCAAATATTGATAAGGCTTTACTACGTACAATGTTTGAACTAATTGCTATTCTTTTTTGATTTAGGACCTCTATCCACAAGCTTATCAGTTTTTTCGTCTTCTCAATTATAAAATTTCGATATTTTTTTGTTATTTTTGAAGATAATGATGTTGAACAGGCAACTGAACTTTTAATTTTTTCAGCAGTTAACTTTATTCTTCTTATGCTAGATTCATTTATATTATATGCCCTAGCTAACACATATATATTTTCGCCTCTTTCTAGTGCTTTAACAATTGCTAATTTTACCTCCAATGTTAAAAATTTTCTTTTTCTAGCCACGTTCATGTTTGGGATTTAATAAAACTAAAAATAATAATCAACTAAAACGAAAACTGATGCGATCAAACAAAATTGGGAAAGTATGTTTAACACCTACTTGAATATAAATATACCCTAAAATGATAAAAAAAAAATCTGTTATTACCTTTAATATTAACTAATTTTATTTAAATTTTATTAAGATTTTAACTGTTTCAATTGTTACATACTTTACACGAAGACTTTCAAAAACCAACCGCGAACAATGTGTATATATTATAAAGAAGTCATATACAACATATTAAAGGAATTCCATAAATTCTATGTGTATCTCCAGCGAAAAAAAGAATAATATTTTCCGCAAAAAGTAACATCAAAAAGAAAAAGTTGGAAATATTTCCGCGCAGTGCGAAATTTTGGTGTCAAAGACAAAATCGCGCAGGCCGAGGGATTACTGTATCTATATTTTGATTATGTTGATATTTTTGAAGCCGAATTATTTCTAAGTCAAACAAACAATTTTTAATATTTTGAAAGAGAAAACCGTGATATCCGATTTTGAATTGTCGAAGATGATAAAGGCTCATCTATTAAGGACGTCCCATAAGGGTCTTCGAAAAAAGAACAATAGAGAGAGGGTCCAGGTGCATAGAAAATTCCTAGCATCTTCAGTTACTTTCATTAAAATTTGAATTTTAAACTATTATTTAACAAATGTCTCAATATTATTTATAGCTACGATGGTAAGCTATTATAATATAGTATTATGCTACATACATATATACATCTTAAAATTTAAAATAAAATACAAGAATCTGCTGAAACACTTACTGAATCACACATCTTCACCTTCTAGTCCACAGTAAACTAATACATATATTACCACGCTGACCTAATTCTCAAACTTGGCTACATTGTAGCACTAATCTCTCTTCATGTCATCAATCTGTAACTGTGACTGCATGTAAAATTGTAGTCAGTGTCTGGCAATATCAATACTGTTTAAACATAACATTTAATAATAATATCTTAGTTAATTTGAGATTTTTGGCTTCAACCCTTTTTGTTGAATAAAAATATTAATTTAATTGTATCAGATAAGTGAATAACATAATAAGCCCTTGCTGCGAATAATAATATATTAGAAAAAGTTTCAATTATCAAATAATCTTCTTCAGTTTCTTGAAGAATTCTTATCATCAATGAGAAAGTACGTTCTGATTTTCCATTAAAATTTACTTTTTCATTTTCGACTACAGAACTCGTTATTAAATAAAAAATGGAAAACACGAGACCACCGTGGAATTCGACTGACATGTCAACATTAATATCAAGACGACCAGGAGACAGGAAGGTGGAACTTGATACTTCTACTAGCCGGGACACGAATGGAATAAGTTCACTCCAACAAGGTAAAACTAAATTTTGCCATCTGAAGCAAAAAAATCCAAATCGGAACCAAAAATTAGGGGTCGCCCAGTCATAACAAAATAAACTGTTTTCTTTCAAATTCTTATTTAAAAATTTGAGTTTAGTGGAATTTAAAATTTTTATCGAGGGTTTGAGAACCCTAGCTCTATTTAATGTGTTTTTCAATTGTTCTTTTCATAATTTATCTCACAGCTAGAAATATAACAACGTTTCAACTTTATTACAGATATAATATCACATTTTTCATTTCAATGCTTACATTTTTCTGGCATAACCTGCATTGCATTTTGACCAAAATACAAAGTCCCTAATGTCTCATGAACATTCTCAGATTCGGAACGAACATTAACGAATAAAAGACATTTAGAATCTCCACCCAATGTCGGTTTAAGAATGTGAGTTAATTTACTTTCTCTATAAGCTGGCTTTTGATTCTTTCGAAGAGAATCAAAGACTCTACCAAGAGTTGTTAGAGATTTATTTATGGACGTTGCTTCTTGAAATCGGGTTCCAGTAGCACCAGATTTACAGATATTTTCTGAGCCAGCTAAATCACACAGAGTTAATGTTCCTCTACTTGTGATTCCTTGAACCTCGCTAGTGCCACTAATTTTGATGAATAATATTAAATGTGACCTAGAACTGGCAATATTTAACAAAGTCGATCCTACCTTTCGGTTGATTTCTCCAATTTTTAACAGCTCATAAATTGCTGCTTCGTCTTCGACTTCCATTTCTGATAATCCTTGCAAAATAATTTCGCTATCCTTATTAGAAAATACTTTGATCTGATTATTTTTTGTTGTATTGGAAGGTTCAGAAACAGTTGGAACTTTTAAAAGATCATAAATCTCTTCTTGATAAATTTCACTTATGCTCAGGGTTAATTTGTATTTCCATTGATTTCTTGAAGAACACAATGATAAAAGCTGTTTAATGGAGCGCTTGTTAATGCCCGGATCCTCATCTGACCCAACCATAGTGTATGTTTTCCCACTTCCAGTTTGACCGTAAGCCATAATGCAAACATTGTATCCGTCAACGCACGAAGTGATTAGTGAGTCCACCGAAGCATAAACCGTTTCTTGATCGCAATTTGTGTTATAGACTTTATCGAAAATAAAACATTTGACATGAGTTCCTAAGGACTTTGAGATTTTCTCCGATAAATTATCTATGGGAACGATTAATTTGTCATCATTTGACACTTTCAAACAGCAATTTTCACTCGGTCTAATTCGGCAATAAACGCGTATGTTTCCTATTAACTCTTGAAACTTGTTATGCAAAAGCTTTCGTCTCGTTTCTTCTTCTTTGATGATTTTTTCCAATTCATTAATTCTGTTTTCAAAGTAACTTCGTTCATTGAGTTCGGAGTTGGGCTTCAAATGATTGACATCAAGATTGCGAGAATCCTCCATCATAGATGAAACATCATCTGTAGAATTTGATAGAATTTTGGTGTTCATAATCTCCGCAGTTTCTCGCAACTTTTTCTCGGCGTAACGTATTTCGTCTCGTAAATTATTCACGTATATCTTCAATCGAGCGCGTTGATCCTTTGCTCTTTTAAGCACATAAAACAATCGTTCTTTCACAATCATTTGTTGATTGAGTTCGTTTTTATAATTGGTATAATTAGTGATGAGATCATTGAGAAACGGCTCCGTCACTGTCACTATTATGTCCCATTTGTCGAACTCAGTTGAAGTCGTTTTTGATATTTTATGTTCGAAAATATTTGACAGATTATTTGTCACTTGTTGTACATCATTTTCCGAAGGTTGTTCTTTTATGTATTTGTGAAACAAATCGACATAGCTCTTGTATAACTCTGCGATTAATTCCAACATAAATCGACACTTTCTTTTCCATCGCTTTACGAGAAAAATGTCATTACCTTCACAAATGCCTTCGAGAGTGCTAATCTTTTCGTATGTGTCCTTCTTCTTAGCGACTTTCAAGGCATAGGCATCGAAGAGGTTGTCAATCGCAATCAACTTGACTAATTCGTTGGGAGGTTTGTCTGTAGAAAGAGACAATGACATTTGTTGCTGTTTCTGAGTTAATTCTTGATAGCTTCTAACTAAATTTGCGTAATGAGACTTGTATTTGAATAAATCTGAATTTCCATTGCCCGATTCAACATTGTTAGAATTGGTTGATCTTATCATTGGGGTCAACTAATTTGGCTTTTTATCTGAAATTTTTATTAGTCTTTATTTGTCCGATTTTAATTCATTTTTCATATCACATTCTCTTAGAATAATTTTCATTTGATTTTTGAAAATGAAATTTAAAAAATTTTTTAATCAATTTAATTGTTATTAATTTTAATAAAAATTAAATACAGTATTAATTTCAAAGTTGGCTGATGTTGAGGATTTTGATGTCGTAACAATCACTGTTAAAACTATTCTATAAATTATAATATATAAAATAATTATAAATAAAAAATATCAGATTTAAAAACTAACAAGTGTTGTTTTACTATGACGAAGTCAACACTAACCTTGACTCCTTTGCTTTTTATTTCAAATAAATCAAATAAGACCCAACACAAAAAATTTATTCAATTTCAAATAATTTGTAAATACGCGCTGATTGGATATTGCAGCTGCGCGCTCCAAACAATTTTGTCTACTCAGAAATCTTTTCAAAATTCAGGACTTTTTAAAGCGCTGCGGGACAAATTGTCAATAACATAATAAATAATACATTTTTTAAAATTATTATTTTTAAATTTATTCAAATACAACAGTCTTCAGAAAATTTGTTTTTATCTTTTTAAAAAATATATTGATTTGTTATAATATGAAAATTATGATTTTTTTTATTTTTCTTACTAGTTATTTTTATTAAATATTTAAATTAATGCAATTAAATAAAATTAACATAATTAATTGGGAAATTATTTGAAATTTCTAAATAATCATGAGAAAAATATAACCGTAAAATTAAAACAAAATGCACTGATTTATTTCCTAAATATGTTTATAAGTTTCAAGCTGTATTTAGTAAAACAATTTTCTGACAAATTTGTTCCAGATAAAAGTTAACTTGAATTCATTTGACCTAAGTTATTTTTTTTTCAAACCCAGTTTTCTTTTATCCTTTTTTTCCGTGAGCCCATCATAGTTTCACAGAATGCCAAACATATTGAATAAATTTGTTTTTCTTCTCCCATGGAATTGAGGATGAGAAAATCTCGATTTTGATAGGCTGAAGGAATGTCATTCATTATTTTTCTTTTGCAAGTTAGAAACTTCTCTCCTAATTATTGAATTAATCAATTATATTGTTTTCTCTAGATTTTTTACAGCCGTACAATGTGGGTCCATCACACCCTTCATCAACTTCTTTTGAGCAAGGATAAATTCCGTTTAAAATTGGAATCAATTAACGGGTCCGCAAATTATCTTTTAGTGTCGATTCTAAGCAATGATCCTCAAGCCGATTCTTTGTCTCCTGAACAACTGGAACGCAAGCAGTTCATGATCAACTATGATCCTAAAGGGGCTGGAATTTATGTGTCAGCTGTGATTTTTATCTGGGGATTATGCATCGCTTTGTTAATCGCGTCGACAATACGCAAAAACCGAATGGACAAAACGATTTCTCTGTATTTGAAAGAAATACAAAGCATCCGGCACAATTCAGACAAGCAGAAAATTCTTCGATTAATGCCAGTTGATAAAAGCCCAAAAGAAAAGGTAAGAGAATTGCTGTCGAGAGCAATTTCCACGGAAATCTGTGAGAAAGAACCTACGAAAAGTACTTTACCAAGTTCAATTAATGCATTCAAGTTGTTTCGTTCGAAAGAGAATGCCGCTAAAAAACCAATGATTATACCAAAAATATGTATAGATAAAGACATCGATGAAGATAATAGAAGCGGCGGAAGTTCAGAATCAGGAGACAAATCGGAGAATACTAATCTCAACGGAAATAATGATAACAAAGTTGCATGAAAAAAGAAAACTGTCGAGTTTTATTAATTTGAATAAATTTTAGGGGTATACCAACGATCTTGATGAGTGAAATATTATTGCAATTACTTTCAGAAGTCTTTCTGAAATTATATTCAAAAATGATGAAATATTTTAATTAATAAATTATTTTTCAGGCATCATTCATCATTTCATGTTCTTTTGTAACTCGAAATCCATAAAAATTGTCAAATAATCACTTTTGAAATTCATTTTTCTTCATTTCGATTTTAAATCAATGTATTTTTCTTACTTAACATTAATTTCCGAAATTGCTTTTTCAAATGTTATTTAAATACTTCAACAATTAAAACACTGATCTATTTTCGAAATGAAGATAAATGAAAATTTAAAGGAAAATATCAGAGGTTAACAAAAAAGTCTTGAATTTATCAATATGATTGAATTGATATAAATTTTAAAAATCTTTTACCGATAAATGGGTTGAATTCTTAATGACAGTTTATAATCCTGAGCAACATTCTGAGTTATTAAAAAATTGCCAGTACATTTTTTCTGTTCCTGATCATAATGCAAGTATGAAAGAGTTTTCAGCATGATGCAAGCCCAACGGACTGATAAACGTAACCACATGGTTGTGGAAACAACCAAGAACTTGTTGGTCAAAAATAACTTTGGTGGGATTCTGGGTGTTGAGATTTTGAATCTATATGGTTGTTACCCAGACAACCCCATACAAATATCTTTCGTTATCACTCGGAACCCGTTGCTAAGCAACTTTGGAACTGTGTTCGAATGGGTGAATCGTCCGCAAAAAGTGAGCGCTGTTGCTAATGCTATAATCGACCGAACAATCCATGGGTCCAACGAGCTGCCGATAGAAGGCCTGTGCTCGATTTCGATTTTTAAGTCTCATTATTCTTCTAATTCCTTCAAATGTTAACCTATACTCTCATATCATTTATCTTTATCTTCCATTCGCTTAGTCCTTCCTATCGTTGTCCATTTTGATGATTTTTCTATGACCTGTAAACCCTTTGCTATGTTAAATATCCACACAGTATCTCTCTTACCCTTATCCCTATTATAACTACTATTTTCCCTATTATTGTTACTAGTATTATTATCGTTACTATTATATGTGTTATCTTTATTAATTGTTATTGCTATTACATTTATTATTATTATTATTACTACCATTATATTTATATTTACTATTATTATTATTATTATTATTACTATTATTATTATAATTATTGTTTTTTTTATAATTACCATTATCCTTACTAATATCATTATTATTATCAATTTTTTGTAGGGATTCGTCTATATTCCTCAGCTTTATGAAAATGTTTTACTTATATAACAATTTAACCGTGGTGGGTTACAGGGTTGCCTAATTTGCTTATCTTTATTGTTGACCCGGTAACGCCATACAAAATAATTCTAGCTGCCACTCGACACCCGTTGCTAGGCAACGTTGGAAATGTGCTCGAGCGGGTGGATTGTCCGCAAAAATTGAGCATTATTACTAATACTGTAATTGCTCGGACAACCCGCGGGTCCAACGAGCTGTCGTTAGAAGACCTATGCTCGCTTTATTTCGTCCCTTGTGTGGAGATTCGAAATTCATGCTTACTAGTAGGAGGAGAACACTATTTTTCCGACGACATAAGGAGAGTATTCACGACCTTCTGATGATCATTCCATTTTTAATTATATTGAAAATATACTAATTTCAATTTAATCACAATTACAATTTTAAAGAAAAATGTAGTTCATCTGTCAAGTTAATTATTTAAGATTGTTTTTGTCCAATAGCTGTTCGGCTTTGCGGCGTGCACGTTCTTTGCGTCCCGGTCGACGACTGCTGGATGGGACGGTTGGAGAATCTTTGGCGGGTGTAGGGTCGTGGGTCTGCGTCTGGTAGGATAACTGTGATGGGGCGAAGATGAGCGGGTAAGTTACCGCTTGCCCCTACCGACTTGCTGCCAGGGCGACTTCCAGCCCTCGGATTTGAGTCCGGAGACTTTGATTTAACTGACGCTCTTCTGCCCAGCCCTTTTGAGCCGCTGGTAGATGGATTTTAGTCTGGTCGGGTCCACCCAGGTAGATTTCACTTGCTGGACCTCCTTGGTAAGCTGTATGATTTGTCCATAGAGTGTTCGATTGCTCTGCTGTGCTCGGGACAGTTCCTGTTGTAATAACTGGGTCGGATCCATAGCTATTATAAACAAAATTAAGTCTAGAGATTCATATTACGGGTATAAGCACACCATATTAATATTAATTTAAACAAAATTCAGGTACAAAGAAGAAGAATTTCATCTGGCAGAAATAATCAACGACAAGTTTATAAATTTTATATTTTTTAAAGTTAATATAGCGAGAAATCACAAGTTCCTAGTATTGATTCAAAACAAATAGGATCGTCCTCAATGTTAGGGGAATTGGCTTGCCACCCACTCTTCAGGTGTGAAGCCGGAAATGGCCATCGTCGGCCGTTTAGTACTGCGTGTGTTGCTTGGTGAGGTCTGTTGTGGGTGCCAGTACGAGTGGGCAATCCGACCCGCCAGCAAATCTTCTTCTACATTTGCCAAATGCTGGCGAGCTCGGGCCACCTGCGAATCCAGGTCCCGTTGTCGTGACAACAGGTCTTCCAATTGCCGTCGGGCCTGCTGATGTATTTCTTCCGACGGGCTCCATTGCGTAGACGTAATCGCTCCCAGATTTTCCCGGTCGAGGAATTTCGACGGCGGAAACTCCGAACATCGCTCTTGGCGGTGTTGTGCCCAAGCCCATCTCCAGCGATCTGCGAGGGAGAGTGTGGAATTGAGAGCTGAAATTAAATATTGTCAACGGATATTCATTTACGGGAAAACCTCAGCAATGCGTTTTATCGAAGGTATGTACTTGGAGTTTCGGCTAATGGTATTCGACACGGGTTATGATTTCAGATTGATGTTGGAAATAATTCCCTTGAAATATATTTCAGATATTTAACGTCATAGTGTTCCTTCCTTTATTATTATGGGTTGGGAAAATGCATTTCATGATTAAATATATTATGGGTCAAGAAGATGTCATTTTATATTGTCTTATCGTAAATACCATTATGACTCCTATCGGTTAATGATTTTTCTTGCTTTAATTTAATAGGTTTATCAATAAGTAATAAATATATGAACTGGAGATAATATATTAGAGAACTAATTCTAACGCTGATTCACCATATACATCTGCTAATGCATGTGAAATAACTGTCTTAATCTACCATTTATGAATCCGATTTGTAAATATTAAGAGACAAATATCAACTATCGCTTTCCTCAATGAGTCTCAAGGCCTTTAACTACAGGAACTATTCTTTCTAATCATAATTCAACGACATATTATTAACATTGATATGGAACAGTCCAGGTTGGTAACACTATGTACTAGAATTCAACTGTCTTATGAATGACACATTGTGATGTAAAGAGTTTAGTAAAATTAGCACTGGTTGTAAAAATGAAAACTAATAATAATTAACAAGAGGTATTACAATTAAAATCGATTTATTATCATTAAAGACGATAAGCATAAAATTCAAAATGAATTACCACTATGTATGGCGACCAATTCCTTCAGTCCTTCTCCTTCCAGGAATGTTCCTGGCTCTTTAATTACCTCCTCTGAATGTGATTTGATTTCCATCGTCTCAGTCAATTTGCCGGATGCTGAAAATATCGATTATTAGAGATAAACTGATTTTGTTTATTTATAACATTAACATTGTTCATACTTGGAATATACATCCTGTGGAATTTGTCTGTTTCCGTTCATGGTAAATTGACTTATTAATTTTCGGCGATTGTCGAAAATTCGACATTCCGCGATCGGGTAAGTTTCATGCCTTATATCTCAGATTTTAATATTATTAATCGCTTTAGAATTTCGTTACGTATTTCCATTTGGTTTGCCAAGGGTGATTTTCAAGCACGGCAGTACAACGGGTCCTGTAAGTGGTTGGTAATTTATGATTTAATTTCGCACAAATTTAACGTTGTCATAGGGATTTGGAATTTACTCTCGATTGACTATTGGAGTGATCGTTTATTACTTCTCGATGATGTTATTCGCTATTTAGCAGATGATGGAGCATTTATTGTTCGAAGGGGAATAAATTTTATGATTTTTCGAAGGCTTTCTGTTATTTCATTCCATCCTTACGACATTTACGAAATATATTTTTCTCATATTTTGGTTTTGATTTTAATTCATGGTGCTGAGATTATGGGGTGCAATCATCAATTTCTTAAGTAAATTTTTGTTTCGTCTTGCTTTGAATTCGTATTTCATTAATTAAAATTTGATTCCCTGGATTTAATTTATTCACAAAGTTAATTTACTAACAATGTTTTACAAAGCTTTACTTTATAACAACGATTTCGGATTAATTCAGTTTAAATCAATGACTCGGTGTTAATTTAAATTTTTTAAGTAACCAATTTATTTTATTTTAACGTTGAACAACGAATTATTTTATCTTTAACCAATGAATTTAATTTATTTTTAATCAATTATTTTATCCTTTGGACCAAGAATTACCTTAGTTTTAATCAAGGAGTTACTTGATTTTTAATCAATAAGTAATTTTCCTTTTAATCAATTATTTACTCAATAAATTACTTCATTTTTACCCAATAATTACTTTAATTTAATTCAATGAATTAATTTAATTTAATTACTGGCTTTTACTCAATCATTACTTCAACTTTTTATTAAAATGAATTATACTAATTTAATCAATGAAATTATTTTACTTTAATTTTTATCAATAAGTTATAATAATTTAATTACTTTACTTTTAATAACTTATAATAATTTGATGAATGAATTACTCGATAACTATTCTAATTTTAAGCCATAAAATACTTTAATTTTTACTTCATCTATAATCAATAGTCATTTTAATTTACAATTTAATTTAACCGAATCATTGAATTATTTATTTGATAATTTCTACTAATTTAGTTCAAAATATAAAATCAATTTAATTATACCAATGATTTTTATCTAATTTATTTCAAAATATTAATTCAATGTAGTTATATCAACGATTTCAATTTAATTTATTCCCGTACCCTTCCCTTTAATAGGCCTTAGGCGCATTTTATGTTTATATTATATTTAATGAGTGCCCACTGGACTACTCGGTGTGATGATTTTGAGCCGTGTGTAATATAATTTTAGGTCGATTTTACAGAAATGAGAAACGAGGAAGCAGCCAAATGACTTCTTCCTTATTTCTCGTTTCTTCTATAGGGATTATATTGACGTTACGACCACTGCGTTCCGCACGCTAGGTCCTCACGGGTACATATCATTGGCGATTTTCCACGTACTTACACAAATCTGTACTATGTATATTTTACTATCTTGCAGTATGTATTGGCTGTGGGCCGGAAAAATTTCGACAGGTTAATTAATATTATTAAATGTATGAAAAACAATGGTTAATATTATAAATATTTATTAACATATTAAATAATCAACATACAAAATTACTTGTCCAATAACATCATAAAAGCATAAAAATGCATCTCCCCCCACGCCGACATCCAAGCAGAGCTCTACCGAGGTTGCGAGGATGTGACGTGGAGAGAGAGCTCCAAATAAACTAATTCTCACCTAAAATTGAAAGTTCTAAATGTAGATTTACAAACAAAATTCTAGATCAAAAATGATTTTTAAAAATGTTTTCAAAAATGGTTTTCGTTTGAAAAACGGTTAATTTCAATGTGAAAATGGATCAGTTTTTATACCTATTTTCTGTCCCTAACCTCGCATGTTAAATTTGATGCAGTAAAACAAAATTTGACCTTGTTATTTTCTAGTGAATTCAATTCTTTAATTTTATTATTTTTTGATTTATTTTAATAATTTTTCATTTAGAATTTTTATTGAATTATTACTAATTCAAATCTTTTGATTTAAGTTTCATTTTCATGAACTTTTATTAATTTTTTAATTTTGTCGAATTTGTTGTGTTTTCTTGTTATGTTTGTGTTGGTATCGTGCGAATCTTGGTGCGTTTTGTTATTATTTTAATTTATTTTTATGTTTATTAATTTATATTTAATTCTCTTTTTTCTCATATTTGATAGGGTTTAATTGATGTTTCAATAGGTTTATTTAAATTTGCATGTTATATTTGCATGTGTGTTACCGATCCATTTAAACATTTCTCAAGGCCATATGTGTTCTGGCCCAACAACCGTAATCCATCCTTATTTTACAGGTTTCGATAAAGTATTTTCATCGATTCGGAAAATTTGAGCAGCGTTCCGCCCTTATTTTACGGTCTTATCCGGATATCCTATCAATTATTGAGCCGTATTCTACTTTTACTTTGCTATTTTCAATAAGTATTTATTGATTCGGAAAATTTGAGCAGCGTTCCGCCCTTATTTTTCGGTTTTGTAATAAATATTTGCTTGTTTCTGAAAATTTGGGTGGCGTTCCGCCCATATTTTTCGTCTCAATTCAAAAAACTTTTACTTAATTCTTACATATTATTTAAAAATTTTCTTTTCATAATTTTAATCGTTTGGATTAACCTTTTTCCGATGCCTATTCATTTTAACTGTTGCAACGATTTCGCAATTTTCCCCGCTACCCTTTCCCTTTTCTTTGTCCTTATGATCTATTTATGTTCATATTATATTTAATGAGTCCCCACTGGACTACTCGGTGTTAGTGATTTTTAGCCGATTGTTTTTTATTAAAATCTTAGGTCTATTTTTCAGGAAATGGATGACGAAGGACAGCCAAAAGACTACCCCTCTATCTTCCAATTTCTCCTATGAGCAGAATGTATTGACGTTTGGGCTCCTGCGTTACGCACGCCGGAACCTTCACGGGAACGAACTATTTGCGGATAGACTGCACATACACAGTTCGAAAGTTATGTGTAATTTTACTAACTTGCAATTTGTTTTGGCTTTGGGCCGAAAAAAAAACAAATAAATTTTACCATATCAGTTGGATAAAAGCTTCGATGCATAAGACTGTTTATTCGACAAGTCATATTTCACATAGTAATCGAAAGTTCATTAGCATAAACATCGTTCATTCGCTTCATCATATGGCATTTAATCAAATAAATTCATATTCTGGAACTCGTATAGTTGATCATAGCGTTACATAATTACATCGCTTCCACATTCATAATATTCGTTCCATACTGACTTCAATAGCCTTCGACAGTCCTGCTAATACTACTTCGAGACCGATCCGGACGCTTGTGATCTAATAATATTTTTCCTGTCAAAAAACGCAAGAGTTTTTTGAGAGAAAAAGTGATCCCTCACAAGTGTTAAAATTCTGCTAAAATGAATTGGTATATATACCTGTTATGTGACCCTAACCTTGTTTGTTAAATTTATTGCGATAAAACAAAATTTGACCTTGAAATTTTTTGTATAATCTAACTCTAATTTTTATTATTTTCTTGGTTTAGTTTGACAACTTATTTCTTAAATTTTTAATTAGATTTATTCAACCAAAAATATTTTATTTTAATTCAATTTTATTCATTAATTTTTTGCTTTTACATAAATTGTCATTTTTCGGTCAAATCTTTATGTTATTCTGTTATTTTTATGTTAATTTCATGCGGTTCTTGGTGCATTTTGTTATTATATTAATTTATTTTTATATTTTTGATTTTAATTATGTCTTTCTCGCATTTTAAGGTGTTTACTTGATGTTTCTATGGGTATGATTTGAAATTTGCATGTTTTGTTGGCGTGCTATTTCCAACTCATTTAAACAAAATCCAGTCCTGGCCCAACACTTTAAAGATAATTCTTGTTTGGAGTTTTATAACTAAATTTTTTCAGAAAAAAGACATTTTGATAGCTGTTGAACAGTCTAAAAAATATAAAAAATATAAAATGAAGGAAATAAATGAGGGACCAGAAAATCGAAAATGAACGAAAGAAATCTAAAATAATTAAAGTACACAAAATTAATTTAAATTTATAAAAATTTGAAAACTAATATTAATCGCTGGCATTAACAATGCTTTAAACAAAATTGTTGTATTAGAATCTCTTGCTAACCTGAAATTCGAACCTTCAAAATCGGGCTAATTCACACTTAACTCTGATATCTTTAAACTCTTTTTTACGATGTAAACGCACTTATTGTCTCCAATGAGAATTAGTATAAATACCTTGAGGTAGATTTCTCTTACAAACGTAATTAAAATTTAGACAGTCGACTTGACTCTGGTCTATCACTTACTTCTTCTTTATTTAAATCGTATCTTCACCTTTTCAGAAACTTAATGCTTGAAAAACTTTTATTCACTCACATTTGATCTATACTCTTAGAAACTCTGTTGTGAATCACATGATTCTAGATTGTAATCTTAATCGCAGTGTTCAAGGGCGTGACATGAAAACTGGATATGATCAAAAACTTAAAGCCATTCTCAAAACCATGATCGGAGACAAATACAACACTATCAATAACTTCTTCTTATTATACTCACTGCAAACTTGGAGGTCTTGTGATAACCTCACCAATTGATGAATACTTAATTCAAAGTATTTCTGGGGTAACAAGACTGAACAATTCATCTAACCAGACATTTCGCAGTATGCTTTCATCTGAACTAATCAAATCAAGAAGAAATGACAGCCTCTGCAGCATTTAGTTGGCTTAACGAAAATATTCCCTAATTCTACTTTCTTCAAAATATTCCAAAAATCAGCATTTGCTCTAAAAAGGAAGTTTTCTATTTCCACCAAACTTAAATTTCTTGATGATAACTTATCACTTGAGATTGTCTACAAGAATCGTATTACCTACTTTACTTCTTCTAACCTTAACAAATATCAAAAGATCTTCATGAAATTGTTGAACTTCACTATGCTGAGCAGTGGTTCGTGATGCACGTCCAAGGGCATATGGCGGCTACTATTGGAGATAGCTCGACTGCCAAATATCTAATTACTTCGGACGCGTTGAATGATGCACAATACATTTTCTTAATTCATACATGAAATAATTTATTGAATCTTAACTACACCTCTTTTAGATAAAAGCATAACTTACTAACTCTATGTCGCCACTGCCATCTATAACATGAAATGCAGACACATGTATTCAACTACTGGGGTAAATAAAACCCAATGCCAAAAAGACGAAATATGACAATTTATTGTGTCGTATTATTGAATTCCTAACTACCAAAGGTTTCGATATAGATGTCTAGCAATCTTATCAATACTTGTCAAATATCATATCTTTTAAACCTGATATGGTAATCAGATCCAAGTGGAATCCAGAAGTCCATGTACTAGATCTAAAAGTGCCATACGACTCCACTGGAAACTTTGAGAAAGCTAGAGCTGCCAACTTTGCTAAATATAAGGATCTAGCAATGGAGATAGGCCATACTTTCAAAAGATAAAAAACCCATATAAGCCTTGATAGTTAGTACACTCGGAATTTGGGACAAACTTTACAATTCAATCCTCTTCAAAATTGACCTGACTAAAACGGAGACCCAAGATCTATCGAGAATTTCATGCCTTGAAGAGGTAATCGCTAGCTACCATATTTAGCAAAAACATGTCTCTTACTCCAAGAGCTCCATTCCACTACCTTTCCAATAATGGTTTATATCGGATTAAAGTCCATTTTACAAAAATTCCAGCATTAACAAGTATATGAAATGGATTCTAGGATACATTATTATAAATTGAAACCCAACAATAGTTTTGAAATTCTTTATTGGTTTAAAATAAAATATTTTTTATTTCTTTTCCTTATATTATTTAGACAATTATAAACTAACATAAAAATAATACATTACATAATATGAAATATCCTTCCTCGCTGGCAGTTGACAGAGAATAACCATTGTCGCACAAGGCCTGTTGATACCTTGCGGCCATCCGTGGATGGAATTTCATGGTAATTCGGGAATCATATTTCCACGATCTCCCACTATGAGCGTTTACATAATATAAATAAAGATTAAGTCAATTACTCTGAATCCTCAGCGGAAAGTTAGATTTGGCATGGTTAGCAATGTGGTGGAACTAGGTAGTACGTTTTACCTACGAGATGTTTCTATATTATATTAGTGGTTGGAAATGTCCGATCATTGATCTCACGATGTAACTCCATATCTATGTGGCATTAGTTAATACTCGCGATAGTCGTATTGCTTAAACTTGGTGTTGGGGATTATTTATTTTGTGGGGTTCATGGTCTGGAGAACCTTGACACCAAATAGAATCATCTTTGCCCCCAATGTTTGCCCGTTGTCAAGCAACGTTGGTGATGTAACCACTGGTCATGGGATCGCCAAAGGTGAGCACCACGAAGGAACTGCTAATGTCCGATCCCATATTATGTTCAACGCACTACCGATAGAAGGTGTGTGTGCGATTTTCTCATGCTGGTCCTTTTCACGTCACTGTTCATCACAATCAATCAGTTATCTTTCTTTCAAACCTCTATAAAATTCTTACTGCTTAGCATGATTTATCTTAGGTCATTACCGATTAAATGAACAATACGAAGACAATTAAATGAAAATATTTATTGATTACCACACCTAGGTCGGTACCTGCCCCGAGAGTTTCATCGATCGTCGTTTCGCACGTTACATCTTTCCTGGACGACGTTGAGCTGGTTTCACCGCTGGTTTGGTAGTATCCGTTGGGGTTCGGTAGGCCAATTGCGCAGGCGCAAAGACCAAGGGGTAGGTGACGGCTTGGCCTTCCTGGCAGGCTCATAGCGCTACCTCCAGGCCGCGAATCTGAGTCTTCAGGGCCTGCCCCAGTCGTTTCGGCCCATCCGCCTATGGCGGCCGTTACTCGCTGATACAGGGTTTTCGCTCGAGTCGGCTCTATCCAGGTTGATTTTATCTTTTGGATTTCTCTAGTGAGTTGTAATAATTGCCTATGGAGATCGGTGTTCTCCTTGCGTGCGCTTTTGAGAGCCGTGTTTAGGATTGTGCATTGGTCCATTTCTACAATAAAACAAATCGTTAAAAGGTTACTTCATCAGATACGCAACAAAGATTATTATCAATAAGATGTTTTAAGATGAATTCCGACTACGCTAATGCTACTTTATGGGTTTTTTATTAATTTTAAATAATAAATAAATTAATAAATTAAATAATAAACAATATAACTAGAAATATTTATTTCGTCACATTTAATAACTTCGAGAATCCTTATAATAGTTCCTCGAATTCCTCGTCGATGGCCTTCCCGAGTAGGAGTGATCCCACTCAGTTCGCTGGGTTTCGGTTTCTCTCCTCATTTCTCTCGGGAGTATTTTTCTCGGCACGGACACATTCATGGCTTGGGTTGGCCGGTTCAATCTGGGATCGTCGAGCTCGAATGAGATGCCATAGGAAGGGGCATACCCATCCGTGCTCGGGATCAGGCCAACTGCGATGTCTTCGTTGATCTGGGCTAATTGGCGGTGGGCTCGTTTCACTTGCTTGTCGGTTTCTCTTTGGTGGGCTTCCAAGCGTGCTAGAATATATTCAGCCTGGCCTCTGAGCTCTCGGGCCGGATTTCTTCCTGGTTCACGTTTGATCGCCACGTAGGGCAACTCTATGTCCTTAGTTCCTCCTTGTCGTCCCGATCTCGATTCTCTTACGGGAGAAATCAAGAATTCCGCACCCCATATCGTCTGCCTACACCTAGCAGCGGAGTGGGATGTGGATCTCATTGTAATCCGAGATTCGTCCACCCATGAGTCTTTTAAACGAATAGTGAAATTATTATATTTATTATTATATGATACATATGGGGACTAAATAAAATAATTTAATTAATACGCGGTCGACACAGGCTTTGGTTCGGAGTAGTCACACAGTTTTTTAGCGACAAATCGTGGTCTGTGCAGAGATATCGCGGTGTAGGGTTTGTTATGACTATTTCGTAGAGCAGTAATTTAGTGAGATGTCGTCGGGTTTTAGTTTTCGTCAGCATACGGGATGTTCGTGCAGATCGGAACAAAATGGGTCAAGTATTCACAGAATTTCATTACATTTATTCTCACGGATGGTCTGCATCTCATGGCCATAGGGTGTATCTAGCACGAGTGGTGAGTTGTGATTTTGTACGGAGTGGAGCTGAACTGCCGAAAATTTGATGGAATTTATCTTGCCTCAGACGTTGGGTTTTTCTCGCTGGTTAGTTATGTTGGTCTTACGCACCCGCTTGAAAATTTATATTCATTTTATTATCCTTTACGCGGATGACTTAGATCCGGAAATTTCGACTCGTGGCAGCGTAATGGTGGCTCTCGATGGATGATCATCTCGCTCAGCTCATAATTCTGGCGCGATTCGGCATTTCATGCGTTGTGCGTTTAATTGAGGTCGTTTGTTAAGTCATGAAGTCGAGGATAATCATTTATTTCTGACTTGAATTATAATTTCATTTGTTAAATCATGAAGTCGAGGATAATCATTTCTCTCTGATGTGAATGGCACAATAATATAATTGAATAAGTAAGGAGCTTTCATCTGTTTTCTATCTTGGATTATTGGCGACATATATTGAAGTTCTCTGATAAAATTTGGGTAACAAGAACTGATCAGATGGGTTAGATTTTTTTTTATGAAATTAGGATTTTAAGTTTTAATGAGATAAAATAATAAAATTTAACCATTACTGTCTTGGGCACCGACCCTTCGTTCCATAGTCACTTCTTCTGGGTCCACCGGGTGAGAGGGACAGCCTCCGGTCTTGTAATCTCCTCGACGTGGTTACTCGAATTCATTTAATCCAAACATTACTAACTTTTAGTCGATGACCTGACTATTTATATCTCACTTGCAACTAGTGTTGGGGTGTATGTACCTTGCAAATTCTCATTATGCCATTTTTTCAATTCAGTCGGCTTCTTTCTTACCTAGAAAAATTTTACGACGAGTGTGTTTTATTCGTGAATATTATTGATTCGAATTTACTGATCGTCATTTATTTAATTTGGAACTGCTAAGATCGTTTTTAGGTCATTTCGTGATGGTTTTTTTCTACTTGGATTTATGTTTTGTTTTATTACCAGAATCCGAGGTTAGATAAATGTTATGTAATTTAGGTAAATGAATTTTTTGATTATAGCTTCACATTTAATTTGGAACGAAATAAACATTCATTTATGATTCGGGTGGATTTGCAGATTTCAACTACTTCAAGGGATCCCTAACTCGATTAATTCTTATTGATTTGCCGTCGATCGTTGTCAAAGATGTATTATCGCGCTATGTGCTTTATTATGGTTAATATGTTGTATAAATCGAATATTCTATTGTTCTTATTTAATTACTATTTGGGGTCGGTTAGAGTGGGTTTCTACTGGCTGATCGTTTAATAATTATTTTGGTCGAGAATTCTCATTATGGGTTGAAAATCTAAAAACCAGTTGAATATTTTTAAGAATTTCTATGCAAATTTCAATTCGCAGTGGCATAACTCTTTTGTTATTTCTTTACACGCTTTTTGATAATTATACCCGTTCCGGTGGGTTCTGGGGAATTTTTCAGTAAAGGTTTACTTACCATGATTTTTTTTATTGCTAATTCTTTTTATGCGGTTAAATTTTGGGGTTTTGATATTATTTAAGGCCAAATTAATCTATGCGGTGCGCGTCGATATTCGTAGTATCGGCTTTTCGTTGTCATTTAAACTTTTTTATCTATGATTTTGTTTGAATTACTCTAATTCGTTATTTTGGATACAGTCAATTTCTTGGGCTTTCCGGTAGTACCTCGTTTCGTTAGTTAATTTAATATTTAGTTAGAGTAGTTTAGACACAGCAATTATTTCCGATTCATTCCCCACTCTCTTCCCTTTAATTTGACCTTAGGATAGATGTGTTAATATTATGATTTTTAGAGTGCCCACCGAGCTACTCAATGTTTATGATTTTTAGCCGTTATGTGCAATGATTTTAGTTTGGTCGAGATTACAGGAAAATGGGTGGTGGATTAGCAGCCACAAGACTACTTCTCCTCCTCTCAATTTCCCCTATAATGGATAGTATTGATGTTTAGGCCCTGCGTTATTCACGCCGGAACCTTCACGGGCACAGGCTATTGGTGGATAAACCGCACTTACACAGCCTGAATTGTTGTGTGGATTTTACTTTCTTGCGGTGTGTGAGTGGCTGTGGGCCGGAAAAATTTGGACAAAAATTAAACTTTATTTCAAGATATAATTAGCATTGACATATTTCATTTCAACATTCTTACAAACCTTTCCCCACGCCGCCACCCAAACAGAGCTCACACGAGGTTGTTGCGTACGACGTGGAGAAAGTATCAAACATTCTTCCACTTACATCAAATTATGAAAATTGCTGGAAAAATTCGTATTGTTAGACGAGAGTTCAAGTTTTTGAAACTGATTCAGATTAGTAAAACTGATTTAAGTTGTTAAAAACTGCTTAAAATTCTGTGAAAATGAATCGGTATATATACCTATTGTACGACCCTAACCTTGCTGTTAAATTTGATGTAGTAAAACAAAATTTGACCTTGTGATTTTCTAGTATATTCTAATCTTAAATTTTATTATTTTCGTAATTTAATTTGACAATTTTATTTTTGATTTTTTAATTGAATTGTTTCCAATTCAAATTATTTAATTTTAGTTCCATTTTCATGGACTTTCGCTTTTTTTGGTAAATTGTCAAATTTCGGTCAAATATTTGTGTTCTCATGTTATTTCTATGTTTATTTCGTGCGGATCTTGTTGCACTTTGTTATTATTTTAATTTACTTTTGTGTTTCTTGATTTTATATTTAATTGTTTCTCTCTCATATTTTTAGCATGGTTAGTTGATGTTTTATGGGTCCGATTTTAAATCTGCATGTTGTATTTGAGTGCGTGTTACCGATTCATTTAAACAAAATCGTGTCTTGGCCCAACAATTTTGTAACTTATAAATTTATAAACATCATTTATTTTGTAAATATATGTCTGTTGTTATTGAGGGACGGTTTACGGTTGAGCCACGTCTTGAGTCACCATCTGTTAGTATTCTCGTAAATCGATCACGCCGATGTTCCATGGTCGCTGGTGGCGTTGGCGATTTCTTACGATTCCTCTCTGATGGTCGTTGAATAATTATTATTGGACTCAAAACTATCGGTATTTATATCATTTTTAACGGAGGTATTTGTCACCACTGGTGGGTTACAGGGTTTCAAATCTTGCTTATCCTTCTAGTTGCCCTCGTAACGCCATACAAAATGATTCTGATCCACTTGGCACCCGTTGCTAAGCAACGTTGGTAATGTGTTCAAGTGGTGGATTGTCCGCAAAAATTGAGTATTATCGCTAGTACTGTAATTGCTCGGACAACCCTCGGGTTCACGAGCTGTCGATAGAAGACCTGCGCTCGCTTTTGATTCTTAGGTCCCATTATTCTCCTGTCTCCTTCAAATGTTAACCTATACTCTCATATCATTCATTGTTATTTCCATTTGCTTAGTCCTTCTTATTATTGTCCATGCTGATGATTATTCTTTGGCCTGTACTCCCTTTGTTATGTTAAATACACCCACATTATATCTTTCACCCTTATCCCTATTATAACTACAATGTTTCCTATTATCATTACTAGCATTATCATTGTTACTATTATATATATTACCTTTATTATTATTTCTATTACTATAACTGCCATTATATTTATTGTTATTGCTACTATGATTATTACTATTATTATTATTATTATCATAATTATTATCAATCATTACTACAAATACCATGATTATTATTATTATTACCATCATTATTATTATTATTATTAATATTATTATTATTATAATTACCATTACCCTTATCATTATCGTTACATTTATTAAGATTTTGTAGGGATCCGTCCTTATTCCTCAGAGTTAAGAATTGTTTATTGATATACAACATTAGCCGTAGTCCATCTATATTTTTCGGTTTTCGATAAAGTATTTTTGTAAATTCGAAAATTTTAGCAGCGTTCCACCCTTATCTTACGGTTCATCCCTATTTTACAGTTTTCGACAAAGTATTTTCATTGACTCGGAAAATTTGAGCAGCGTTCCGTCCTTATTTTACGCATTCCATTTTTACGTTACTATTTTTGTCAAGTATTTGAATTAGTTCGGAAAATTTGAGCAGCGTCCCGCCCATATTTTCCGCCTCAACTCAAATTAAATTATTTAATTTTTATTTAAAAACATTATTCTTCATGATTTTGGTCGTTTGGATTAATCTTTTTCCGATGGCTATTCATTTTAACTGTTGCAACGATTTCGCAATTTTCCCCGCTACCCATTCCCTCTTTTCGTCCTTAAGATCTATTTATGTTCATTTCATAGTTAATGAGTGCCCACTGGACTACTCGGTGTTAGAGATTTTGAGCCGATTGTTGTTAAAAATTTATGTCAATTTTACAGAAAACGGATGGTGAAGGAGCAACCAATAAACTACTCATTTACCCTCCAATTTCCCCTATGTACGGATAATATTGACGTTCCAACTCCTGCGTTCCGCACGCTGAGTCTTCACGGGTACATATCATTGGCGATTTTCCACGCTCTTACACGAATCTGTACTATGTAGATTTTATTTACTTGCGTTATGTGTCGGCTGTGGGCCGGAAAAGGAATAACAAATAATAATTTACCATAGCATTTGGAATAAAAGTTTCGATGCACTAAGGCTGTAGATATAAAATATTTATTCAGCATATTACATCGGCTACATACATTTGAAATTCATTGTATCCATTCCATAAAATTTACTTCGAAAATTCCATAAATTTAATTCGATAAATCATTCTGAAAAATCATCCATAAATTCAATTGAAAAATTACCCACAAATTTGATTCAAAAAATCATCCATAAATTCAATTGGAAAAACAAAATTATCCATAAATTCAATTTGAAAAACAAAATCATCCATCAATTCGATCTGAAAAGTCATACATAAATTCAATTGAAAAATTACCCATCAATTCTCTTCGAAAAAATCAACTAATAATATTGCACCAGTTGAGAGTGATCGTGTTCAGGCAAAACACTTACCCATGTTAATTACTGAATGCACGGCTCTCAACCAGTTATACAACCAGTTAAAATTTGTAACGAAATTTTTTCTCCGAAAAATAAGACTGAAAATTTGTGAAAACACATCGGTATTTATACCTATTTTTCTCGCGTGTGAAATTTGATGCAGTAAAACAAAATTCGACCTTGTTATTTTCTAGTAAATTCTATTCGTTAATTTTATTATTTTTTGATTTATTTTTATAATTTTTTATTTAAGCTTTTTATTGAATTATTACTAATTCAAATTTTCGATTTAAATTTCATTTTAATGAACTTTTATTAATTTTTTCAATTTCGTCGAATTTGTTGTGTTTTCTTGTTATATTTGTGTAGGTATCGTGCGAATCTTGGTGCATTTTGTTATTATTTTAATTTTATTTTTATGTTTTTGATTTTATATTTATTTATATTCTCTCAGATTTTAAAGTGTTTAATTGGTGTTGTATATTGTATTTTAAGTTATCTTGGTGCTGGGTTTTCGTGCTGTATTACTGATGCATTTAAACAATTCTCAAGGCTATTGGTGTGCTGGCCCAACACCACTATTATGAAAAGGCCAGTTTGTTTTTCTTTTTTTATTATTGAAAATTATGAAATTCAAATATTTGTGTTAAAAGAAAATAAGATATAATTAAGACAATTTTTAATGTTGCTGCGACCCGTGGTAAATGTAGTCTGAGCATTTATTGTTGCCAGAAACAGAATATTTTAGTTCAATTTATTTCTAAATTTTCTCTAACAGTGTATTGCAACAAAGTTATCATTGATTCCTCTTCCCGAAAGATTTAATGAATCGTTATTATATGTAAATATTAATTAGATATCTGCGATTACATGGTTGAACTGCTTTGTGTTCTTCTGGCTATTTAGTTAATTGCTTAGTCTCTGATCCTACGTTTTCTGGGAAGGCGGTGATTTATAGATTGCTGACGCACATCTGCTTATTTATCTAATTGTTCATGATTTTAGATATTCAATTGGGTTGTTGTTCAACATGGATTTCTTATTTAATTGCCTGCCCTGTGTGTGCTGGATTCCATGTTTATATACTGATCACTGCAGATTCGTCTGTTGGAATTTTATTAGTCTGATTGCAACTATGAGTCTTAGACATGTGGTTTGATTGAATATTTGCCGGGAAAACTTTGTTATTCCACTACTTTTGATAATATTAATAATTTCATATTGTTAACTGAACTCCTTTCTTATTTTTAGGGATACCTCCGAGCTCCAGGATGTCCTTATTCGTAGACTATGCCGCATGAGGTGTTAGTGAAGAGTAACAACGGCTGATCACTTGGCTCCATCCAGCTATATAACGCAATTTCATTGTATTCAGACTTTCTTTCAAGCTTATGATATGGTTATTTACCAATTAGTACTGGGTTGCTGCAATATTTCTGGGAGACAATGTCCTAACAGAGGTTCTTGGCTTTAATTGAAGTAAAGTTATTTACATATTATTATTCTTGATTGCGTCCATGCTCAAACCGAATAAAGTTTCATGATTAAGCTCTTTTTTGATCCACTGTGATCTCCTATTGTATTATGGTTTATGATTTCTTTGTTTATAATAAATTTTGACTTCATTATATTATTATTATATTGTTATTATTGGTGGGTTACAGGGTTTCAAATCTTGCTTATCTTCCTGGCGACCCTAGTAACGCCATACAAAATGATACTGATCGCCACTTGGCACCCGTTGCTAGGCAACGTTGGTAATGTGTTCAAGTGGTGGATTGTCCGCAAAAATTGAATACCATTGGCTAGTATTGTAGTTGCTCGGACAACCCTCGGGTTCACGAGCTGTCGATAGAAGACCTATGCTCGCTTTGCTCTGTCCCTCATAAATAATTATTCATGACTAGTGCTCAATTGACTGTGGAAAACTGAGACGTAATAGGGTTACTTGTGACCGTACTGGTATGCAATTCCAAAAGAAAACGACTCAACTAAGGCTAAAACTACTCTATTTAAATCAATCACATGTGGAATATCTACTGTTTGACATTTTGGAGTTGGGTTGCTCGACGTCGGGCACGCTCCTTACGTCCCGGCCGACGATTGTTGGTGGTGATGGGTTGTTCTGCTGACTTGGTAGCTGTCTGCGGCATTTGAGTTGGGGCGAAAATGAGCGGGTAAGTTACCGCTTCACCTTCTCGGCATACTGCTAGTGCGACTTCGAGTCCCCGAACCTGCGTACGCAGACTCCGATTGAGCTGGCGTTCTTCGGCCCAGCCTTTTTGAGCTGCGGTAAGTCGTTGATACAGGATCTTCGTTCGTTTAGGGTCTAAACAAGTCGCTTTGACCTGCTGTATCTCTCGAGTTAATTGCAGGACCTGGCCAAGTAATTCTGCATTCGCCTGCCTCGCACGATCTAGTTCCGTCTGTAGGATCCGTAGAGAAGACATTACTGAAATTAAATGGGTTGTTACACGTCAATTTATGATTGGTCTAGATGTTTAAAATCTTTCAAACAACTCGAAATTCATTTTCAGTTATATAAGAAAAAAGAAATACACGCAGTTCTAATTATAATTATTATCTAATCACTATAACGATTTGTCCGTCAGTTCATTCGTTCGGGCAGTACCGTTCTAGGCTTCTTTTGAGAGCTTCTACCGTGTAGGGGCGCCTAGTGTCTCGAACCGGACGAGGTGGATGGGCGACGGCGATCCGCCCGGCAAGGATGTCATCCAGCACGTTTGCAAGGTACATCCTTGCCTTGACTACTTGCAAGTCCACCCGCTCCTGCACCCGCTCCCACTGGGTGAGGAGGTCCTGCGCATTAGCGAATATCTCGGCGGCTGGGTACTGCTGCCTATTGGGTTCCTCCGGGTCGTTATTTGGAGCCGGTGCTCTTCGAGGGGCAGGGTACGGCCATTGCCGACGGATTTTTCCGATCGTTCCTGCTCTCCTGGGTGACTCCTTCCTGGATGGTGCGTCGGTCGAGCTGGTGTCTGTCCATTTTTGAGACATGTTTGACTGAATGCAAAGGATTATGATCAACTTCTGGCTTATGATAACGAAAGAAATAAGACGGAATCATTTAAACTGTGTGCGTGATTTGTTATTTGACTCTCTAATGGCTAAGGGATGACTGTTGGGCTTCCGCATTGTTCATTATGGTGTTATTGGGACGAGTAGAAATCTGCGTTTCGACCACGTACTGTCATTTGTCGATGTTGGGTGGAACTTATCGTTGATCTATTTTAGAATTGACGTTAACATTAGTGTTAGGAGTTACGGAGGGGTTTTCATTTATTTGTCAACATTCGGCGCCCTCAACGTATCTGAATCGGTCAACCTAAATTCGTGTCTTCTATGGGCTTGGCCCTGGACTGCTCCTAATTAACAAAAATATGTTTCGATGTGTACTGGATACTAATACTTGGGCTAGTAGATTAAATAATAAATGTGATATTAACTAAATTTATCAATGGGCTAACCGATTAAATAAGGTGATGTTAATTAAAATTATCAATGGGTTAACGGATTTAATAATAAATACGATATCCATTAAAAGTATACCAATGTACTAATAGATTAGATGATTAATTAACAATGCCAAGCTTATATTGCAATTGACGTGAATTTTAATTATTAAGGCATGTTTCACACGACGAAATGCGTTCGTTTATTTAATTATACCGTACAGATTATTCAGAATCCGTTTCATGCCATCCGATGACTTTAGAATTCAGTTATTCTACATCAGTGCCTGTTTCGGGTGACGGGGATGCACACCCGCCCCGACGTCTATTAAGTCTACGGTAATTCGATTACACGATCCGACTGATTTAATACTAATCTATTCAGTCTTATTTGTGCTATCTGAAAATTTTTGATTGTCAAGCTCGGCCAGATTAACTGGGGTAAGCTATCGTTTTGATCACTTCTTCTATCTTTATCTTTAGATTTTTAGCGTTGCACACGTGCTCCTATTATGGATTCTTATGGATTACTCTTCGTATCGTTTGGGATTTTTATGTATTAGCGGTTGGAAATTATCTTAGTCCTCAGCAACATCGGTCGTCGTAGGACAGATTTGAAATCTCAGGATCTATTGATTGCAATAAAGTTACGATTCAAATCACTCAGTCAGTAATTCTATCTCCAATTTTTGGTCGCGGACATATGATTGTTAACCAGCTGGCCTATGGAGGACTTACTGTTGATTAATGATCCCAATTCAGTCGATGATCAAATTTACTAATATTGGATTGTAGTTCATAATTTATTTTATCAAAGGTTCATTCGATTTTGTTCGTAATTTATTAACGATTTATAGTCATTATAAATTTATTTCATAAATTCCTCTTGAATTAGGTTGATGGTTCGAGTGATTTTTATTCGTTTACTGTAGAAGATGCCATTAAAATAAGCTTTGCTGAATTTTTCCCACGACATTGAATGGATTTACTCGTTAAAGGATCGATTTCAATTATGATTCATTTTATTTATGGCAATCAGGCTTACATAGTTTCATTACTCTACTTTGCTCCTACGGAATAGATTTTTATCCGATTCGTTATCTCATTAAAATTATCTGTCGAAACTGAATTATAACTTCAAATTATTACTAACAATTTCGATTTGTTACGGTAACTTTCTCGTGAATTTCACCTAATGAGTTGGTTTACCCTTCGTCTAACTAGTTTGAAGATTTTCTGGCATTCTGGGTATTTCTCGCATTCCAGTTCATTTAAACTCGAGTTTGGTTTACTATCATTATCCCTAAGGTTGTTTAATCTCTTCGAACCATCAATCTGTATCAGGAGTTGAAATTTATTATTCAAATTACTCTAAGAATTATTTCACGGGTTTAATTCTATCAGTGATTTTTAGTTATTATAATGTACTTTTCACATTCATTTTTATCTCGTTTACTTTACTCAAGGAGTAAGTTTAGATGGAACTGTAAATCACCTAAATTCTCGATAGTTATTTTATTAAAGTCTACTTTAATTAATAGAATATTTATTTTTAATGACGACAAAAAATCTGTTAATGTGATGGATAAATTCAATTTAAGGGATTCACTAAACTATTTACGATATTTATGTTTAATTTTGATGAACTAATCTACTACTAGTTAAATCAATTTTAAATATCAATTGGATTTATTTATACCAACGATTTCAGTTAATTTATCCCCGTACCCTTTCCCTTTAATAGATCTTAAGCGCCATTGTGTTTATATTATAGTTATTGAGTGCCCACTGGACTACTCGGTGTGGTGATTTTAAGCCGTTTGTAAGATAATTTTAGGTCGATTTTTCAGACTTGAGAAACGAGGAAGCAGCCAGAGACTTCTTCCTTATTTCTCGCTTCAGCTATAGGGATAAATATTGACGTTACGACCGCTGCGTTGCGCACGCTGAGTCTTCACGGGTGCATATCATTGGCGATCTTCCACGCACTTACATGCATTTGCACTATGTTGATTTTACTAACTTGCGTGATGTGTCGGCTGTGGGCCGGAAAAATTTCGACATTTAAAATTTATAATTTTATAAAAACATATAAATGAGGTTATACATAGCAATAAAATTTATTAATTATAAAACAAACAAATTTACCCATTTGACCATTCCATAAAACATTAAATCATAAAATATAGCATAAAACGGCATAAATACCTCTCTTCCCACATCAACGCCGAGCAGAGCTCCATTGAGATGCAAGGTCGTGATGTGGAAAGAGGGTTCCAACATAAAAGATTCTCACCTAAATAAATAATTTAAATAACTGTAACTTCGAAGATCGTTCAAACGTATAAGATTTTCAAAAAACTTTCAAAAATAGTTTTGTTCGGAAAACGGTTTGTTTTCAAAAAATGGTTTTTGGTTTTCAAAAATGGTTAAGTTAAATGTGAAAATGGATCAGTATTTATACCTCATTGTGTGACGTGTGAAATTTGATGCAGTAAAACAAAATTCGACCTTGTTCTTTTCTAGCAAATTCTATTTTTTAGTTTTTATATTTCTTGATTTATTTTTGTAAATTTTTTTATTTGAAATTTTTATTGAATTATTGCTAATTCAATTTTTCAATTTAAATTCCACTTTAATGAACTTTAATTGATTTTTCTAATTTCGTCGAATTTGTCGTGTTTTCCTGTTGTATCTGTGTAGGTATCGTGCGGATCTTGGTGCATTTTGTTATTATTTTATTTTTATTTTTATGTTTATTATTTTATATTTAATTCTTTTACTTCTTAGATTTTATCGGGTTTACTTGGTGTTTTTCAGGTTTATTTTAAATTGCGTGTTGTATCTGCGTGTGTGTTTCTGATCCATTTAAACATTTTGAAGGCCGTTTACGTTCTGGCCCAACATAAAACACTCGGGGGTCCGTAAAATTGCGACCCGCAATTTCAATTGATTTCAAAATAATACATACAATTCCGTTTTCAATATTCACATTCATAAAAATGTCTACTGTAAGGTTAATTATCAAGAGAAAGATGGACTTAAGGTCCGGCTACAATACAGAATCAAATATCAATTGTGTAGTTCAATATCATTGTAGATCAATATTAGTTCAAATCACTGTAGATCAGTATTAGTAAATTCAGTTCAAATCGATGTAAATCAGTTCGAGTTAGAAAAATCAGTTCAAATCAATATCAGTTGCTGTAACTCAGTTATATTTGTCTTCGAATGAATCGCTGACGGCTTGGGTTTCGCTTTCGAGCTGGGTTGATCTTGAAGGGTGATTGATGGAAATCTGCGAGAGTCTTGTCATTTCGTTGGGTTTGGTAGTTTTTCGAATTTGGGTGAACATTCTTCTGACTTTTTGGATTTGGGTATTTTGTCTTTGCTTGTTGTTTGTTAGGCCGAGAATGAGACAACATATTAGGAGTATTATGTTAGATGTTATACTAATCGGTAGTATTAGTTCGATTGATAGACTTGTCATTGCATGGGGTTCATTTTTCTGTTTGATTTGTTTTCCTTGTTGCTTTTTGATTGATAGGACGATCTTTTGAATTTCTTGAATTAATTTATTATTGGGATTTGCTTTGGCTTTTCTTTGAATTTGTCTGATGAGGGTTTCTAGGGTTTTCTTTATCTCTCGGTTCTCATTTTTTATATTGGCTGTCTCTTCATTATTTTTCAGTAGGGTTTGTACCATTATTTGGGTTTTCTCGATATTCTGTTTCAACTCGTCCTTGTTTTCTTTTGTGGGGCATTGCATACATTGGAGGTTTATTTGTTGACATTCCTCATTATTGGGGTTACTACAAATTTCTTTGAAATCGGCACAGGTGCTGTCCTCTCTTCTGAAGGGTTGGGATTTCTCGCACTTTTCTAACGGGTTCTCAGTATTGCATTTTCTCGTTATTATCGTCATTATTATCCACAGGTTTGGGTTCATAGCTTCTATTTTCGAATACATAATCAATTTTGTATTTATTTACAAGATTATTTCGTTTATTTACTGTGGAGTTTAGCCCTTTTTACTCTTTCTCTTTTTCTGGGGTTGAGTGTATCTCACACTCCTCTTTAGTTTTGTTTTCTGAGAATCTCATTATCAGGACTTGGGCTTTTATTAATCGCTCGGTTAATTTTGGGAGTTCTTTTAGTCGCTCTTTGTTTTCCTTGATTATTCTTTGTTGGTTATAGATTTTCATCTGGAGGTTTCTTTCTTTTGCTTGCTTTCTTTTAAGTTGACGTTTACTATTTATTCGTTTAGCTGTTTGCTTTTCCAGCTTTCGTCTCGCTTCCTGGAGCTGTTCTGTTAGCGTTTTAATCTCATCTTGAGCTTGTTGATGGCTCTCTTTTATCTCTCTGGCTTCTTTACAACTGTCTTCTAGTTGTATTACATATCTCTGTTCACTTTTTCTACTATCTCTCATTCGTTCTGCTTCGGTTTTCCAATAGTCTTCCAGGATTACGCGAGTCTTTATTTCGGCCAATTCTCGTCTCAATCGTTCATTTTCTCTCTTTTGATCTCTGTTTTCTCCCATGCTGGAGGTTAGTTTTCGTTTTATCGTATTGGCTAGTTGTTTTGACTGTATTAGCTGTTGATTTATCCGGGCGATTTCTGAATCTTGTTCCTCCACTAGCTCTTGCCATTCTTTTCTTTCTGTTCTCCATCTTTTACTATAATACCTCAGTGGGTCTTGTTCGATTGGTTCTACTAATTGAATTGGGCTTGGTACGTATTCTCCGTCTTCTAGATTCATTCGGATTTCTATTTCGTTCAAATTCATGCTAAATATACATCGATTACAATTTTTTGGTTTTTATCGTTTTTATTATTTTTATTCTCTTTTTACACTTTTTACAATTTTCCTCTTTTAGGTTTACACTATCGTTTCGTCCGTCTCCCCGAATCCTTCATCGGGTTCGGCGGGTACTTGGTTTATAATTTCAGTTGGGTATAATGGCATAAGCAAGATTGGTGGTCGGCTCTGCAAGGTATTTATTTCTGCACGCAAGGTGTTTGATATTTGTATCTCTTCGTCTAAGAGATAGGCAAGGTATTCTACATTTTCTGTTAACTCTTCTACTTGTGTTTCCAAGCGCTGCGTGTTTTCTAAGGCTTTTAACTTTTCGATCTCTTTTCTCAGATTCTGTTCATTTTCCTCATATCCTTGCTTTATCGTTTTGATCTCTGTTTCAACTTGTTCTTTCAACTGCTCATTGACTTCTCGTTGATGTCTCAACTGGATCTCTTTAAATACTGCAACTCCTCGGTGTCCGTTTACCTCCTGCTGGAGTTCTGTTATCCTTTCGTTTAATTGTTGATTTTGTCGTCTTTCATCCGTTTGTTCGTGTAGGGTTTCCGTTATCTTTTGATTTAGCTGATCAATCCATTTTCTGAGGTCCTTGTCGGTTTTCCTGAGCCTTATTATTGTATTTTGTCTGGCTCGTTCATGGTATTCCATTGTTTGGATTTCTTCGTTCAGTTCCTCAATTGTTTCTTTCTGTGCTTCGACTTGTTCCCATAGCTCCCAATCTTCCATATTCAATATCTTTTTGGGTAACAGTCTTATCTCTTTCTTGGCTTCTTGGTACTGGTTTTTCCATCTTCTTGCTTCTGATTTGATCCACTTTTCTTTGTCTTCCGTTTTTATTTGTTGTATTTGTCTCTGTTTAAGAGTCTCTTCTTGTTCTATTAGCATCTCCTTCATTCTCGTTTGTTGCCATACTATTTCGTGATCTTGTTTTTGTATATGTTCCCATTGTATCGTATTCTCGATTTTCGTCAATCTATACTTGTCTTTCCACTTTCTCGCTTCCGCCGTTGTTTGGATCACTATTCTTTCCTGTCTATCGTCTCTGGGCTCTCTAATTTTCTTTGATGGTTTTGGCCCTTGATTTCTCAGTTTATCGATCTCGATCTTTGCGTTCTCCCATTTAGCTTTATAAGCTCTTGTTCGGTCTTCCTCCTCGACTATTTGCTGAATGTAATGTCTAATTCGTGCTTCCAAATTGCTCCTTGAGTTTTCTCTATCCTCCGTCCATTTGGCTTTCCAATGGAGTGCTTGTCGTTTTGCCCATTCTTTGGCTTGTTCCAAATGGGTTCTCTTTGTCTTCTCTATTCGATATTGGGTGCTAATTTGCCCCATTTCCTCCTGCATTTGTTGTATAATTTTTATAGTTTCCTCTCCTTCCTCTCGTATTTCTGCTTCTTTATCTTTTATCACTTCTCGCAATCTTTCTATTTCGCTTTGTTGATCCTGCTTCTCTTGCTCTAACATTCTGATCTCCTTTCTTTGGTTTGTGATTCTGGTTTGGTTCTGCCTCGATTCATTATTTCCCTCGGAATTCATTGTCTGTTGTTCTAATTCTTTCTTATCATCTTTATCTTTAACGTATCTCTCAGTAGTTCTCCTTCTACTGATGTTAATATTTCTTTTAATCTCATCGACCTTTGTTGCCATTCCTCGTTAATCTCTTTTAGTTGTTCGGATTGGTTTTCGGTTCTTGGCTCTTTGTCCTCTGTTACAATTTTCTCTATCTTTTGGTTTATCGTCTCGTTTTGGTTCATTGTAATTCTGAATATTAATAATTGATTATTTTCTCTTTTCGATCATCTCAAAATTTTATCATAATTTACATCATCTCGTATTTTTGTGGTTTTTGAGTTTTTATTATTTTTTGTTTTACGTTTATCTTTATTTACACTTTTTACACATTGTTTTCGGTTTCTATCTATTGATCAGCGAAACGGAATCCTTTGATCCGCCCGTTGATCGGCTTTCTACATACTGGACATATGTCAACTTTTATCCCGCACGCTTCACATGTGACCATATGTCCACAAGGCGTATAAATTATTTCTACGTGTTTTTGCCAACATGTTACACATTGATACTGCTCCAAAATAGCTTCTTTTATTATTGATTTGTCACGATTCTCTTTAGGTTTCTCTTGATACCGCTTGATTGCTCGGATTATTGCTTGTGTCGAGTCGTACCATTCTAGATTATTAGCTAACCTTTCTTGGATTATTTTCCTCATTTTTTGAGTATCCACTCCTGATAATAACATTATGGTTCTCGTTTTTGGTCGATCTAAGATATCTTCTATTTGTTGGTTGGTAATTATTATTTCAATATTCTTTGATTCTTTTTCTTGTTTATACATACACTTTCCTTTGTGTTTTAGCCTTTTGACATTCTGATCTGGTATTGGTTGTTGATTTTTACATCCTTCGCACATTATTCCTCTGGCTATTTGGCAATATCCTTGACTCGCAAATTCTGCTGCTCTTGGATTTCCTTTGAAAGTTTTAATTCTCTCTTCGAATGTTCTATTTATAGTTTCTTTTTCCCATATTAATTCTGCTGGATCTTCGAACCTCTTTATTATCGTTATCTTTTTCTCACCTCCCTTTTCATCACTGTCTAACTCTGATTGTCGAAGTCCTTCTGATCTGTTCATCGCTTGGTTTCTTACATCGATATTGATTCTAAATGGGCAGGTTGGAAATTTCCTCAGGTGTTCTCGTTTAGCTGTCTCTCCTTTTTCCCATTTTGCGAGTTTTCCTTTACAATAGATGCATGTTACTTCGTCCGGTAGTTCTGGTGTTCCCGTAAAATAGAATCCTTGTGCGGCCATTTCTTGACTTTGCCCTTCGGTAAACACTTTATTATCTTTAAAAGTTAAATATCTCTGTTCCTCTTTTCTCAGTTCCTCGTCTTTCACTCTCCTTTGTGAGTATATTGCTTTTATGATTTGCGTTGGCCGTCTTGTTCCGTCGTAGTCTTTATAGTATATAATTGCTGCTGCAAGTGTATTAACTTTCTCTTCCTCTTCTGGTTTTTTCCATAGTCTCGTCCATATCGAATCTGGTCCTTCTCTCATCTGTATCATTATCTCTTCGCTGATTCCGCTTGCCATCTAAATATTGTCATTATTTTTTGAATTTTTGTTTTTCTGATTTTTCTGGTTATTTGTAATTTTTTGATTTTTATTTGGTTTTTACTATTTTATTTACATTTATTTACACTTTCTTTCTCTCTTTACAACGTCTTGTCCGGCCTCTCTACTTCTAATTTTATATACAGATTATCTTCTCGCAAAAATCCTTCTCCTCTCAATCGTTGTTGTGGATAGAAGCGTGGTGTTCCAATTGCTGTATTCCAGTCAGTTGTTGGCCTTCCCATCTGTGGTTCATTTCCTGTTCTGATTGGATTGCGGTAATCCTCTTGTCCTTTCATCGTTAATATCATATTTTGTTTAAAAGGCCATGTTAATAATTCATCATAATCTCCTCTTCCTACTCTGATGAAGACACTGATATGGGTGCCTGTTGCGTTCCCATCCCCATTTGGATACAGTCTAATACCTAATTTATATCCGTTTTCCCAACTGTATATTGGTGGACTATCTAGAATTCTTTGTGTTCCGTCTTTTGCTCTCTGGAGCTTTTCTGCGAATTCGGTTATTTTCCATATAAATGGTGCTGTAGGATGTTTTCTGGTTATAGAATTGTTGGTTTCTAGTTCCTTTATGCTGTTGGTCATCTGTTGCATTTTCTTTTCCATTTCGACCATTTTCTTGAGTGTGTCTCCTTGGCTTCTCTCGAAATTCTTTCTGGACTCTAATATTTCTCTCATTAGTGCCTTTTGTGCATCATTTTCTGTTCGTAGGCTTTTTACCTCCCATGCCAACATTCCTATCGTTTTCATCATGATTTCGGTATGCTCGATGCTATTTTCTATCATGTGTTTTTGCATTTCCGTAATTGGTAGTTGCGTTTGACAATTGAATAATTCTAACGGGCATTTGACTGGTTTGCCGCTACATTCGTTCCAATGTTCTTTCAATTTGACTTTCTCTTTTCTGCCACAGTTGTTTGCGCATACTCCTTCATATAGATCGCATATTTGTTCCTCTTTTGGATTCCGGTGTTCCATTTCTATTTTTATCCATTCGTCAATGACTCCGCAGAATTCGCATTTTTCCTCTCTCTTGATGCATGCTTTGTGATGGTCTTTTATCGTCTTTTTTGTTGTGATGGTTTGACATTTTCCGCATAATATCTCGTTATATTCGCATTCATTTGCGTGACTTTCCGCTTCCTTCATAAGTCCTTTCCATTCACATTCTTTTACTCGGCATTGAACTAGTAGATTGTTGATTTCTTTGTTGGTGGCTTTATCCATTGTTGTCGGATCCTCATCTTCTTCAATCGTCTCGTCGCATCCAGGGCATTTTTCTGTTTGTGTTTCTATCACTTCTATCGTACACTCTGTGCATATTCTGCATCCGCATTTCGTCTCTCTCGCTCCAATCAGTAATTCTTTACATTTACAACACTTTAATCTTTCTTTGATATCGTTCACCACTCTAATCTTATTTTTCATTATTCGTCTCGTAGTTTCGGATGGATTCTCGCTTCCTCTAATTCTCTCGATGATTGTCTGCATATCTACAAAAATTTTCTGGTTACTCGACGTTGCTTTACTTCTATCGCTTTATTTATACATATTTACACGGTGCGCTTTATTTTACTCTACTGTTGAATCCGGTTCTGGGGTGAATTCTGGCATCGATGCTATCCATTCCACCCAACTTGCTGGATCTACGTGCTGTTGGTTATTGCGTAGTCTTCTAATTTCGTCAGCTTGCCATCTAACTTGATCTGCTAATTGTTCATTTATTCTCTGTAATTGTAGTATAGTTCTTTGTTGCTCTTCTAGTCTTATGGCTTGTTGTAATCCTCTGTTCACACTTTCCGTTAATACTAGATGAGTATTTGTCCACTGCGTTTGCGCATTGTTTGTTATTAGTGTCATTAGTTCGCATTGTCTTCTCCACGTTGCCTCGATTCCTTGATCTTGGTATATTCCTTGATTTAATTCTACAATCTCTATAGGTACATTGGCAGCTGCTGGTTGTGGTATTGCTTCTGTAAACGGTGGTATTCTCACTTGATTTGGTTGATTTACGTTATTCGGATTCATCTGTTGGTTATAATACATCATTAATTCATCGGTATTCATTTCTGTTTGCTTACTGTCTCTAACGCATTTTGTACGATATTTACATATAGATATACATATTATTACCACTAATATACTACATAATATTTTACACTATATACAATGTCTCTTTTTCGTTTTACACCATCGTCTCCGGGGGCTCATCCGTATATCCCCGTATTTCTCATTCGTTATCTGATATACATCAAATTCGTTGGACCATTGTTGTGCTTCGATAATGGGCGGTTCTTTTAACCAGAGTCCGCTTGTACTAGAGTCTCCTATGTTTTCATATTCTTCGGTTCTCTCTGCATCATATTGTCCTAATTCGATATCGTAATTGAATTTTTCTACCGCTGGCCATAATCTTTTCTTCGCTGGCTTCTTTCTGCATTTGGTAGTTCTTGTTAGTTGAATTATTATCAGCATTACTATGCTGCTTATTATTGCTGTTGTTATCCAGATCATTTTAATCATGTAGCTCTTTTCATTAGGCTGCATAGTTGTATTTTCTCTTGCATTGGTTGTCTCCATTATTCCTTCTTTTGGTTGTACATTCTTGAGTGCTTTCTGAAGTTGTAATGCTTCGTGAATTGAAAGGTGGCTGTCGTCCATGATCATTCCTTTTTTCCATGTTTCGTTTTTTCCTTCAAGTGGTTTTATTATAGGTTGATCTGTCGCATTTGACTTGAGTGGTTTCCTTGTTATCGTTCTCCAATGCTCATGAGTTCCCTTTTGGATGTTTATTACATATTTTCCCAGTTTTCTTTTTGTTGGGATTCGATACTTTTGATTCTTTATAGTTTTACTTGTTTCACATTGGATTCTTTTGTTTACTGTTTCATTTCTTTTAGGTTCGTATACGCAGATTTTTGTGATAGGTTTTTCGCCTGTGTTCTCAATTACTATTTCTTCCTCATTTGCTGCATTTGACTCTATGTTTATTATTACTGCTTTACTTTCTCTGATCTGTCGTTGGTACGGTTGTTCTCTTGTTTCTTTTTCCGGACGTTTTGTCGTAATTGATTCTAGTAACTTTCTGGTTATTGATTTCCAGTAATCATCTCTTCCTCTCTGGACGTGTACTATATACTTTCCACGTTTTCTTTTAGTTGGAATACGATATTTTTGGTTTTTGATATCATCATTTGATTGACATTTGATTCTTTCATTTATCGTTCCGTTCTTTTTGGTTTCGAATATACAGACTTTTGTGATGGGTTCTTTGCCCATATTTTCAACTATTATCTCTTCTCCACTCTTTGGATCTGATTCTACTTTTATCGTTATTTCTTTCTTTTCTCGTGCTCGACGTTTGTATGGCTCTTCTTTTGGTGTTGTGGATTTTTCTCCCAGGGTTTTGGCTAATGTGCACGTTATTATTATATCGTTGTTGGCACATATTATATATTCCGCATTTCCTTCTAGGCTATCCCATTCACATTTCTTTCCTGCTTTCATATTCATTTTCCAACAATCGATAATTTTGTTTTGTATACATACTTGTTCAATCGTTTCTATTCCTCTGTTTATTATTCGCAATTTGCCTATCCCTGGCTTTACTTGGATTTTTACGTTTCTATCTTCTGTAGTATCTCTACATACATCTTTGGTGGTTTGGCATGATGATAAGTTTTCGGATCGTATTTCTATCTTTCCTGGTTTTCCTATGGAATCAAATTTGACAACTTATGCTTGTATTCATCGTCAGTTGTAAGCATATTCCTTAGCTTGAAATTCCTTTATCATTTATTGTTCGTATTCTGAACGATTTTATTTCCTTTGTGATGTTTTCGTCGGCTTCTGTTAACTTGATGGACGTGATTAATATCATTATTTTTTGTAGCAGGGTCGGTCGGTTTTGATTTTTCCTTTGTTGTAGTAGGGTTGGTCGGTTTTGATTTTTCCTTTGTTGTAGTAACATCATCCCTCAGTTTCGTTTTCCCTCGTTATTGCTGTTGTTCGTTTTTTGCCGTTCCTCGTTAGATGATTCCTTTTTCTCTTGTTGTGCGGATTTATTTTCTTCCCTAGCATTTTGATCGTCTTGGCTTTTGCTGTTGTCACTTCCTCCTTCTCCATTATTATTTCCATCCGGGGTTTCCTTTGAAATGTCGTCCTCGACATTTATTATCTCAATTATTTCCTCGTATGCTTTTATTATTCTCGCTTTTATATCGTCCATCTCTTTTATTTCCTGTTTGCTCGCTTGGAATCTTATTTGCTTTCGATGCCATCTATGTATTATCATTAATAGTTGTTCCTTTCTATCTCCGATTCGTACTGCTTCTTTCGGATGGTTGGTGAATTTTAGTCCTTCCCATTTCAACATTGCTTTTATTGTTTTTGGGAATGGATAGTGAGCATATATTGTTTCTTTTAATAGCACGTTTCTGTTCCTTACCATATAGTTTACATTGAACACTTTAAGTGATGAGCCTTCGTAGGTCCATTTCATCAGATTGGCTGCTGCTTCGTCTTGTTTGGCGTCGATAGCTTCCCATAATGTTTGGATTGTTTTACCCATTATTTCTCTCTCTCTGATTGTCGCGTTACTGGTTATAAATTTTATTGCACTTGCCTGTCTGGATTTCAGTGTATAGTGTAGTACATTATTTTCTCCATTGTCTTTCTCTTTGAACGTTGATCCCGTTTTTAGTAATTCTCTCAGGACTGTTGTAGAAGCATCTGCTGCAACTGCGAACATTAATGGTGTTTGTCCCTCTTCGTTTTGGTATATTTGAGGCGTGTCCGCATTTCTGCATAAGTTGAATTATATCTATTATCCTTTGGGTATTTCTATGTTGTACTGCGACATGTAGAGGTACGTTTCCTTCTACATCTGCCATAGTGAAGATCGTGGGTATGCTTTCCTTGATACGATCCATTTCTGGTGGACTTCTAGCTCCTTTAGCGTAATCCATTGCGATTTTTCCCGCTTTGTTTACTATTCTCATCCATCCTTTTCCTTCGACCCATTCTGGCATTATCTCTCTGGTGGCTTTCACTATTATATCCATCTTGTCTACATTATCTTGAGTCGCGTTTAGAGTTATTTTGGATTCATCCGGTTTAGGTTCCTCTGCGGTATTATTTGATGTTGCTTCTATTTTTCGACTCATCGTTAGTCCGTTTATACTCAATTGTTGAGTTTGTGATCTAGTTTGCATACCTCGATTTTCTGGTTCTCTTGTTATTGTTCTCGGTATCGCTTTACATCTACTCACGTTTACGTAAATAGGTCTAGTAAGTGGGTTGTTGACCAATTTAACTCGAGCATTGTTCTCGTTTACATACATTATCTCATATGGTCCTTTACCACATCTTTGTAATTTTCTGGCTACTCCTGGGATAATTTCTGGCGTTGCGATTATTACCCAGTCTCCAACTTGAAAATTATGCTCACGCACGTCTCGCTTTTTATCATGTAATTCTTTATAACTTTCTTGATTAAATCTAATATTCATACCTGCCGTTTTCCAGATCTCCTGCATTCGCTCTTTGAACCCTGTTACATAATCATCAATTTCCATATATTGTGATATTGGCGGTTGATATTCTAGGTCTATTGGCATGTTACATTCTCTGCCGTACATTAATTTGAATGGACTCATTTTTGTTGCTGAGTGTATTGACATTCTATAAGCCATAAGGCATAGATTTATGTATCTATCCCAATCTTTTTGGTGTCTGCTTACATAATTGGACATCATTTCTATTAATATGCCGTTGAATCGTTCGGTTTGACCGTTTGTTTGCGGGTGGTACGGTGATGTTCTCAGCTTCGCAATTCTGAAGTAATTCGTTACTTCCTCTATTATTTCGCTCATAAAGTTGGTTCCTTGATCAGTTAGGATCTGTTTGGGTGTTCCATATCTACAGCATATTTCCTCTACTAGGATTCTTGCTATTGTTCTGGCTTTTTGATCTGGTATTGCGAATGCTTCCGGGAATTTTGATAAATAATCCGTCACTACTAATATATAGATATTTCCATCGTTGGTTTCGGGTAATGGTCCTACTACATCCATTGCGATCATTGTCATGGGTTCTGGTGGAATTGGCATTGGCTTTAACGGTGCTTTCAATTTACTTCCTGTGTTTTTTCTGGTTGCACATATCAGACAATTCTTTATCCATCCTTTTACGTCCTCTCCGATATTTGGCCAATAATATTTTTGACGCAGTCTTGCTTCTGTCTTTTTTGCTGACATGTGTCCTCCAAGTTTTCCATCGTGATATTGCATCAATACCTCTTTTCGTCTACTTTCTGGTAAACACATGAGTCGTTTTTCGCCATCCATTAATAGTAACCATCCCTTCTCCATGGTATATCGGTGTCTGTGTTTTTCCATGTGCTCTTTTAATTTACTGTTGTTGTCGAAGATTTTCATATCGTTCATTTCTATGAATTCCATTATTGTTTTTAGCTCCTCGTCTTCTTTCTGCTCATTTCTCAGTTTTGTGAAATCGATATCCTCTGCGATGATCATGCATATTCGTCTTACATCCTGATCCATCAGTTCCTCAAATACAAATCTTGACATACAATCTGCGTTGGCGTTCGCTTTTCCTGATTTGAACTTTATATACGGTGAATATTCTTGCAACTGCATTGCCCATCTCATTAATCTACTCGAGGCTTCTTTATGTTGGCCTAGCCATACCAATGGTTGATGATCTGTGGTGATGTATATCTCGTGACCCCATAACAAATATTTGAAGTGTTTAATAGCTTGGATTATTGCTAATGCCTCTCTTTCAGTCACGGAGTAATTCTTTTCATGCTTCTTGAACGTTCGACTATAATATCCAATAACTCGTCTCTTTTCTCGTCATCCCATTGTCCTAAGACTGCTCCAGATGCATATCCACTTGCATCTGTTGCTAACAAAAACGGTTTCTTAAAATCTGGGTGTACGAGTATTGGTGCTGATATCAGTTTATCTCTGAGTGTTTCAAAGGCTGTTTGTTGCTCCTCTTCCCATATAAACGGGGTATCTTTTTTGGTTAACTCTTGTATGGGTTTCGCGATGGTTGCATAACTTTTAATGAACTTTCGATAATATCCACATAAGCCTAAGAATTCTTGCACTTGCGTGACTGTCTTTGGTGCAGGGCAATTCTTTATCTTTTCGATGTTTCTTGGATCTGGTTCTTTGCCTTTTGCTGACACAATATGTCCTAAGAAGGTGACTTTTTCCTTTGCCCTATTGCATTTTGATGGTTTCAATTTCAATTTCCATTGTCTCAGTCGAACGAATACATTACGGATATCTTTTAAATGTTGCTCGAAGGTGCTGGAATAAATTAATAAATCATCAATATATACCATACATTGTTTGATGCCGTGAGTTACAAAGTTCATACATCTCTGGAATGAAGCTGGTGCATTGGTTAGTCCAAAAGGCATTTTCTTGAATTGGTATAAATCTTTGCCGATTGTAAAGGCAGTTTTCTCTCTATCCTCCTCCTTGACCTTTATCTGCCAATAACCACTTTTTAAATCTAGCGATGTGAAATAGGCTGCTCCGTGTAGAGTTTGTAACATTTCATTTATATCTGGTAGCGGGTATGTATCCCGTTTTGTTACCGCGTTGAGTCGTCGATAATCTATACAGAACCGTTGAGTTCCGTCTTTTTCTTTACCATGACCACTGGGAATTGCCATGGCGAGCAACTTGGTTCGATTACTCCTGCGTCTAACATCTTTTGCACTTCTTTTTCTGCTTCTGATTTTTGAGCTTCTGCCAATCGATATGGCCGTAGTGTTATTGGGGTATTATCTGTTAGTGGTATCGTGTGTTGCGTTACGTCGCTTGTACCGAGATCTAAGTCGGATGCTGCAAATATATCTTTAAATTCCGTTAGCAGTTTTTGTAGTTGTTCTTTCTCGTTTTCGTTTAGTAGCTGACTGTCGATTGTCCATAGTCTTCCTCAGTTCCTTCAGTTTTTGCTGTTGGGAGTTCGATATCCATCATCGGTGTTAATTTTCCCAATCGTTCGTTTTCATAGATGACTTTGTCTTCCTCATCGAAATTTGTAATATTGATCGGAATTTCACTGTTATCGTTTACGTATACTATCTCTCTGGCTAATGGCAGTTCTTTCTTTTTCTCAAATTTGTGATTGGGTTCAAAAATCATTTCCCCTCTTGTTTCCTCGTTCACTTTTACGTAACAAATCATTTGTGTGCGCCCTGGCACTACTATTTTCTCTGAGCATCTCACTTCTGATTTCAACATGCATATTCGTCCGGTTTTATCTCTCAGCTCCATTGATCCTAGATCTATTATTATCTCTTTTAGTAATTCTGGCATGAGATCTGTTCCGATTATACAATCTGCGCTTAGTTCCCTGATAACTGCTAAATACGTATTGATTTTTACATTTTTATATTCTATTATCGACCAGATTTTCCCGATGACTGCTACCGATTCTTTGCTGCAAGTTATCACATCCATGTTAGCTTCTTCTATACATGGCCACAATCTTCCGGGTATTTTATCCATTTTTATTGCTGAGATGTTTGCTCCCGTATCAATCATTGCTTTTATTTCTACCCCATTTATTTCTATGGGTACCGTTAATGTGTCCAGGCTATGTTTGTAACATTAGCGAAGTTCGAGTTTTCTGGATTCCTGATCCACACTTCTTGATCTTTGGGCTGGTTTTGCACTAAGTCTGCCCAATTTTGGTTCGTATGGAACTGGATAAATATTTCGTAATGTTGTTGATCTTGGTATTGGTACGTGTCTTTCTACTGGCATGTTTTCTGGCTTTCTGCGATGATGTGCTTTTCTTTAAACATTTCATATACTTTGTGTGGATGATTATAATGCTCCATATGTCTTGTCTTTCGATTTTCCCAGTTGTTTGAGTTGCTCTTGAGTTAGCATCTCGTTCCTCCCTTGGTTTTTTCGTCGTTGTCGCTGCTTACTATCATTCTTGAAATTTATCCAATCGTTTCCAGTTGCTCGTTTTTTGTCGCTTCATCTGGTTTTCTCGGCTTCCAGTCTGCATTATTCTTTTGAATTTTTTCGTTCCGACTTCTTCATCAGTACCGTTCATTTTCCGTAGAATTCCTACTAGTCTTTTTTATTCTGTGAATATTTTTGAGTGTCCGTTGTAATACCATTGTCTTTGCCCTAAAAAACTGGTAAGAATCCAATTAGCCATTTTCAGTTGATTTTCTCTCTCTTTTGTAGATATCGAAACATGCTAACATTTGTGTATATGATTTACTCTTTTACGATTTGAATAATGAGAATTATTACCTAAGATTCCTGCCATCATCTGTCCGATAGATTAAGAATCTTCCCCAACATGGCTTCATCATATTTGCTGTAGCGTGTTGAAAATGATCGGCGATAGTAACAATTCGTAGTTGGGATTCTCTCCATAGTTGTTACTCCCTTTAGTTACAACTGTTGGATAATATGCTTGCCTTTGTTGCCTGGAAAATAAATGTTCTCTGGCTTCGTTCCAGATCTTTCGTTTGGTATATTTCCACTCTGTGATATATCACTGGTTTGAATTCTGCTTCGCTGGCCAATTCTGTTAGTCCAAATATTTTTTTGGTGGTGCTACAATTACTCGGGTGGGAAATTGTCAACAACTTCCATCTCTTATTTTCGTAATGGTCCATTATACAAATTACTGCAACGAACATGTTGGGTACAATTTTTCGGGTTATCATCTTGTCACTGGCTGAGCGAATCTGATTTTCCTTTATGCATTATTTCTAATTTCGTTTATGATTATCTCTTGTGAATTGTTGGATTCTCTGGCATTTTGCGATTGTCTTATCACATCTGTATGTGATACATAATTCTCCAACGATTCTTCCGAAAATATCCTTGGAGTGGTGTAATGCGAATTGCGTTATCTGGAATTGTGATTGCCATTGCTAACTTTGTTTTTATATTTCTTATCCAAGATTTACAATCATTTTAATTAAATCGCTTAGTATATTTTTTCTGTGATGCAACCCTTTGTGGATATAGGAAATCCCATCTTGTTATTTATATAGAGATATAGTTTCACATTTTGGGGTCTATTTGCCGCTTTTCGTTTGGTATTGCTGTTCGCGATAAGAATTATTCCTTTATAATTCGTACTGGCTACCATCTTCGTTCACATTACTCACCATTCGTTCCTTATAAATTCATCTCGATTGTGGTATTCAGTTGATATTAATACGTTGGTGTGACCTCTGAATCCGATTAGTGTGGTTATCGTTGGTTTTTCCCGATTCTTTCCGGTTCTCCGTAATTCATCTAATGCACTTTTTGTTGTTAGTTTCTGTTTTCATCTGTGCACTTGTCTTGCACTTCATCAATTATTGCGCTCTTCATTAAGGTGAGTCTACAAGTTCTGGTATCGGCGTGATATACGATTTGTTGAATTCCGTTTTACATGATTCTATCTGTTGTCTAAACATTTGAGGTACTTCTTATTGCTTCGCGTATCTGGATCAAAATATCCTTGATATTTCTCCCACTTTACTTGCGTTAGCTTTCGATAACTACTACTCCTTTGACCAATTGCGTTTAATTAGGGGTGTACACTCCTCCTTTGACACGTTCCGTCTTCCAGCCGTTATTTCTTCCCGCAGCGTTATCTCGGGTGTTTTTATCATTTCTTCTTCGGCTGCTACATTCACTCTTCAGCTATTGCGATGGTCCCTGTCGTGAAATCTTCTTTTCGCATTCGCTCCGCGTTACAGAAACCACTGTTGGTTCCGTTTTCCAGCTTCTAGAATTGTTGAGTGTGAATGCATGTCCGCATGAAATGCTACAATTTTCCTTGTCACTGAGATCTTTAATTTCCGTTTTAATGAAGTCTACCTTTGTATACATTAATACGATACTTGCTGTATGCCGTTTGTCTGTAGGTTTACCGGTGTTTGCAGCTTTGCACTCTTCGTTTCTTTAGTGAGTATTTATCCCAATCTTTATATTATCCACAATCATTACTACAAATGGTTCTCTCCTTTCACGCACATCATACATATTGAGTATTGTAGGTGATTATCGTGTTCATCCCTTTTCTAGCTGTTTTTGGATCGCTTGCGTTAATGGTCGTCTCGAATTCCGTTAATAATTCTTTTTAACTTTTGCTTTGCATCGTTCGGTTTGATCATCTTTACTTACCAAATTATTAAAAGGCTTGCCATCTCCTTGAGTCAGGTGATGGTCAATTACTTTCCTGAATAATGTCTGGTTATTCGCGGAATTTATTTTCCCGTTTTTGGATTGTTCTTGTGAGTTCGCTTTCTGTATATCACTATTCGATATTGTACAATCAGATAGGCCATTCCTACCAAATATCTATTTGGCCGTCATTCGGATTCGTTTCGTTAAGTGGGTTATTATTCACAGTAATTTCCTCTGGATCTCTGGTTGTAGTTTCGCTCACCTTGTTGGTCCATGATTTTATTTATTATTGCTTTTATTGCTGCCCAAGCTGTTTTGCTTCTGCTCCGATATTATTGAGTTTTTAACATTTCTCTTTATCTCGGGGATGTGCTAATCCAGATAATCAGTGATCAATCTATTGATCCACTTTGCTCCTTGTTCTTGAACCTTTCAGTTTTCCCTGTAACTGCTTTGTCACTTGGACTAAGTTTGTCAATTTCGTTGTCAATTGATCCATCTGCATCTGTTCTTTAGTTTTCCTTTCTGGAGCTGGCTTATCAATTTTTGGTCGTCCTCTGGATTTCTTTTCCATTGCCGTGCCTGTTTCTTTTCGTTTGGGTTGTTCGTCTGTTGTTTCTTTGGATGTTGTAGCTCCTCGTTCATTTATCCATTATCCATTCATCTCTGAGTTTCGGCGTCTTCTTTCTTTTTTTTATTTTCCTCTTCGGTAATTCTGAGCTCGTATAATTTCACTGGTTGTCTTTGACACATACTAGCTCGTCTGGTTCATCTGTTATCGGATCGTTTTTCATCTTCTGTCATGAACAAATCTCTTGATTCGGTATTTTCGGTTGTTTCTTCTGTCCACAATATCATTTAGATCATTTAATATCTCTTCATCTCCTGTTGTGATGACGATTACTTCATCTGCTGCAGGTGGAACTTCTGCGTTATTTTAGGCTCTCTGTTGTCCTATGGTGCGCGGTTTTCATTTATGATTTCTCTTTTATTGAGTTCTCTACCCGCGATCTTTTTGCTACTGTTAATACATTTATTTAATTCCCAATTGCATTTTGCGTAACTCCGATTTCGAGATCGTCGTCTAATGATCGTCCTTGGTATTGTAAATGAAATGGCGGTTCATTAGGTATTCTCTTTTTCACTTTCACTCACTTGGCAGTGATTAAAATTCTTTTCGATGGGTTTCGAATCTGGCATCTAATTTTTAGGACTATCTTCTCTTTGTTTCGGCTGCCCATTCATGGTTTCCATTTCGGATAATTTCTCGAATTGCTCTGGGGTACCACGCATACATTCTCCGATACTCCTTTCTGATTTTCTTTTTACTTATTTCGCAGATTCTCTACTCTTGTTACAAGAATCGATTATCCATTTGCTAATCTGTTTACAGTTGTTCTTTGATTCTTGCTCGGTTTCCTTAGATATTCGCTGCTAACTCTTACATTTTTGCGGTTTCCGTTAATCGTGTTAATCCTTCTCTCACAGGCATTCGTTTATGTCTGTGGGCAAATATTTTATTCTGGAGATTCGTTTTTTCGAGTACACTGATTCGGCGGTCTCGCTTGTTCTTGTTGATTCGTAATTTCATTTCTGTTATCTGTTTCTACTTCGATCGTAATATATATCGTATCATCTCTTTACGAAATTGAGGTGTTACCATATTTTTTTCAACAAAATCTTGTGGTACTCCTTCCTGCGAATTTTCAGTGGTTTTGCTTTTGGCTTTACATAGATCTTGGGTCTACTCCCAATTTTTACGCAATGTGTCGCTCTTCCCAATTTCCGGGAAATTTAGCGATTGAAATGTGACTTTTCGATTAAATGGCTTCTATTACCGTCTCATTCTGCTTGCTATACAATTACCTGTAGGGTGTGTTCCTTTTCCTACCCCTCTCCGTTGGGTACACTCTCAATTTCATTACGTATCTTCCGATTTCTGTTATGGAATTGTGACTTGTGATACCGATGATTTTTCTCTTCTTCCGCCCGATTTTCTTTTCAGCCATCGCCTTATTTACATGTGTATGGGAGTCGACGCCTTTTATCGTATTATTTCCTCGTCTTCTTCTTGGTTTGCCATTCCAATTTTCGTTTTATCTATTCTCTGGTAAGTCTTTCATATGGTCATCTTATATAGTTCCAAAGGTTGTTTCATTAGCTGCATCTTCCGGTCTTCTCCTGTACGTATTTTTCTCCACTTTGTTCGGTTCTCTCATTTTCTCATTTCATTCTTTCGTCTTTTCATCATCACTTTTTCCATGTGGCGTGATCGGCATTCTTGAGTGTCTATCGGTCTGTAATTTTTGTGCTCACTTCGCATCTTGTCTCATAAACTGTAGATGGTTGAGTATTTGATCCATTTTTCTTTTTCATTTCTCTGAAATTCTTGGATTGTTGTTCCCTTTTTTGTATTTTCCTCTCTGGTTCATCCAATGGCTATGATATTAATGGTTTGTCCGTTTCCATATACCTAATTCGTATACGGGGTTTCGTTCTCGTGGGGGTTATTATTCGTTTGTGGTGTCATTTTGCCACATCCTTCTACCATTACATCTTCACTACTTTCCGATTATCCCGGGTTGTATGATTTCTCGTTTATTCGTCGGTATAATTGTGCATTGACAATCGGGTCTACCAATATTTCTTTTATTTCGTCATTTGGTAGCTTTTTCTTATCCTTTATTGTTCATTTCCCCTCATTATCTCTTTGATGTTCTCCTTTTTGGGCTATAACTCATCTGTTTCCTTCGCGTTTGGTCGGAAATCTCATAATGTCTGTTTGTTCTCGTACAGCTTCTACAAATATTTCATTGAGATCGGTCTTGTTAGATGATATCGATTAATATATTTCTAGCCTGGCTATGCTTGTTCTGTCATTTTAATCTGGTTTTGTGACTCATTATCTTTTGTCTCTCTTTTCTTAATCCAGGTTTTATTTCTTTGTTTGCTACAAATCATTTTATTTTCTGCCATATTTTGTGTCGTTCTTCAGTTTCTTTTTGTTTTACGTTACACATTTTTCCTTTTGGCCATATTTAGAGCATCCGCGAGGTGTATATCTCGCCTTTATTTTCACTTCTTGATAATATAAAGGTCTATTTTATTTAATGGTCCAGCTTTCTTCTACTACCCAATTCATACACTCGTTTGTGCTTTCGGCCTCTTGTTGCTAATTATTTGTTTGGTATCTCTGGAAAAGATTCAATAGATTACCTGATATCTTCTCTATCATATTCTTTCAATTCTCTTGGTACTTTTATTATCTTTCATGAGTGCCTTGTGAATGTCCTTATCCTGTTTGATATCCTTTTCGCATTTAATTTTCATTATTTCTGCTGTATGCGCGTTGTATCTTCTGAGGTTTTAAGGAACATTTGATTTCGATCTACTTCTTCTTACGCGATCTCGTGATTTCTTTTAAATTATCTCAGTTTCATCTTTCTCTTGGTCGTTTGTTTCCATTCTCTAATTCGGTTCTTGATTCATCTTTATGATGGTTTATTTTCTCCGCATGATTGAAATATTTTCTCCACCCAGACTGCTTATTCGCTTTTCATCCTCATCTGTTTGCATCATCCGCGTATTTGTCTCATCCATATTATATGTGGTTGTTCCTCCTCTTGTCGGTGACTTTGTTGGCCCCTTTTGTTTGAACCATATCTCTTTTATTCTATTCTTTGAATTTGAGCTTTCACTTCCACGTGGCTTTTCTTTTCTGATTTTGTTTCTATTTTTGTGTTAGCAGTATCCTCTGGATTCGATTTTTTTGTTATTATTGGTTCTGTATCTTTTATTTTCTTTTGACGTTGATGCTTCTGCTCATTCTTTTTTGCAATTTTATTCTGGTTCTTTCATTTCTTTGCGATAGCACTTTCTTTTGCCTCAATTCTATTTTTTGAATCTAGTGCTTGCTCTTGTTCCTAAATGTTTTAACGCTCCGTCTATTTTTAATATTAGTGCCTTCTTCTTGTTTTGTTTCTCTTGTTATTAGGATTGCTTCTTTTCTTTAATTGATCTTCTCTTGTTCTAAGGCTTTCCTCTGGCTTGTTATTTTTCGAGCTGTACTCTCTGTCTTTTGTGTCATATAATTTCATTTTTCGAAGTTCATCATTTATTCTCGTACACTAATGTTTTCTCGTTTGATCTTCCGTTATCATCATCCTCTGCTCGTTTAATCTCTTGGAGTTTCCGGTTCATTTGTTTCTCCATTACGGTGTTTCCATTCTATTTTATCCATTCGTTCAATGACTCCCCAGAATTCGCATTTTCCCTCTCTTGATGCATGCTTTGTGGATGGTCTTTTATCGTCTTTTGTTGTTGATGGTTTGACATTTTCCGCATAATATCTCGTTATATTCGCATTCATTTGCGTGACTTTCCGCTTCCTTCATAAGTCTTTCCATCAACATTCTTTTACTCGCATTGAAACTAGTTAATTGTGATTCTTTGTTGTGGCTTTATCCATGTTGTCGGATCCTCATCTTCTTCAATCGTCTCGTCGCCATCCAGGGGCATTTTTCTGTTTGTGTTTCTATCACTTCTATCGTACACTCTGTGCATATTCTGCATCCGCATTTCGTCTCTCTCGACTCCAATCAGTAATTCTTTACATTTACAACACTTTATCCTTTCTTTGATATCGTTCACCACTTCTAATCTTATTTTTCATTATTCGTCTCGTAGTTTCGGATGGATCTCGCTTCCTCTAATTCTCTCGATTGAATTGTCTGCATATCTACAAAATTTTCTGGTACTTCGACGTTGCTTTTACTTCTACGCTTTTATTATACATATTTACACGGTGCGCTTTATTTTACTCTACTGTGAATCCGGTTCTGGGTGAATTCTGGATCGATGCTATCCATTCCACCCAACTTGCTGGATCTACGTGCTGTTGGTTATTGCGTTAGTCTTCTAATTTTCGTCAGGCTTTGCCATCTAACTTGATCTGCTAATTGTTTCATTTATTCTCTGTAATTGTAGTATAGTTCTTTGTTGGCTCTTCTAGTTCTTATGGCTTGTTGTAATCCTCTCTGGTTCACACTTTCGTTAATACTAGATGAGTATTTTGTCCACTGGCGTTTGCGCATTGTTGTTATTAGTGTCATTAGTTCGCATTGTCTTCTTCCACGTGCCTCGATTCCTTGATCTTTGTATATTCCTTGATTTAATTCTACAATTCTTATAGGTACATTGGCAGTGCTGGGTTGTGGTATTTGTTCTGTAAACGGTGGTATTCTCACTTGATTTGGTTGATTTACGTTATTCGGGATTCATCTGTTGGTTATAATTACATCATTAATTCATCGGTATTCATTTCTGTTTGCTTACTGTCTCTAACGCATTTTGTACGATTATTTACATATAGATTATACTATTATACCAACTAATAATACTACATAATATTTTTACACTATATACAAATGTCTCTTTTTCGGTTTTACACCATGTCTCCGGGGGCTCATCCGTAGTATCCCCGTAATTTCTCATTCGTTTATCTGATATACATCAAATTCGTTGGACCATTGTTGTGCTTCGATTAATGGGCGGGTTCTTTAACAAGAGTCGCTTGTACTAGAGGTCTCCTATGTTTTCATATTCTTCGGTTCTCTCTGCATCATATTGTCCTAATTCGATACGTAATTGAATTTTTCTACCGCTGGCCATAATCTTTTCTTCGCTGGCTTCTTTCTGCATTTGGTAGTTCTTTAGTTGAATTATTATTTCAGCATTACTATGCTGCTTATTATTGCTTGTTGTTATCAGATTCATTTAATCATGTAGCTCCTTTTCATTAGGGCTGCATAGTTGTATTTTTCTCTTGGCATTTGGTTGTCTCCATTATTCCTTCTTTTGGTGTACATTCTTGAGTGCTTTCTTGAAGTTGTAATGCTTCGTGATTGAAAGGGTGGCTGTCGTCCCATGATCATTCCTTTTTTCCATGTTTCGTTTTTTCCTTCAATTGTTTTATTATAGGTTGATCTGTCGCATTTGACTGAGTGGTTTCCTTGTTATCGTTCTCCAATGCTCATGAGTTCCTTTTGGATGGTTTATTACATATTTTCCCGTTTTCTTTGTTGGGATTCGATACTTTTGATTCTTATAGTTTACTTTGTTTCAACATTGATTCTTTTGTTTACTGGTTCTTTCTTTTAGGTTCGTATTACGCAGATTTTTAGTGATAGGTTTTTCGCCTGTGTTCTCAATTACTATTTCTTTCATTTTGCTGCATTGCTCTATGTTATTATTACTGCTTTACCTTTTCTTGATCGTCGTTGTACGGTTGTTCTCTTGTTTCTTTTTCGCGACGTTTTGTCGTAATTGTATTCTAGTAAACTTTCTGGTTATTGATTTTTCCAGTAATCATCTCTTTCCTCATCTGGACGTGTACTATATAACTTTCCACGTTTCTTTTAGTTGGAATTACGATATTTTTGTTTTTTGATATCAATCATTTGATTGACATTTGATTCTTTCATTTATCGTTTCCGTTCTTTTTGGTTTCGAATATACAGATTTTGTGATGGGTTCTTTGCCCTAGTTTTCAACTATTATCTCTTCTCCACTCTTGGATCTGATTCTACTTTTATCGTTATTTCTTCTTTTCTCGTGCTCGACGTTTGTATGGCTCTTTTTTGGTGTTTGTGGATTTTTCTCCAGGGTTTTGGCTAATGTGCACGTTATTATTTATCCGTTGTTGGCACCATATTATATTATTCCGCCATTTCCTTCTAGGCTATTCCATCACATTTCTTTCCTGCTTTTCATATTCATTTTCCAACAATGCGATAATTTTGTTTTGTATTACATACTTGTTCAATCGTTTCTATTCCTCTGTTTATTTATTCGCAATGCCTATCCCTGGCTTTACTTGGATTTTACGTTTCTATCTTCTGTAGTAATCTCTACATACATCTTTGGTGTGGTTTGGCAGATTGATAAGTTTTCGGATCGTATTTTCTATCTTTCCTGGTTTTCCTATGGAATCAAATTGACAACTTATGCTTTATTCATCGTCAGTTGAAGCATATTCCTTAGCTTGAAATTCCTTTATCATTTATTATTGTTTCGTATCTGAACCGATTTTATTCCTTGTGATGTTTTCTGTCGGCTTTTTGTAACTTGATGGACGGTGTTAATATCATTATTTTTTTGTAGCAGGGTCGGTTCGGGTTGATCCTTTGTTGTAGTAGGGTTGGTCGTTTTGATTTTTCCTTTGTTGTAGTACATCATCCCTCAGTCGTTCCCTCGTTATTGCTGTTGTTTCTGTTTTTTGCCCGTCCTCGTTAGATGATTCCCTTTTTCTCTTGTTGTGCGGATTTATTTTTCTCCCTTAGCATTTTGATCGTCTTGGCTTTTGCTGTTGTCACTTCCTCCTTCTCCATTATTATTTCCATCCGGGGTTTTCCTTTGAATATGTCGTCCTCGGACATTTATTATCTCAATTATTTCCTCGTTATTCTTTTATTATTCTCGCTTTTTATATCGTCCATCTCTTTAATTTCCTGTTTGCTCCTTGGAATCTTTATTTGCTTTCGATGCCATTCTATGTATTATTCATTAATAGTTGTTTCCTTTTCTATCTCCGATTTCGTACTGCTTCTTTCGGATGGTTTGGTGAATTTTAGTCCTTCCCATTTCAACATTGCTTTTATTGTTTTTGGAATGGTAAGTGAGCATATATTGTTTCTTTTAATAGCACGTTTCTGTTCCTTACCATATAGTTTACATTGAACACTTTAAGTGATGAGCCTCTTCGTAGGTCCATTTCATTCAGATTGGCTGCTGCTTCGTCTTTTGGCGTCGATAGCTTCCCATAATGTTTGGATTGTTTTTACCCATTATTTCTCTCCTCTCTGATTGGTCGCTTACTGGTTTATAAATTTTATTTGCACTTGCCTGTCTGGATTTCAGTAGTTTAGTGGTAGTACATTATTTCTCCATTGTCTTTTCTCCTTTGAACGTGATCCCGTTTAGTATTCTCTCAGGACTGTTGTAGAAGATCTGCTGCAACTGCGAACATTAATGGTGTTTGTCCCTCTTCGTTTGGTATATTTGAGGCGTGTCCGCATTTCTGCATAAGTTGAATTATATCCTATTTATCCTTTGGGTATTTCTATGTTGTACTGCGACATGTAGAGTACCGTTTCCTTCTACATCTGCCATAGTAAGATCGTGGGTATGCTTTCCTTGATACGATCCATTTCTGGTGGATTCTAGGCTCCTTTAGCGTAATCCATTGCGATTTTTTCCCGCCTTTGTTTACTATTCTCATCCATCCCTTTTCCTTCGACCCATTTCTGGCATTATCTCTCTGGTGGCTTTCACTATTATTATCATCTTGTCACATTATCTTGAGTCGCGTTTAGAGGTATTTGGATTTTCATCCGGTTTAGGTTTCCTCTGCGGTATTATTTTGATGTTGCTTCTATTTTTCGACTCATTCGTTAGTCCGTTTATACTCAATTGTTGAGTTTGTTGATCTAGTTGGCATACCCGATTTTCTGGTTCTTTGTATATGTTCTCGTATCGCTTACATCTACTCACGTTTACGTAAATAGTCTAGTAAGTGGGTTGTTGACAATATTAACTCGAGCATTGTTTCTCCGTTTACATACATTATCTCATAATGGTCTTACCACATCTTTGTTAATTTTCTGGCTACTCTGGTAATTTTCTGGCGTTTGGCGATTATTACCCGTCTCCAACTTGAAAATTATGCTCACGCCACGCTCTCGCTTTTTATTCATGTAATTCTTATAACTTTCTTGATTAAAATCTAATATTCATTACCTGCCGTTTTTTCCAAGATCTCCTGCATTCGCTCTTTGAACCCTGTTACATAATCATTCAATTTCCATATATTGTGATATTGGCGGTTGATTATTCTAGGTCTATTTGCATGTTACATTCTCTGCCGTAAAATTAATTTGAATGGACTCATTTTGTTGCTGAGTGGTATTGACATTCTATAAGCCATAAGCATAGATTTTATGTATCTACCAATCTTTTGTGTCTTCTTACATAATTGGACATTCATTTTATAATATGCCGTTGAACTCGTCGTCGTTGACCGTTTGTTTGCGGTGGTACGGTGATTGTTCTCAGCTTCGCATTCTAGAGTAATTCGTTACTTCCTCTATTATTTCGCTCATAAAGTTGGGTTCCTTGATCAGTTAGGATCTGTTTGGGTGTTCATATCTACAGCAATATTCCTCTACTAGGATTTCTTGCTATTGTTCTGGCTTTTGGTCTGGGTATGCGAATGCTTCCGGGAATTTTGATAAATAATCCTCACTAACTAATATATAGATATTTCCATCGTTGGTTTCGGGTAATGGTCCTACTACATCCATTGCGATCATTGTCATGGGTTCTGGTGGAATTGGCATTGGCTTTAACGGGTGCTTTCAATTTACTTCCTGTGTTTTTTCTTGGTTGCAACATTATCAGACAATTTCTATCATCCTTTTACGTCCTCTCCGATATTTGGCTCAATAATATTTTTGGACGCAGTCTTGCTTCTTTCTTTTTGCTTGACATGTGTCCTCAAGTTTTCCATCGTGATATGCATCAATACCTCTTTCGTCTACTTTCTGGTAAACCACATGGAGTCGTTTTTCGCCATCCATTAATAGTAACATCCCTTCTCCATGGTATATCGGTGTCTGTGTTTTTCCATGTGCTCTTTTAATTTACTGTGTGTCGAAGATTTCATATCGTCATTCTATGAATTCCATTATTGTTTTAGCTCCCTCGTCTTCTTTTTCTGCTCATTTCTCAGTTTTGTGAAATCGATTATCCTCTGCGATTGATCATGCATATTCGTCTTACATCTGATCCATCAGTTCCTCAAATACAAATCTTGGACATACAATCTGCGTTTTGGCGTTCGGCTTTTCCTGATTTTGAACTTTTATATACGGTGAATATTCTTGCAACTGCATTGCCCATCCTCATTAATCTACTCGAGGCTTCTTTATGTTGGCCTAGCCATTACCAATGGTTGATGATCTTGTGGTTGATGTATATCTCGTGACCCCATAACCAAATATTTGAAGTGTTTAATAGCTTGATTATTGCTAATGCCTCTCTTTCAGTCACGGAGTAATTCTTTCTCATGCTTCTTGAACGGTTCGATATAATAATCAATAACTCGTCTCTTTTCTCGTCATCCCATGTCCTAGACTGCTCCAGATGCATATCCACTTGCATCTGTTGCTAACAAAACGGTTTCTTAAAATTGTGGTGTACGAGTATTTTGTGCTGATATCAGTTTATCTCTGAGTGTTTTCAAAGGCTGTTTGTTTGCTCCTCTTCCCATATAAACGGGGTATCTTTTTTTGGTTAACTCTTGTATGGGTTTCGCGATGGTTGCATAACTTTAATGAACTTTCTATAATATCCACATAAGCTAAGATTCTTGCACTTTGCGTGACTGTCTTTTGGTTGCAGGGCAATTCTTTTCTTTTCGATGTTTCTGGATCTGGGTCTTTGCCTTTGCTGACACAATATGTCCTAAGAGGTGACTTTTTTCCTTTGCCCTATTGCATTTTGATGGTTTCAATTTCAATTTCCATTGTCTCAGTCGAACGAATACATTACGGATATCTTTTTAAATGTTGCTCGAGGTGCTGGAATAATTAATAAATCTCAAGTATATACCATACATTGTTTGATGCCGTGGAGTTACAAAGTTCATACATCTCTGAATGAAGCTGGTGCATTGGTTAGATCCAAAAGGCATTTTCTTGAATTGGTTATAAATCTTTTGCGATTGTAAAGGAGTTTTCTCTCTATCCTCCTCTTGACCTTATCTGCAAAAACACTTTTAAATCTAGGCGATTGTGAATAGGCTGCTCCGTGTAGAGTTTGTAACATTTTCATTTATTATTCTTGGTAGCCGGGTTATGTATCCCGTTTTGTTACCGCGTTGAGTTCGTCGATAATCTATACAGGAACCGTGAGTTCCGTCTTTTTTTCTTACATGGACCATGGAATTGCCATGGCGAGCCAACTTGGTTCGATTACTCTGCGTCTAACATCTTTTGCACTTCTTTTCTGGCTTCTGATTTTTGAGCTTCTGCCAATCGATATGCCGTAGTGTTATGGGTATTAATCTTGTTAGTGGTATCGTGTGTTTGCGTTACGTCGCTTGTACCGAGATTCTAAGTCGGATTGCTGCAAATATATCTTTAAATTCCGTTAGCAGTTTTTGTAGTTGTTCTCTCGTTTCCGTTAGTAGCTTGACTGTCGATTGTCCATAGTTTCTTCCTCAGTCCTTCAGTTTTGCTGTGGGAGTCGATATCCATCATCGGTGTTAATTTCCCAATCGTTCGTTCATAGATGACTTTTGTCTTCCTCATCGAAATTTGTAATATTGATCGGAATTTCACTGTTATCGTTTACGTTATACTATCTCTCTGGCTAATGGCAGTTCTTTCTTTCTCAAATTTGTGATTGGGTCAAAATCATTTCCCCTCTTTTTTCCTCGTTCACTACGTAAACAATCATTTGTGTGGCGCCCTGCACTACTATTTTCTCTGAGCATCTCATTCTGATTTTCAACATGCATATTCGTCCGGTTATCTCTCAGCTCCATTGATCCTAGATCTATTATTATCTCTTTTAGTAATTCTTGGCTGAGATCTGTTCCGATATACAATCTGCGCTTAGTTCCCTGATAACTGCTAAATACGTATGATTACTTTTTTATATTCTATTATCGACCAGATTTTCCCGATGACTGCTACGATTCTTGCTGCAAGTTATCACATCCATGTTAGCTTCTTTATACATGGCCACAATCTTCCGGGTATTTTATCCATTTTTATTTGCTGAGATGTTGCTCCCGTATCATCATTGCTTTTATTTCTACCCCATTTATTTCTATGGGGTACCGTTAATTAGTTGGTCCAGCTAATGTTTGTAACATAGCGATAGTTCGGAGGTTTCTGGATCCTGATCCACACTTTCTTGATCTTTGGCTGGTTCCTTGGCACTAGATCTGCCCAATTTGGTTCGTATGGAACTGGATAAAATATTTCGTAATGTTGTTGATCTTGGTATTGTAACGTTGTTCTTTCTACTGGCATTGTTTTCTCTCTTTGCCGATTGATGTTGCTTTCTTTAAACTTTCATTATATGGTTGGTGGATTGATTATAAATGTCCACTATGTCTTGTCTTTCGATTTTCCATTGTTTGAGTTGCTCTTGAGTTAGGCATCTGCGTTTCCTCTGGTTCGTCGTGTCGCTGCTAACTATCATCTTTGAATTTTATCCATCGTTTCCAGTTGCTCGTTTTTTTGTCGCTTTCATTCTGTTTTTCTCGGCTTCCAGTCTCATTATGCTTTTGTTTTTCGTTCCGACTTCTTCATCAGTACCGTTCATTTTCGTTTAGAATTCTAACTAGTCTTTTTATCTTTGTGAATAATCTTTGAGTGTCCGTTGTAATACAATTGTCTTTGCTAAAAACGTAGAATCCATTGCCATTTTCCAGTTGATTTTTCTCTCTCTTTTGTTAGATAATCGAAACATGCTAACATTTGTGTTATGAATTACTCTTACGATTTGAATAATGAGAATTATTTCCTAAGATTCCTGCCATCATCTGTCCGAAGATTAAGAATCTTCCCCACATGGCTTTCATCATATTTGCTTGTAGCGTGTGAAAATGATCGGCGATAGTAACAATTCGTAGTTGGGATTCTCTCCATATTGTTACCTCCCGTTATAGTACAATGTTGGATAAATATTGCTTGCCTTTGGTGCTGGAAATAATAAATGTTCTCTGGCTCGTTCCAGATCTTTCGTTTGGTATATTCCACTCTGTTAGATATTATATCACTGGTTTGAATTCTGCTTCGCGGCCAATTCTGTTAGTCCAAATAATTTTTGGTGGTGCTACAATTACTCGGGTGGGGAAATTGTAACCAACTTCCATCTCTTATTTCGAATAATGGTCCATTATACATTACTGCAACTGAACATGTTGGGTACAAATTCTGGGTTATCATCCTTGTCACTGGCTGAGCGAAAATCTGATTTTTCCTTTATGCATTATTTCTAATTCGTTTATGCATTTATCTCTGGAATTGTTGGATCTCTGGCAATTTTGCGATTGTCTTTCACATCTGTATGTGTACATTAACTTCTCAACGATTCTTCCGAAATATCCTTCCCTGGAAGTGGTAGTAATGGAATGCGTTATCTGGATTTGTGATTGCATTGCTAACTTTGTTTTTAATATTTCTTCTAATCAAGATACAATCATTTTAATTAATCGTTAGTATATTTTTTCTGTTGATGCCACCCTGGTGATATTAGGAATCCCATTCTGATTATTTATATAGAGATATAGTTTCACATCTTTGGGGTCTATTGCGGCTTTTGCGTTTGGTATTGCTGTTCGCGATAAGAATATTTCCTTATAATTCGTACTGGCTACCATTTTCGTCCACATTTTACTCACCATTCGTCCTTTTATAAATCTCATTCCGATGTGGTATCAGTTGATATTACTACCGTTGGTGTGAACTCTGATCCGATAGTTGTGTTATCGTTGGTTTTTCCGATTCTTCCGTTCTCCGTAATTCATTCTAATTGCACTTTTTTGTGTGTTTAGTTTCTCTGGTTTCTCTGTGCACTGTCCTTTGCACTTCATCAAATATTGCGCTCTTCAGTAAGGTTGAGTCTACAAGTTCTGGTATCGCGTGCTGATATACGATTGTTGACCATTCCCGTATTACATGATCTATCTGTTGCTAACATTGAGGGTACTTCTTCATTGCTTGCGTATCTGGATCAAAAATATTCCTTGATATTTCTCCAACTTTACTTGTAGCTTTCGATAACTACTACTCTTTGGACCAATGGTTAATGGGGTACACTCCTCTTGGGACACGTTTCCGTCTTCCAGCCGTTATTCTTCCCGCAGCGTATTACTCGGGTAGTTTTATCTTTCCTTCTTCGGCTGCTACATTCACTCTTCCAGCTATTGCGATGCGTCCTGTCGTGATCCTTCTTCGCATTCGCTCCGGTTACAAGAACCACTGTTGTTCCGTTCCAGCTTCTATAATTGTTGAGTGTGAATGATGTCCGCAATGAAAATGCTACATTTTCCTTGTCAGCTGAGCCATTCTTTAATTCCCGTTTAATGAAGTCTACCTCTTGATATACATTATACGATACTGCTGTTGCCGTTTGTCTGTAAGTTTACCGGGGTTTGGCAGCTTGCACTTCTTCCGTTTTCTTTTAGTGAGTATTAATCACCAATTTTTATATCCACAATCATATACTTACAAATGGTTCTACTCCTTTCACGCACATCATCCTATGATTATTGTAGTGATTATCGTATTCATCCCTTTTTAGCTTGTTTTTGGATCGCTTGCGTTAATGGTCGTCTCGAATTCCGTTATATTCTTTTAACTTCGCTTGGCAATCGTCTCGGTTTGATTCATCTTTACTTACAAATTTATAAAGCTTGCCATCCTCCTTGAGTCAGGATGAATGTTTTCAATTACTGTTCTGATATGTCTGTTATCGCGAATTCATATCCGTTGGATTGTATCTTGGAGTTCGCTTTCTGTTATATCCACTATCGTATTGTAATCAGATAGGCCATTCTACCAAATATCTATTTGGGTCATCGGATCGTTTCGTTAAGTGGGTTATTATCAACAGTAAATTCCTCTGGATCTCTGGTTGTAGTCGTACCTTGTTGTCCATGATTTTATTTTATTATTGGCTTTATTGCTGGCCCAAAGTGTTTTGCTTTCTGCTCCGATATTATTGAGTTTTAAATTTCTCTTTATCTCGGGATTTGCTAATCCCAGCTATCAGTGATCAATCTATTTGATCCACTTTGCTCCTTGTTCTGACCTTTTCAAGTTTTTCCCTGTAACTGCTTTGTCACTTTGACTAAGTTTGTTCAATTTCGTTGTCAATTGATTCCATCTGCATCTGTTCTTTAGTTTTCCTTTCTGGGCTGGGCTTATCAATTTTTGGGTCGTCCTCTGGGATTTTCTTTTTCATTGCCGTGCCTGTTTCTTTTCGTTTGGGTTGTCGTCTGTTGTTTCTTGGATGTTGGTAGCTCCTCGTTCATTTATCCAATTATCCCATTATCTCCTGTGAGTTTCGGCGTCTTCTTTCTTTCTTTTTTATCCTCTTCGTATCTGGCTCTATAATTTCAACTGGTTGTTCTTTGACCACATACTAGCTCGTTCTGGTTCATTCTGTTATCGGATCGTTTTCATTCTTCTGTCATGAACAAATCTCTTGATTTCCGGTATTTTCCGGGTTGTTTCTTCGTCCAACAATATCATTTAGATTCATTAATATCTCTTCATCTCCTGTTTGTGATGACGATTACTTCATCTGCTGCAGGGTGGAACTTCTGGCGTATTTAGGCTCTTCTGTCGTTCCTATTGGGCGTTTCATTTTGATTTCTCTTTATTGAGTTCTCTACCCGCGATCTTTGCTACTGTTAATACATTTATTAATCCCAATTGCATTTTGCGTAACTCCGATTCGAAGATCGTCGTCTAATGATCGTTCCTGGTATTGTAAATGAATGGCGGTCATATGGTATTCTCTTTTTCACTTCACTCACTTTGGCAGTGATATAAAATTCTCTTTTCGATGGGTTCGAAATCTGCATCATAATTTTTAGACTATACTTCTCTTTGTTTTCGGCTGGCCATTCAGTTGTGTTTCCATTTTCGGATAATTTCTCGGAATGTTGGGTACCACGCATACACTTCTCCGGATACTCTCTATTTCTTTTACTATATTCGGCAGATTCTCTACTCTGTTACAAGAATCGATTATTCCATTTGCTAAATCTGTTACAGTTCGTCTTTGTTCTTTTGCTCCGGTTTCTTAGTATCGCTGCCTAACTCTCTACATTTTTGCGTTTCCGTTAATCGTGTTAATTCCTTCCTCCACAGGATCGTCTATGTCTGTGGGCAAAATATTTATTACTGGAATTCGTTTTTTCGGAGTACACTGATTCGCCGGTCTCGCTTGTTCTTTGTGGATTAGTAATTTTCATTTCTGTTCTGTTTCTACTTCGATCGTAATATATATCGTATCATCTTTTACTGAATTGCAGGTGTTACATATTTTTTCAAACAGAAATTGTGGTACTCTCCTGCGACATTTTCAGTGGATTCTACTGAATGTTAATATTCTTTAATCTCATCGACCTTTTGTTGCCATTCCTCTCGTTATCTCTTTAGTGTTCGATGTTTTCGGTTCTTGGCTCTTTGTCCTCTGTACTAATTCCTATCTTTGGGTTATCGTCTCGTTTGGTTATTGTAATTCTGAAATATAATAATGATATTTCTCTTTTCGATCATCTCAAAATTTTAATCATAATTTACATCATCAATCGTATTTTGTGTTTTGAGTTTTATTATTTTTTGTTTTAACGTTTATCTTTTATTACACTTTTTACACATGGTTTCGGTTTCTATCATTGATCAGGCGAAAACGGAAAATCCTTGATCCGCCGTGATCGCTTTCTACATACTGGACATATTCAACTTTTTCCGCCAGCGCTTCACACATGTACCATATTCCACAAGGCGTATAAATTAATTTCTACGTGCCAACATGTTACACAACATTAATACTGCTCCAAAATAGCTCTTTTATTAATGATTGTCACGATTCCTCTTTAGGTTCTCTGATACCGGCTTGATTGCTCGTTGATTGCTCGATTATTGCTTGTGTCGAGTCGTACGCATTCTAGATATTAGCCTAACCTTCTTGATTATTTCCTCATTTTGAGTAATCACTCCTGAAAATAATTAACATATAATGTTCTCGTTTGGTCAGATCTAAATAGTCTTCTATTGTTGGTTGGTAATATTATTTTCAATATTTGATTCTTTCTGTTTTAACATACACTTCCTTTGTGTTAGCCTTTTGACAATTCCTGATCTGGTAGTGGTGTGATTTTACATCCTCGCACATTATCCTCTGGCTATTTGGCAATATCCTTGACTCGCAAATTCTGCTGCTCTTGATTCCTTTGAAAGTTTAAATTCTCTCTCGAATGTTCTATTTATAGTTCTTTTTCCCAATATTAATCTCTGCTGGATCTTCGAACCGTCTTTAATTATCGTTAATCTTTTTCTCAACCTCCCCTTCATCACTGTCTAACTCTGATTGCGAAGTCCTTCTGATTGTTCAATCGCTTGTTCTTACATCGATATGAGTCTAAAGGGCAGGTTGGAAAATTTTCCTCAAGGTGTCTCGTTTACGCTGTCTCTCCTTTTTCCCATTTTTCGATTCCTTTAAATAGATGCAATGTTACTTCGTCGGGTAGTCGGGTGTTCCCGTAAAATAGAATCCTTGTGCGGCCATTTTCTTGACTTCCTTCGTAAACACTTTATTAAATCTTAAAAGTTAATATCTCGTCCCTCATTTCCAGTGTTCCTTCGCTTTCACTCTCCTTTGTGAATTGCTTTTAATGATTTGGCGTGGCCGCTGTTCCGTCGTAGATCTTTAAATAGTAATATAATTGCTGCCTGCAAGTGTATTAACTTTCTCTTCCTCTCTGGTTTTTCCATAGTCTCGGACCGCATACGAATCGGTCTTCTATCATCTGTAATCATTATCCTTCGCTGATTCCGCTTGCCATCTAATATATTGTCATTAATTTTTTGAATTTTTGTTTTCTGATTTTTCTGGGTATTTGTAATTTTTGATTTTTATTGGTTTTACCTATTTTATTACATTTATTTACACTTTCTTTCTCTCTTACAACGTCTTGTCCGGCCTCTCTACTTCTAATTTTATATACAGATATCTTCTCGCAAAAACCTTCTCCTCTCAATCGTTGTGGATAGAAGCGTGGTGTCCTAATTGGCGTATTCCAGTCAGTTGTTGCTCCACTGGTGGTTCTTTCCTGTTCTGATGGATTGCGGTAATCCTCTGTCCTTTCATTCATCGTTAAATATCATATTTGTTTAAAAGGCAGTTAATAATCATATAATCTCCTCTTCCTACTCTGATGAAGACACTGATATGGGTGCCTGTTGCGTTCCCAATCCCCATTTGGATACAGTCATACCCTAAAATATACGTTTTCCCAACTGTATATTGGTGGACTATCTAGAATTCTTTGTGTTCCGTCTTTTGCTCTCTGGAGCTTTTCTGCGAATTCGGTTATTTTCCATATAAATGGTGCTGTAGGATGTTTTCTGGTATAGAATTGTTGGTTCTATCTAGTTCCTTTATGCTGTTGGTCATGCTGTTCATTCTTTTCCATTCGAACCATTTCTGAGTGTGTCCTCCTTGGCTTCTCTCGAAATCTTTCTGGACTCTAATATTTCTCTCCATAGTGCCTTTGTGCATCATTTCTGTTCGTAGGCTTTTACTCCCATGCCAACATCCTAATTCGTTTTCATCATGAGTTCGGGGTAGCTCGATGCTATTTTCTATCATGTTGTTTTTTTGGCATTTCCGTAATTGGTAGTTGCGTTTGACAATTGAATAATTCTAACGGCATTATGACTGTTGCCGCTATTCGTCAATGTCTTTCAATTTGACTTTCTCTTTTCTGCACAGGTTGTTTTGCGTAACATACTCCTTCAATAGATCGGCATATTTGTTCCTCTTTGATTCCGGTGTTTCCATCAATTTTATCCATTCGTCAATGGACTCCGCAGAATCGCATTTTCCTCTCTCTTGAATGCAGCTTTGTGATGCTTTACTCGTCTTTTGTTGTGATGGTTTGACATTTCCGCATAATATCTCGTTATAATTCGCATTCATTTGCGTGACTTCCCGCTTCCTTCATAAGTACCTTTCCAATTCCCATTCTTTACTCGGCATTGAACTAGTAGATGTTGATCTTCTTTGTTGGTGGCTTATCCATTGTTGTCGGATCCCTCATCTTCTCAATCGTCTGCGTCGCACCAGGGCATCTTCTGTTTGTGTTTCTATCACTTCTGAAAGCGACACTCTGTGCATATTCTAACATCCGCATTTCGTCTGTCTCGCTCCAATCAATAATTCTTTGCATTTTACAACATTTTAATCTTCTCTTTTATATCTTCACCACTCAAATACTTATTTCATTTCGTCTCGTAGTTTCGATGATTTCTCGCTTCCTCTAATTCTCTCGATGATTGCGCCATATCTACAAAAATTTCATGGTTACTCGAATCGTTGCTTCTTCTAACGCTTTATTATACATATAGAACACGGTGCCTTTATTTTACTCACTGTTGAACCGGTTCTGGGGTGAACTGGCATCGATGCTATCCATTCCACCCAACTGTGCCGTCTACGTGCTGTTGGTTATTGCGTATCTTCTAATTCGCAGCTTGCCACTACTTGATCTTCTGCTAATGTCATTATTCTCCTGTAATGTATATAGTCTTTGTTGCTCTTTCAGTCTTATGGCTTTTGAATCCCTGTCACACTTTCCGTTAATATAGATGAGTAGTTGTCCACTGCGTTGCGCATTGTTTGTTATTCAGTGTCATAGTTCGCATTGGTCTTCTCCACTTGGCCTCGATTCCTTGATCTTGTATATTCCTTGAATTGTAATTCTACAATCTCTATAAGGTACAGTTGGCAGCTGCTGTTGTGGTTATTGCTTCGTAAAACGGTGGTATTCTCACTTGATTGGTTGATTTACGTTATTCGATTCACTGTGGGTTATAATACAATCATTAATTCAATCCGGTAAATTCATTCTGTTGCTTAACGTGTCTCTAAACGCGCATTTGTACGATATTTACATAATAGATATTACATATTAATTACCACTAATAATACTTAACATAGATATTTTAACACTATATACATATGTCTCTTTTCGTTTTAACACCATCGTCTCCGGGGCTCATCCGTATATCCCCGTATTTCTCATTCGTTATCTGAATATACAATCAAATCGTGGACCATTGTTGTGCTCGATTAATGGGTCTTTCTTAACGCAGATCCGCTGTACTAGAGTCTCCATGTTTCATATTCTTCGGTCTCTTGCATTCAATATGTCCCTAAATTCGATATCGTAATTGAATTTTTCTACCGCTGGCCATAAATCTTTTCTTCGCTGGCTCTTCTGTCTGCATTTGTAGTTCTTGTTATGAAAAATAAGCATTACTATGGCTCTTATTATGCTGTGTTATCCAGATCATTTTAAATCATGTAGCCTTTTCATTAGGCTGCATAAGTGTGAATTTCATCTGCATTGGTTGTCTCCCATTATTCCTTCTTGGTTGTACATTCCGTGATGCTTTCTAAGTTGTAATGCTTCGTGAATTGAAAGTGGCTGTCGTCCATGATCATTCCTTTTTTCATGTTTCGTTTTTCCTTCAAGTGGTTTAATTATAGGTTGATCTGTCGCATTTGACTGATTGGTTTCCTGTTATCGTTCTCCAATGCTCATGTAGTTCCCCTTTGGATGTTTATTTACCAAATTTTCCCAGTTTTTCTTTTTGTGGGAAGCGATACTTTTGATTCTTTAAGTTTTACTTGTTTCACATTGGATTCTTGTGTTACTGTTTTCAATTCTTTTAGGTTCGTATTAAACGCAGATTTTTGTGATAGGTTTTTCCGCCTGTGTTCTCAATTACTAATTTCTCCTCATTTGGCTGCAATTTGACTCATGTTTATAATTACTGCTTACTTTCTCTGATCGCGTTGGACGTTTCTCTTGTTTCCTTTTCCTGGAACTTTTGTCGTATTGATTCTAGTAACTTTCTGGAGATTTCCAGTAAATCATTCTCTTCCCTCTGGACTGTACTAATAACTTTCCGACTTCTTTTAGTTGGAAATACGAAATATTTTGGTTTTTGATATCATCATTTGATTACATTTGATTCTTTCATTTATCGTTCCGTTCTTTTTGGGTTTCGAATATACAGACTTTTGTGATGGGTCTTTGGCCCGTTATTTAATTTTCAACTATTATCTATTCATCCACTCTTTGGAATCTGATTCTACTTTATCTTATTTCTTTCTTTCTCGTGCCGACGTTTGTATGGCTCTTCTTTTGGTGTTTGGATTTTTCTCCCAGGGTTTGCTAATGTGCACGTTATATTCAATACTTGTTGCACATATTATATATTCCGCATTCAATTCTAAGCTATCCCATTCACATTTCTTTCCCTGCTTTCATATTCATTCCAACAATCGATAAATTTTTGTTTTGTATACAATACTCTGTTCATCGTTCTATTCCTCTGTTTATGATTCGCAATATGCCTATCCCTGCTTTACTTGGATTTTACGTTTCTAATCTTTCTAGTAGTATCTCTACATACATCTTGGTGGTTTGGATGATGATTAATTTTCGGATCGTAATTTCTATCTTTGGTTTTCCTATGGAATCAAAATTGACACACTTATGCTTATTCAATCGTCAGTTGAAGCATATTCCTTAGCTTTGAAATCCTTATCATTAATGTTCGTATTCGAACGAATTTTATTTCCTTGTGATGTTTTCGCTCGGCTTCTGTTAACTGATGACGTGATTAAATAATATTTTTTAGCGGGTCGGTCGTTTGATTTTTCCTTTGTTGTAGTAGGGGTCGTTTGATTTTTCCTTTGTTGTAGTAACATCAATCCCTCAGTTTCTTTCCTCGTTATTTGCTGTTGTTTCGTCTTTTGCCGTCCCCGTTAGAAATATCCTTTTTCCTCTTGTTGTGCGGATTATTCCTTCCTAGCATTTTGATCGTCTTGGCTTTTGCCTGTTGTCACTTCCTCCTCTCCATTATTTTCATCCGGGGTTTCCTTTGAAATGTCGTCTCCGACATTATTATCTCAATTATTCCATCGTATGCTTTTATTATTCTCCGTTTATATCGTCCATCTCTTTTTATTCCTGTTTGCTCGCTTTGGACTTATTTGTCTTTCGAATTGCCATCTATGATTATCATTTAATAGTTGTTCCTTTCACTCTCCGATTCGTACTGCTTTTTCGGATGGTTGGTGAATTTTAGTCCTTCCCATTTCAACAATTGCTTTATTGTTTTTGGGAATGGATATGTGAGCATATATTGTTTCTTTTAAATCAGCAGCCGTTCGTTCCTTAGCCGATATAAAGTTTACATTGAAACACTAAGTATGAGCCTCGTAGTCCCCATTTCATCAGATGCCTGCTGCTTCGTCTTGTTTGGCGTCGATACTCCATAATGGTTTGGATTGTTGTTACCCATCATTTCTCTCTCTCTGATGTGTGCGTTACTGGTTATAAATTTTATTGCACTTGCTTGTCTCGATTGCAGTGCATAGTAAGTACCATTATTTTCTCCATTTGGTCTTTTCTCTTGAGCGTGATCCCGTTTTAGTAATTCTCTCAGGACTGTTGTAGAAGCATCTGCGCAACTGCGAACATTCAATTGGTGTTGTCCCTCTCGTTTGGTATATTTGAGCGGTCCCATTTCTGGCATAAGTTGAATTATATCTATTATCCTTTGGGATTTCTATGTGTACTTGCGACAATGTAGACGCGTACGTTCGCTCTACTTCTGCCATAGTGAAGATAGTGGGTAATGCTTATAAAATTTCTTGGTGGACTCTAGCTCCTTTAGCGTATCCATTGCGATTTTTTCCCCCTGTTTATATTTCTCAGTCCATCCTTCTTCCTCGAACCCTATGTTCTGTGCATAATCTCTAGTGGCTTTCTACTATTATATCCATCTTGTGTTAACATTATCTTGAGTCCGTTTAGAGTTATTTTGGATTCAATCGGTTAGTTCCCTCGCGTTATTATTTGATGTTGCTTCTATTTTTCGACCATCGTTAGTCGTATATACCAATTGTGGAGTTAGTTCTATTTCATACCTCGATTTTCTGTTCTTGTTTATTGTTCTCTGGTATCGTTCTTTTTTCATTCTACTCAGTTTACTAAATAGGTCTAGAAGTGGTTGTTGCCAATTTAACTCGAGCATTTGTTCTCGTTTACATACATATCTGCATAATGGTCCTTTACACATCTTGTAATTTCTGGCTTACTCTGGATATATTTGGCGTTGCGATAATACCCAGTCTCCAACTTTGAAAATTATGCTCACGCACGTTCGCTTTTTAATATGTAACTCTTTTATAGACTCTGATTAAATCTAATATCATATGCCGTTTTCCAGATCTCCTGCATTCGCCCTCTTTGAACCCCTTTACAAATCATAATTTCCAATATATGTGATATTGGCGGTTGATATTTCTAGCTCTATGGCATGTGACATTCTCTGCGTACATTGAAATTTGAATGACTTCATTTTTGTTGCTGAGTGTAATTGACATTCTTAAGCCATAAGGCATAGATTTAGTATCTAGCCACTTTTGGTGTCTGCTTACATATGGACACATTTCTATTAATATGCGTGAAATGTTTCGGTTTGACCGTTGTTGCTGGTGGTTACGGTGATCGTTCTCAAGCTTCGAATTCTGAAGTAATTCGTTACTTCTCTATTATTTCGCTCCATGATAAGTTGTTTCTTGATTCAGTTAGGATCTGGTTGGGTGTTCCATATCTACAGAATTCCTCTACTAGATTGCTTGCTATTGTGCTTGGCTTTTTTGATTCTGGTATGCGAATGCTTTCCGGGAATTTTAGTAATATCCGTCACTACTAATATATTGAATTTCCATCGTTGGTTTGGTAATGGTCCTACTACAATCCATTGGAATCATTGTCATGGGTTTCTGGTGGAAATTCGGCAAAATTGGCTTAACGGTGCTTCAATTTACTTCCTGTGGTTTTTCTGGTTGCACATATCAGACAATTCTTTACCATCCTTTTACGTCCTCTCCGATATTTGGCCAATAATATTTTTGACGCAGTCTTGCTTCCGTCTTTTTTTGCTGGACATGGCCAAGTTTTCCATCGTGATATTGCATCAATACCTCTTTTCGTCTACTTTCTGGTAAACACATGAGTCGTTTTTCGCCATCCATTAAATATAACCATCCCTTCTCCATGGTATATCGATGTCTGTGTTTTTCCATATGCTCTTTTAATTTACTGTTGTGTCGAAGATTTCATATCGTTCATTTCTAGAAATTCATTTATTGTTTTTAGCTCCTCGTCTTCTTTCTGCTCATTTCTCAGTTTTGTGAAATCGATATCCTCTGCGATGATCATGCATATTCGTCTTACATCCTGATCCATCAGTTCCTCAAATACAAATCTTGACATACAATCTGCGTTGGCGTTCGCTTTTCCTGATTTGAACTTTATATACGGTGAATATTCTTGCAACTGCATTGCCCATCTCATTAATCTACTCGAGGCTTCTTTATGTTGGGCCTAGCCATACCAATGGTTGATGATCTGTGGTGATGTATATCTCGTGACCCCATAACAAATATTTGAAGTGTTTAATAGCTTGGATTATTGCTAATGCCTCTCTTTCAGTCACGGAGTAATTCTTTTCATGCTTCTTGAACGTTCGACTATAATATCCAATAACTCGTTCTCTTTTCTCGTCATCCCATTGTCCTAAGACTGCTCCAGATGCATATCCACTTGCATCTGTTGCTAACAAAAACGGTTTCTTAAAATCGGGGTGTACGAGTATTGGTGCTGATATCAGTTTATCTCTGAGTGTTTCAAAGGCTGTTTGTTGCTCCTCTTCCCATATAAACGGGGTATCTTTTTTGGTTAACTCTTGTATGGGTTTCGCAATGGTTGCATAACTCTTGATGAATTTTCGATAATATCCACATAAGCCTAAGAATTCTTGCACTTGCGTGACTGTCTTTGGTGCAGGGCAATTCTTTATCTTTTCGATGTTTCTTGGATCTGGTTCTTTGCCTTTTGCTGACACAATATGTCCTAAGAAGGTGACTTTTTCCTTTGCCCTATTGCATTTTGATGGTTTCAATTTCAATTTCCATTGTCTCAGTCGAACGAATACATTACGGATATCTTTTAAATGTTGCTCGAAGGTGCTGGAATAAATTAATAAATCATCAATATATACCATACATTGTTTGATGCCGTGAGTTACAAAGTTCATACATCTCTGGAATGAAGCTGGTGCATTGGTTAGTCCAAAAGGCATTTTCTTGAATTGGTATAAATCTTTGCGATTGTAAAGGCAGTTTTCTCTCTATCTCCTCCTTGACCTTTATCTGCCAATAACCACTTTTTAAATCTAGCGATGTGAAATAGGCTGCTCCGTGTAGAGTTTGTAACATTTCATTTATATCTGGTAGCGGGTATGTATCCCGTTTTGTTACCGCGTTGAGTCGTCGATAATCTATACAGAACCGTTGAGTTCCGTCTTTTTTCTTTACCATGACCACTGGGAATTGCCATGGCGAGCAACTTGGTTCGATTACTCCTGCGTCTAACATCTTTTGCACTTCTTTTTCTGCTTCTGATTTTTGAGCTTCTGCCAATCGATATGGCCGTAGTGTTATTGGGGTATTATCTGTTAGTGGTATCGTGTGTTGCGTTACGTCGCTTGTACCGAGATCTAAGTCGGATGCTGCAAATATATCTTTAAATTCCGTTAGCAGTTTTTGTAGTTGTTCTTTCTCGTTTTCGTTTAGTAGCTGACTGTCGATTGTCCATAGTTCTTCCTCAGTTCCTTCAGTTTTTGCTGTTGGAAGTTCGATATCCATCATCGGTGTTAATTTTCCCAATCGTTCGTTTTCATAGATGACTTTGTCTTCCTCATCGAAATTTGTAATATTGATCGGAATTTCACTGTTATCGTTTACGTATACTATCTCTCTGGCTAATGGCAGTTCTTCTTTTTCTCAAATTTGTGATTGGGTTCGAAAATCATTTCTCCTCTAGTTTCCTCGTTCACTTTTACGTAACAAATCATTTGTGTGCGCCCTGGCACTACTATTTTCTCTGAGCATCTCACTTCTGATTTCAACATGCATATTCGTCCGGTTTTATCTCTCAGCTCCATTGATCCTAGATCTATTATTATCTCTTTTAGTAATTCTGGCATGAGATCTGTTCCGATTATACAATCTGCGCTTAGTTCCCTGATAACTGCTAAATACGTATTGATTTTTACATTTTTAATATTCTATTATCGACCAGATTTTCCCGATGACTGCTACCGATTCTTTGCTGCAAGTTATCACATCCATGTTAGCTTCTTCTATACATGGCCACAATCTTCCGGGTATTTTATCCATTTTTATTGCTGAGATGTTTGCTCCCGTATCAATCATTGCTTTTATTTCTACCCCATTTATTTCTATGGGTACCGTTAATGTTGGTCCAGCTAATGTTTGTAACATAGCGATAGTTCGAGTTTCTGGATCCTGATCCACACTTCTTGATCTTTGGCTGGTTCTTGGCACTAAGTCTGCCCAATTTGGTTCGTATGGAACTGGATAAATATTTCGTAATGTTGTTGATCTTGGTATTGGTACGTGTCTTTCTACTGGCATGTTTCTCTCTGCCGATGATGTTGCTTTCTTTAAACATTCATATACTGGTGGTGGATGATTATAATGTCCACTATGTCTTGTCTTTCGATTTTCCCCATTGTTTGAGTTGCTCTTGAGTTAGCATCTGCGTTCCTCCTTGGTTTTCGTCGTTGTCGCTGCTACTATCATCTTTGAAATTTATCCATCGTTTCCAGTTGCTCGTTTTTTGTCGCTTCATTCTGGTTTTCTCGGCTTCCAGTCTCATTATTGCTTTGAATTTTCGTCCGACTTCTTCATCAGTACCGTTCATTTTCGTTAGAATTCCTACTAGTCTTTTTATCTTGTGAATATCTTTTGAGTGTCCGTGTAATACCATTGTCTTTGCTAAAAACGGTAAGAATCCAATTGCCATTTTCCAGTTGATTTTTCTCTCTCTTTTGTAGATATCGAAACATGCTAACATTTGTGTTATGATTACTCTTACGATTTGAATAATGAGAATTATTCCTAAGATTCCTGCCATCATCTGTCCGAAGATTAAGAATCTTCCCCACATGGCTTTCATCATATTTGCTGTAGCGTGTTGAAAATGATCCGGCGATAGTAACAATTCGTAGTTGGGATTCTCTCCATAGTTGTTACCTCCCGTTATAGTTACAATGTTGGATAATATTGCTTGCCTTTGTGCTGGAAATAATAAATGTTCTCTGGCTCGTTCCAGATCTTTCGTTTGGTATATTCCACTCTGTGATATATCCACTGGTTTGAATTCTGCTTCGCTGGCCAATTCTGTTAGTCCAAATATTTTTGGTGGTGCTACAATTACTCGGGTGGGAAATTGTAACCAACTTCCATCTCTTATTTCGAATAATGGTCCATATACATTACTGCAACTGAACATGTTGGGTACAAATTTTTCTGGGTTTATCATCCTTGTCACTGGCTGAGCGAATCTGATTTTTCCTTTATGCATTATTTCTAATTCGTTTATGCATTTATCTCTTGGAATTGTTGGATTCTCTGGCAATTTTGCGATTGTCTTTTCACATCTGTATGTGTACATAACTTCTCCAACGATTCTTCCGAAATATCCTTCCTGGAGTGGTAGTAATGGAATTGCGTTATCTGGATTTGTGATTGCCATTGCTAACTTTGTTTTTAATATTTCTCTATTCAAGATACAATCATTTTTAATTAAATCGTAGTATATTTTTTCTGTTGATGCCAACCCTTTGTGATATAGGAAATCCATCTTGTTATTTATATAGAGATATAGTTTCACATCTTTGGGGTCTATTTGCGCTTTTGCGTTTGGTATTGCTGTTCGCGATAAGAATATTCCTTTATAATTCGTACTGGCTACCATTTCGTCACATTTACTCACCATTCGTCCTTTTATAAATCTCATTCCGATTGTGGTATCAGTTGATATTACTACCGTTGGTGTGACCTCTGATCCGATAGTTGTGGTTATCGTTGGTTTTCCGATTCTTCCGGTTCTCCGTAATTCATCTAATGCACTTTTTTGTGTGTTAGTTTCTGTTTCTCTGTGCACTTGTCCTTGCACTTCATCAAATATTGCGCTCTTCAGTAAGGTGAGTCTACAAGTTCTGGTATCGGCGTGATATACGATTGTTGACATTCCCGTATTACATGATCTATCTGTTGCTAAACATTGAGGGTACTTCTTCATTGCTTGCGTATCTGGATCAAAATATCCTTGATATTTCTCCAACTTTACTTGGTAGCTTTCGATAACTACTACTCCTTTGACCAATTGGTTTAATAGGGTGTACACTCCTCCTTGACACGTTCCGTCTCCAGCCGTTATTCTTCCCGCAGCGTATACTCGGGTAGTTTTTATCTTTCCTTCTTCGGCTGCTACATTCACTCTTCCAGCTATTGCGATGCGTCCTGTCGTGAATCCTTCTTCGCATTCGCTCCGCGTTACAGAAACCACTGTTGTTTCCGTTCCAGCTTCTATAATTGTTGAGTGTGAATGATGTCCGCAATGAAATGCTACAATTTTCCTTGTCACTGAGCATTCTTTAATTTCCGTTTTAATGAAGTCTACCTCTTGATATACATTATACGATACTGCTGTTGCCGTTGTCTGTAGTTTACCGGGGTTTGCAGCTTTGCACTCTTCCGTTTCTTTTAGTGAGTATTTATCACCAATCTTTATATTATCACAATCATATACTACAAATGGTTCTACTCCTTTCACGCACATCATCCATATGAGTATTGTAGTGATTATCGTATTCATCCCTTTTCTAGCTGTTTTTGGATCGCTTGCGTTAATGGTCGTCTCGAATTCCGTTAATAATTCTTTTAACTTCGCTTGCATCGTCTCGGTTTGATCATCTTTACTTACCAAATTTATAAAGGCTTGCCATCCTCCTTGAGTCAGGATGAATGGTTCAATTACTTTCCTGATAATGTCTGTTATCGCGAATTCATATCCGTTTGGATTGTATCTTGGAGTTCGCTTTCTGTATATCACTATCGTATTGTACATCAGATAGGCCATTCCTACCAAATATCTATTTGGGTCATCGGATCGTTTCGTTAAGTGGGTTATTATCAACAGTAATTCCTCTGGATCTCTGGTTGTAGTTCGTACCTTGTTGTCCATGATTTTATTTATTATTGGCTTTATTGCTGCCCAAAGCTGGTTTTGCTTCTGCTCCGATATTATTGAGTTTTAAATTTCTCTTTATCTCGGGATTTGCTAATCCCAGCATATCAGTGATCAATCTATTGATCCACTTTGCTCCTTGTTCTTGACCTTTCAGTTTTCCCTGTAACTGCTTTGTCACTTGACTAAGTTTGTTCAATTTCGTTGTCAATTGATCCATCTGCATCTGTTCTTTAGTTTTCCTTTCTGGAGCTGGCTTATCAATTTTTGGTCGTCCTCTGGATTTCTTTTCCATTGCCGTGCCTGTTTCTTTTCGTTTGGGTTGTTCGTCTGTTGTTTCTTTGGATGTTGTAGCTCCTCGTTCATTTATCCAATTATCCCATTCATCTCCTGTTGAGTTTCGGCGTCTTCTTTCTTTCTTTTTATTTTCCTCTTCGGTATCTGGCTCTATAATTTCAACTGGTTGTCTTTGACCACATACTAGCTCGTCTGGTTCATCTGTTATCGGATCGTTTTCATCTTCTGTCATGAACAAATCTCTTGATTCCGGTATTTTCCGGGTTGTTTCTTCGTCCACAATATCATTTAGATCATTTAATATCTCTTCATCTCCTGTTGTGATGACGATTACTTCATCTGCTGCAGGTGGAACTTCTGGCGTATTTAGGCTCTCTTGTCGTCCTATTGGCGTTTTCATTTTGATTTCTCTTTTATTGAGTTCTCTACCCGCGATCTTTGCTACTGTTAATACATTTATTAATCCCAATTGCATTTGCGTAACTCCGATTTCGAGATCGTCGTCTAATGATCGTCCTTGGTATTGTAAATGAAATGGCGGTTCATATGGTATTCTCTTTTTCACTTCACTCACTTTGGCAGTGATATAAATTCTCTTTCGATGGGTTCGAAATCTGGCATCATAATTTTTAGACTATACTTCTCTATTGTTTCGGCTGCCCATTCAGTGTGTTTCCATTTTCGGATAATTTCTCGGAATTGCTCTGGGTACCACGCATACATTCTCCGATACTCCTCTATTTCTTTTACTATATTTCGCAGATTCTCTACTCTGTTACAAGAATCGATTATCCAATTTGCTAAATCTGTTACAGTTCGTCTTTGATTCTTTGCTCCGGTTCTTAGTATCGCTGCTAACTCTCTACATTTTTGCGTTTCCGTTAATCGTGTTAATCCTTCCTCCACAGGATCGTCTATGTCTGTGGGCAAATATTTTATTCCTGGAATTCGTTTTTCGAGTACACTGATTCGCGGTCTCGCTTGTTCTTGTTGGATTCGTAATTTCATTTCTCGTTCTGTTTCTACTTCGATCGTAATATATATCGTATCATCTTTTACGAATTGAGGTGTTACATATTTTTTCAACAGAAATTGTGGTACTCCTCCTGCGACATTTTCAGTGGATTTTGGCTTTTGGCTTATCATAGATCTTGGGTCTACTCCCAATTTTTCGCTGTGTCGCTCTTCCCATTTTCCGGGTTTAGCGATTGAAATCGTGACCTTTCGATTAAATGGCCATTCTAACTTGCCGTCATATCTGCCTCTTGCTAATAGAAAATACACTGATAGATATTTTCCTTTTCCTACCCCATCTCCGTTTGGGTACACTCTCAATTTCATACGGTATCCTCCGATTTCTGTATAGAATTGATGACTTGTGATACCGATGATTTTCTCTTCTTCCGCCGATTTTACTTTTTCAGCCCATCCGCCTATCTTCCATGTGTATGGGGGCTAGTCGAGCTTTATCGTTTATTTCCTCGTCTTCTTCTGGTTGCCATTCCATTTCGTTTATCATTTCCTCTGGTAAGTTTTCATATGGCTCATCTTCATATAGTTCCAAGGTTGTTTCATTAGCTGCATCTTCCGGTGCTTCTCCTGGTACGTATTTTCTCCACTTTGGTTCGGTTCTCTCCATTTTCCATTTCCATTCTTTCGTCTTTTCATCATACACCTTTTTCCATGGCGTTGATCGGCATCTTGAGTCGTCTATCGGTTGTAATTTTGTGCTCAACTTCGCATCTTGTCTCCATAACTGGTAGATGGTTAGTATTTGATCCATTTTTCTTTTCATTTCCTCTTGAAATTCTTGGATCTGTTGTTCCCTTTTTGTTGTATTTTTCCTCTCTGGTTCATCCATGGCTATGATATTAATGGTTTGTCCGTCTTCCCATATACCTAATTCGTATACCGGGGTTCGTTCTCGTGGGCTTATTTATCGTTTGTGGTACATTATTGCCACATCTTCTACCATACCATCGTCACTACTTTCGATTATCGGTTGTATGATTTCTCGGTTTATTCGTCGGTATAATTCGTGCATTTGACAATCGGGATCTACCAATATTTCTTTTATTTCGTCATTTGGTAGCTTTATTCTTATCTTTATTGGTTCATCTCCCCTCATATCTCTTTGATGTTCTCCGTATTTGGCTATCAACTCATCTGTTCTCTCGTTGTCGAATCTCATAATGTCTGTGTCTCGTACAGCTTCTACAAATATTTTCATTGAGATCGGTCTTGTTAATGATAATCGATTAATATATTTTCTAGCCTGGTCTATTGCTTGTTCTGTCATTTTAATCTGGTTTTGTCTCATTATCTTTTGTCTCTCTTTTTCTAATCCAGGTTTTATTTCTTTGTTGTACAATATTTGTATTTTCTGCCATATTTCTGTTGTCGTTTCTTCAGTTTCATTTTTGTTTAACGTTACCACATTTATTCCTTTTGGCCATATTAGAGCATCCGCGAGGTGTATATCTCGCTTTATTTTCCTTCCTTGATAATATAAAGGTCTATTTTTATAACTGGGTCCTAGCTTTTTCACTACCCAATCATACAACTCGTTTGTGCTTTCGCCTCTTGTTGCTATTATTTGTCTTGGTATCTCTGGAAAATCAATAATTACCTGATACTCTTCTCTATCATATTCTTTCAAATTCTCTTGGTACTTTTTTATCATATCTTTCCATGATGCCGTGAATGTACCATTATCCTGTTGATATCCTTTCGCAATTAATTTCATTATTCTGCTGTATGCGGTTGTATCTCTGAGGTTTAGGAACATTTGATTTCGATCTACTTCTTCTACGATCTCGTTGATTTCTTTTAATATCTCAGTTTCATCTTCTCTTGGTACGTTTGTTTCCATTTCTTCTAATTCGGATTTTGATTCATCTTTATATGGTTTATTTTCCTCGCATGATTGAAATATTTCTCCACCCAGACTGCTTATCTCGCTTTCATCCTCATCTGTTTGATCATCCGGTATTTGTCTCATCATATTAATATGTGGTTGTTCCTCCTCTTTCGTTATCTTTGTTGGCCCTTTTGTTTGGAACCATATCTCTTTTATTCTATTCTTGATTTGAGCTTCACTCCACGTGGGCTTTTCTTTTCTGATTCTTGTTTCTATTTTTTGTAGCAGTATCCTCTGGATTCGATTTTTTGTTATTATTGGTTCTGATATCTTTTCATTTTCTTTTGACGTTGATGCTTCCTGCTCATCTTTTTGCAATTTTAATTCTGGTTCTTTCATTTCTTGCGATAGCACTTTCTTTGCCATCACTTCTATTTTTTGATCTAGTGCTTGCTCTTGTTCTAAATGTTTTAACGCTCCGTCTATTTTTAATATTAGTGCCTTCTTTCTTAGTTCCGCTTTCTCTTGTTTCTAGGATTGCTTCTTTTTCTTTTAATTGATCTTCCTCTTGTTCTAAGGCTTCCTCTTGCTTTATTTTCTCGAGTGTACTCTCTGTCTTTTGTGTCATAATTTCATTTTCGAGTTCATTTATCTCGTACACTAATGTTTTCTCGTTTTGATCTTCCGTTATCATCATCTCTGCTCGTTTAATCTCTTGAGTTTCCGGTTCATTTGGTTTCTCCATTATCGTTTCTTTTAACTGTCGACGTCATCTGGAATTTCCATTCTCATCATATTAATTCTTTTCGGGGTTTGTTTTCGATTCTCCCATCTTTGCTGGATTTCCTGAGCTTCCTCTGTTTGTAGTCTTTGCCATTCAGCTTGTTGTTGCTCTTGATATTCTCTAGTTCGCAGCTCTTGAATCTCCTCATTGCTTCTCATTACGTTGATTCGTTGTTGTTGTATATTGGTGGGCATCTGTTGCATCATCTCTTTTAATTCCATGGGCATTCGTTGTAGTGTTTCTCGTAGCATGTCTATCTCTTGCATCACGTTAATTTGTGGATTTCCCATAGAGTTGTTTAATCTTGACTGGTTTGGTTCTCTTCTTATGTTACATTGCCTTGCGAAATGTCCTTGTTGTCCACAATTGTAACATGCTTTGTTACTAGGTTGTCTACATATTTTCTCAGTATGCCCTCGTCTACCACATTTTTGACAAGTGTAATTTCGGAAACAATTCTCTGACCGATGTCCTATTCTTTGGCATATGGAGCATTTTTCATTTGTATTTGGATTGTTCCTGAAATTATTATTATAACTTACTTGGTTATTACCTCTATCCTCCGGATTTCTCGTTGTTGGTGGCTTGAACATCTGCTGTGCTCTTGGAATGAATTGATTCATAGCTGGGTTGGTATTGTTGTTTTGATTGTTGGCATTGACTGTTGATGTTGTTGGTTCCGTGGCCAAGGCTGCCACTTGATATCCCAGTCCTAGATGGGCTTCACATCTGTTTGCGATTGCTACTGCTTTATCTAATGTTTCTGGTGCCAAACATCCAAGGTTGGCTCGTATGTCTTCCCTCTTGATTCCTCTTATGAAGACGTCTACCATTTTATCTTCGGGCAAATCATGTTCTCCGAAGGCTTCTTTACACAGTTTCTTTAATTCACATGCGTACACTGCATTTGATTCATCTCGTCTTTGTTTTCGATGTAGGAAGTCCAATATCTTCCTATTCCCCTTTTTCTCTATTCCGAATATCTTTATTAAGAACTCTTTAATTTCTGTCCATGTTGTCAATTTCGTTTCGTCTCTTGCTTCTTCTACGAATACATCTTGTGCGCTCCCTTTCAAATACAAGGGTAGTCGCTCCTTTACCTTTTGATCTGTCCAGTGACAGATATTTTTATACACTTCAAATTCCTTTATAAATGTATCCAATTTGTTGAGACTACCGTCGAACGGTTCTCCTCTAAACTTTTCTCTGAACTCTCCTATCATCACATTATTGTTATTCAACAATGTATTTGCATCCGGAATTGAAGAGTTTATTAAAGTCGTCATGTTTGGATTGCTGTCCAGATCTTCTTCGTTTACTGATTCTATCGTTGTCAACTGGTTTTCGATATTACGTAATTCGTTCTCTTCGCTGCTATTAAATTCAAAATCGGTCAATCCGCTATCTGTGCCGGTTCCGGTTGCAGTTGATATTTTAGTATTAACACTTCTACTGTTGCGAACTTTTTTCTTTTCTTCCGCTTTTAATAAACTTTTTTCTCTATTCTCTTGGCTTTTGCTTCTCGTGTGGTTGCTGATGCTATCAATGTTTACGGTTATTCGTCTGCTTGACTGGTTTCTCTTCTCTTGCTTTGGTTGCTTTGAAACTTCTGGTTGCTTATCTGCTTGTAACTACTCTGACGTTTATTCCAAAATCTTTTCAAATTCCTTTGTTATCACTTTGCTTTGTCGTTTACTCTGAAATATTTCTCCTTTGCTTTGCTTTGCACCTGACTTGGATTGCTTTGTTTGACTATTGATTCCTAAAAATAAATAACACTCCAATATTCTATACTCTATACTAATTTCTCCTCCGTTTACCATACTATATATGTTATCATCCCCTGTTCGCATTTATCGTGGTGGTCTTCTTTATCTGACTCACCCCCCTCATTTTAAGTCCATTTTTAATTATCTATACCTCGTAATAATTATCTATTAATCTCGTATCAATTATCTATATAGTCTTATCAGTTATCTATATAGTCGTATCAATTATCTATGTCATAATATCAATAATCATCATACTCATACTTTCATTCATTCCATTAATTGTTTTTCCTATGTCCCCCAAAAGATTCATTTACTTAATCCTTGATCGCTGGCGCTCTATCCCCTCTATGATTTCCGTTGGCTCTTCGGCCTTCGGTTTTAACTCTTTTTATTGGTCATCTGTGACCTTAATATCTATTCATAGTCAATTTTCATCATATCTGGTACTCTATGGCCTCTAGTATCTGATCATGATCATCCGGCCCTCTATTGCCTCTAGTATCTGATCATAATCATCCGGCCCTCTATTGCCTCAAGTATCTGATCATAATCATCCGGCCCTCTATTGCCTCAAGTATCTGATTATAATCATCCGGCCCTCTATTGCCTCAAGTATCTGATTATAATCATCCGGCCCTCTATTGCCTCAAGTATCTGATTATAATCATCCGGCCCTCTATTATCTCTTATTATTTCATCGGACTTGAGCTCAACAGTGACTTTTGGGTATGTTTGAGGCCTCACACTGACTCTCAAGCCATGGCGTCTTTTGGGCCGCGCATTCTTCCGGTTACGCTTTACTCACCGCCATTCGGATATTTGGTACTCGGTGTGGGATCCGGGTTGTGTACCTCGAAGAATATAAAAGTATGGAAATGCCTAGACGTTCAATCAAGTTCCAAAAGCGGTTTGCTTGATTTCCCGAATAGTGAAAAGAAAAGGAAATGATCAAAAGTGGGAGCGTAAAATAAACTATCAAATCTCTGCCCGCTCCTTCCATCAGATTTATCGGCTCCGTTCAGCCGCTCTCATCTGGCTTTAGTAGGACATTTTGAGTATGAACCATTTACCGGTTAGTTCACATCTCACCTACCGTTTGGCCCCGATACTCGGTGTGGGATCCGGGTTGTTGTATTGAGTGCCTCCCAGCGAAAAAAAGAATCGTTCGATACTCGGTGTGTGATCCGGGTTTTTGTATCGAACGGCTCAGCGTCATCAGTCCCTTGGCTGATAACAACCTGAGCACGACAGTCCGTAGCTGTCCTCTGGTGCCTCACCACCAGCTAGGGAAAAAAGAAGTCATCTCTAGGTACCTTTAATCAAAACTATTAATTCTGTTCCGTGTACACTCTTTCTCTCACCCCTCAGTCTATCTCTTCACTCCCCCCTTCAAAATTTGTGGTAATCGCATCAACAAGCTCCCCAAAAGAGGTGATCAATCTCTCGCCGGTTACTTGCTGACATACGCGACTTGGCCTACCAGTTCCTTTCTCAGTAGGGTTGATCAGGGTTTCCCTTGGGTGAGCGTACTATCATTAGATAGCTCAGGTTAACCATTTTTCCTCGTCCTATCTCAATATAATATCAATAAATATAATATCAATAAAACAAAAAGAATTATACACTAGGAAAACTCGGTTGTCGAAATTTTTCCGTCCAATATTTTGTGTCTCTGTGCATGTGTTTTGATTATTTCCCTAATTCGGCTTTTATGTTTTTGGTCTATTACCTTTGTTTATCGTTGTCAGGTGGTTTCATTATTTATAAACATTGCATATTTCTTTTATATTCGTCTTATCATCTAATAATAATTCAAGTACTGCATAATACACATTTATTTCATTTCATCATAACAATTCATGGAAAGTAAACCGTTAGTCTTTCCTTTATCTTTCGCTGGCATAACATACAGTGCGACTCTTGTGCGCATCCATGACAATAACTCAGGTGTCCGAAAGGTATCACCATTACTCGTGCTTCCTCTAATTTGCACGCATAACATTCCGAATAAGCCTTAGTCTGCTTCTTCATTGTTGTTGCAATCTCGTCCTCAATGGTTTTGACTTTTTCCATTAACTTGTTCCAGCTTTTCCCAAATTTGGTTATCTCTAATCTCATGGATAGAATTTCGTATATTCTTTCTGTTGTTACGTCTTTATCAATATCGATCAATTTTATTAATATGCAATGTTCATCGGAGTACAGGTTTGAAATCGTTGATATATCCTCTTTGGCTCGTTTAATTAACTTTTGTTTATTAATCAGTTCCTCGAGATTGTCATTTTCGATATTTAGAATCCCTTTTAATTTTTCTATAATTTTTGTTGGTTCCATCTAAAATTATCAAATTACCCTTTAAATTTATCTAAATACTAATTCATTCACCTCTAATATATTTTGATTCATTTTATCTACTACTATTTACTCATTACTCCCCTTACTTACCCCATTTCATTTTTATCCCGAATTTTGCCCTTTTAATTACTTATGTGTCTTGTCATTGTTGTTGGTGTCTTACAAGGGTGTCATGTCGTCAAGTATTGATGGATGTTGAGTGTCTTGGCGTCTTAATTTGTAGTCGGGTTGCTCGTTTTTCAACAGTTGTTCTCTGGGTTTTGTTTCATGGCGTTCTCATCTCTCTGGGGTTTGCAACATATCGTCTCAGCATCTCTGTTTAAACTTTAAACATTTGCTTATATTTCCTTGGGTTCTTTGTAAAAACAATCCTTTATGAGCCCCTAAATTTGTATCTCGTAGTCAGGTTTTTCTCCTCGATCTTTACACTTTCTCATCGATTTGTTTGCACACGAAAATCATTCAATCCCGGCTGAGGGTGTACTGACATAATTCTCTGTTGTTTCCTAACTTGATGGTTTTGGTCTTTTCAAATAATAAGCTTCAATCCGGCTGAGGCCCCAAATTTGTACTTGGTGGGCCAGTCGTTTATTTCCTTGACCTTTCCTCTTATCTTGTAGTAAGGTTGTTCGTTTTCCATTTATCGTTCTCTGGGTTTTTGTTTCATTGTTATTACATCTCTCCGTGGTTCGACAAAATGTCGTCCCGACATTTTCAATTTAAACCTTAAACCTACGTCTATATTTCCTTTGGTTTTTTCGCAAAAACAAAGCTTCAATCCCGGCTGAGCCCCCAAATTTGTACTTGGTGGGCCAGTCGTTTATTTCCTTGACCTTTCCTCTTATCTTGTAGTAAGGTTGTTCGTTTTCCATTTATCGTTCTCTGGGTTTTTGTTTCATTGTTATTACATCTCTCCGTGGTTCGACAAAATGTCGTCCCGACATTTTCAATTTAAACCTTAAACCTACGTCTATATTTCCTTTGGTTTTTTCGCAAAAACAAAGCTTCAATCCCGGCTGAGCCCCCAAATTTGTATGGTGGGTTACAGGGTTTCAAATCTTGCTTATCTTCCTGGCGACCCTAGTAACGCCATACAAAATGATACTGATCGCCACTTGGCACCCGTTGCTAGGCAACGTTGGTAATGTGTTCAAGTGGTGGATTGTCCGCAAAAATTGAATACCATTGGCTAGTATTGTAGTTGCTCGGACAACCCTCGGGTTCACGAGCTGTCGATAGAAGACCTATGCTCGCTTTGCTCTGTCCCTCATAAATAATTATTCATGACTAGTGCTTAATTGACTGTGGAAAACTGAGACGTAATAGGGTTACTTGTGACCGTACTGGTATGCAATTCCAAAAGAAAACGACTCAACTAAGGCTAAAACTACTCTATTTAAATCAATCACATGTGGAATATCTACTGTTTGACATTTTGGAGTTGGGTTGCTCGACGTCGGGCACGCTCCTTACGTCCCGGCCGACGATTGTTGGTGGTGATGGGTTGTTCTGCTGACTTGGTAGCTGTCTGCGGCATTTGAGTTGGGGCGAAAATGAGCGGGTAAGTTACCGCTTCACCTTCTCGGCATACTGCTAGTGCGACTTCGAGTCCCCGAACCTGCGTACGCAGACTCCGATTGAGCTGGCGTTCTTCGGCCCAGCCTTTTTGAGCTGCGGTAAGTCGTTGATACAGGATCTTCGTTCGTTTAGGGTCTAAACAAGTCGCTTTGACCTGCTGTATCTCTCGAGTTAATTGCAGGACCTGGCCAAGTAATTCTGCATTCGCCTGCCTCGCACGATCTAGTTCCGTCTGTAGGATCCGTAGAGAAGACATTACTGAAATTAAATGGGTTGTTACACGTCAATTTATGATTGGTCTAGATGTTTAAAATCTTTCAAACAACTCGAAATTCATTTTCAGTTATATAAGAAAAAAGAAATACACGCAGTTCTAATTATAATTATTATCTAATCACTATAACGATTTGTCCGTCAGTTCATTCGTTCGGGCAGTACCGTTCTAGGCTTCTTTTGAGAGCTTCTACCGTGTAGGGGCGCCTAGTGTCTCGAACCGGACGAGGTGGATGGGCGACGGCGATCCGCCCGGCAAGGATGTCATCCAGCACGTTTGCAAGGTACATCCTTGCCTTGACTACTTGCAAGTCCACCCGCTCCTGCACCCGCTCCCACTGGGTGAGGAGGTCCTGCGCATTAGCGAATATCTCGGCGGCTGGGTACTGCTGCCTATTGGGTTCCTCCGGGTCGTTATTTGGAGCCGGTGCTCTTCGAGGGGCAGGGTACGGCCATTGCCGACGGATTTTTCCGATCGTTCCTGCTCTCCTGGGTGACTCCTTCCTGGATGGTGCGTCGGTCGAGCTGGTGTCTGTCCATTTTTGAGACATGTTTGACTGAATGCAAAGGATTATGATCAACTTCTGGCTTATGATAACGAAAGAAATAAGACGGAATCATTTAAACTGTGTGCGTGATTTGTTATTTGACTCTCTAATGGCTAAGGATGACTGTTGGGCTTCCGCATTGTTCATTATGGTGTTATTGGGACGAGTAGAAATCTGCGTTTCGACCACGTACTGTCATTTGTCGATGTTGGGTGGAACTTATCGTTGATCTATTTTAGAATTGACGTTAACATTAGTGTTAGGAGTTACGGAGGGGTTTTCATTTATTTGTCAACATTCGGCGCCCTCAACGTATCTGAATCGGTCAACCTAAATTCGTGTCTTCTATGGGCTTGGCCCTGGACTGCTCCTAATTAACAAAAATATGTTTCGATGTGTACTGGATACTAATACTTGGGCTAGTAGATTAAATAATAAATGTGATATTAACTAAATTTATCAATGGCTAACCGATTAAATAAGGTGATGTTAATTAAAATTATCAATGGGTTAACGGATTTAATAATAAATACGATATCCATTAAAAGTATACCAATGTACTAATAGATTAGATGATTAATTAACAATGCCAAGCTTATATTGCAATTGACGTGAATTTTAATTATTAAGGCATGTTTCACACGACGAAATGCGTTCGTTTATTTAATTATACCGTACAGATTATTCAGAATCCGTTTCATGCCATCCGATGACTTTAGAATTCAGTTATTCTACATCAGTGCCTGTTTCGGGTGACGGGGATGCACACCCGCCCCGACGTCTATTAAGTCTACGGTAATTCGATTACACGATCCGACTGATTTAATACTAATCTATTCAGTCTTATTTGTGCTATCTGAAAATTTTTGATTGTCAAGCTCGGCCAGATTAACTGGGGTAAGCTATCGTTTTGATCACTTCTTCTATCTTTATCTTTAGATTTTTAGCGTTGCACACGTGCTCCTATTATGGATTCTTATGGATTACTCTTCGTATCGTTTGGGATTTTTTATGTATTAGCGGTTGGAAATTATCTTAGTCCTCAGCAACATCGGTCGTCGTAGGACAGATTTGAAATCTCAGGATCTATTGATTGCAATAAAGTTACGATTCAAATCACTCAGTCAGTAATTCTATCTCCAATTTTTGGTCGCGGACATATGATTGTTAACCAGCTGGCCTATGGAGGACTTACTGTTGATTAATGATCCCAATTCAGTCGATGATCAAATTTACTAATATTGGATTGTAGTTCATAATTTATTTTATCAAAGGTTCATTCGATTTTGTTCGTAATTTATTAACGATTTATAGTCATTATAAATTTATTTCATAAATTCCTCTTGAATTAGGTTGATGGTTCGAGTGATTTTTATTCGTTTACTGTAGAAGATGCCATTAAAATAAGCTTTGCTGAATTTTTCCCACGACATTGAATGGATTTACTCGTTAAAGGATCGATTTCAATTATGATTCATTTTATTTATGGCAATCAGGCTTACATAGTTTCATTACTCTACTTTGCTCCTACGGAATAGATTTTTATCCGATTCGTTATCTCATTAAAATTATCTGTCGAAACTGAATTATAACTTCAAATTATTACTAACAATTTCGATTTGTTACGGTAACTTTCTCGTGAATTTCACCTAATGAGTTGGTTTACCCTTCGTCTAACTAGTTTGAAGATTTTCTGGCATTCTGGGTATTTCTCGCATTCCAGTTCATTTAAACTCGAGTTTGGTTTACTATCATTATCCCTAAGGTTGTTTAATCTCTTCGAACCATCAATCTGTATCAGGAGTTGAAATTTATTATTCAAATTACTCTAAGAATTATTTCACGGGTTTAATTCTATCAGTGATTTTTAGTTATTATAATGTACTTTTCACATTCATTTTTATCTCGTTTACTTTACTCAAGGAGTTAGTTTAGATGGAACTGTAAATCACCTAAATTCTCGATAGTTATTTTATTAAAGTCTACTTTAATTAATAGAATATTTATTTTTAATGACGACAAAAAATCTGTTAACGTGATGGATAAATTCAATTTAAGGGATTCACTAAACTATTTACGATATTTATGTTTAATTTTGATGAACTAATCTACTACTAGTTAAATCAATTTTAAATATCAATTGGATTTATTTATACCAACGATTTCAGTTAATTTATCCCCGTACCCTTTCCCTTTAATAGATCTTAAGCGCCATTGTGTTTATATTATAGTTATTGAGTGCCCACTGGACTACTCGGTGTGGTGATTTTAAGCCGTTTGTAAGATAATTTTAGGTCGATTTTTCAGACTTGAGAAACGAGGAAGCAGCCAGAGACTTCTTCCTTATTTCTCGCTTCAGCTATAGGGATAAATATTGACGTTACGACCGCTGCGTTGCGCACGCTGAGTCTTCACGGGTGCATATCATTGGCGATCTTCCACGCACTTACATGCATTTGCACTATGTTGATTTTACTAACTTGCGTGATGTGTCGGCTGTGGGCCGGAAAAATTTCGACATTTAAAATTTATAATTTTATAAAAACATATAAATGAGGTTATACATAGCAATAAAATTTATTAATTATAAAACAAACAAATTTACCCATTTGACCATTCCATAAAACATTAAATCATAAAATATAGCATAAAACGGCATAAATACCTCTCTTCCCACATCAACGCCGAGCAGAGCTCCATTGAGATGCAAGGTCGTGATGTGGAAAGAGGGTTCCAACATAAAAGATTCTCACCTAAATAAATAATTTAAATAACTGTAACTTCGAAGATCGTTCAAACGTATAAGATTTTCAAAAAACTTTCAAAAATAGTTTTGTTCGGAAAACGGTTTGTTTTCAAAAAATGGTTTTTGGTTTTCAAAAATGGTTAAGTTAAATGTGAAAATGGATCAGTATTTATACCTCATTGTGTGACGTGTGAAATTTGATGCAGTAAAACAAAATTCGACCTTGTTCTTTTCTAGCAAATTCTATTTTTTAGTTTTTATATTTCTTGATTTATTTTTGTAAATTTTTTTATTTGAAATTTTTATTGAATTATTGCTAATTCAATTTTTCAATTTAAATTCCACTTTAATGAACTTTAATTGATTTTTCTAATTTCGTCGAATTTGTCGTGTTTTCCTGTTGTATCTGTGTAGGTATCGTGCGGATCTTGATGCATTTTGTTATTATTTTATTTTTATTTTTATGTTTATTATTTTATATTTAATTCTTTTACTTCTTAGATTTTATCGGGTTTACTTGGTGTTTTTCAGGTTTATTTTAAATTGCGTGTTGTATCTGCGTGTGTGTTTCTGATCCATTTAAAAATTTTGAAGGCCGTTTACGTTCTGGCCCAACATTATATATCAAGGGTTGGAACAATTGTGTCTTGAGAGCCGCATTCATATAAAATCAATTTATGAAGAGCCGCATTGATTTTATTTATCAAAACAGTGTGCTTGGATTTTACTGCAATTTAAGTATGTTGATGGGAAGTTTTCAGTGTAGTAATAAAAATAGTAATAACAATAATAAATTGAATAATGCCAACAAATCTTTATACAACCAAGACAGGAATTGAACTGAAATTCTTTTTTTGAAATATCAATTAAGAATTTAAAATTTAAACATTAAAAAACAAAGTAATTTAATCATTTAAACTTTAAATCTTTAATTATGTTTTTAATTATGTTATAAAATTTCTTGATTTGAAAAATCAAATTAAAACAATTTAACTAAGAAAAATTAATTACTTTGTTTCATAAAAAGTTGTAATATTATGTTTCAACAAATAAAAAGACTTATTAAAAAAAATTTCAAAGAGCCACACAATTTTGGTCAAAGAGCCGCATGCGGCTCTCGAGCCGCTATATGCCCACGTCTGCTATATATCGTTGTGGTGGGTTTCTGGGTGTTGATATTTTTAACTATATGGTTGTCACCCAGACAACCCTATACAAATATTCTTTCGGTTGCCACTCGGCACCAGTTGCTAAGCAACGTTGAAACTGTGTTCGAGTGGGTAGATCGTCCGCAAAAAGTGAGTGCTATTGCTAATACTATAATTGACCGAACGATCCATGGGTCCAACGAGCTGCCTATAGAAGGCCTGTGCTCGATTTCAATTTATTTGGGTCCCTTGCTACCAGTAATTCTCGTTATTGCGATTTTCAGGTTTGTACTTCAAATCTGTCACTACAAACTAACAATGGTATTATTTATTAACAATAAAAATTCTGTGTTCGTGGATTACAACACATTCGCTTCCTTGAGTCGCCGACGTTTTGCGCGTTAGGCTCTTCCTGGCTGGTGCCGGTTAGGCTTTGTCCTTGGATGTAGTTGGATCAAGCGCGTCACGGTAAGCCAATTGCGCCGGGCAAAGACTAACGGATAAGTTATCGCTGCCCCTTCTTGGCTCGCCGACAGCGCTGTTTCCAGTCCTTTGATTTGCGTCCGCAAGTTCTGTACCAATTGTCGTTCGCCGGCCCATCCCTTCTGTGCTGCTTCCATTCTTTGATAAACTACCTTCACCCTTTTCGGTTCTATCCAGGTACCTTGATCTGCTGGATTTCTCGGGTGAGTTGGAGTAGCTGATGATGTAGATCCCGATTGATTGCGTGGGCCTTATCCAATTCTCTCTGTAGAGCGGAAGTTGTTGAGGATTCATTTCTGCAATGAGATGAAATATTATAATACGTATCTTTATATAAACAATTAATCGCTTATAAAGAGGGTTTTCTGAACTATCACTTACTAATTCACTTCTGGGGAACTATTCAGTTAAAGTAATAATGAATAATAAAAATATTTTATAAAACAACGAAAAAGTGAAAAACAGATTCATTTATTCAAATTATCTCAGGAAATTCCATGCACGTCTAGAATGTCTTTATCGCCCTATCTTCATTTCTTGATGCACCGCTCCCTCGCGTAAGAGTGTTCGCGATGGAGTTCGGTAATCTCATCTTCGTTTCTCATCCCTTTCGGCAAGATATGTCGAGGAACTGCCACTCGCATTTCAGGCATTTGTCTCTGGAGTCTGGGTCGTCCAATTCATACGAGACATTATATTGCCGGGCATACTCGTCAGTACTGGGTATCCGGCCCGCCGCAATATCCTCGTTCACCCTCCGGAGGTATTGCCTTGCTTGTTCCACCTGGCGGTTGGTTTCAGCTTGATGATGCTTGAGGCGAGCCAGCAGGCGCTCCGCCTGTCCTCGTATTTCTCTCGCCGGTTTCCTTCTGGGCTCCCTTTTAATGGGTGCCTTGGATGCCGCCCCGGGTTTCACGGACCGGGGATATTGAAAATCCCGCGTCCCACATCGCCTGCCTACATCTGGCAGCCGAGTGGGCGGGGAACCGGGCTATCACTCGGGAGGTGTCGATCCACGAGTCTTCTAGAAAACGAGAAATATTAATTGACGAAATGACATCTAACTTTCTATAAGTTTTGATTCGCGAGTCTTATAACTTATCCAACACCTTACACCTTCGTCCTGCGTTGACATTCTCAACCGGGGTTCTTTTCCGGTGGAGTTCTTACTATTATCGCATTTCGCCGATAGTGGCCTTTGGTTCCCGTGAGGACATTAATCTACGGGGCCTCCCTTTTGATTTTATTTGACAATTTTTCTTTTAAATTTTAATTGAATTATTTCTATTCAAATTATTCATTTTTATTTCATTTTCATGAAATTTTTGCATTTTTGTTAAATTGTCAAATTTCGGTCAAATTGTTAGGTTTTCGTGTTATGTTTATATTTATTTCGGGCGGATCTTGTTGCACTTTGTTATTATTTTAATTTATTTTGTGTTTTATAATTTTATATTTTATTGTTCTCTTTCTCGCATTTTAGTAGGGTTAATTGGTGTTTTAATAGGTTTGAGTTTAAATCTTTATGTTATATTTGCATGTGTGTTAACCGATTCATTTAAACATTTTACAAGGCCGTCTGTGCTTTGGCCCAACAGTTGTAATATATCATTATTATATTAAAGAGAACACCAATCCAAAATATATATTCAGCTACAATGTATTTCGACTGAATAACAGTCGCCATCAGATACTTCATCTTGAACTTTAAACTATTTAGAATAAAAAATTTTGCTTTTTTAAAATCATAAATTCTACAAAATGTTTAAAAAAATTAATTTTTAAAATTTTTCACGGCTGCTTAGATTACTTATATTTATAAACTATGCAATTTTATAACTATTTCAAAACACTAATTATAAAAAAAACACTATTATAAGCTTCTATCCAACTTATATGGTAAAATTTATTTATTTATTTTCCGGCCCACAGCCAAAACATATCGCAAGGTAGAAATATCAAACACACTATCGAACTGTGAGGGTGTGGTTACTCAGCCTATAGTTGTGCGTAACGACGGGTTAAAACGTCAAATCATAGATTTAAATAGCGAAAGCAAGTAGCTCGAATATAGCTGTATAGAATAACATTTGAAAGAAATAAAAGAAGAATGGACCTAAAAATCGAAATCGAGCACAAGCCTTCTATCGGCAGCTCGTTGGACCCATGGATCGTTCGGTCAATTATAGCATTAGTAATAGCGCTCACTTTTTGCGGACGATCTACCCACTCGAGCACAGTTCCAACGTTGCTTAGCAACGGGTGCCGAGTGGTAAGCAAAATATTTGTATTGGGTTGTCTGGTTAACAACCATATAGTTTCTAAATCTCAACACCAGAAACCCACCAAATATACCTATTCTATGACCCTAACCTTGTCTGTTATTTTTAATGCGGTAAAAAAAATTTGACCTTGAGATTATTTGTGCTAACTAATTTTAATTTTATTAATTCGTGATTAAATTGACAATTTATTTCTTTGATTTTTTAATCGAATTTTCTAACTAGATTTATTTTATTTTACTCATTTTATTAATGGTTTTCTGTTTTCCAACAATTGTCAATTTCGGTCAAATTTTCTTGTTACTATGTTATTTTTGTATAACTTTCGTATGTTTCTTGATGAATTTGTATATTTTTATTTTACTTTCGTGTCTCCTGATGTTATATAATTATATATCAGATTTTATGTGCTTAATTGATTTTTGTAAGTTCATTTTAAATTAGTGATGATATATTTGTATATTATTGTTGGGTTATTATTATTAAAAGTCGGTTCCCTCTGACTCTTCGTGTCCTTTTCGAATCAAACAAGCAAACCCAACAAGAATAATTTTATTTGCACTTTACCACAATTACAACTCAAACCTATTATTCCAATGTTTTGTAATCACAATTTCACTGATTTATTTGCACCCTTCAACCACCGTATAAATTTGATTATCTTAAGGTAGGTTATCCAATGGATAATCACCCTTTTCTGATAGATAACTTTTGACTTACTTGGGTTTAGATTCTTTTACTGACCTGACTACATTACTCGTTTGCTTCGACCACTCACCCTTTCGTGTTTTCACTTTTCCTTTTATACTCCTGCTCAGACTGTTTTCAGACAATTGTCAACAACATTTGCTACATTATTAAATTATTAAAAATAATTACTTCCACAGACCACCTTATCCGACATTTGTCAACAACGTTTGCTCCATTAATAAATTACAAATTAGGAAATAATTACCTCTCCATAGATCAGTGGCACCCATTTAATATTGTTTAGGCCAATTTACCCTTTTATATTATTGCGTCTACACGCCGAGTTTTCCTCATCTCTCGGGTTTCCCATTGCCTCGGACTTATCATTGACTCGGGCTTCCCATTAGTAATTAATTTTTTTATAATTAATTTCTTTTTTTGTCTTATATTATTTTCTAGGGACCCCTCACTAAATTTTTATTATTGTTTCTGGACTCGTCCCTCAATTTGGCGTTCAACCATACCAATTTCCTCCGATCAATACTACTTTCGAATTTTGTAAATTTTTAATTGATGTTGCACTTTCATCATTTTGGTGTTTTATTGATTTTACTGTGCTTTTTTCGTAATACCCAACATTATTTTCGATTCATTTGAAGAAAACTCATGGTCACTTAGTTTTGGCCCAACACATTCTGTGCACGTCGACTGTTATATGTGTTGATATGAAGTGAATAGCACATCATCTGATATTTTATAAGTTGACAGTTCTATCAACAACTTGTATATTAAAAGAACTATTTATTTTGCTTTACATTTTGCAATGACAAAGCATTTTTTATTATTTGACTATGAATCAGTAATGATACGATGTTTTATTGATATTCACAAACTTTTGTCAGCCTTTTTTAAGTATACTTGTATATTGTACAGCAACCGGGTTACTTATATAATAACATGCCAATTTGATGCATATTGCTTTGGACGGGTTGGCCACATATGAATTTCAATTAATTGCCAGTGCAAGGTAACTTGACAGACAATCTTCTCTTTTATTTGAAGTTTAAAAAATTTTATTGGAAGAAATTTTTGTTTATCTTTTCAAAAATAAATTTTAAGAAACCAATGAAAAATTAGGATAATTTGTTTTAATAATAGTTTTCATACTGATTAGTAAAAAAACAAATGTAAAATTTATTGGCTTCGTCATAACGTTTTATGACATTTCTTATTTGTATCATTGTTTATTTTCATTCATCTTTTCAGAAAAACATCGCGAATATTTTTAAAATTTTTTTTTCAAAAGTTATCCAAAAAGCATTCAATAATGCTATCTGGTTGTGGACAATCTTTACTTTTCAAGCGTCTTTTTCTCTCTATAGAAAACAAATTCTGACGGAATATGATGTGCTTTGCATTTTTTATGTCTCACTTTTTTCTTTTTGTAACGGTTTTCTGTGAAATACCTTTAAACGTTTCTAGTTGTTTAATTCTTCATTGAAACAACTGAGATGAACACTTAAATTTATATTGTCATATGAATGAAATTTGTTTAGTTTTTATCATCTTTCTGAGAAATGTTTACTTCGTCTATGTGAAGATTGGGGATTTAGACTTGCTTGTTGTTGTAAATTTTGAAAATGTTGGTAGGGTTGGTTGTATGAAGACACTTTCTGATTGGGAAGACGAATGGAATTATTTTTGTAGGTTTTAAAAAGCTTTTTTGGTTGATTTGAGTCGGTAATTTCTGTGTTGTGTTGTTTTGAAGTATCATAATCAACGCCAATTATTTCATATAATTCCGAGTCATTGTTGGTTAGGTCCACTGAATTGTCATTAGTGGTCTTTTTTGCTACGTTAGACAATCCGAAAAACTAAAGCAGTCTTCAACACATGATGTGAAAGCATAATTGGTAAATTGTTTTAATTCGTCGTAATCTATTATATTTTCTTTATTATTATTAATTTTATTTTCTTTTCTTTGTTTGATTCAACTGAATACAATTGTCTATCAAAACAACAGTTCGAGCTCGTGATTTGATATCCAACCTTCCAATTCTTTAAAACCTTTATTGTTAACGGTATTAGAGTTTGTTTTATTCATATTTGGAGGAATAATTACTTCAAGGTCCAATCTACTTTCAGATTATCAATGGATACTTGCGTAATGTTACACGAATTTGTCGAATATCACCTTGACGGGTCACGGATTCCGCAGACAGTGTACTGATATCTTTCATTGAAGATAATTCATTATTCGAGCTGTCTTGCAAAGGGATATTAAAGCAATCATCAAAAATATTATTCCTATTCTTTATAACACAATAGTAGTATTAATAGTTTATACTTGAAATTGTTTGTTTGGATAATGAGAAATTGTTTTCGTCGACAAAAATTTTCTCAGATATTTTTTCCGTGGGATTTTATCTGAAAAGTATTTGTCCTCATTTTCCATAATGTAACTGTCTGATTTAATTGAATTAGTACTGGGTAAACTGTCAAATTTTATCAACCTATCCATATGACATTCATCCTCATAGAATGCCGATAAAATTTCGGAAAACTCAGCAAAACTTTGCGATGGAGATGTGATTTCTGATACAGATTCGATATATTCCAAAGAGGATAGACATAGAAATCGTGGGTGTCATTGTGACTTCAATTTGTGAATCGTACATACTGATATCCGACATAAAATCTGAGAATTCCGATGATTTTAGATAAGGTTTACAATAACAGAAAGTTCAGCGTCACATATCGTGTTAAGTGTATCATAGAAAGAAAGATCTTCAATTTTATTTAACTGAATGTGATCTACAGTTAGAGTAGAATCATCAAATTCATCGACAACCTTTGAATTAAGATCTTCTAATTCAATGTCAATTTTCGAAACAGATTCATTTCATTAATATTACATTGGGTTTTCTTCTCCGAGGTTAGTTGATGACGAAAACAGTTTTTCCTAGCCTGGATTTCTGTCGCTGATTTTCTCCAGTAAGTTGTCAGTCTTATTAACTTTAATGCTTGTGTTGAAATTGTCGGAAATATTAGTGTATACTTTAAAAGTTTTCGTTAAATCCCGATTGTTATAAACATAATATTTTTTCGGATTTATACTGGAATATAGTTGATATTATTACTGTAATCCGATGAGAGCTCTTGATTTACTTTTATTTGATCGTTACTTTTTGATCTTATTATTGGGTAAACATCCAAATCTTCATTATTGGAATTTTTAAATCCATTTTTCAATTTTGTGGATATATTTTCCCCGTGCCATGATTTTCCGTGTTTTTCCATTGGTTGAAGGCGGAAATATATTTGATTCGATTGGTGAGTCAGTTGTATGTTTTGCGTCGAATAGAAATCAAGCTTTTTATCGATTTCGCCAGATGGTGAATTGAATTGAACTTCGGAATATTTGAAATTCAAAGACTTAATTAATGAAGTTTGAGTAAACTTTTCTGGGTTGTATAATGTTCTCCAATGTTTTCCTCATTTTCAAATGTTTTCATACGAACATTACCCAAAATACTGTTCTTTTCGATATCAGATGAAGATAGATTCGCATAAGGTTTATAGGTCCTCGGTAAAGAATTTTGAATATTTGAATCACAACTACTATTGAAGATTTTGTCATTTAGGTTATTCCATTGAGGGTGATTACTTGTGAACGAGAAGAGCAGGTATCATTTCGCGAGAATACTTCAGTGGAATTGTATCCAGCTTTTGTGCAGGCTGATTCACTGGACATATCTTCACAAGACGTTTTTCTGTTTCCACAATATTAGAATAATTCCGTAATCTGGATTCTTATTTAATTTGATTTATAACTATCATTATTTGTTCCATCATTCAATGAAGCTACAATTGTTACCAACTGCTCGGTCATTTGCCTCACGCTGCGAACGCATAAAAACAGTGAATTTCGTATATGATCCGGATGAACATTATCAGTAGATTTGAGCATTTATTGCATTCAATTTTGCTTCATTGAAAATCAATTATATTTTATAAACAACTATTAAATATAAAAGATATCCTGATATTTAATATATATTTTAATATTTTAATATTTAATTTTATATATTTTTAGTATTTTCATATGTTTATATTGTTATATTTTAGATTTATATATTAATATATTATTTTTATATTATTATGTGTGTTGAGGATCACTGAATAATAAAATTAAATATTTATTAAAGTTAGCAGAGAAGTGTTGAACAAGGGCTCTCCTGTTCTAAACTCTGATAAACTGAAAGGAAAAATGAGATCGAAATGAAACGGGAATAATGAAATCAATGAAATGAAACAATGAAATACGACCACCTAACTGCATATGAAGGTCGGTCATTAATACCCATGAAAAGAATAATTCAACAATAGAAAAAGTAACTCTAGCTTTGGTACATGGGATAACAACATTTCGTCAATATTTAGCTGATTGAACATTTATTTTTATACGACAACAATCCATTACAATAGTTGAGGAAACACTGAGATGCGGCAAGTAAATTAATCAGATAGTCATTATTCTTACGGAATACAATTTAAATTCAAATATCGAACCGGAGAATCCAATGTCAATGCAGATTCTCTGTCAGGAATTCGAATGATAAAACCAATATTGATTAATTGAAATTGAGAGTTCATTATTTACTTTGATTAAAGCTGCAAGTAAGGAATGCAAAATTACCGAGTTTTGGTTTCACTGGTAAACGGTAAACATTTTTTAATAAATACCGGTTTACCGATAAATTAACAGTAAATTCTTTTAAATTAAAATTATGTATCAGTAAAAAAAATTCAAAAAATTTTTGTATAAAAATAATAACAATAACTTATAATATAATATAATATAATATAATATAAATAATATATTATAATAAATTATAATAAAAGCTTAATTCATTAATAAAAGAAAATAAAAACATTAATTTATTCAATAATAATAAACAACACAAAAAACGAAAAAATAACTTTTAAATATCTATTAGAATTTCTTTATGTGCATTGAAATATGCACGAGCAATAGATCGTATCTATTGTGGTATCACTAAGTCTGAATCTTATTTTTGTGCATACTACCCCTGCTGATGAAAAAGCTTGCTCGGATTCTATACTTTTTGGTTTTATTGATGATATTAAATATTTACCACGGAGCAGCGATTTCTTTTTTAAACAGTTCGTTAAGGTTGTGGTTTTTTGTTATTGGAGCGCGGAGAATTTCATTTAATTCTAAATCATTTTTTTGTTTAATAGCCAATTGCAACCTGCCTTTTATGGATCATTAGAATACTCATTTGATTCATTATTCCATTCACAGTCATTTATAACATTTAATCGTTCAATAAGAGGCGAATTTCACTGCGAATTTTAACACCATTACAAGGTTTTTATAGAATTTACAGATTTCAGCATCGTATAGCCTTTATCTTTAAGAAGTCTTCTTAAGTCAAATGAGATTCAAATTTTTAGAATGGCAAGCCATTTTGCCACAATTCTGGAAATCACTACAGAAAGTGAATCGTCAATAGTCCTTTTGAAATAATATCCAGGGTATTGCTAGATGAACCTGCTTCTGTTGATTTATCATCTTGATGAGCAGACGAAATTAGTGTGGAAGCATATGTTTCCAAGTTTTAATAGATTTACTTGGTGCCGGCTCTTTAGATGACCATTGTAATCAAATATTTGAACTCAACCAGCTTTCAATATTTTTTTTGCAATTCTTGCACTTGGATTTATCTTTCCATCCGAGTATAGTAATACCATACAGCCTTCTTTGTTTTTTCAGTCTCCATGGCTTTAAATTTAAATGTACATTATTCTAAAATGTTTTGTGGATAAAAATAAAATATAATAAATACTTATTACACGCTAAATTTTAAAAATTTTAGTAACAATATTTGAAATGAGAAATTAAACTAACTTCAAGATACTGCCCACTTATATTTTCAATTAGCGAATTAAGATATGAATTAAAATATAGTTCAGTGATTTTTCAAGGATAATATTGAAATAAAAAAATTACCAAAAAATATCGGTAATAAATTTTTGTTATTTTTTGTTAAATGAAATCCACTCAGGAGCCAAAGTTTTTTTTGTTTAAATGCGTTGGTGGATATAAATACTCGTTGATGATAGGTTCCTTGATCGACTCCTCGTGTTCAATAATCATAAGATAAAATCCCACAAAGAATCTCATTCACAAATATGTACCACAGGAATACATATTGTTTGCTGTCGTATACCTTAGGGTATCACGAAATAGTCAATGCAGCTGATTGACTTTTTTATTTGTTTATTACTTTCAACTCGTTTCCAAACTCGTTAGTTTTCGCTTCGACCAACTGGTAACTATTTTGTTGTCAGTTCTTTCATATTTTGGGTTTCCCATTAATTTGGATTTAGTGCTGGTGAAAGCAATTTTCCGGTTCGACAATTTATTGCTCAGTTTACTAATTCCGGGGGAAACCCATTACTGCGTTCAGCCGTGGCCCTTGATTTAAGAGTGCCGTAAAATAATTTACTAATTAATTAATTACCCTCAAACGACACTTCAAATATACCTCATCTCATCTAATAGTATGTTATTCGTCTTCAAATCAACTTTGCAACCGGAACCACTTTCCTCCGAAAAATATTGATTTTTACTTTTTTCAAAATTTAATTAAATTTGATTGATTTTGATAATTTTAGAAATTTTACTTATTTTATTTCATGTTTTCTTATAACCAAAATATCTTCCCATTAATAGAATTCGGTCGATTCCATTTCACATTTTTACTGTTTGTAAATTACAAATAGTAATAATATAAATAATATATAAATAATAATAATAATAATAAAATAATATAATATATATATATATAATAATAATAATATATAATAATAAAATAAAAAAAATAATAATATAAATTAATAATATATATAATATAATAATTAGTAATAAATTAATATAATAAGAATAAAATTAATTAAATAATTTGGAAAGATTAATAAAAGATTACGCAATAAAAACACTCCGTACGTATATATTTCGACAGATAACTGTATCTCAGGTACATACAAAACCAACTAAAATATTATGAATTACTATAAATTAAACAAATTATAAAATTTTTATATTAATTTAATTTTCTAATAATAAACACTTAAAAAATTCAATACTTTTAATAATTTTAAAAATGTTATTTATATAAATTAAATTTGTATCTATATTTATAATTTTAAAAAAATAATGCAATTATAAATTAAATATTTAATAATATTCAAAGCTTATTAAGAAAAATCAATGACATAAACATGATTGAAAAAACTATTTTTTATTTTAAAACCCAATTTATATTTTTAATTAATTTAATTTCTAATAAATACACTTAAAAATATTAATATTTAAAATTATTTAAAATGTTATATTATAAATTTATAATTTGTATTATATTATATTGTAAAACAAATATGCAATTATAAATAAATTATTTAATAAGTATTCAAAAAGCTTATTTAAAAATCAATACATAACAGATATGAAACATATTATTAAACCAATTATATTTTATATTAAATTTATTTTCTAATAAAATAAACACTTAAAAATAATGAATACTTTAACTAATTTTAAAATGTTATTATTAATATTATAATTGTAGCTATATTTAATTAAAAAATAATGCAATTTTATAAATTAAATTATTTAATAATAAAAAAAGCTTATTTAAAAAAATGCAATACTAAACATGATTGAAACTATTATTAAACCAATTATATTTTTTATATTATTTATTTTCTAATAAATAAACACTTAAAAATATTCAAATACTTTCAACTAATTAAAAATGTTATTTATAAAAATAGTAATTGTATCTATAATTATATATTTAAAATAATGGCAATTATACAAATAAATTAATTTAAATAATAATTCAAAAAGCTTTAAAAATCAATCTGACATGATTGAAAACTATATTAACCAATAATTTTATATTAATTTAATTTCTAATAAAATAAACACTAAAAATATCAAATACTTAACTTATTTTTAAAATGTTATTTATATAAATATTAATACTTGTACTATTATAATTTTAAAAAATAATGCAATTAATAAATAAATTTATTTAATAATATTCAAAAAGTTTATTTATTATAAAATCAATACATGAACATGATTGAAAACATAGATTATTAAATCCCATTTACCCGCTTAGGACATTTTGAGTATGAAACCATTTACCGTAGTTCACATCTCAACCTAACCGTTTTGGCCCCCGATATCGGTGTGGGATTCCGGGTTTGTTGTATTGAGTGCCTCCCAGCGAAAAAAAAGAATCGTTCGATACTCGGTGTGTGATCCGGGTTTTGTATCGAACGGCTCAGCGTCATCAGTCCCTTGGCTGATAACAACCTGAGCACGACAGTCCGTAGCTGTCCTCTGGTGCCTCACCACCAGCTAGGGAAAAAAGAAGTCATCTCTAGGTACCTTTAATCAAAAACTATTAATTCTGTTCCGTGTACACTCTTTCTCTCACCCCTCAGTCTATCTCTTCACTCCCCCCTTCAAAATTTGTGGTAATCGCATCAACAAGCTCCCCAAAAGAGGTGATCAATCTCTCGCCGGTTACTTGCTGACATACGCGACTTGGCCTACCAGTTCCTTTCTCAGTAGGGTTGATCAGGGTTTCCCTTGGGTGAGCGTACTATCATTAGATAGCTCAGGTTAACCATTTTTCCTCGTCCTATCTCAATATAATATCAATAAATATAATATCAATAAAACAAAAAGAATTATACACTAGGAAAACTCGGTTGTCGAAATTTTTCCGTCCAATATTTTGTGTCTCTGTGCATGTGTTTTGATTATTTCCCTAATTCGGCTTTTATGTTTTTGGTCTATTACCTTTGTTTATCGTTGTCAGGTGGTTTCATTATTTATAAACATTGCATATTTCTTTTATATTCGTCTTATCATCTAATAATAATTCAAGTACTGCATAATACACATTTATTTCATTTCATCATAACAATTCATGGAAAGTAAACCGTTAGTCTTTCCTTTATCTTTCGCTGGCATAACATACAGTGCGACTCTTGTGCGCATCCATGACAATAACTCAGGTGTCCGAAAGGTATCACCATTACTCGTGCTTCCTCTAATTTGCACGCATAACATTCCGAATAAGCCTTAGTCTGCTTCTTCATTGTTGTTGCAATCTCGTCCTCAATGGTTTTGACTTTTTCCATTAACTTGTTCCAGCTTTTCCCAAATTTGGTTATCTCTAATCTCATGGATAGAATTTCATATATTCTTTCAGTTGTTACGTCTTTATCAATATCGATCAATTTTATTAATATGCAATGTTCATCGGAGTACAGGTTTGAAATCGTTGATATATCCTCTTTAGCTCGTTTAATTAACTTTTGTTTATTAATTAGTTCCTCGAGATTGTCATTTTCGATGTTTAGAATCCCTTTTAGTTTTTCTATAATTTTTGTTGGTTCCATCTAAAATTATCAAATTACCCTTTAAATTTATCTAAATACTAATTCATTCACCTCTTTAATATATTTTGATTCATTTTATCTACTACTATTTACTCATTACTCCCCTTACTTACCCCATTTCATTTTATCCCGAATTTTGCCCTTTTAATTACTTATGTGTCTTGTCATTGTTGTTGGTGTCTTACAAGGGTGTCATGTCGTCAAGTATTGATGGATGTTGAGTGTCTTGGCGTCTTAATTTGTAGTCGGGTTGTTCGTTTTTCAACAGTTGTTCTCTGGGTTTTGTTTCATGGCGTTCTCATCTCTCTGGGGTTTGCAACATATCGTCTCAGCATCTCTGTTTAAACTTTAAACATTTGCTTATATTTCCTTGGGTTCTTTGTAAAAACAATCCTTTATGAGCCCCTAAATTTGTATCTCGTAGTCAGGTTTTTCTCCTCGATCTTTACACTTTCTCATCGATTTGTTTGCACACGAAAATCATTCAATCCCGGCTGAGGGTGTACTGACATAATTCTCTGTTGTTTCCTAACTTGATGGTTTTGGTCTTTTCAAATAATAAAGCTTCAATCCGGCTGAGGCCCCAAATTTGTACTTGGTGGGCCAGTCGTTTATTTCCTTGACCTTTCCTCTTATCTTGTAGTAAGGTTGTTCGTTTTCCATTTATCGTTCTCTGGGTTTTTGTTTCATTGTTATTACATCTCTCCGTGGTTCGACAAAATGTCGTCCCGACATTTTCAATTTAAACCTTAAACCTACGTCTATATTTCCTTTGGTTTTTTCGCAAAAACAAAGCTTCAATCCCGGCTGAGCCCCCAAATTTGTACTTGGTGGGCCAGTCGTTTATTTCCTTGACCTTTCCTCTTATCTTGTAGTAAGGTTGTTCGTTTTCCATTTATCGTTCTCTGGGTTTTTGTTTCATTGTTATTACATCTCTCCGTGGTTCGACAAAATGTCGTCCCGACATTTTCAATTTAAACCTTAAACCTACGTCTATATTTCCTTTGGTTTTTTCGCAAAAACAAAGCTTCAATCCCGGCTGAGCCCCCAAATTTGTATGGTGGGTTACAGGGTTTCAAATCTTGCTTATCTTCCTGGCGACCCTAGTAACGCCATACAAAATGATACTGATCGCCACTTGGCACCCGTTGCTAGGCAACGTTGGTAATGTGTTCAAGTGGTGGATTGTCCGCAAAAATTGAATACCATTGGCTAGTATTGTAGTTGCTCGGACAACCCTCGGGTTCACGAGCTGTCGATAGAAGACCTATGCTCGCTTTGCTCTGTCCCTCATAAATAATTATTCATGACTAGTGCTCAATTGACTGTGGAAAACTGAGACGTAATAGGGTTACTTGTGACCGTACTGGTATGCAATTCCAAAAGAAAACGACTCAACTAAGGCTAAAACTACTCTATTTAAATCAATCACATGTGGAATATCTACTGTTTGACATTTTGGAGTTGGGTTGCTCGACGTCGGGCACGCTCCTTACGTCCCGGCCGACGATTGTTGGTGGTGATGGGTTGTTCTGCTGACTTGGTAGCTGTCTGCGGCATTTGAGTTGGGGCGAAAATGAGCGGGTAAGTTACCGCTTCACCTTCTCGGCATACTGCTAGTGCGACTTCGAGTCCCGAACCTGCGTACGCAGACTCCGATTGAGCTGGCGTTCTTCGGCCCAGCCTTTTTGAGCTGCGGTAAGTCGTTGATACAGGATCTTCGTTCGTTTAGGGTCTAAACAAGTCGCTTTGACCTGCTGTATCTCTCGAGTTAATTGCAGGACCTGGCCAAGTAATTCTGCATTCGCCTGCCTCGCACGATCTAGTTCCGTCTGTAGGATCCGTAGAGAAGACATTACTGAAATTAAATGGGTTGTTACACGTCAATTTATGATTGGTCTAGATGTTTAAAATTTTTCAAACAACTCGAAATTCATTTTCAGTTATATAAGAAAAAGAAATACACGCAGTTCTAATTATAATTATTATCTAATCACTATAACGATTTGTCCGTCAGTTCATTCGTCCGGGCAGTACCGTTCTAGGCTTCTTTTGAGAGCTTCCACCGTGTAGGGGCGCCTAGTGTCTCGAACCGGACGAGGTGGATGGGCGACGGCGATCCGCCCGGCAAGGATGTCATCCAGCACGTTTGCAAGGTACATCCTTGCCTTGACTACTGCAAGTCCACCCGCTCCTGCACCCGCTCCCACTGGGTGAGGAGGTCCTGCGCATTAGCGAATATCTCGGCGGCTGGGTACTGCTGCCTATTGGGTTCCTCCGGTCGTTATTTGGAGCCGGTGCTCTTCGAGGGGCAGGGTACGGCCATTGCCGACGGATTTTTCCGATCGTTCCTGTTCTCCTGGGTGACTCCTTCCTGGATGGTGCGTCGGTCGAGCTGGTGTCTGTCCATTTTTGAGACATGTTTGACTGAATGCAAAGGATTATGATCAACTTCTGGCTTATGATAACGAAAGAAATAAGACGGAATCATTTAAACTGTGTGCGTGATTTGTTATTTGACTCTCTAATGGCTAAGGGATGACTGTTGGGCTTCCGCATTGTTCATTATGGTGTTATTGGGACGAGTAGAAATCTGCGTTTCGACCACGTACTGTCATTTGTCGATGTTGGGTGGAACTTATCGTTGATCTATTTTAGAATTGACGTTAACATTAGTGTTAGGAGTTACGGAGGGGTTTTCATTTATTTGTCAACATTCGGCGCCCTCAACGTATCTGAATCGGTCAACCTAAATTCGTGTCTTCTATGGGCTTGGCCCTGGACTGCTCCTAATTAACAAAAATATGTTTCGATGTGTACTGGATACTAATACTTGGGCTAGTAGATTAAATAATAAATGTGATATTAACTAAATTTATCAATGGGCTAACCGATTAAATAAGGTGATGTTAATTAAAATTATCAATGGGTTAACGGATTTAATAATAAATACGATATCCATTAAAAGTATACCAATGTACTAATAGATTAGATGATTAATTAACAATGCCAAGCTTATATTGCAATTGACGTGAATTTTAATTATTAAGGCATGTTTCACACGACGAAATGCGTTCGTTTATTTAATTATACCGTACAGATTATTCAGAATCCGTTTCATGCCATCCGATGACTTTAGAATTCAGTTATTCTACATCAGTGCCTGTTTCGGGTGACGGGGATGCACACCCGCCCCGACGTCTATTAAGTCTACGGTAATTCGATTACACGATCCGACTGATTTAATACTAATCTATTCAGTCTTATTTGTGCTATCTGAAAATTTTTGATTGTCAAGCTCGGCCAGATTAACTGGGGTAAGCTATCGTTTTGATCACTTCTTCTATCTTTATCTTTAGATTTTTAGCGTTGCACACGTGCTCCTATTATGGATTCTTATGGATTACTCTTCGTATCGTTTGGATTTTTTATGTATTAGCGGTTGGAAATTATCTTAGTCCTCAGCAACATCGGTCGTCGTAGGACAGATTTGAAATCTCAGGATCTATTGATTGCAATAAAGTTACGATTCAAATCACTCAGTCAGTAATTCTATCTCCAATTTTTGGTCGCGGACATATGATTGTTAACCAGCTGGCCTATGGAGGACTTACTGTTGATTAATGATCCCAATTCAGTCGATGATCAAATTTACTAATATTGGATTGTAGTTCATAATTTATTTTATCAAAGGTTCATTCGATTTTGTTCGTAATTTATTAACGATTTATAGTCATTATAAATTTATTTCATAAATTCCTCTTGAATTAGGTTGATGGTTCGAGTGATTTTTATTCGTTTACTGTAGAAGATGCCATTAAAATAAGCTTTGCTGAATTTTTCCCACGACATTGAATGGATTTACTCGTTAAAGGATCGATTTCAATTATGATTCATTTTATTTATGGCAATCAGGCTTACATAGTTTCATTACTCTACTTTGCTCCTACGGAATAGATTTTTATCCGATTCGTTATCTCATTAAAATTATCTGTCGAAACTGAATTATAACTTCAAATTATTACTAACAATTTCGATTTGTTACGGTAACTTTCTCGTGAATTTCACCTAATGAGTTGGTTTACCCTTCGTCTAACTAGTTTGAAGATTTTCTGGCATTCTGGGTATTTCTCGCATTCCAGTTCATTTAAACTCGAGTTTGGTTTACTATCATTATCCCTAAGGTTGTTTAATCTCTTCGAACCATCAATCTGTATCAGGAGTTGAAATTTATTATTCAAATTACTCTAAGAATTATTTCACGGGTTTAATTCTATCAGTGATTTTTAGTTATTATAATGTACTTTTCACATTCATTTTTATCTCGTTTACTTTACTCAAGGAGTTAGTTTAGATGGAACTGTAAATCACCTAAATTTTCGATAGTTATTTTATTAAAGTCTACTTTAATTAATAGAATATTTATTTTTAATGACGACAAAAATCTGTTAACGTGATGGATAAATTCAATTTAAGGGATTCACTAAACTATTTACGATATTTATGTTTAATTTTGATGAACTAATCTACTACTAGTTAAATCAATTTTAAATATCAATTGGATTTATTTATACCAACGATTTCAGTTAATTTATCCCCGTACCCTTTCCCTTTAATAGATCTTAAGCGCCATTGTGTTTATATTATAGTTATTGAGTGCCCACTGGACTACTCGGTGTGGTGATTTTAAGCCGTTTGTAAGATAATTTTAGGTCGATTTTTCAGACTTGAGAAACGAGGAAGCAGCCAGAGACTTCTTCCTTATTTCTCGCTTCAGCTATAGGGATAAATATTGACGTTACGACCGCTGCGTTGCGCACGCTGAGTCTTCACGGGTGCATATCATTGGCGATCTTCCACGCACTTACATGCATTTGCACTATGTTGATTTTACTAACTTGCGTGATGTGTCGGCTGTGGGCCGGAAAAATTTCGACATTTAAAATTTATAATTTTATAAAAACATATAAATGAGGTTATACATAGCAATAAAATTTATTAATTATAAAACAAACAAATTTACCCATTTGACCATTCCATAAAACATTAAATCATAAAATATAGCATAAAACGGCATAAATACCTCTCTTCCCACATCAACGCCGAGCAGAGCTCCATTGAGATGCAAGGTCGTGATGTGGAAAGAGGGTTCCAACATAAAAGATTCTCACCTAAATAAATAATTTAAATAACTGTAACTTCGAAGATCGTTCAAACGTATAAGATTTTCAAAAAACTTTCAAAAATAGTTTTGTTCGGAAAACGGTTTGTTTTCAAAAAATGGTTTTTGGTTTTCAAAAATGGTTAAGTTAAATGTGAAAATGGATCAGTATTTATACCTCATTGTGTGACGTGTGAAATTTGATGCAGTAAAACAAAATTCGACCTTGTTCTTTTCTAGCAAATTCTATTTTTTAGTTTTTATATTTCTTGATTTATTTTTATAATTTTTTATTTGAAATTTTTATTGAATTATTGCTAATTCAATTTTTCAATTTAAATTCCACTTTAATGAACTTTAATTGATTTTTCTAATTTCGTCGAATTTGTCGTGTTTTCCTGTTGTATCTGTGTAGGTATCGTGCGGATCTTGATGCATTTTGTTATTATTTTATTTTTATTTTTATGTTTATTATTTTATATTTAATTCTTTTACTTCTTAGATTTTATCGGGTTTACTTGGTGTTTTTCAGGTTTATTTTAAATTGCGTGTTGTATCTGCGTGTGTGTTTCTGATCCATTTAAAAATTTTGAAGGCCGTTTACGTTCTGGCCCAACATTATATATCAAGGGTTGGAACAATTGTGTCTTGAGAGCCGCATTCATATAAAATCAATTTATGAAGAGCCGCATTGATTTTATTTATCAAAACAGTGTGCTTGGATTTTACTGCAATTTAAGTATGTTGATGGGAAGTTTTCAGTGTAGTAATAAAAATAGTAATAACAATAATAAATTGAATAATGCCAACAAATCTTTATACAACCAAGACAGGAATTGAACTGAAATTCTTTTTTTGAAATATCAATTAAGAATTTAAAATTTAAACATTAAAAAACAAAGTAATTTAATCATTTAAACTTTAAATCTTTAATTATGTTTTTAATTATGTTATAAAATTTCTTGATTTGAAAAATCAAATTAAAACAATTTAACTAAGAAAAATTAATTACTTTGTTTCATAAAAAGTTGTAATATTATGTTTCAACAAATAAAAAGACTTATTAAAAAAAATTTCAAAGAGCCACACAATTTTGGTCAAAGAGCCGCATGCGGCTCTCGAGCCGCTATATGCCCACGTCTGCTATATATCGTTGTGGTGGGTTTCTGGGTGTTGATATTTTTAACTATATGGTTGTCACCCAGACAACCCTATACAAATATTCTTTCGGTTGCCACTCGGCACCAGTTGCTAAGCAACGTTGAAACTGTGTTCGAGTGGGTAGATCGTCCGCAAAAAGTGAGTGCTATTGCTAATACTATAATTGACCGAACGATCCATGGGTCCAACGAGCTGCCTATAGAAGGCCTGTGCTCGATTTCAATTTATTTGGGTCCCTTGCTACCAGTAATTCTCGTTATTGCGATTTTCAGGTTTGTACTTCAAATCTGTCACTACAAACTAACAATGGTATTATTTATTAACAATAAAAATTCTGTGTTCGTGGATTACAACACATTCGCTTCCTTGAGTCGCCGACGTTTTGCGCGTTAGGCTCTTCCTGGCTGGTGCCGGTTAGGCTTTGTCCTTGGATGTAGTTGGATCAAGCGCGTCACGGTAAGCCAATTGCGCCGGGGCAAAGACTAACGGATAAGTTATCGCTGCCCCTTCTTGGCTCGCCGACAGCGCTGTTTCCAGTCCTTTGATTTGCGTCCGCAAGTTCTGTACCAATTGTCGTTCGCCGGCCCATCCCTTCTGTGCTGCTTCCATTCTTTGATAAACTACCTTCACCCTTTTCGGTTCTATCCAGGTACCTTGATCTGCTGGATTTCTCGGGTGAGTTGGAGTAGCTGATGATGTAGATCCCGATTGATTGCGTGGGCCTTATCCAATTCTCTCTGTAGAGCGGGAAGTTGTTGAGGATTCATTTCTGCAATGAGATGAAATATTATAATACGTATCTTTATATAAACAATTAATCGCTTATAAAGAGGGTTTTCTGAACTATCACTTACTAATTCACTTCTGGGGAACTATTCAGTTAAAGTAATAATGAATAATAAAAATATTTTATAAAACAACGAAAAAGTGAAAAACAGATTCATTTATTCAAATTATCTCAGGAAATTCCATGCACGTCTAGAATGTCTTTATCGCCCTATCTTCATTTCTTGATGCACCGCTCCCTCGCGTAAGAGTGTTCGCGATGGAGTTCGGTAATCTCATCTTCGTTTCTCATCCCTTTCGGCAAGATATGTCGAGGAACTGCCACTCGCATTTCAGGCATTTGTCTCTGGAGTCTGGGGTCGTCCAATTCATACGAGACATTATATTGCCGGGCATACTCGTCAGTACTGGGTATCCGGCCCGCCGCAATATCCTCGTTCACCCTCCGGAGGTATTGCCTTGCTTGTTCCACCTGGCGGTTGGTTTCAGCTTGATGATGCTTGAGGCGAGCCAGCAGGCGCTCCGCCTGTCCTCGTATTTCTCTCGCCGGTTTCCTTCTGGGCTCCCTTTTAATGGGTGCCTTGGATGCCGCCCCGGGTTTCACGGACCGGGGATATTGAAAATCCCGCGTCCCACATCGCCTGCCTACATCTGGCAGCCGAGTGGGCGGGGAACCGGGCTATCACTCGGGAGGTGTCGATCCACGAGTCTTCTAGAAAACGAGAAATATTAATTGACGAAATGACATCTAACTTTCTATAAGTTTTGATTCGCGAGTCTTATAACTTATCCAACACCTTACACCTTCGTCCTGCGTTGACATTCTCAACCGGGGTTCTTTTCCGGTGGAGTTCTTACTATTATCGCATTTCGCCGATAGTGGCCTTTGGTTCCCGTGAGGACATTAATCTACGGGGCCTCCCTTTTGATTTTATTTGACAATTTTTCTTTTAAATTTTTAATTGAATTATTTCTAATTCAAATTATTTCATTTTTATTTCATTTTCATGAAATTTTTGCATTTTTTGTTAAATTGTCAAATTTCGGTCAAATTGTTAGGTTTTCGTGTTATGTTTATATTTATTTCGGGCGGATCTTGTTGCACTTTGTTATTATTTTAATTTATTTTTGTGTTTTATAATTTTATATTTTATTGTTCTCTTTCTCGCATTTTAGTAGGGTTAATTGGTGTTTTAATAGGTTTGAGTTTAAATCTTTATGTTATATTTGCATGTGTGTTAACCGATTCATTTAAACATTTTACAAGGCCGTCTGTGCTTTGGCCCAACAGTTGTAATATATCATTATTATATTAAAGAGAACACCAATCCAAAATATATATTCAGCTACAATGTATTTCGACTGAATAACAGTCGCCATCAGATACTTCATCTTGAACTTTAAACTATTTAGAATAAAAAATTTTGCTTTTTTTAAAATCATAAATTCTACAAAATGTTTAAAAAAATTAATTTTTAAAATTTTTCACGGCTGCTTAGATTACTTATATTTATAAACTATGCAATTTTATAACTATTTCAAAAACACTAATTATAAAAAAAACACTATTATAAGCTTCTATCCAACTTATATGGTAAAATTTATTTATTTATTTTCCGGCCCACAGCCAAAACATATCGCAAGGTAGAAATATCAAACACACTATCGAACTGTGAGGGTGTGGTTACTCAGCCTATAGTTGTGCGTAACGACGGGTTAAAACGTCAAATCATAGATTTAAATAGCGAAAGCAAGTAGCTCGAATATAGCTGTATAGAATAACATTTGAAAGAAATAAAAGAAGAATGGGACCTAAAAATCGAAATCGAGCACAAGCCTTCTATCGGCAGCTCGTTGGACCCATGGATCGTTCGGTCAATTATAGCATTAGTAATAGCGCTCACTTTTTGCGGACGATCCACCCACTCGAACACAGTTCCAAAGTTGCTTAGCAACGGGTGCCGAGTGGTAAGCAAAATATTTGTATTGGGTTGTCTGGTTAACAACCATATAGTTTCTAAATCTCAACACCCAGAAACCCACCAAATATACCTATTCTATGACCCTAACCTTGTCTGTTATTTTTAATGCGGTAAAAAAAATTTGACCTTGAGATTATTTGTGCTAACTAATTTTAATTTTATTAATTCGTGATTAAATTGACAATTTATTTCTTTGATTTTTTAATCGAATTTTTCTAACTAGATTTATTTTATTTTTACTCATTTTATTAAATGGTTTTCTGTTTTTCCAACAATTGTCAATTTTCGGTCAAATTTTCTTGTTACTATGTTATTTTTGTATAACTTTCGTATGTTTCTTGATGAATTTGTATATTTTTATTTTACTTTCGTGTCTCCTGATGTTATATAATTATATATCAGATTTTATGTGCTTAATTGATTTTTTGTAAGTTCATTTTAAATTAGTGATGATATATTTGTATATTATTGTTGGGTTATTATTATTAAAAGTCGGTTCCCTCTGACTCTTCGTGTCCTTTTCGAATCAAACAAGCAAACCCAACAAGAATAATTTTATTTGCACTTTACCACAATTACAACTCAAACCTATTTATTCCAATGTTTTGTAATCACAATTTCACTGATTTATTTGCACCCTTCAACCACCGTATAAATTTGATTATCTTAAGGTAGGTTATCCAATGGATAATCACCCTTTTCTGATAGATAACTTTTGACTTTACTTGGGTTTAGATTCTTTTACTGACCTGACTACATTACTCGTTTGCTTCGACCACTCACCCTTTCGTGTTTTCACTTTTCCTTTTATACTCCTGCTCAGACTGTTTTCAGACAATTGTCAACAACATTTGCTACATTATTAAATTATTAAAAATAATTACTTCCCACAGACCACCTTATCCGACATTTGTCAACAACGTTTGCTCCATTAATAAATTACAAATTAGGAAATAATTACCTCTCCATAGATCAGTGGCACCCATTTAATATTGTTTAGGCCAATTTACCCTTTTATATTATTGCGTCTACACGCCGAGTTTTCCTCATCTCTCGGGTTTCCCATTGCCTCGGACTTATCATTGACTCGGGCTTCCCATTAGTAATTAATTTTTTTATAATTAATTTCTTTTTTTGTCTTATATTATTTTCTAGGGACCCCTCACTAAATTTTTATTATTGTTTCTGGACTCGTCCCTCAATTTGGCGTTCAACCATACCAATTTCCTCCGATCAATACTACTTTCGAATTTTTGTAAATTTTTTAATTGATGTTGCACTTTCATCATTTTGGTGTTTTATTGATTTTACTGTGCTTTTTTCGTAATACCCCAACATTATTTTCGATTCATTTGAAGAAAACTCATGGTCACTTAGTTTTGGCCCAACACATTCTGTGCACGTCGACTGTTATATGTGTTGATATGAAGTGAATAGCACATCATCTGATATTTTATAAGTTGACAGTTCTATCAACAACTTGTATATTAAAAGAACTATTTATTTTGCTTTACATTTTGCAATGACAAAGCATTTTTTATTATTTGACTATGAATCAGTAATGATACGATGTTTTATTGATATTCACAAACTTTTGTCAGCCTTTTTTAAGTATACTTGTATATTGTACAGCAACCGGGTTACTTATATAATAACATGCCAATTTGATGCATATTGCTTTGGACGGGTTGGCCACATATGAATTTCAATTAATTGCCAGTGCAAGGTAACTTGACAGACAATCTTCTCTTTTATTTGAAGTTTAAAAAATTTTATTGGAAGAAATTTTTGTTTATCTTTTCAAAAATAAATTTTAAGAAACCAATGAAAAATTAGGATAATTTGTTTTAATAATAGTTTTCATACTGATTAGTAAAAAAACAAATGTAAAATTTATTGGCTTCGTCATAACGTTTTATGACATTTCTTATTTGTATCATTGTTTATTTTCATTCATCTTTTTCAGAAAAACATCGCGAATATTTTTAAAATTTTTTTTTCAAAAGTTATCCAAAAAGCATTCAATAATGCTATCTGGTTGTGGACAATCTTTACTTTTCAAGCGTCTTTTTCTCTCTCTATAGAAAACAAATTCTGACGGAATATGATGTGCTTTGCATTTTTTATGTCTCACTTTTTTTCTTTTTGTAACGGTTTTCTGTGAAATACCTTTAAACGTTTCTAGTTGTTTTAATTCTTCATTGAAACAACTGAGATGAACACTTAAATTTATATTGTCATATGAATGAAATTTGTTTAGTTTTTTATCATCTTTCTGAGAAATGTTTACTTCGTCTATGTGAAGATTTGGGGATTTAGACTTGCTTGTTGTTGTAAATTTTGAAAATGTTGGTAGGGTTGGTTGTATGAAGACACTTTCTGATTGGGAAGACGAATGGGAATTATTTTTGTAGGTTTTTAAAAAGCTTTTTGGTTGATTTGAGTCGGTAATTTCTGTGTTGTGTTGTTTTGAAGTATCATAATCAACGCCAATTATTTCATATAATTCCGAGTCATTGTTGGTTAGGTCCACTGAATTGTCATTAGTGGTCTTTTTTGCTACGGTTAGACAATCCGAAAAACTAAAGCAGTCTTCAACACATGATGTGAAAGCATAATTGGTAAATTGTTTTAATTCGTCGTAATCTATTATATTTTCTTTATTATTATTAATTTTATTTTTCTTTTCTTTGTTTGATTCAACTGAATACAATTGTCTATCAAAACCAACAGTTCGAGCTCGTGATTTGATATCCAACCTTCCAATTTCTTTAAAACCTTTATTGTTAACGGTATTAGAGTTTGTTTTATTCATATTTGGAGGAATAATTACTTCAAGGTCCAATCTACTTTCAGATTTATCAATGGATACTTGCGTAATGTTACACGAATTTTGTCGAATATCACCTTGACGGGTCACGGATTCCGCAGACAGTGTACTGATATCTTTCATTGAAGATAATTCATTATTCGAGCTGTCTTGCAAAGGGATATTAAAGCAATCATCAAAAATATTATTCCTATTCTTTATAACACAATTAGTAGTATTAATAGTTTTATACTTGAAATTGTTTGTTTGGGATAATTGAGAAATTGTTTTCGTCGACAAAAATTTTCTCAGATATTTTTTCCGTGGGATTTTATCTGAAAAGTATTTGTCCTCATTTTCCATAATGTAACTGTCTGATTTAATTGAATTAGTACTGGGTAAACTGTCAAATTTTATCAACCTATCCATATGACATTCATCCTCATAGAATGCCGATAAAATTTCGGAAAACTCAGCAAAACTTTGCGATGGAGATGTGATTTCTGATACAGATTCGATATATTCCAAAGAGGATAGACATAGAAAATCGTGGGTGTCATTTGTGACTTCAATTTGTGAATCGTACATACTGATATCCGACATAAAATCTGAGAATTCCGATGATTTTTTAGATAAGGTTTTACCAATAACAGAAAGTTCAGCGTCACATATCGTGTTAAGTGTATCATAGAAAGAAAGATCTTCAATTTTATTTAACTGAATGTGATCTACAGTTAGAGTAGAATCATCAAATTCATCGACAACCTTTGAATTAAGATCTTCTAATTCAATGTCAATTTTCGAAACAGATTCATTTTCATTAATATTTACATTGGGTTTTCTTCTCCCGAGGTTAGTTGATTGACGAAAACAGTTTTTCCTAGCCTGGATTTCTGTCGGCTGGATTTTCTCCAGTAAGTTGTCAGTCTTATTAACTTTAATGCTTGTGTTGAAATTGTCGGAAATATTAGTGTATACTTTAAAAGTTTTCGTTAAATCCCGATTGTTATAAACATAATATTTTTTCGGATTTATACTGGAATATAAGTTGATATTATTACTGTAATCCGATGAGAGCTCTTGATTTACTTTTATTTGATCGTTACTTTTTGATCTTATTATTGGGTAAACATCCAAATCTTCATTATTGGAATTTTTAAATCCATTTTTCAATTTTGTGGATATATTTTCCCCGTGCCATGATTTTCCGTGTTTTCCATTGGTTGAAGGCGGAAATATATTTGATTCGATTGGTGAGTCAGTTTGTATGTTTTGCGTCGAATAGAAATCAAGCTTTTTATCGATTTCGCCAGATGGTGAATTGAATTGAACTTCGGAATATTTGAAATTCAAAGACTTAATTAATGAAGTTTGAGTAAACTTTTCTGGGGTTGTATAATGTTCTCCAATGTTTTCCTCATTTTCAAATGTTTTCATACGAACATTACCCAAAATACTGTTCTTTTCGATATCAGATGAAGATAGATTCGCATAAGGTTTATAGGTCCTCGGTAAAGAATTTTGAATATTTGAATCACAACTACTATTGAAGATTTTGTCATTTAGGTTATTCCATTGAGGGTGATTACTTGTGAAACGAGAAGAGCAGGTATCATTTCGCGAGAATACTTCAGTGGAATTGTATCCAGCTTTTGTGCAGGCTGATTCACTGGACATATCTTCACAAGACGTTTTTTCTGTTTCCACAATATTAGAATAATTCCGTAAATCTGGATTCTTATTTAATTTTGATTTATAACTATCATTATTTGTTCCATCATTCAATGAAGCTACAATTGTTACCAACTGCTCGGTCATTTGCCTCACGCTGCGAACGCATAAAAACAGTGAATTTCGTATATGATCCGGATGAACATTATCAGTAGATTTGAGCATTTATTGCATTCAATTTTGCTTTCATTGAAAATCAATTATATTTTATAAACAACTATTAAATATAAAAGATATCCTGATATTTAATATTATATTTTAATATTTTAATATTTAATTTTATATATTTTTTAGTATTTTCATATGTTTATATTGTTATATTTTAGATTTATATATTAATATATTATTTTTTATATTATTATGTGTGTTGAGGATCACTGAATAATAAAATTAAATATTTATTAAAGTTAGCAGAGAAGTTGTTGAACAAGGGCTCTCCTGTTCTAAACTCTGATAAACTGAAAGGAAAAATGAGATCGAAAATGAAACGGGAATAATGGAAATCAATGAAATGAAACAATGAAATACGACCACCTAACTGCATATGAAGGTCGGTCATTAATACCCATGAAAAGAATAATTCAACAATAGAAAAAGTAACTCTAGCTTTGGTACATGGGATAACAACATTTCGTCAATATTTAGCTGATTGAACATTTATTTTTATACGGACAACAATCCATTACAATAGTTGAGGAAACACTGAGATGCGGCAAGTAAATTAATCAGATAGTCATTATTCTTACGGGAATACAATTTTAAATTCAAATATCGAACCGGAGAATCCAATGTCAATGCAGATTCTCTGTCAGGAATTTCGAATGATAAAACCAATATTGATTAATTGAAATTGAGAGGTTCATTATTTACTTTGATTAAAGCTGCAAGTAAGGAATGCAAAATTACCGAGTTTTGGTTTCACTGGTAAACGGTAAACATTTTTTAATAAATACCGGTTTACCGATAAATTAACAGTAAATTCTTTTAAATTAAAAATTATGTATCAGTAAAAAAAATTCAAAAAATTTTTTGTATAAAAAATAATAACAATAACTTATAATATAATATAATATAATATAATATAATATAATATATTATAATAAATTATAATAAAAGCTTAATTCATTAATAAAAGAAAATAAAAACATTAATTTATTCAATAATAATAAAACAACACAAAAAACGAAAAAATAACTTTTAAATATCTATTAGAATTTCTTTATGTGCATTGAAATATGCACGGAGCAGATAGATCGTATCTATTGTGGTATCACTAAGTCTGAATCTTATTTTTGTGCATACTACCCCTGCTGATGAAAAAGCTTGCTCGGATTCTATACTTTTTGGTTTTATTGATGATATTAAATATTTACCACGGAGCAGCGATTTCTTTTTTAAACAGTTTCGTTAAGGTTGTGGTGTTTTTTGTTATTGGAGCGCGGAGAATTTCATTTAATTCTAAATCATTTTTTTGTTTAATAGCCAATTGCAACCTGCCTTTTATGGATCATTAGAATACTCATTTGATTCATTATTCCATTCACAGTCATTTATAACATTTAATCGTTCAATAAGAGGCGAATTTCACTGCGAATTTTAACACCATTACAAGGTTTTTATAGAATTTACAGATTTCAGCATCGTATAGCCTTTATCTTTAAGAAGTCTTCTTAAGTCAAATGAGATTCAAATTTTTAGAATGGCAAGCCATTTTTGCCACAATTCTGGAAATCACTACAGAAAGTGAATCGTCAATAGTCCTTTTGAAATAATATCCCAGGGTATTGCTAGATGAACCTGCTTCTGTTGATTTATCATCTTGATGAGCAGACGAAATTAGTGTGGAAGCATATGTTTTCCAAGTTTTAATAGATTTACTTGGTGCCGGCTCTTTAGATGACCATGTAATCAAATATTTGAACCTCAACCAGCTTTCAATATTTTTTTTGCAATTCTTGCACTTGGATTTATCTTTTCCATCCCGAGTATAGTAATACCATACAGCCTTCTTTGTTTTTTCAGTCTCCATGGCTTTAAATTTAAATGTACATTATTCTAAAATGTTTTGTGGATAAAAAATAAAATATAATAAATACTTATTACACGCTAAATTTTAAAAATTTTAGTAACAATATTTGAAATGAGAAATTAAACTAACTTCAAGATACTGCCCACTTATATTTTCAATTAGCGAATTAAGATATGAATTTAAAATATAGTTCAGTGATTTTTCAAGGATAATATTGAAATAAAAAAATTACCAAAATTATCGGTAATAAATTTTTTTTATTTTTTGTTTAAATGAAATCCACCTCAGGGAGCCCAAAAAGTTTTTTTTTGTTTAAATGCGTTGTTGGATATTAAATATTCGTTGATGAATAGGTCTCTTGATCTGACTCCTCGTGTTCAATAATCAATAAGATAAAATCCCAACAAAGAAATCTTCATTCACAAATATTTACCACAGGATACAATTGTTTGCTTGTCGTAAATACCCTTAGGGTATCACGAAATAAGTCACTGCAATCTGATTGACTTTTTTATTTGTTTATTACTTTCAACTCGTTTCCCAAACTCGTTAGATTTTTCGCTTCGACCAACTGGTAACTTATTTTGTTGTCAGTTCCTTTCATAATTTTGGGTTCCCATTAATTTGGATTAGTGCTAGGGAAACAATTTTTCCGGTTCGGACAATTTATTGCTCATTTTACTAATTCCGGGAAACCCATTAGACTGACGTTCAGCTCGGTGGCCCTTGATTAATGAGTTCGCCGTAAAATAATTTAATTAATTAATTAAATTACCCTTCAATGACACTTCAATATACCTCATCTCAATCTAATAGTATTTTATTCGTCTTCAAAATCAAATTTGCCACCGGTTACCACTTTTTCCCCCGAAAAATATTGATTTTTACTTTTTTCAAAATTTTAATTAACTTTGATTGATTTTGATAATTTTAAAATTTTATTATTTTTATTCATGTTTTCTTATAACCCAAACATATCTCCCCATTTAATTAGAATTCGTCCTCGAATTCCATTTCACATTTTATACTTATTGTAATTACAATAATAGTAATAATAATAATAATAATAATAATAATAATAATAATAATAATAATAATAATAATAATAATAATATAATAATAATAATAATAATAATAATAATAATAATAATAATAATAATAATAATAATAATAATAATAATAATAATAATAATAATAATAGTAATAATAATAATAATAATATGAATAAAATAATTAAATAAATTTGGCAAAGATTTAATTAAAAGATTACGCCAATAAAAACACTTCGTACGATATATTTCGACAGCATAACTGTCATCTTCAGGTACACAAAACCAACTAAAAATATTATGAATTAACTTATAATTTAAACAAATTATATTTTTTATATTAATTTAATTTTCTAATAAATAAACACTTAAAAAATATTCAAATACTTTTAACTAATTTTAAAATGTTATTTATATAAATATTATAATTTTGTATCTATATTATAATTTTAAAAAAATAATGCAATTTATAAATTAAATTATTTTAATAATATTCAAAAAGCTTATTTAAAAAAATCAATACATAAACATGATTGAAACATATTATTAAACCAATTATATTTTTTATATTAATTTAATTTTCTAATAAATAAACACTTAAAAAATATTCAAATACTTTTAACTAATTTTAAAATGTTATTTATATAAATATTATAATTTTGTATCTATATTATAATTTTAAAAAAATAATGCAATTTATAAATTAAATTATTTTAATAATATTCAAAAAGCTTATTTAAAAAAATCAATACATGAACATGATTGAAACATATTATTAAACCAATTATATTTTTTATATTAATTTTATTTTCTAATAAATAAACACTTAAAAAATATATGAATACTTTTAACTAATTTTAAAATGTTATTTATATAAATATTATAATTTTGTATCTATATTATAATTTAAAAAATAATGCAATTTATAAATTAAATTATTTTAATAATATTAAAAAAGCTTATTTAAAAAAATCAATACATAAACATGATTGAAACATATTATTAAACCAATTATATTTTTTATATTAATTTAATTTTCTAATAAATAAACACTTAAAAAATATTCAAATACTTTTAACTAATTTTAAAATGTTATTTATATAAATATTATAATTTTGTATCTATATTATAATTTTAAAAAAATAATGCAATTTATAAATTAAATTATTTTAATAATATTCAAAAAGCTTATTTAAAAAAATCAATACATGAACATGATTGAAACATATTATTAAACCAATTATATTTTTTATATTAATTTAATTTTCTAATAAATAAACACTTAAAAAATATTCAAATACTTTTAACTAATTTTAAAATGTTATTTATATAAATATTATAATTTTGTATCTATATTATAATTTTAAAAAAATAATGCAATTTATAAATTAAATTATTTTAATAATATTCAAAAAGTTTATTTAAAAAAATCAATACATGAACATGATTGAAACATATTATTAAACCAATTATATTTTTTATATTAATTTAATTTTCTAATAAATAAACACTTAAAAAATATTCGAATACTTTTAACTAATTTTAAAATGTTATTTATATAAATATTATAATTTTGTATCTATATTATAATTTTAAAAAAATAATGCAATTTATAAATTAAATTATTTTAATAATATTCAAAAAGCTTATTTAAAAAAATCAATACATAAACATGATTGAACATACTTAAACTATTTAAAAACACTTAAAACATTCATAGTCACAGCACTTTGCACATTAATCTTTGAATCCAATGACCTTATCAGCAATGCTTCACATATCACGCGTTCCAAATAATTATTAAAACTCTTTAATAAAATTCTAAAATCAGACATTCCTATTTCACTTTTACAACTTCTATTGTGCTCACTAATATTGGTCAGATCCTTCAATCGACAATGCTCTAGAACTCGAGTACAGAGATGACGGGAAGTCTATCCAATGTATGTGGCATTACACCCATTACATGTAAATTGATAAACAAGATCAGAACACAATCCAACCGGAGTTTTTGATTTATTAATAAACATATTGCGTACCTTACACGAATTAGAGACGATCTTATACTCAAAATTTCCCATCTGTTTACTTAACTTCCTTTTATAACTTGTAAAACCTTCAGAGTACGGTAATACTAACACAAATTTAGGCTCAATTTTTTTATATCCATTTTTACTATTATTTAAATCAACACTCGATTCACACTCATTTGTCAAATTACACTCAGGCTTTCTAAAACATGGATCCTTAGGATTTTTAATAATTTGTCAACAATAAAAATGATTTAGAATATCCATTCTTTATCAACAACTCAACCAATTTATCAACACTTTTTACCGAGTTAGCAAAAGTAGAAGATAAAGACCATGAACGATAAATCAATTCCTTCACCATATTTCTCTTATAATTAAATTCACAAAAGCTTTCTGGAGAAGTATAAAGACCAGTATCAGTTGGTTTTCTATAAATTTCTGAATCATAATGTTTATCTTTGCGTTTTAGTTATTTTTAGTTGGTTTTGTGTATCTTAAGATGACAGTTATGCTGTCGAAATATATCGTACGAAGAGTTTTTATTGACGTTATCTTTTAAATAATAATAATAATAATAATAATAATAATAATAATAATAATAATAATAATAATAATTAATAATAATAATAATAATAATAATAATAATATTATTATTATTAATAATAATATTAATAATAATAATAATAATAATAATAATTCAACCAATTAAAAAACTAGTTATCAACACATAAAATAAACACGTAAAACAGATCAAAAATTTATTTAATTTACATCCTCACAAATCAACTTATAATAAGCTCTTCTTAGCTCGAACAACAAAATATGGACAACTTCTTTCTTCTTGTAGTCCCTGCAGCATCTGCATCTAAATGGACAAGTTAACATTGAGGGATATGCACAAACAATACAGCCATCTAAACATTTCAAACGAGATCCTTGAACTGATTCGTGATGCATCCGTACAATTTCTTCGATGTTGATTCCTGTCATTTGATAGATGCGTGTAGCCAAATATTCAGGAGCACAATACGAAAGCTCGTTTTTCATATTCGGAAATAGTTCTTCCATCTTCATCAGAATTGTTTCGAATACGTATGCTTCTTGCTCGTCGATCATTTTTAATTTTTACAATCGTTAGAATTCAATCTATTTAAACTCAATCAGTGCTTAATAAATAATCTAGTATTTCTTCATCGGTTTTTAGATTATTAATTTTAAGTTTTATAAAATTAAATATTTCTTGTACTAGACTGTTGTATTCCAGTGTTTTTATCCCCATGACAACAACTTTTCCACTTCCAAATACATTCACACAAAGCGGATTATACTTGACAAGTCTTAATGCTGGAAAAAATTCCGGTTCGTAAATGGTTTCTGTTTCGGTAGACAATTTGTACAAGTTGATTCGACAACCCATGTCAATTTTCAAAGATAATGATTGAATTTGTAAATCTTAAATCTGATATTTGAGATCCCTTTCCTATAATAGTCTCTTGCAAAACCCATTATCCGGCATTTTCCACTCTTGAAGAATAAGATTGATTATTTTCAGCTTCTATCCACTACATGTTGAGGTTTTCCGGTTGAGAACTTCATTCCGGTTACTTGTATACATATTAGGTAACCGATAACTAGTTACTGAACAAATAAATATTTGGTTACTTACCAACAAAACTTTAAATAAAAGTAAATCAATAACAAGAAATACAAGTAAAAATACAAATTTATTAATATATCTTCTTCACTCTCTTTCACATCATTAATGCCTCTATATATGTAAATCACTTGGTTGTTTAGTTACTGAGTAGTTAGCAAAAAAAATTATCTTTTCTGAATAAATCCATTAACATTCAACAGAAAACATAAAATTCACAATGATGATTAAAATTTACTAAAATAAATACCTCGTAAAACTAGATATTATTAAAATTATCATAAAATTCATCTAAAAGCTCTAATTGATTTAAATAGACTAAAATTATTTTATTTTTGTCGAGTACAACCTAATCCATTGAAGGGTGTAATTAAATTTATTAAAATTTAATTAAATTTTTCATTGAAAATGACAAGTCAATAACAAGTCAAAAATTGGAATTTAATAAGTAGACATTATATTCTATAAAGAAAATTTTCAGTGAAGAAGGAATATTGGTGGGAGAGTACATTAAGTGACTAAAATCGTTGAAATTACTGAAAAAAGTGGGATAGCTAAAGATATCTTCTAAATAGATGAAATATCAATTGATATATTAAAAACTTACAAGGGTAATATACTTTGAATGGAGAAAATATACATCGAAGAGGAAAGTAATCATTAAAGTGAGAAAATATTTTTTTGCTTTTTAATCAAAGAAATATTTTAGGCTTATAATCGATAAAATATTTCTATGCTTTTTTATTGATAGACGATTCAAGCCAATTTTTATCTTAGGCTTTTTATCGAGAGTCAAAAAATACCCCTTGACTATAGTACAATCGAAAAATTTATTTTGTGGATGAAAAATAAATTTTGAAATGAAAAATACCCTCTGTGACCATCGTAGGTGATTAGAACCAATTTTATTTTAGGCTTTTTATCGAGTGTCAAAAATACCCCCTGACTATAGTGCAATCGAAAAAAATATTTTGTGGATGAAAAATACCCTCTGTGACCATCGTAGGTGATTAAAACCAATTTTATTTTAGGCTTTTTTATCGAGAGTCAAAAATACTCCCTGCTGACTATAGTGCGACCGAAAAAATTTTCTGGATGAAAAAAAAATTCAAAAATTTATTCAAAAAAATTTAAAAAAACTTGAATTTAAAAAATGCGCCAATTAAAAATTAAAAAAATGCGCCAAAAATTTAAATTTAAAAAAAAGTGCAATAAATTTGAATTTAAAAAAAAATCCATCAAAAAAAATTCGAAAAATAATTTAAAAAAAAATTGTGCTGACACAAAATTAATTATCTTGATTACAATTTAATTAATTTTTTTAAGGGGAAATAATCGATTAAGAACAGATTTGTTGATATTTTTAAGGGTTGAGTCGGTTAAGTATCGTTATTTAATAGGTGATTTATTAACTGGTGATATAGTTAGGAAAGTAGGGGAAAGTGTTATTTGATTGGAAAAGATTGGTCAAGAGTGGAATTTATTTTAGTGAAAAATAGTCGATTAAGAACAAATTTGTTGTCATTTTTAAGAGCGTGAGTTGGTTAAATATTGTTATTTAAAGGGTAAATATTATCTAAGTGGGTATTTTTATGATTTTTATGAAAAATATTGAATATGGCTGGCAATATTGTTATTTGATGGAAAATTATTGGTCAAGAGAGGAATTTATAATATTTTTAGAGCAATTTACTGGAATGAATATCAGAGTTCAAAGAGTAAATATTATCTACTTGATATTTTTTTTATGAAAGTTATGAATATAGTTCGTATAATGGAGTGAAAAATGACATTTGAAGAAAAATGATTGGTTGAGAGGCGAATTTATAGTATTTTTAAGGGGATTGAGTCGGTTGAATTTATAAGATACTTAGGAAAATTGTTACTTTTTTCATTGATTTAAGGTTAATCAGAATATATCAATAAGATTTCAGTTCTAAGAAATTGTTTGATTCATGTAACTATTTATTTGATTTTATTAAAATCTTTGTAATTCAATTAAATTAAAAACTAAAATTGACTAGTATTTAAAATTTTTTTGTTACCTTTTATTGATGTTTTTATTGACAATTTTCTGAATAATTTAAATATTTACGATTATTTCCAGTAATCAACCATTTAGTAATTATTTATCTGGAAATTGTACAATTAAATACTGTGAGCAGTCGATAACATACACTAATTTTCATTCAACAAGTACCTAGAACAATTACCTAACAATCTTATAAAATTTTAAAAAATGACCTAATAAATTTTTCAATTATTTTACAACTTAGTTAATTTAATTAATTTTTTAATTGATAAGTACTATTTTCTTTACAATTTGCTATTATGTTGAAGCTTTCTTTAAATATTTTTATTTAAAGAACTAACAAATTTAATCAAATTTATCTAAAATTTACATCTTTCCCACTACTCTAATCAAATTCTATTCACCAGATAACCACAATTTAATAAAAATAATTTCTACAAAGACTAATAGACAATCACATACATTTGTCTTATAAATTTAGCTTTTCAGTAAGTGATATTAGTACACAAGAACCTATGGATGTATTGAAGCATGGTATCAGAAATAAAACATATTTGGCAGTAGTTGATAATTATTTGATTTTAGTAATGCGGTAGATATTAATTTTTTTTCTATCAGTTTTATTCAAACCTTTAGCATCTTTGAGTTAATAATTTTAAGAGTCGAATCATTTTCAATAAATATATGAAAATTTATTCCAAGTACAATTAAAGTAATATATGTTTTGAGAAATTAATTTAAGAATATTTATTCTAATCAAGTTTCTTTTCACTAGCAATTAGATTAACCACTACTTGTACTTACTAATTAATTTATCATTCAGTAAACAATAAGAGTTGGAGTGAAAAGATTAGAAAATCTATAAAATAAATGTAAGTAATTTTTTGATGTGTTAGCAATTAATTTATTTAGGTGAATGTGAAAATTAAATGAAAAGATTGACATTCATCTTTGAAAATAACTTTTAGTTCATTGTTGGACGCAAATATAGTAGAAAAATTTCAAAGTTTTACAAAATATTTTTCAATAAATCACATACAAAACTGTAAACAAAGCAATAAATTTTTATTCAGAGAAAATACAACAATTGATTGAGCTTCAATGATTAATAGTTTCTTGATAGCAATCAGGTAACTAAGCAACCAAATAATTTGGAGACATCAAGGATCGATAAAAGAGTGGAGAAGTTAAAAATAATTGTAATTGAAATTGTATTTCTTTTGATTGTTCACATTTTTATGTGCTTTTATTTAAAGATTTCTTGGTCAGTAAACAATTTTTGATATTGATTTGTTCAGTAACTAGTTATTGATAACATATTGTGAGTGTGTGTATAGTGAATAACAGAGTATTTTAAAGGGAAATGATTGAGAGAAAATTTTATTTTATTTTTAAGTGGGTTAAGTTGGTTGAATATCGGTGTTCAAAGGGTAAATATTATATAAATATGGCATTTTAATAAATAAGTAAATTATTCAATGCCTAGCATGTATATAATGAGTTGTACAGTACTCAGTTATTTGTATACAGTACCTAGTGATTGTTGTTCAGTTATTAATCAATGAATTATTCACTGTGTATCGGTTATCAGTATTCAGAAGTTGATACCAAGTAAATATAACAATAAATTTGATTAATTATCGCCTGATAACAACAAGGTAACTAAGCAACCAAAAAATAATTTGGAGACATCAATGATCAATAAAAGAGTGAAGAAGTAAATAAAATTTCAACTTGTATTTCTTTGGTTCAACCTTTTATGTGATTTATTTCAAAATTTGTTGGTCAGTAACCTATCATTAATATTTATTGGTTCAGTAACTAGTTATTGGTAACATATTGGATTTATTGTCAATAACCATGTATTTTAAGGGTAAATTATTGACGAGGAACAAGTTTATTGATATTTTAAGGGGTTGAGTCGGTTGAATATTGTTATTTAAACGGTAAATACTATCTAAATGAATATTTTTATGACAAATAACATTTAATGGAAGAATAATTGTTTAACATTTGATAATTTTTTAAAAAAATAGTTGAAAAGTGTTTGACAAAACGTATTGACTTTTACAAAATAATTTCAATGATTTCCATAAAATACAATAATCAAATACAAAATTTTATTCAGAAAAGATAATTTTTCTTGCTAACTACTCAGTAACTAAACAACCTAGTGATTTACAGATATAGAGGCATTAATGATTTGAAAGAGAGTGAAGAAGATATATTAATAAATTTGTATTTTTACTTGTATTTCTTGTTATTGATTTACTTTTATTTAAAGTTTTGTTGGTAAGTAACCAAATATTTATTTGTTCAGTAACTAGTTATCGGTTACCTAATATGTATACAAGTAACCGGAATGAAGTTCTCAACCGGAAAACCTCAACATGTAGTGGATAGAAGCTGAAAATAATCAATCTTATTCTTCAAGAGTGGAAAATGCCGGATAATGGGTTTTGCAAGAGACTATTATAGGAAAGGGATCTCAAATATCAGATTTAAGATTTACAAATTCAATCATTATCTTTGAAAATTGACATGGGTTGTCGAATCAACTTGTACAAATTGTCTACCGAAACAGAAACCATTTACGAACCGGAATTTTTTCCAGCATTAAGACTTGTCAAGTATAATCCGCTTTGTGTGAATGTATTTGGAAGTGGAAAAGTTGTTGTCATGGGGATAAAAACACTGGAATACAACAGTCTAGTACAAGAAATATTTAATTTTATAAAACTTAAAATTAATAATCTAAAAACCGATGAAGAAATACTAGATTATTTATTAAGCACTGATTGAGTTTAAATAGATTGAATTCTAACGATTGTAAAAATTAAAAATGATCGACGAGCAAGAAGCATACGTATTCGAAACAATTCTGATGAAGATGGAAGAACTATTTCCGAATATGAAAAACGAGCTTTCGTATTGTGCTCCTGAATATTTGGCTACACGCATCTATCAAATGACAGGAGTCAACATCGAAGAAATTGTACGGATGCATTACGAATCAGTTCAAGGATCTCGTTTGAAATGTTTAGATGGCTGTATTGTTTGTGCATATCCCTCAATGTTAACTTGTCCATTTAGATGCAGATGCTGCAGGGACTACAAGAAGAAAGAAGTTGTCCATATTTTGTTGTTCGAGCTAAGAAGAGCTTATTATAAGTTGATTTGTGATGATGTAAATTAAATAAATTTTTGATCTGTTTTACATGTTTATTTTATGTGTTGATAACTAGTTTTTTAATTGGTTGAATTATTATTATTATTATTATTATTATTATTATTATTATTATTATTATTATTATTATTATTATTATTATTTTGTTAACACTTAATTTCTTTGAAAATTTGATTGTTATCAACATGTAAAAAAAAGTATTTGTAAAAATTATACTAAAAATTCTACTTTAAAATCATGTATAAAACTTTATCATTTTAAAATCTTATTTCAAAATTTTATCTAAAAAAATACAACAAAAATTTTAATTAGAAAAATGTTTCAAAATTTTAATTTCAAAAAATATACACAAAAAATTTTAATTAAAAAATGTAACAAAAATTTTGAATTTTCATAAAATCGCACCAAAAGTCAAAAAAAATTTGTGCGCACACAAAATTAATTATCTTGATTACATAATTATGTAATCAAGACACATACTGATTAATTGCGTAATTAAGTAATTACTCCGTCGAAAAAATGAAGGGAGGCGTAGGTTCCAGTGTGCTCCTAATTTCCTAGTTAGTAGGTACTAACTACCTACTATAGAAGTATTTTCATTTAAGGCTAAATCAAATTCGTTTACGGTTTCTTGTTAGTGTACCTACTTCTAGTATATAGTGAAGGTCTTTTATTTTTATCTTTTGTTACTTATTCTGATTTAGAGAACGATAAAGGATCATAACCGCTTTTCCTACAAAATAGTAATAATAACTAAACAAAATTAGCAATTCAGTTCTATTTAGGGTATAGCAAAGCTCGATGTTTTGAAGCTCGATTAAGCTCGAGGTCGATCTTGATTATTTTGAGCTTTTCAGATTAAAATATAATGGTGTATAGTATACAACCAAATTGTTAATTTTGTTTAGTTATTATTAACAACTTGTAATTGTATTTTGTACAACTCATACGAGATTTAGAGTTTATAATATAAAATAACATGAATTATAAATAATTTTAAAAATATTATAAAATATAAATTGTTTAACTAATAATTTTTTTACAAGAAAATACTAATGATATTACAAAATTTACATAAGAATATATAACAGTTTTCAAGTTCAACAATAAGCATGTGATAAATCCTTCAATATTTTGTTTTAATTATCACATATTATAATGAATGCTTTTTCTTTCAATATAAACGATCTCAAAAACGAGTTTGGAATATAGTTGAACTAATATATAGCATGATTTGAAAAATGAAATAGCTATTTATAAATATAATTGGACTGTACTGAAAGAAATATTATTAATTAAAATTTTGTCGAAACCATATTTGATAGTCTTCCTCTGAAACAGAAACAACGTGGTCAGTGACAAACTTTATGCTTGCACTTATATCCGGATGTCTGATCTCCCAGTCTGACAGATATGTTAATACCGAGAATAATCTCTTTCTGTTTAGCTTCGTAATTGTGTTCTATAAATATTTAGTATTACTTTAATACGAATTTATAATAATAATTATATTACTAGAGCGAAGGGTCGAATTTTTTCCAAAGCATTTTCAATTCTTTTATTTTCAAAATTAGTTTTTAAATTTTCTTCCAGTGATAAAAACCTGATTTGAAGATTATAATTTATTTATTATTATTATTATTATTATTATTATTATTATTATTATTATTATTATTATTATTATTTTTATTATTATTTCAAATAATTAAATAATAAAATAAGCCCTTGATGCAATGTATTAATTAAATGAAAAATAATTGATTAGAAAATAATCATTTTCAAGGAAATTGATCAGGAAATTGATTTATTATTTAATTATTATTATTATTATTATTATTATTATTATTATTATTATTATTATTATTAATATACATAGTAACATGTAGAATTTCTTACCAATTTGTGTAAATTATTTTATTTTTAGACTGATCAAGAATTTTAAAGAAGTTCTGATAAGTGTTTTTGCCTCTGAAATTCTTGAGCATTTGATGGAACTCTCCCTTAGTTTGGATGTCTTTGTATTTGTTTGAACAAATGATCAATTTGTATCTGAATTCAAATCATTCACATTACAGAATTATATAAAATTTTCTAAAAATAAAATATACTAAAAGAAAAATCGATTGTGAAGTCACAATAAGAAAAATAGAAAAAAGACAAAATCGGGACAGTGACCAAAAAACATTTTCAAAACTGTTTTTGCTATATATGAGATATTTTGGGTTTCGATCAAACATTTGATTTCATTCTATTCATTTCCATGTTCAGACTTTTCGATTTAGAAGTCCCATAAACATATTAGTTTACTATCAATATCACAATGTACAATATCCGATTAATTACAACTAAAAATTATACTGTAGAATTTTCAAAGATAAATAATATTGAATGTTTGTTGCTACTTAAATGGAATGAAGAACAAATTGAAATTGATAACTATTAGTTAACCAATACAAGATCAGCGCCTGACGCTAATTTACAATTTCTCTATTGGTTTCTTTTCAATAATTATCAGGAAATAATTGTTGTTCTTCTACTAGATATAGCGTTAGGTTTATTGACTACCAACACTGTGTGACTACAACATTTCGGGTTCCGCGAAAAAAAATTATTTTCATGTTCTATTGTTTTGCACTAATTAATTATTATTAGATTTTTGTTCTATATTCAATTATTTGTTTTGTTTTATTGTTTACTTCTTGTCTTTTTCCAACATTCTATTCTTGCTTCAAACTCGCTATCCACAATTAATTAAATTAATTTTGTAATAGTTTTGATTTTTACTGAGACAACTTGAGCAAATTTATATTTATGAATAAAACAAAATGTGTTGTATATTTTGATTCTAACTGAAGCTTTGGAATGACTAGTTTGAATCAGACTAAACGATTGTTTTCTACAAAATTTTTTTTTCATGTAGGGGAAATAATGTCATAATGTTCAATTGTTAGAATACATCTGTCTGCTGTTTGTTTTAATGCTTTCCTTTATCATGCATTAGATTTATTTGTTGCCTACTACAAAGGAAATGGTACCTAAACCGAAATAAATATAAACCGGGAGGAGCTAAATTTGGAATATAAAGAAAATGAAGTAATGCCCCAGTAGCATATGATTTCTTGTTCATGTATGAAAATTTGGAGCAAAAAATTATCTTGTTAAGGATATTAACCGCTTATGACTGAACAATTATGGATAACTTTCTGAAGAAACTTTAAACATTCAATGGAATCTTTACAGTGTATTTTACATGTTTCAAAATAATTTTAAAAACATTATTATACTTTATTACTTACTCTGCCATGTTGCGGACATTGTCCCGTAAATTATTCAACTTGTCGTCAATCATTTGAGTGGACTGGTCGTGATGTTTATACAACATATGTTGCAATTTATCACTGAATTGGTCTTGTGACTGAAGTTTAGTTGATTCTGATATCCTAAAATGTTTGTCCTAAGTTCGAAATTTAATGTAAACTTTTCAACCTTTTCCTGTCAACTGGAAACCTCCCGATTCTCATCAGATGTAGGTTTTTCTTATATTCATAATCATTGTTATCTTTTTCGATTTCTTCACAAACGGACCTCTGGAAAATTGAAAATAATAATAGTTTGATAGAAATAGATTCGACGAAGCTTAAATAGGAATGTTTATCAAATTTGATTTGGTGCTAAAACTAGACTTTCAGCCTAAATTATTTCCGTCATTTAATAGAAAAAGGAGCTTTAGTGGCTGCTGCTATTACGAAACGTAAACTTGGTTTAAACAGTATTGAGAAAGGTTAATAAAAAACTATAACAAATTTCTATTATGGGACCCAAGTAAAAACTTAAGTTTTATGTGAGAATTCAATGTGTATGCAAATGTAGAGTGTAAGAAAAATATTGGATGTCATTGATTTATATGAAATGCACTTGACATGCATGTTACAGCCGTTAACAACGAATAAACACATCTATAATACATGGAAGTTAAACCGATAAAAAATTTACAATATCTCGCAAAAATATTTATATCACAGTGAATATAATAAGTTCACATTTATATTTTACTATGTGATATTTTTGTGATCAGTATATTTTTTTTATCACTTTCTATAATAAATGAGTTTATTCATTGAAAAATTAAAAAAACAGTTGTACTACTTATAACTTACAACTTGTGCAATCATTCGTCTTCTTTGAAGGCCGACTGTAGATTTTGGACGACTAAAAAACGTAAATATTAACACAAATCATATACAATAGAATTACCTAGAACTACTATTTCCTCGATGACTAGATGAAATTTCTTTGACAGATATTTCCTGGGAGCTCGCCTTTGATAATTGTATTGAAGTATTAATATTAATTTCATTTGCTAATAACAATAAAATACATAATAATAATAATAGTAATAATAATAATAATAATAATAATAATAATAATAATAATAATAGTTTTAAAAAAGAGTAGGTGTAAGTTTTCTATTTTATTAAAAGAGTTTTAGATAATGAAAAAAATCTTCTTTAAATCTATAAAAAGTTTTAATTTTAAAAGTTTTTAAATTAGTCTAAAACTATGGTTGGCATATTTTCGGATCTTGTTTTTCGATTTACATGTAACGAGCGTAGTACCACATTCATCGTCCCACAAGACTTCCCCCGCAAGATCATTGAATCCGAAAATTAATATGCAAAATGCTGTGGAAACTTTGAATGATAAATTGTGGATATGTGAATTGCTATTGTTTTCAAACATGATGAATGATTAAATTATTAGGTTAAATAATTTTGTTATTAAATAAAATTTGAAAAATGTTTAAAAAATAATTGATCATTTAAATTAAATTAAATTTTTTTAAAAATAATTATAGTTTTTTATTGATCTATAATATCTATAGTTTTTTTTCTATCCTACCTGTCGAAATATATAGTAAAATGTATGTTGAGGAGCACTTCCTAGTAATTAAATCATTGCCATATATATTTCATTATTTATTGTATAAATAATTTTTGTATTTAGACGCATACTAACTCGAAGATGATGGTTAAACTATCTAAATATATAAAAAAATTTATAAAGAATATTCATTTTAAATTATATTATTTCCATTTCTATTATCATTATAATATATTTTATTTATTTTACTTTCTTTTGTTTTAGACAGCTGATTTGTGCTCGAGATCTTCGTAGCTTGTGTTGAGACTGCAGCACTAATTGTAGCGCGGTGTTTGCTCTGTTGGTCCTAATATATAATGCCATTAAGTTTCATTTCATTAGAAATATATAATACTGATTTCGTAATGTATTTCTCCCAAGCAACTTTTATTTCTTTTTGATTTTTTAATGAGGTTAAGTTATTATTTTCTTTTCTACAAATAAATAAATAATGAAAATAAAAAAATTATATGTTGTTACGGAAAAATGAATTCATGGAAAAAAATATCCCGGCTTTTTAAAATAAAGATTTACTACTTAAATTGGCTATAATTAAAAAAAAATAAAACAAAAGTGTCATTGTTCCCAGAAAAATACCACAACTGCCTCAATGTATTTTTTTTGTACTTTTCATTTTATATAAGTATTATAGTTATAAGTTTTTCAATTGTCAACATAAATCTGAATCCAAACTGTATTTAAGACAAATGAATTTTAAACAATTTAAATATCAAATTAAACTATTAAATAAAATTAAATATTAAAATAAGATATTATATTATTATTATATTTAATTAAGTACATATAATTAATTAAACTATCAGATAAGTAAATAATAAAATAAGCCCTTGCTGCAAAGTAATTATTATATTGATAAAAATAATTCTCTTCAATTATTTGATAATCGAAAACTTTTTCATCAATATAATAATTACTTTTCAGGAAGGCCTTATTGAATTATTTACTTATCTGATATTTTAATTTATGCTGCTATTTAGGAATCACCGTGTTATGGACAACAGTTTTAGTTAGGGTTTCATCCCCCACTCTCTCTGTACCCTGTGCCCTTATTTATATTCCATAATTATTTTATTAATTAATCAATTTCTCATAATAAGTCTCTAAACAACTTACTATGGAAAAAATTGAAAATAAAAAATTCAATCAAAAATATAGAAAAACAATTTTTGATAAGTAATTAAAATTATTAATCAAGAAGAGAAAAAATAAGAAATCAGTCTAGTACTTTACGAATTCTGGAGGAAATAATTTTAAAAGAAAGATCCATAAAACCCAGAAGATTTTCCAATATCGAACAAATCTTTTTATTGTTCACAGAGGTTCGCTTAATAACTCAGGTCATCAAAAGGAAAATTTGAATACTACTGACCGAACAATTTTTAGCATTACAAGCAAAAGTGTTTGTAAGAATTCTGTTAATAATTTCGCTGAAGAGTTTTTGATCAAATACAACAAATCCATAAAAATAAAAAGCATCCTCTTGTCAAAAATAAAAAAACAAATAAGTGACAATATTTATTGTTGTTTTTTAGAATTGTTGTTGAATAATATTATTGGCGTTATAACGTTGATTAACATTTTTGTTTTTGCTTTTTGTAGCAAATCGCTAAATTTATTTAACATAGAAATCACTCAGGTCATCACGACACCATTTTACTGGAGACTCAGCTGGGTCCTGACAAGATTTCTTTCGACACAACTATCATATATCTACACACAAACACAAATAACCCAATCATAAACTTTATAACAACTTATATACTTTCTCTACACATAATTCTGCAATTCACATTATTATAATTTTATAATCAAACAATTACACACCTGTCCCATGAATTCGATCAATCTTTTATTTTATCAATTTTACTTTAAAATTATTATTTCACTTGTAAATTATGCTTTTCGACGCTTTTCTTCCACATTATCCAAATTTTTAAATAAGTTTTAAACTGGAATTTCATTAAATAAATTATATTTCACATCACTTTTTTTTGTTCCTCTCGTACTCACGGAAAGGTGAAATGTGATAAAGCGATTGAAATATCCTCAGATTGTATATTTTTTTTAATTAAAAATGCCCGTAATAAATGATTGTCTCCATAATTTTTGTTCACTCGTATATTTTTCCTTTTAATATTTTTGTGTGTAGTGCATGTGTGTTCGTAATTTATTTTGACATCAAAAATATTTTTTTGTCTCTTGTATGGTAAATTCACTTAATTTATGCCGATGTTATAATTTTTGTTGTTATTTTAAGTATGTCTATATTTTTTCCATTTAAAATTTTTGTTTATTTATAAAAACCCTAATTTATGGGGTGACTGACGATAATTTATGAAAGATGGTGTAAGCTTATTTATCGCATTATTGATTATTAGCCAATAAAAAATCTGCTTTAGTTACATTATTACTGGACTAAAACAGCAATCAAAATTATAACAAATTGAAATAATTTATGATGGTTTTCTAATTTGTATAAATTTTAATTGATATGGCGCAATAAAATTTGTTTTGCTGATTGTGTCCGGAGTTAAATGTATAGGGGGCACTGATTTACACATTTTGTATATTCATATACAATTGCACAGTGAAGCACCTGAAAGGGAAAGTAATTCACAATTTTATTGATTCTATTTTATTAAGTAAATAAAAACTCAATATATTTTTAAAATGGAAATTAAATACCAGAAATGTGTGTAAAAAAAACCGAACTGGAAAAAATGAAATATTTAGAAAAGACAAATTATTTAATAAATTTAATGATAGTGTCATTTTGTCAAAATAATTGATGTCTTTTTTCTTGACTTACTTTCTTACTATAATTATTTTAAACATAAATAAATTGAAAAACACTGATATAAATCACAAAATACATTCTCATTACCTAACATATACAATTTGTTAGTGTTTGATCAGTCCTTGATCGACTATTTAAAATTCTTATTTTATCTGAATATCAATTTTCTTTCATCGAATGCATAATTATTCAATTTTAAAAGAACTTTTTTTGGGTTTTCATGATTGCTTATCATTTTGCAATGGCATTGAGAAATTTTTGTTATTTGACTGTGAATCAGTAATTATATCGATGTTTTGTTTTGTATTCACAAATTTTCGTCACACAGCCTTCTTCAAGTGATTTTTTGCCAGGATGATCTTTTAAAACTTATTGATTTTTCTAAATGTAACTTTTCAAAACTGCATTTGTTTAAATAATTCCTTTTGTTTAAATTATATTAATTAAAATTTTAATCTAATTGCAATCTGTAGTAGTAATCCTGTAATAGGGCGGATAAATATTCTATTCGTTTTAACTTGAGCAAAATGTTTTCCTGAAGTTTTTTTGTTTCTCAAGAGAACGTTATATATATTATACCTAAGACCTAAAAATGTTTTTCTTACAACGTCTTACAATGTCTTACAACGTTTGAATAACAAATATAATGAATGATAATAACGACCTTACGATCCACGAAAGAGTAATCCTAGGCATGTTTTCAACGTTTTCATTAATCATCGCTTCTAATAACCATTGTAATGATGTTAACTGGCGGAAAAAACTGTAACGATAAATTATATTTATTGTCAACTATTATAAATAATTCAAAACCTTTCTTGCTCTATGCTATCTGGATTTAAACTCATTTGTGACGAAGTTCCACCTTCCCTGTATCCATATTCACTCTTAGGTCTAATAAAGGTTTTGCCAGTCAAATTACTTATGTTACTATATATCGGTGTAAATGGTCGAATGTTTAATTTTTTTCGGTTAATTCCAGTTGAAGGTCTGCTAGGATGAAAATTACTATTAAATAAATTTTTTTAAAAACCTAGAGAATTCTCTATTGTCAGACATCTGTAACTCAGATCCAGATTCACTGTCACTATCTTCAATTACTGGTCGAATTTCTGGTGTGTCTTTTATTATTTGTTGCTCTTCTTTGTCATCCGTCATATATTTCTAGAAAAAATAATTTCAGTTTATAATTAATCTAGTTTTAAAAATTAGTTTTTAATAACATCTATTCAATCAAGCCTCAAGTTTATAAAACGTAATGACGACTGGCACATACACGATTATCAAAAAAACTTTTCAAATAATAATTTGTCACTTTTTATTTACTACCCGCACATACCTTTTATTATCTTTTTAAGTTTTTTTAAAAATTTTTTAATCATTTAAAATTATATTTTATTTATTACAATAAATTTTATATGAAATTTCATAAGCATTTATTTAATTTAATTTATTAGTAAAATTTTTAATTTCATTATGCATCGTAATTGACTTTTTATCTGTTAGATAACGAAATTCTCCATAATCTTCAAGAATTTATTGATCTGTTGTCATCTAACAAAAAATGTATAATTAATTTAATAAATGTCAATTTAATTTAATTTTAGTTTAGAAAACTAAATAACATTGAAATTCACAGAAATTCAGATGATTGAAACAAAAACAATGCAGAAAAACAATTAATAACATTTTTATTCATAACGGCGTTAAAGAAATTATTAGCTATGACAACTAAAAGTTGATAACAATAGATGAGTTTGTTTAGCATTTATGTATGAATGAAATATTTTCAATGCTAATTATAAATATTAAGCTTTTTCTGTTATTTTTGTGTTAATTCATTTTCAGTAAGCTCATAAAGGTAGGTGCCAAATTTGCTGTTTGGTGCTATTTGTATATATATCATAGATTATATGACAATATGTAACTGTAGAAAATATGATATTTTTTAAATTAATTTATTCTCATTTTCAAATTCCTTTCCCTCAATTTCTTTTCAGATTATAAATCACTATTTTATTTAAAAATTCGTGAGAGGATATGAAAAACACAAAACTTTACATAGACCAGAAAATCGTTAATTAATTAATTAGAAGAAAATCCCAATAAATAAATAAACTGGAAAGAAAGCAAAACTAAGTTTTTAAATGACGTTACCTTAAAAGTATGACGAATGCTATTTTAAAAAATGAAGATTACAAACAAGATATTATTTATTGTTTTTTCGTGACTGACAATCATAATAGTGTTGGGATAAAACTGTTAGTCGCTTAGACAGATTATTTCAAGAAGCCCTTATGATTAAAAAATTATTTCGTGGAACCCGGGATTATAAACAATAGAATATTCCCAATCTAGGCAATGGATATAAAGAAAAATATTTAATAATATTTTATTATATTATAATAAAATGTAAATATAAAGTTAGTAGAATCTAATGATAGTTCAATCAAATTGTTCCTGTTCTTTCAGTAATAAATTATGATTTTTATTATTGAAATGGATTTTTAATCCAGTCATGGGATCCTTCCATGATAGTGGTTTTTAATGGTAAAATTTCGATCCTGAATTATGTCTTTTACATCAAAACATTATCATTTATTATGCAAAATTTAAAGCAATCTGAGGAGAAAACTAGAAAACGTTCTTTTAAGAAAATGGAGTTTTTATTTATTTTAAGAACACTGAGAGTCAGATATTGAGTAATAATAATTATAGACTTGCAACGTTTGGCACAATAAGTTATAGACATATAATATATAGACAATTTTCTAATTTTCAACAAAATCAGCATCTAAATTTGATCAAATGTCCGAACTTTCATCAATTTTAGCAATTTAGTATAAAATTTTATTAATCATTATTAGTAACATATTAAATTAAAACTATTTAATTGAAACCTATTTCAAATATAAAATTCAATTTAATTTAAATAATTCAATTAATAGTTTAAAAATTTAAATATAATTATTTTTTTTATTATAAGAACTTCTATTAATTTTCACCACTGATTTTTTTCATTTATAAATGACATTATTTTTATTATTGTTATATTACGAATTAAAAAAATTATTTTGCGAATTAGTGAATGATATTATTCGCGCAGAACATTGAATATATTTGTATGTTCTATTGTTTAAATCAGAGGTGTCCAACCTGCGACTCGCGGACTGTATGTAGTCCGACTTGACCATTTATGTCTCAATTTTTAACTCCCGAAAAATGTAAATAGTGTATCTAAATCTAATATGAGGATTCCAAAGTGACTCGCAAGATAAATTATTTGGGTTGGACACCCCTGGTTTAAATGTTAAAAATAAAAATATAAAAATTGATATTTCAACCTTTTGTACTCTGTTGGCAACAATATGTCAACATAATAAATTCCTTTATAACTCCGTTGGCGGCTATAAGTCCGAATAATATAGATTTGTATTTTTATCCTTAAAAGTCTAGATACTTATAAGTGCATGTCTTAACACGTTTTATCCGTTTTGCAAAATCCCTGCTACCAATGGAGTTGCAAAGGAATTTAACATGTAAAAATATTGTCGTCAACGGAATGCAAAGGATTAAGATATTTATAATAGATACAATAAACACAAAAGGGTTAGGGTGAAATAGATCACAAATTCTGTTCTAATCTTTCATGAGATGTCATTTATAATTGTTTTTTGGAAGAAAATAAATGCTGATCTTTTCTATAATGCTTTATCAGTGTCGACCACGTTGATTCAAATCACCGAAATTCAAGTTCTGAATTCATGAATATTTGCAATTTATAAAAAGTTATTATTTTTATTACTAGTTTATTTTCAAGGAGTGTTTCCGACATTTTACAAATCACTAGAAGCACCTCGAATAATACTCATACACTAATAGAGAATCTTAAAAATAGGAAAAAAAATTAAAGTTTTTTATGAAAATATCTTTTTTGAAATTCAAATACAAGCCTTAAAAATTTGTGTGTTTCGCTTATCTAAACGAGAACGTTTTTGTTTATGTTGAATAGCTTGGTACTTATTGTTAGAAGACTGAGGAGACATAATATTTATTATCTAAAACAAGTGAGTAACTCCCAGAAATAAATTATTATATTATAAGTATCTTGAGCATACTATACACATGCATACATAAATCAAACCTTTGACATTCAGACATACATTGCATAATCTTCAGTCATAGAAATTCAACATACACATACATACATATATTATTTAGAATATTCATTATTTACATTTCAACATTTCTAATTTTCCATTTTCCATTCTGAAATTCAATCATGAAACTTCTGTCATGAAGTTTCTTTACTATTTTGCCTGGACCCTTAAATCTATCTTCATTTTTATTAACAACATCTTTTTTACCAACACAACATCTCCAACGTTGAACATTCGGTTTGGTTGATTTTCTTCGGAAAATAGTTCAGTTTCTTTTCTCTCTTGTATCCGTTTTTTTAAACTATGATCTTTCTGATTTACGATTTTCGATAAATAATTGTAGGTCACACGTTTGGTCATTTTCATACTGCTCTCTTGAAATCTTTTTCCCAAAAACAATTTGTGCAGGACTCAACTGAGTAATTTTCTGAATTGTTGCATTCAACATAAATTCAACTTCAGGAAATATTTTGACACAGTCTTTGCACGTTCATTCTTTTAAGGAGATCTGGATAGCATCTCTAATAGTTCTAAATTGGCGTTCAATTTGTCCATTACCAGAATTATGATACGGACTTGAATATATTAGATTAATATCATGTTTATCTGCAAATGCTTTTTATTAAAGCTGACTCAAATGTTTTTCCTGTCACTATGAATACTCTTTGGAGCTCAAATTTCAAAATCCAGTTTTCATTAATTATTGCTATAATTGTCTTATAATCTTGAACAGAAGCTGCACTCAAAGAAATATAATTACTATATTGGTCTATAATTGCCAAAATATATCTTTTTCCACTCCTAAAAGTTTTCATTGAGACACAAAAGTGGATGAAAATTTATTCAAATAAATAAACTCCCTTAGGTGCAATTTGTTTCGGGTAGTCATAGCTTTTCGTTTTTGACAATTTTCGCACGATCCGACTGTTTCTTTAATACATTCTTGCCTGTTTCTCATATCAAATTTCCTAGAAATATATTTGTGAACTTTATGGCAAAGAATTCTATGAGTGTACAAAAATAAACTTTGTTTTTCTTTCGTCTGGAATCCATATTTTACCTTTACCTGAATGAATAATGTCATTACATTCTATAAATTTTATTTCCTTCCTCATTAGAATATCTTTCTTGATATTTTCTATTTCCTTAGAATCTTGTTACCACAGTTTTCCATCTTCCTGACACATGAGTGCTAAAATCTTTGTTTTTAGTTTTCCTATTTTTGGTTCCTCGTGAGTAATTTGACATTGTATGCTCGTATCACATTCAGTTCTCGACAGTGCATGCGCATTAGAATGCGTTTCTCCCTTACGGTATTCCATTTCGATATTTAGAACACTTAATTGATTGATCCATGTTTGAAATTGAAAAGTGATTGGTCTCTTGGTCTTCAACATAAACGTTATTGCCTTATGATCTGTCCTCAATTTAAACCTTTTGCCATATAAATAGTATTTGAAATGTTCTTTAAAATAAATTATGGTTAATAATTGTTTCCGAGTGATACAATAGTCTACTTCGTGTTTATTCATTGCGTGCGAACCATATCCAATTACTCTTTCTTTACTATTTTCATCCAACTGGCATCTGTGTCCAAGATAAATTTCTTTCTAAAATCAGGGAATCTTAAAATTGGAGCTTTTACTAATGCTTTCTTTAATGCTTGAAAAGCGTCTTCACATTCATTTGTCCATAAAATTTGTGTCTGATTTACACCGCACAATTTCTCGAGTGGTTTTGAATTCATACTATAGTTCTTTATAAACCTCCAATAATAATTCGTTAATCCAAGAAAGCTTCGTAATTTTTTAACACATTTTAGGGTTTCAAAATTTCCAATCGCGATTATTTTATTGTCATCAGTATGTATGCCTTCCTCGTTTATCACATGTCCTAAAAATTTTATTTCTTTTTTAATAAACTGACATTTTTCTGGACTTATCTTTAACCCAGAATCACTTATTCTTTGAAATACTTTTCTTATTCTCTTATAATGTTCTTGTAAGGAAGAACAAAATATTAATATGTTGTCAAGATAAACAACAGCTTCTTTACAATTCAATGGTCTTAATACTTTATTCATGAGCTTTTAAAATGTTGCAGGCGCAGCCGCAATCCCAAACGGCATACGGTTAAAACAATATTGAGTATTATTTGTGGAAAATGCTGTTTTTAATCTAGATTCATATTGTAACTCAAATTGGTAATAAGCATTTCCTAAATAATGGTGTTGAAATATTTGGCGCCATACAAAATATCTAACATTTCTTGAGTATTCGGAATGGGAAAAATTAATCTTTATGTCACCGCATTTAATGCTCTGTAATCTAAACAATTCTTTATCTCATCTTTATCTTTCATTTTTACGCAAACTAAAGGTGAGTTCCAGGGCCACTCACACTGACTTATTATTCCGTTTTCCTCCATATTCTTAATATTTTTTAAAATTTTTTGTCAATTAAATGAAATGGCTGGCACCAAGGATTAATATCAATATGTTCATTTTTGTTAATATCTCATCTTTTACTAAATTGGTTTTGCCTACATCATAAATAAGTTTTCATAGTCTTTTATTAATTTATTCAAAGTTACATCTCGATTAATTTGATCATTTTTAAAATTGATTGGTTTTACTTCATCTAACATTAAAATATCTTCTTTTCGCGGGTTCAATACAAGTTTTATATTACAGTAATCTAACAAATTAATTCCTCTTATTAGACTTGGTGATATTTCATTTGCTATGAAGAAATCAACATTATTTTCTTGATTTATAATTTTTATTTTTAACGAAACTTTGCCTAATATTTCTAAGAAGATCTCATTTGCACACTTTAACAATAAATTAGTATTTTCAACTTTTACATTTTAGAGCGCGTTTATTATTTCTTTATTGATGACACTTATTTTAGCTCCCGTATCCAAAAGGCAATTAAATTTCTTAATAATGCTCAATATAATAATGCTGGGCCTACCCCCCATTTTATCATATTTTATTACACTATCATAACCATTATTTAAAGTAGCTCATTTATTATCCATCAATTTATCTATTTTATCTACAGTATCAATATATATATATATATATATATATATATATATATATATATATATATATATATATATATATATATAACATCAAGCATACCAGCATCATCATACAAAATATAATCAAAAAATTCAATTTCATGCAAACAATTACAAACATTATCATACATACAATCATTGATCAAGATATTACATACATTTAGTTTATCGCAACAATCACTTCCTCCTGTGTTGGAGCGTTGCCATTTGGGTATTAGCTGTCGGATATCATATTCTCATCGTTTCCTTGATCTGTAATTGCTGCCATATTCTGTTGATATCTGTAGCTCTGAATTGGATTGAAGCATTGGAATTTTGGATGGCCTGTCTTCTTGCAATGAGAACATTTTATGTTCGGGCATTGGGCTCTTATATGTCCTACTTTTTTGCATCCCAGCATTGTTTTGATAGTATCTTCTATTTGACCGCTCATAAGAATTTGAAAAATCCGATCTGTTTTATGTCGGTAGAACTGAAAGTCGACTAGGTAATCTCCTTTTATCTAGAAATATGTTATTATTTCTAAATGCTTCTCTTCGTGGTAGGGTGTTTTCTCGAAATCTTTGATGTTGTTGTTTTGGTTGTGATTGTCGATATTGTTGAGCTAAATATTTATTTTGATTTTGGTCCACATTTGCATAACTTTTCTTGAATGGCTTCATAGCAACAATATCTTAGTTTTTCATTTCTTTATTAATTTCTTCTATCTTTGTAATAATTTCCTTAATTTTTTTGACATTGGAAATATTTCTCATCTTTTTATATCTTTATCTTCTATTGCATTTTGTAATAAAAAGGCAGTTAATTTCTCTTTCAATTATTCGTGTCTTAAGACATTTTCTGCCAATCGATCAATTGTTCTAAAGAAGTCTTGAATCGATTCATTTCCTTTTTGTATCGAATAGCTTCATTTAAATCTCTTCCTAAATTTGAAGGTTCTTCGAAGGCTTTTCTGCATTTTTCTTCATAACTGCAGATTTTCTTCATTGACTCATTCATATAATTTAGCCGCTTCGGTTGACATGAACGCTCTTATGAACGTTTTTTGCAATTGGGTTGAGGCTTGAGTTAAATCATAAAATCTTCTAATTTCTTCTAAGAAAATTTCCAGGTTGTCTTCACGGAAAAGATTTTCGGTGTTGGAATAAACGCATTCAATTGATTATTTGTTCTGAGTCCTGGCGTGGTCGCCATGTTAGAAGACTTCGGAGACATAATATTTATTATCTAAAACAAGTGAGTAACTCCCAGAAGTAAATTATTATATTATAAGTATCTTGAGCATACTACACACATGGAAATATAAATCACACCTTTGACATTCAGACATACATTACATAATCTTCAGTCATAGAAATTCAACATACACATACATACATATTATATTATTTAGAATATATATTATTTACTGTTATACTACACTTATAAAGTGATAATTTAAGGTTTTCACATAAATCAAGGATTCACACCGAATGGTAGTTCGTGAAGCAAAAAGTATAAAGCTTTCCAAATTGCATAAAATGTTGTTGAAATGTACGCCTAGTCTTTAGTTTCGAAGGAAGACTAGTATTATTACCCCAGTTATCATATTGGTAGTGATCAATGAGACCCTGTATTTATTTATATTTATTTAAAAAATTCGATATAAAAATTATTTTATCATGCTTCAATTTACTTTTTCATTTTCTTTTTTTAGAATATCAAAGAAATGTTGTCCCGTTCGAACGTTGAAAGTGAGCATTCTGAAAGGAATTATCAAATGTCAATAAACATGTAGTAAATATATATCTAAATATATACCTAAATGTAAAATATAAATAGATGATAATTGTTTTGCTTCATACTCAATGAAAACCAATAGAATGCATTAAACTAGAAAAAAATCATGTTGGACTCGAACCAGTGACAAAACGTAACTTAAATGTCGAAGCGTGACATTACTTCAAATGTTTGATGACACGCCATTCTTTTCCCTTGTGGTAAGGATCCACTTTTTGGTAACTTGATACTTTATTTCTAAATTTATTTAAGTTTTCTGTCAGAGAAATAATCAGAGAAATTTTAGGAAAATAGTTAAAAATTGTAAAATTTAATTTTAAAAAACCTTGCAATTTTTGAGTATTATTTTTAAGAAGTAATCAGCATTTTGAATTTATTTTAATTTAATTTTTTGAAAATCCCTTGGCAAAAAGTTGCGGTGAGTGTATTTGGTGGCATGGCAAACTTATTGATTTTCAGTAACCCACTATTTGTTTTTTACACTTGCATAAATTTACTAAGGCAAAATAGCTAACTGCCTAATTAAGTGTGTATATTTTATTATTTTTTAAATTTTCTTTTATTATAGGATTTATTAAATGTACTTTTATGTTAGTGACACATACTTTTATTGCAGGTTAGTTTAATTTATATTACTGAAACTCTAATTTATTGTCATTAATCACCAATTACAGCTTAGGTGTAAAAAATTGTTGAGTTATTATTTGTAATTATTCGGCAGGAACTATTTCTCTGACTCCACACCAACTCAACACAGAAATAATTTTTATTCATGCAAAGGTTTTACAACAATTCACAATTTACAATAATTTTATATTATTAATTTCGTCAATCGGTATTGGCAAATACCCATTTCCCCCGAAAATATTGATTTTGATTTTTATGATTATTTTTCAAATTATGATTTCAATTTTGTGCCTATTTATTATTATTTTTGTAAAATTGTATAACCCCAACAAAATTGTGAAAACCAATATTTGTTGAAAAATAATTATTGATGAAGATTGCGTATAAAATTGTCATTTCTGATACTCGTGGATAAAAAGATTGATTAAGATATCAACAACACGTTTAACAAAACCAATACTAAACAATGAAGTATTGAACGAATATTGACAATATTTATAATGATAAATTTATCTGTAAATTAATTAAACTGCAAAGGAGATATAAAGAAAATTAGTTTTTTACATAAGAGAAAATAAAATGCTGAATAATTAAAGATCTTCATAGTTATAATTCCTATAATTCTTACTACTAAAACTACTACTATTTATTATTACTTTTTAATATTATTATTATTATTATTATTATTATTATTATTATTATTATTATTATTATTATTATTATTATTATTATTATAATAACAATTACAATTCAAGGATATAAAATCAATCAGAACGATGTGTTTTCTCTTATTTGGAAAATTACAACTGCTAAACCGGTTATTAAATATAATTTTATTATTAAAATTTGCTTTATTTGTCTTTATATTTTTTTGTTAAAATTTTTGGTAATAAAATATTTTTAAAATAATTTATGTATGCTAAGTAACAGAGAGTTTTAACAATTGAATTATAATCTAGTATTATTGTGTTGATCACTGTCTTATTGTCTTTAAAAAAGCATATCCTGAATAAAATTTATTTTCGTTTTTGTAACTGCTGTTCGTTTATATATTATGTATATATATATATATATATATATATATATATATATATATATATATATATATATATATATATATATATATATATATATATATATATATATATATATATATATATATATATATATATATATATATATATATATATATATATATATATATAGATATATATATATAGATATAGGTATAGATATATATATATTCAATTCTATTGACTAAATAATAATTATTGACTAATAATAATAATAATAATAATAATAATAATAATAATAATAATAATAATAATAATAATAATAATAATAATAATAATAATAATAATAATAATAATAATAATAATAATAATAATAATAATAATAATAATAATAATATTAATAATAATAATAATAATAATAATAATAATAATAATAATACTAAAATTAATAATAATAATAATAATAATAATAATAATAATAATAATAATAATAATAAAATTAATAATAATAATAAAGTATAAAATGGTTATCCCTTGGTAGCAGCGTAAATTAAGATATCAGATAGGTGAATAATAAAATAAGAGGATTTTTAATACTCGAAACTTTTTTCAATATAATTATTACTTTGCAACAAGGGCTTATTTTATTATTCAATAATCATAATAATAATAATAATAATAATAATAATAATAATAATAATAATAATAATAATAATAATAATAATAATAATAAGCACAACTTTTAAACACTTTTTTTATCCGGAGGTAGTTCTCACTTAAACCTTTGGCTGTGGAAGAAGGATATTAAAATTAAAACTTTTGCCAAATTATTTTATTATTTTTAGTTGTAGAATTGTATTATTTATTTCATAAAAATGCTTCCATAAAAATAGAAAATTATATTTTTGATTAAGATTGGGCAGTGGCGTAGCCAGAAATTTAGGAATTGGGGGTTGGAGTTGAGAAATATTTATTAATATTATGGTCAATCGTTTCAAGCTTGGACGAATGAGGGTGCCAAAGGCGCGAAATAATGACGTCATTCGCTAACTCCATAAAGTACTGTTGAGGATACCTAAATAATAGAGTAAAATAATTAGTAAACATGTAAAATGATTGGCGGAAACAATCATAAGTGATTAAGATGTGGTTCTGAAGCTTAATAAAAAGGGAATGAAAAAGAAATGTCGAATAACGAGAAGGCATAACAGAAAATCAATAAAAACAGACAATTAAATAAAAGGTCATTTATAATTAACAAGAGCAAATTTAGGAAAACAAAAGGAAAATTTGCATGTTATTTCGAAAGCTCTTTCAAGTACGGTAAGAAATGTTGTTTGGGAATCCGGGAAAGGGCACCTCTAAAAAATGATTTATCTGGACAGCTGTCAGTGATTATGGAGGCCCAAAAGGAATTAGCGTTAAAAGATATCAGAAATTCTATTCGACATCAGTAAGTGTTATTGGACGATGGGGCGCAATTGAAATCAAAAACACACAAAAATAAAACAAGAAATTTTGCAGGAGACAAAAAATTACAGAAGACAAAGAAAGATAAGAAAAAAAGAAATTAAAGAGAAATTTGAAACAGAAATAAAGCAAGGTCAAAGCAAAGCAAAGCAACTAAATCAGAGTTACCGATCTCAGAAACCCACCGCAGTAGTCAGGTGATTGTAAAGCCAATTGATCCGAAAAGTGCTATTCTTCCCGAAGGGTCGTAATAAGCACTAATTGTGATTGATTGATAATTCGTTGTGTCATTTTAAAGTGGAGATAAAGTGTATTAATCAATAAAGTTTATATCGTTTGGAGTTCATTACTGTTGTTTAAAAGCACGCTTGGAGTCAGATTTACAATCATTTCTAATGGAATTCACCGACAACCCCAACAGTACGGAGATAACGTATTGGACATCAGAAAAAAATAACCAAAATAAAATTTAACAAAATAAATAATCGCAAGGTACTGAGTGTACAAACTACAGAGTACAGACAGATGTCACAGTATTACATTTACAGTAAATAAAATAAAGGAAAAAAGTGTCTTTTGTTTTTTTCTTATTTAGGTGGATGATTTTATAGGAACTTGACGACAAATATTTGTACATGAAAACTCCAATTGGGGGTTTTAACCACCGAAACTCCCCCCGTGACAACGCCACTGAGATTGGGTAATTTCCAGAGAATTCAACGAAGTCATTCCGCCGTGACCATAAGGTTCACTATCTAATTTAGAAAAGATTAAAATTAACGCCATTTTATAAATGCCATTAAGAGCTTGCAGTTCTTTTTGAACTCTATGATAATTAGTTCATGAATTGTATCCTTTATTCTTTGACACCTCTGAACGAGTCTAATTCGTATTGTATTTCTTATCCCGAAATAATTAAAGACTAACTGCATTTTTCATGAATTTTGCAATACTAGTTATTTTAGTTTAAACATGCAAAACAAGATATCATAAGATTTAATAAGTGGTATTGTTTTTGTGATGTTGTATACATAAAGGTGCCTTGGCAAAATTAAATAGCACAAATATGCAAAATATGTTCAACTAATTTTAATGTCGAGAAATTAGTATCCTTTGTATTAAAATTGCGACCTAATATTATAAATTTATAATGAATTCATATTCAAATTTTTCTCATCATTTATTTACTTTTTCTCATCAAACTGTCTTAAGATAAGAAATTTCTCACATTTACCAATGGATTCAAAAGATTCGTGAAAGATAAATAAATTTTATGCAAATATTTTTCATAACTCACCAAAAATCGATTATTAATAACTATAATAGTAATAATAATAATAATAATAATAATAATAATAATAACAATAATAATAATAATAATAATAATAATAATAATAATAATAATAATAATAATAATAACAATAATAATAATAATATTTTCTACAAAATTTGACTATGAATCAGATTTATGTAAGGTATTCACAAATTTTCAGTACAGACTTTTTCAAGTAATTTGATTCATAGTCTAATTTTGTAGAAAATATTATGTCACTTATAAAGATATCAGAGGTGAAACACAAAAAAGTCCTTATAATAATAATCATAATAATAATAATAATAATAATAATAATAATATTAATAATAATAATAATAATAATAATAATAATAATAATAATAATAATAATAATAATAATAATAAATGTATATTAAAATTATATTCATTTAAAAATTGAATGCACTTTAAATTCGATTTTATTGATTTGATCGATTGCAAATATATATTAATTAATTTATTGATAAATATAAAAAGTTTATTTAGTTGTTAGGGTATTATATAATATTTCAATATATAATCTATATAAATAATTTTAAAGTTAATAAATGTGATATAATACTATTCTTTAAAAATTTTTCACTATTTAATTAAATGGTTCTCGTGAAATTTCAATATCGTCCAACCTTCTTATATTCATATAAAATTCTTCTAAGTTTCCATTATTAAAACTCCATTTAGCACACGAATAATATTGTCTTTCGTGTCATTCCAAGTTAAAGACATAGAAATAATACTCATGAACGTCCATTACGCAGTACTTAAAGAATTCCTCGATTAGTATTAACTCAGGCGAATATGGTGCCAAAGATCCTACTGCACTATTAACTTAATGAAACCGACAATTATTCATAATTTGAATTTTTGTAGGAAGAAACTGTTGAAGCATCATTTCAATAAATGCATCGAAATATAGCATTTTTTAAACAAGTTCCATCCGAATATAGAAGATTTTCATCATTCACTAATATCAACAGCTCTTTCGTTTTATATTCAAGTTTTTAGCAAGTTGTAAACTGGTTGGAAGAAAGAGCATCTTTGATATTAGATTGTGTGTCGCTACTGGTTATAATACATATCAGGTTTTTGAGAATCTTCTTCACTTTTTCAACTGAAGTCATAAAGTGTCCATACTTTTCAAATCATCATTTTGATGTTTAAAAATTAATTTTTTTGTCGAAAAACAAATATCTAAAAGTTCTGATATTTCTCTTGTTAACTTATGATTATATAAAATCGACTGTTACAATTTACCTTATTAAGACTCTGATATATTTTCCATTCAAATTAAGAGTTAATAAATCGAAAATAGAAATTAATATATAATATGATACTTTGTTAATAATATGTGTAAGTTATAAACTTTGTAAATAAGCTTTATATGTATGAATAACCCTGTATAAATTTTATTAATTACACATAAGGCCTTAATTAGAAAAACTATGTTGTAACCAAAACAAAATTGAATGATGGTTCAATGTAAGGCAGCAGTAAATACCTCCTCTCCTCTAGCTACGGCCTTGAATGGACTATTCACTTTTATCACTTAAGCTCTTAAAAACCTTTATTATAGGAGGAAAATGTTTGATTCTCGTTTTAGAAAATTTGAAGATACACCCGATGGGGTAGCAAATTAATAATTCAATAAGCTCCGTTCCCAGTTACAACCCTAACCCAAAATAATTTGTATGAATTGCAATATATTGTAAATAAATATGGCTTACCAACTATTTTATTAATTGCATCGTTTTAATAACAAGTTTATATTAAATATAGTATTTGCATTAATGAAACGAGGAATTATATTGCCATTATAGAATCAAAACTCACTCTGATTTATTTATTTCTTTCTTCAAATTTTTATTTAGCTGTTCCATTTTTTGTGAACACTTTCTTAAACTTTGAGCACTCTAGAAACATAATAAAGAATATTACTAATGAATGTTTTTATGGTAAATTTTTGAACGAATTTTTAATATTATATATTTAACAACCAACCATGGAAGCTCGATTATTTTCAGTATCAATCTGAACAAATTTGTCTTTATTAACTTCGACATCTTCTGGTTTTTTCACCTGTTCTCTGTGATCAGACTAAATTCTATGAATTAACATATCCTGAATATGTATTTACTTACTAAATCAGATATTTCTAAACATTTATCTAATTCAAGTGGATGACCGATACAGATATAAGGTTTCCATAATTTTGAATAGAACCCTTCGAAATTTAACTGATTTTCTCTTCTCGTGTAATTTGCTTTTCGAACCTAATTCTCATTATAAAATACAAACTTATGGTGATCAAATTTTACATCTTCTCTTGTAGGTATTATTGGATTTATAAAATATTCATTTCGAGCCTGAACTTTTACACTTGCATTTGACATTGCCGCAATTTAGAAAAATAATCAGACAAAAATTTATTATTGTGATTTACAATAAAACTTTATTCTCAAAATTGAAATGACCTTTGAATAATAATAATCAATATAGAAAAACAAATGGTTGAAATGAAATTTTTACACATTTGAAAATTTAATATTCAAAAATAAACTTTCGTATTTAAATTTATAGTACACCTAATTCTGTTTTTACACGAATTATTTTTACACGAATTTGAAATAACACGAGTAAATACGAAAAAATATTTCTATTTTTACACGACATAATTTGAAATAACACGAATACAAAAAAAACAAAATTACTTTTTTTACATGAATTATTGGATTTAACACGTTTTTTTTCAATGAATTTTTTTAAAGTAAAAAGAGAGCAACTCACCACGATGACAGTCAACTCACCACGCTAAAATAGCTTGAACTTTACTAGAACAATTTTGTACAAGTAAATTTCAAGCAAGTAAATTTCAAGCATCAGCTGTTTTGTTTTGTTTGTTTACACACAATTTAGTTCCTATTTGACAATTATAATTGAAAGATCGTTAGTTTTTGCTGATTTTTAACAAGTGCTAAGTAAAATAAAGTAGAAGCTCATATAATTTTGGTAGACCAATAACAGGTTAGTTTCAAATATTTAATTTTAGATTTTTGCATTTTTGATTAATAAAATATATTTTGGTAGCCACACCCATGTTACATAATTCTCCTGCATTAAAAATGAGGAAAGCGATCAGCTTAGATACCAAAATCAAAATTTTAGATCAACTTGCAACGGGACAAGGCGCAACGGTTGTGGGAAATAATTTCGGAATCCATGAAGCTACTGTAAGAACAATTAAAAAAAATGAAACTGCAATTAGAGCATCAGTATGTTCTGGAACAAAATTAAGTGCAAAGTCATCATCGTACTACAACAATATTTTTTTATATTATTTAGTCTAATTTTAACTTATTTTTTGAGGTCTAGAACCAATCTATTATTTTTGTACTTGGCCAGTATCTTTTTTTACACGATTTTTTTTTACACGAATTTCTCGGGAACCATTCTATCGTGTAAAAACAGAATTAGGTGTATTTTTTATTTGCTTATCTTTAATTGTAATAGTTTTGAAGTTTTTACAAATAATCAATTGACACAATTCTTTTTATTTAGTAAGAAAAACTAGAAGAATAAGGAAAACGTGAAACTAAGTATCAAGTTTTTATCTTTTGGTAATTTCAAAATAAAATACTATATTAATGAAATATTTGTAGCGTTGAGTATTTAAATTACTTATATTTAAATTGTATTATCAAAGTTCATTATGTTTTAATTTTTATTCTAGTATTCTAAATTTGAATATTTATTATTTATTAGTTCTGGTATTGTCTGTAAACTGTTACCTGATTAAAAGGTTATTTAAAACGATGCTTAAACTAACCTTAATTTATTTAATTTTCTTGCAAATTTGTAAGTATTTTGAATAAATAATATACTAATGTGATTTGGTTTTTCAGTTCATTATGTATATTGTCAAAAATCAGTATTTCATTTCTCAATAAATGATTCTAATGGAAATGTATTAGATTTATCTCAGTTTAAAGGAAAAGTTTTGTTGTTTACCAATGTAGCCAGTGAATGTGGTTATACAGATAGTCATTATAAAATGTTAACGAAACTTAATAGCAAGTATAGTTTTAAAGGCCTGCAGATCTTGGCTTTTCCATGTAATGATTTTGGAAAACAAGAACCTCAAGTATGATATCCATAGAATCCACTTTTTAATATCAAATAGTCATCACATAGAGTAGTGAGGTGGGCTAAAAATAAGTATAATGTCGATTTTCCAATACTACAGAAAATCAGTTTTTATAATACTGGTGAAGAATTGCCAGATGTCTGGCAATATCTGATAGGTAGAATTTTCAATCTTTTGCATGTCTAACTTATTTGAAGATCTTTTATAAAATATGGTCAAATCTGATATTTTTAGAACAGTCCGAAACTCCAAAATGGAATTTTTGGAAATATGTAATTGGAAGAAATGGTCAGCTTATTGATTTCTTGGATCACTTTCAAATGGAAAATGTTATTGAACCGATAATTATCAAAGCTTTAAATGTAAAGGAAGATCTTTAAGGCTTTAAAACCATTTAATTATTTGAAAAATTTAAGTATCGCACGATTAAGAGTTAACATAAGTTTTATAATTTGCCTGGCATGCATTTTATGTTATTAATCTATATCAATTAATTTTTTATGGAAATTCGATTTTAATAAAGATAAAATTGTTCTGTTATTCTATGAATTATTCATACACCCGTAAAGATTTGTATTTAATGAAAAGAGCGAGTAAAATCAAACATTTAATAGATATTCAATGTAGGTAATTTTGGATATATATTAACCATTTTTATTGAATGGGCTGTGAGATTTGAAATAACCAGGAAAATGACATATTTACAACCGTACTAGTGAACACTTTGTGGAGCTGGTGTAGATGAACAATTGCAATACCAGTAAATGGACTTCCTTCTTAATTGTACGATAGATATGAAAAGTGGGGTGTATGCCGAATAGACGTAAAATAATCTTCATTTTTTGATTCGGGGTTGTTTAGTCGGGCAACTGAAGATCGCAATAATATGGATAAATAGGATAAAAATCTATGCTTCGAGTAGTCGTAACTGACTTTATTCTCTTTTTAATAAACAACGTGAGATTATGTCAAACGTCATTTGAGAACTATAGTTTTATGTTGGGCCAGAACACAAACGGCCTTGAAAATTGTTTAAATGTATCAGTAATACAGCTCGAAAATCCAGCACCAAGATAACTTAAAATACAACATCAACTAAACACTCTAAAATTTGAGAGAACATAAATAAATATAAAATCAAAAAATTTATCAAGAACCGCATGAAATTTACATAAAAAATAACATAATAACAAGAAAATTTGACCGAAAACCGACATGTTATATTGTTGGGCCAGAACACAAACGGCCTAGAGAAATGTTTAAATGGATCGGTAACACACATGCAAACATAACAAGCAAATTTAAAATAAACCTATAAAAACACCAATTAAACCCTACCAAATATGAGAAAAAGAGAATTAAATATAAAATAATAAACATAAAAATAAATTAAAATAATAACAAAATGCAACAAGATCCGCACGATACAAACACAAATATAACACGAAAACCCAACAAATTCGACAAAAATTGATAAATTAATAAAAGTTCATGAAAATGAAACTTAAATCAAAAAATTTGAATTAGAAATAATTCAATAAAAATTCTAAATGAAAAATTATTAAAATAAATTGAAAAATAATAAAATTAAAGATTAGAATACACTAGAAATAACAAGGTCGAATTTTGTTTTACTACATCAAATTTAACACGCGAGGTTAGGGACAGAAAATAGGTATAAATACCGATTCATTTTCACACTAAATTTAACCATTTTACCAATTTTGGAAACGAAATCTAGTTATTTTAAAAACTATTTTTGTTTGAAAATCTATACTGAAACTTTCAATTTTAGGTGAGAAATAGTTTTATTTGGAGCTCTCTCTCCACGTCACATCCTCGCAACCTCGGTAGAGCTCTGCTTGGGTGTCGGCGTGGGGAGAGATGCAATTTTATGTTTTTATGAATTTATTTGTTGGTAAAGTAATTTTGTATTTTGTCTTTAATATGATAATAAATATTTATATTATTCATAAATTGTTTTATATATTTAATAAACTAAATTAATCTGTCGAAATTTTTCCGGCCCACAGCCAAGACAAATCGCAAGTTATTAAAATATACACAGTGCAGAGTCGTGTAAGTGCGTGGAAAATCGCCAATGATATGTACCCGTGAAGACCCAGCGTGCGGAACGCAGGGGTCGTAACGTCACTATTATCCGTATAGAAGAAACGAGAAATAAGGAAGAAGTCATTTGGCTGCTTCCTCGTTTCTCATTTCTGTAAAATCAACCTAAATTATATTACACACGGCTCAAAATCATCACACCGAGTAGTCCAGTGGGCACTCATTAAATATAATATGAACACAATATGCGCCTAAGGCTTATTAAAGGGTGAGGGTACGGGGAATAAATCAATACAAATTCATTGATTAAAAATAAAGTAATTCATTGATTAAAAATAAAGTAATTCATTGATTAAAAATAAAGTAATTCATTGATTAAAAATAAAGTAGTTCATTGATTAAAAATAAAGTAATGAAGAAATTCATTGATTAAAAATTAAATTAATTAGTTGATTAAAGGAAAAATAAATTAATTAATCTGTTAACGGAAAGTAAGTACAAATCCGTTGCTTAAAAATAAATTGACAATTCATTCACACGAGATCATTGCTATAAAAATTAAAATCATTGTTGTAAAGAATATTAATATCATCGTAAAAGGAAAAATGAAATCGATGTTAACATCAAATCGTTGATTAATTCGTCATAAAACAAAATAAAATTGACTTAATAAATTTAACTTGGCGATAACGTTTAATTTAAAAATTTTTATAAAGCTTAAACTACGGATAAAAAACCCAAACAAATTAATACAACTAGTGCTCTAGAAAATCGATGTAAAAATCAAAATGACCATAAAAATTTATGATGATAAATCAATTGACATAGAAAGGAATGACCACAAAATTATATTAATTCTACATAAAAGGAACAATCACGGAGTTACGTTAGCATCACACAAGCTGAAACTACAAGCAAGGCTTACCGACGGCAGCGAATTAAATTAACTCCAACAATGTGGTTCAAATATCCCGTAAAAATGCTGAATAGAAAATTCCAATAATATAGAAACAAAAATTCCAAACGCATTCGATTGCACAAATGTGCCGAGAGAGAGTCCACTCCGAAATCCGCTGTAGAGTCAAGTATTTTCTCTAAAAACGTTGATAAAAGGTATCCAAATTAGCTAAAATATTAACTTACCAAAATCGATTCGACATAGTAGTGAAACTAAATTTCGGTGAATATATCTAAGACAAATCGATAAATTCAGTAAATAAAGTACAAATAATGTAAACATAGGATACAAACTTACCCGAATTTAATTATCGCCGTTCATTTGTAAATACCGAGAGTCTTATCAAATCGACAAATTAATCTACAACTAAGATCAACAAATCTACCGGAAATCGACAATCCAAGATCGTTTATCGACTTAATATAAAAAAAATAGATCCATGCGCCATTACAACAGACATACACGCGTCAACATCCAACCATGGCATTATCGATTACCAAATTTTCTCATAACATAGATTTTTTTGGTCATAAAGGGTTCATCCAAAGAGCCGAACTCGTAAGGTGACATTTCATAACTTCCCTTGATTAATTAATCTTCCTAACATTAGAAACTTTGGTTAATAACCATCATAGTCGTCATCCTTAAAGGACTATCAATTAAAGTTAGTTAATTAACAATTGTACCCTACCATACTAAACGTCGAGCCGGTAGATTGTGAATAAACTTCTATTAAAACCTTAAATGTCCATCACCCTATTGGTTGTAGTAACGGAGTGTCGCTGTATTTAAAAATTATTATAACCATTATAAAGAGGAAATATAGGAGAGTCATGAGCTAGGATAGTTAACTAAATATGTTATTTCATAAACTTATAGAGAAAACAGTCGTACTTATTCCATTTGAAGCACGCAGTAATAATTAAAGCCTTAACGGAATCTGATAAGGTTTAGGTTTCGATAATTCAAATTGCAATAACACATTTATTATTTAATCGATTATTAAAATCAAGCGGACGATTTAAATAAATTAACTTTCACTCCTTTACACGCAACTATCTGACCATGACGATATTTCAGAAGAAGACATGCCGCTCGATTGGACCTCTACTCAGGTGACCGACGAACAGTGTCAGAAGAGAGCACAGCCAACAAAAGAAACTATCAAGGAGCTTCAACCAAGGTGGCCATATCCCACCACTTGGCGGCTGTTAGGCTTCGAAAGGGATCCTTGTTGGTCCAATGGACAGCGGTACCCTGCCGAAGAAACCCTCGAACACGCGCGGAACCTCCTCACCCAATGGGAAAGGGTGCAGGAGCAAGTGGACCTGAATGTGGTCAAAGCGAGGATGTACCTCGCGAATGTCGAAGAGGACATCCTCGCCGGGCGTATTGCAGAGGCCCATCCACCTCGCCCGATCCGCGATCCCCGACGGCCATTCCCAGTTTCGCCTCGGAAGAAGGGCTTGAAGAGACAATTCATCGACGAACCCTAATTTCTCGAACCAATGACATGAACAACAAGTCGTGTATTAATGTGATTAAGTTTTAAAAGAAATCTTCGTTAATTGTCGTTCGCTTTAATCCTTTGCATGAATAGATCCATTTTGATAATTATGTTTGCAATAATCATAACTACTAATTATGTAAATCCGTAAAGAAATTTAAAGATTTGTGTTCATTATAGCAATGACAACTACCCAAATCCTACAAACTGAATTGGATCACGCAAGGAGCGCAAATGCGGACCTCCTTAACCAAATACTCCAGATGACGCGTGAAGTGCAACAAATCAAAGCAACCTGGTCAGACCCGAAGAAGATGAAAACTCTGTATCTCAGGCTAACAGCAGCGCAAAAAGGTTGGGCAGAGGAGCGACAGCTCAATCAGAGCCTGCGCACTCAGATCAGGGGATTAGAGGTCGCCCTAGCAATTTGTCGTGAAGGGGAAGCGGTAACGTACCCGCTAGTCTTCGCCCCGTCACAGATACCATGTAGAGATTCCCACAGCATCGTGACTCAACCTACGAACCAATCCGCCACCCCATCAAGTAATCGTCGGCCAGGGCGCAAGGAGCGTGCCCGACGTCGAGCAGCCCGACCACCAAGCTCATCACACTGAGTTCACGAACATCACATGTTTCCCTTGTTGATTTGAATAAATAAGTTACATTCACTGTTAATTTAATTCCGAGTTGCGACTTGCATACAATCGCCTTCATGAATATTCGTATTACGTTCTCAAATCATCGTTCCTTCTCCAACAGTCACCATAAACCTGATCTTGAACTTTTTACACGAGGGACAGAGCAAAGCGAGCATAGGTCTTCTATCGACAGCTCGTGAACCCGAGGGTTGTCCGGGCAATTACAGTATTAGTAATGATGCTCACTTTTTGCGGACAATCCACCCACTCAAACACATTTCCAACGTTGCCTAGCAACGGGTGCCGAGTGGTAGTTGAAGTAACATTTTGTATGGCGTTACTGGGGTAACCACAGGCTAATTCAAACAAACAACGAAACCCAGTAGCCCACCAATATAAAAGTAAAAATTAATGAACTAAATGAGTAAAAATAAAGTATTTTTGGTTGATAAATCCAATTGTTGGCCACCACACAATTTTGTTTGAATGAATCGGTAACAGCGCGCAGATTTAAAATCAGACCCATAAAACATCAATTAACCATGCTAAAATACGAGAAAGAAACAATTAAAATATAAAATCGAAAAACATTAAAATAATAACAAAGTGCAACAAGACCCACACGAAACAAACACAGAAATAACATGAGAACACGAAAATTTTGCCAAAATTTGACATTCACAAAAAAACGAAAGCCCACGAAAGTTGGAACTAAAATTAAATAATTTGAATTGGAAACAATTCAATTAAAAGTCAAAAAATATAATTGTCAAATTAAATCATAAAAATAATAAAATTAGAATATACCAGAAAATCACAAGGTCAAATTTTGTTTTACCACATCAAATTTAACACGCAAGGTTAGGGTCGTACAATAGGTATATAAATATCGATTCATTTTCACAGAACTTTAATCAGTTTTTCTAACTAAAAATCTCGAATACTCGTCTTACAGAACAATTTATTTCTACGATTTACGATGTAAGTGAAAGAATATCCGAGAACTTTCTCCACGTCGCGCACAAACAACCTCTTATAAGCTCTGTTTGGGCGTCGGCGTGGGGAAAGATTTGTAATGAGAGCTGATGATGTTGTCATGCCAATTATGTTCAAAATGTATTATTCGAATTATGTTCAAAAATGTATTATGCCAATTATGTTCAAATAAAACCTTAAACAAAATGAATTATGTCGAAATTTTTCCGGCCCACAGCCGATACACCACCACAAGATAGCAAAATCGACATACCCCAACCGAACTGTGTAAGTGAGGTGTAAGTCCGCCAATAAATTGTGCCCTTGAAGGCTACGGCGTGAGAACGCAGGAGCTGGAACATCAATATTATTTCTTATAGGGAAAAGTGGGTTGAAGAAGGAGTAGTCTTTTGGGTAGTCCATCATCACCCCGTTCCTGAAAACTCGACCTGACTTATGAAGAGACAAATCGGCTTAAAATCGAAACACTGAGTAGTCCAGTGGGCACTCATAAACTCTTAATATCGACACAATTTAACCTAAGGTCAAATAAGGGAAGGTGACGGGGATTTAACTCATGAAAATCATTGCTATGCCAATAATTGCGATGACGAAAAAATAATAATAACATGACCAAAATTAATCCTAATTAAAAATCAGTTTTTTGATCTTTGACAACTTCGGTAAATTCACAAAGTCACGATACAGAATCCACCCAACCGTAGGAGTAAGTTGACGGTCAAACTTCCAAATTATGTTTGTTACTAAGTGGTAGTCAATTAATCAAAAAAATTAACACGCACCCAAAAATTTCTATCATTAAAAAGACATGCAAAATTTCAAGGGACTTTAACGTTTCAGTGACACAGTTGTTAAAGTATTTATTTAACTCTTGTAAAGGGACAATTGAACGACATGATTTATAAAATACATATTTAGAATGAAACATTAAAATTCCGAAAATATGTTGGCGTACTGGGTAGAATTAATTTTTTGTTTTAACCTACTCTCACTTATTTTTATCTATCCCCTCAACCAACTCTTGCTTCTACTAGGGTAATTCCTATCTCTCCCAGACGCCCCACAATTTGTACATTACCACTGTATACCCATGATCAAGCCCGTGTTGGTACTGTATACAGCAGCCGAGAGTCCACAAGCAGGTGAGCCCCGTTTCCAAGACTACTCCTTGTGATAATCTCGCTTTCGGGTTCCTGACGGCCGATAGAAGGACTTACGTCTATTTCATTTATCTATTTCTCTCGATATTGGCACACGCTTTCCCATCTGTTACTATCGATTTCATGTATACATCCGAATCAGAATTCCCTTAAAGTCTCATTTAATTCATTGGTAAGTATTCGTACACATTTACTGCCGGAAATATACTCCTTTGCGACCTGGCTACTTAATTATCTTTTACTAGTTAAATTTAGCTAGCATTAATTTTAAATATTTAATAAATTAATTTTAATTACTGAAATATAGGAAATTTTCCAAAGGAAAGATTGGATTAGTAACTTTTGAAAATTTAGATCCTTAAATTATCTAAAATTTCCGATTTTACTTCCGAATTAATTATTAAAATACGAAACAATGTTGTTAACCTCGAATTTTGTTTTAATTTGAAAAATCTTTTCCTTAAATAACCGGCGAAAATTTAAATTCTTATGTAAATAATTGTAATCGCTGTTAAATCAGTTGTTTTTAAGTTCAAGAAGGTCTCCTGGTTGTTTTTAAAGGAAAATAAAGTCCTCTTCAGATTTGTATTTTTCTTTTTATTTATACTTATTCTTTCATTACTCAATATACTCTTTATAAAGGCTTAAAAATTACTTTTACGATAATTATAATTGTTTCATTTTTCAATATTTTAAATTAAATAAAGTTTTCCAATCATACTTTTCGCATGCATCAAACTTCACCAATCTTACTTTGTACTCAGGCAAGACTTCATACATCCCTTTCTCATTTATTTATAGAAATATCAAAATTTATTAGAAAATTAACCATAATTATAAAAACTCGATTTTTCAATTACAACGTTTACAAAAGGAAAAACAATAAAAAATAAAATAAAATATAATCAAGTCATAAATTTATTTTTTCATTTTTATTTTAATTGATAAAATAAAATTCCGTTTCTAACAAAATCAGCTTTCATTCGTCGATGTCGACGGGGAATCTCCGTTTTCGGCTAGAATTTAATTCGCTGGATCCGACTTGGGGAACCGAGTGGCAGAGCTCGTCCCCCAAATCGTCCGTCCAATAGCTGATAGAAGTTGAGGACTTTCGATTTTCGTCGGCCACCGATGTGGGAATTGAGATGAGAGGTGTATTTATCTGAATTCGTAGTTCATCCGTTTCATCGACACTGATTAGGGTTGCATTTTCTTCGGATTTCGCTGTTGTCTGCGGATTTTTGTCCGATTTGACGAATTGTGGATGTTGCTCAGCGACTAGCATTGCTGCTTCTTCCAGCACCTGCGCTGCGTTGCTCAACAATGTTAATCCCTCGGCTCGGCGTCGCTCACGACGGCGGCGATTTTTACTGGGATGATGTTTCTTGCTGGTCTTGGATGTTTGAGCTGGACCAGCTTGAGTTGCTTCAGGGAGATGGTTCGCGGGGATCAGGTTTAATTTCACTGCCAGATCCCGACCCGCTAACCGTTTCGTAAGTTCAACTTCGGTGAACGAAGCTACCAAGACAGCGCTTTGATCATTGATGATAATTCCTTGCGCGCGATTTTCCGCAAATGAATCTTCTCGGCATCTAGACAGCCGGTGGATTTTATCCTGAAGGATTTTGACCGCTTCGGGAGCGAACCACGTGCCGAGCGTGCGTTTGTGCTCCGCGAACAGTTTATTATATTTCTGCTGGCATGAACTATGATCCATCTGGGTAGGCATAGTAGTTGATTTTGAAGATATTCTGGGGATTTTATATTCTGGCTGCATTTGTAGAAATTTTTCGAGGTTATTGGGAAACTTTTCGGAGAAGAATGTGCTGGAAAAATCGTTAGAAGCTAAACGACGAAGAGTTTCTTTCATCAATGGTTCATAATGATATTAAATTAAATAAAACAGTTATTTATAGATATATTAAAATTAATAATCAGAACAATCCTCAAGCATTATCGTTTTTATTTATTCATAGTTTTCTATTGATTACTACAACGTGTTATTAACGTTAAATTGGATCCAGTATGAAAATTCTGTTGTAGAAAATGAAAAATCCTGATGCTCCAGTTATTTATTGATTTGAAAAATTTAGGTTGATAGTGTATTAAAGAAGATTTTTCATAAAAATATCATTTATACAAAAGGAAAATTTAATTTCACAATTTCATTCGTTTGCTTCTGCTAGCTTAACCCTAGTCGTCCCCATTCGTATAAAATTCGACAGGATTTAAAAACGTTTTACAATCCTACTTAAACTATGTCGATCTTCCCGAATATTTATTTTTACCGTTCCGACCAACATTGAAATGGCCGCCCTGGTGAAGTACAACGGAGTCCTACCCCGCGATCAGTGTAACGAGACCTGACCGGACTAGGCAGACACCGAAGGGTGGTTGGCGACAAGGCAGCACATCAACATTCCCCAAATTAACGGTAAAAATTGAATACTGCCGAGCCATCTTCCACGACATTGAGATATGCATAAATAATTTAAATTAGGGGGACCTGTCGCGGATACTAAAAAGTATCGCGACCATCCATGATCAAAAAACAATTAAACCGAAACTTCAAAATATATTTAACATAAAAATCAACGAAAATACTTACAGCTAAAGTTTAAAATAATTTCAAATTTCAAAAAATTTATAGGTTTTAAAGGTTAAAAATGGTTAAATATTATGAAAATGGCTATTGTATTTATACTGTTTTCGTGCGTGTGTGCGACCAATCAGAGTATTTTGAGCCTTTTCGGCTATTTTTCGATGGTTTTTATTGTTTTAATTTTATTTTAAATATTTTATTTTTCTCCTTATTTTTCTCTATTTTTTGATATTATTTTCTCAATATTTCGTAAATTTTTACTTTTTATTGTTTAACCATTCTTTTTGATTGTTTCTCTTTTTACCCTTTGATATTTAAATTTTTGGTCGCCGCTTCCGCCTATGTATTTTTTAAACTCTCTTTTGCAAGGTTTTGGCGGTTTTATATTTTTACTTTATTTTTCTATGTATATTGCGTGCGAAATTTATTAATTATTTGTTTTACTTAATTATGTTATTTTTTTTTGTTTTATTTAATGTTTTTATTATATTTTTAATTTCTGTTTGCGGTGCGTGCTTGTGTTATAATAGCCATTCTCATAATTTTTCAACATGACTTTTCATAGTCGTTTTATTTTGTTTTAATGATGGCTTATAGCCCAACAAATAGATAAATATTATAAAATGTATTGTGCATTAAGATTAACCTAAAAGTGGGTATACCAAATCATAACAGTGTATGGTACCGAAACCCAGGCGCTCAAGTATTAAATTTCAAATTTCTCACCTGAAAACCACCCCAAAGGTTAACTAGGTCAAGAAATAAAAGTAAAAATGCATCAAATATAATTGCATGTCGACATCCATCAAGGAAATACTGCAAATGATAAACAAATGAAGAAAGAATGTCATATTGAACGATTTTTCCAAGTAAATCCACGGGAACCAATACGGGAGTGATCAACTGATGGCATAGCGTAAAATGATGTTGAATGACGGATGCGAGGGGAGCACGCCTCTGCCAGTCGGGGATGCGAAACTGAAAGTTAATAATTCGTCAATATGATAAAAAAGAAAATTGACTTACGCCCTAAGGCAGTCGATAAGAACAATCCGATACAGTTGTGTCTACTCCAGATAAATGATAGTGATGTCCCCGCAAGCTACTAAAATAATTATCATTAAATAACAAAATCGCAGACAATTACCAAAAGATAGAATTTTGTCGAAAATAAGTCTATAGCAGAAACATTAGAATAATCTATCGAGATAAATAGCCTAATCGACAAACAGTTGACCTGACATTTCCAAAATTTTATGTCAAGGAAAAATGAGCCATCACCAACAGACGAATGCGCACACATGTCACTGGGAAGGAAGAAAACACCCACCACACGACCTTTCACAGAAACAGTGTGTATGTCACCGGAATTGCAATCACGACTGACACATGGACTGACATGGACTGTCTGACATGGACTTACACACTCGCACGGATATAAGTAGTATATCCACTGAGAAAATTTCATTTTCTATTGAAATGTCAAGAAATCTGAATAACGGCTCACCAAGAGACAAGACGAATGAGATCATTATGTAAGAAAAGGAGAAAGTACGAGATGGTAAGCTTAGCAATTATATTTTTCTATATCTTTTCTATGGTTATGTATACAAAGAAAAGAGAACTCTTCCCAAAACAACTGATAACGTCTCTAAGATCGCTTATGTTACCACCTTGTGTTGCCGAAACAACCAAATTTCCATTTCAAGTTCAGTAATAGTAAACTGATTCCCTTTCGCTTCAGAAGGCAAATGAGTCAAATATAAGCACTATTGCTAATGTCTATCACCTTCATCTGATAACTGAGTTACCAGTTCGCTTAGGACCGACTAACCCATGTTCAAATACTGTTCACATGGAACCCTTCTCCACTTCAGTCTTCAAGGATCTCACTTGAATAATTGCTACTACTACCAAGATCTGTACCCGTGACCGCTCCACTCTGACTCACGCCAGTAGCTTCTTAGCAACCACGGCACCCTCCTACACGACATCGCATACTCGTTATAAATAACTTACGACATCGATTCGGTATAGGTCCAACGCTACAGCGCCATCCATTTTCAGGGCTGGTTGATTCGGCAGGTGAGTTGTTACACACTCCTTAGCGGGTGACGACTTCCATGTCCACCGTCCTGCTGTCTTTATCAAACAACACCTTTTGTGGGTTCTCATGAGCGTTATGTTAGGCACCTTAACCAAATGTTTGGTTCATCCCACATCGCCAGTTCTGCTTACCAAAAATGGCCCACTAAACATTTGTATTCGAGGTACATCTTCAATGAAGAAAGACACACTTCGAACCCATTTAAAGTTTGAGAATAAGTTGAGAACATTTCGTCCCCAATACTTCTAATCATTCGCTTTACCAGGTTAAACTACAATCACAAATGTCAGCTATCCTGAGGGAAACTTCGGAGGGAACCAGCTACTAGATGGTTCGATTAGTCTTTCGCCCCTATACTCATGTCCGACGATCGATTTGCACGTCAGAACCGCTGCGGTCCTCCACCAGAGTTTCCCCTGGCTTCAACCTGCACAAGCATAGTTCACCATCTTTCGGGTCTCTACATGATCGCTCAAACTCCGCCCAGATGCGAACATCTTTAGACGGGTTGATGTTGCACTCTGTGTTGCCACGAGGTCACATCTCAGTTTACAAAAGTAAACCTTTACATTAATTACGCCATGGGGTTTCGTAAAGCCCTTTGACTCGCGATCATATAAAACTCCTTGGTCCGTGTTTCAAGACGGGACGAGTAAGTAACCTACATACACTGCAGACTTTAGATTATCAATTCAATTAAGAAAAACAATAAATTATCATAATTATCAAATAAATAGAATGAAATTCGAGCGTTAAATTTTTCAATTTTTCCTTTGAAAGAAGATAACACCTGACACTCTCCTTGCGGGAAAAACATGAATATCCAAGCTGTTAACAAAATTGGCCACATTAAGTTCCCAAATATCAATTCCAACAAATAAATTTCAAATAATTCCCAACAAATCTCCAATAGTCCTCACTGAATTCAAGTAATTCCTATACGCGTCCCGAATCATCGCACGATTCCCCACACATTCGGCCGCCAGATGTAGGCAGACGATGTGGGACGCGGGTTCTCAATATCCCCAGTAAGAGAAACCAGATCAGGCAATCAAGGAGATTCAGGGGAGGTAGAACTTCATTTCATAGCTATAAAGAGGGAGCCCGGCCGTAACCCGGCCCGGGAAATCCGAGGCCAAGTCGAGTTTCTGTTGGCTCGCCTCAAAGAACACCAGAGAGAGACCAATCGACAAGTGGAGAAAGCCAGGCAGTACCTGGTGCAAGTAAATGTGGCTATCGTGGCGGGCAAAATACCCAGTACGGATGGGTACGCCTCCCGATACAACGTGTCGTACGAGCTACACGATCAGAAATTGCCTGAACGGACTGCAGCTATGAATGTGGTAATACCGCAAAAGATTCTTCCCCGAGAGCTACGGGATGAGGGGAGATACTCGGACAATCACCGCGATCACCCATATGCTCGCGAACGCCCGAGCCAGAGATACACTCAAAGTTATTCCGAATCTACATGTCGGTGATTGTCGTATAATAAATACTTAGGAAATAGTTTTTCTGTTTTATTTTGTTGTTAACCCTTAAGGAAATAAATAAGAAAACACCACAACCGCCTGATAGCAAACCTTAGCACAACCTATAAACAATAAATTGATAAAATTTGGTAAGAGAACATAAATTTGAGGTGTTTTTATCATTGCAGATATGAGTTCATGCCAAGTCTTACAACGGAAGCTCAACAAGGTCCGTACAGCCAATAAATGACTGCAACAACCGCTCATCCAAGTAAATAGAGAAATATAACAGGTCAAAGCGACCTGGATCGAACCAGGAAAGGCAAAGGCAATTTATCAGAAAATGACCGTAGCACTACGGGGGTGGGCCGAGGAGAAGCAGCTCACCCAGTCGCAGAAAATTCAAATAAGCGGCCTTGAGGTAGCGTTATCGGCATGCCAAGAGGGCAACGCGGTAACCTACCCTCTATTGTTTGCGCCAGCCCAACTGGCCTATCGAGCAGCGACTGATGTCTCGAAGCCCGCAAGTAGGCCTATCAAACATCGCCCCGGAAAAGTAGACCGAGCCAAACGACGGGCCGGAAAGATGAAAGACTAATAAACATAAACTGATATCTAATAAATGTTTTATCTAGATTGATTTGATCTTTCGAATTAAATTTAATGAGTCTGGAGTTTAATTTAAGTGAATCGTGAGTGGTTCGGCGAACGATTCCAAATGAATGTAGAATTAACTATGCAAGCAAGGGACCAGAATGCACACATGAACCTCCTATCGGTAGTGCGTTGAACCCATCCTGAGTTCGGGCCAGAGTAGTTCTCTCGCAGCGCTCACCTTTGGCGATCTCGGAACCAATGGTTACATTACCAACGTTGCCTAGCGACGGGTAACCACTGGGGGCAAAGAAAAGTTGTATTTGGGGTCAAGGTTATACAAACCATAAACCCCACACAATTATAAATTTTAAAAATAAATAGCCAATTTAAATTAAAATAATAATTTAATTTAGATAAGGTCAAATTATAGGTATATATACTGATGTGTTTTCACAAATTTTCAGACAAAGTTGACAGAGACAAAACCACAGATTGTGTGCAGACAGAGAGACAAAAATTGACAGGGTGTGTGCAGAAAGATAGACAGACGAATTGAAAAAACGGAGTGCAGAAACTTGACAGATTTTGCAGATGGTCAGACTGATTTTAGTATGTAGATGTCAATTTGTGGTCTTACTTTCCAGTAGTATTTTTCAATTGCTTGTAGTTATGAAATTTTATGATGAAAATATGAAATGAAGAATTTTAATGAATAATATACGTTTATGCATCGAAGCTTTTATCCAACTTATATAGTAAAATTTATTTATTTTTCGGCCCACAGCCAAAACATATTGCAAGGCAGTAAAATCAAACACCTTATCGAACTGTGTAAGTGCGGTTCATCCGAGAATAGCTCTTGCCCGTGAGAGACCTCGCCGTGCGTAACGACGGGCTCGAAAGTCAAATTATTGAACTAAATATCGAAAGAAGTAGCTCAAGAGCGGGTCTTTTAGTTCAGTTTTCTTGCAATCAATTTCGATAAAATCGACATAAAATTTTAAACGACAATCCGCTCAAAACCACTAACACCGAGTAGTCCAGTGGGCACTCATTAAATAAAATGTGAACACAAATAGATCATAAATCCAAAGATATGGAAAGAGTAGCCGGGAAAATGGCGAAATCGTTGCAACAGTTAAAATGAATAGCCATCGGAAAAAGATTAATCCGAACGACTAAAATCATGAAAAAGAATATTTTAAATAATATATAAGAACTAAACAAATTATTTTGAGTAGAGACGGAAAATATTGGCGGAACACTGCGCAAATTTTCGGAAATAATTAAAATATTTATCATAAAACTGTAAAATATGCGCGAAACGCTGCTCAAATTTTCCGAATTAATCAAAATACTCTATCGAAAATTATAAAATAAAAGTGGAGCAGGACTCAATTGTTTGTTTAATATTCAGATAAAACTGTAAAATAAGGGCAGAACGCTGCTAAAAATTTTCGAAATAAAAAAAAACGTTATCGAAAACTGTAAAATAAGGATGGAGTACGGTTAAATTTTTATAAAAGTAAAATATTTTCATAAAGCTGAGGAATAAGGACGGATCCCTACTAAAAATTTAATAATAACAATGATAATAGTAAGGATAATGGTAATAATAATAATAATAATAATAATAATAATAATAATAATAATAATAATAATAATAATAATAATAATAATAATAATAATAATAATAATAATAATAATAATAATAATAATAATAATAATAATAAATATAATGGTAATAGTAGTAATAAGAATAATAATAATAGTAATAGCAGTGACAATGGATTAGAATAATACATATAATAGTAGCAATGATAATGCTAGTGACAATAATAGTAGACATAGTAGTTAAAATAGGGATAAGGGTAAGGGAGATACTGTGGATATTTAACATGACGAATGGTGTATAGACCATAGTAAAATCAATAATACGGACAACAACAAGGATGACTATAGGAATAGACATAATGATGAATGATATAACAGTATGGATTAACATTTGAAGGAGATAGTAGAATAATGGGACCTAAAAATCGAAACCGATCACAGGCCTTCTTTCGGCAGCTCGTTGGACCCATGGATCGTTCGGTCAATTATAGCATTAGTAATAGCGCTCACTTTTTGCGGACGATCCACGCACTCAAACACAGTTCCAACGTTGCTTAGCAACGGGTCCCGAGTGGTAAGCGAAAATATTTGTATGGGGTTGTCTGGGTAACAACCATGTAATTTCAAAATATCAACACCCAAAAACCCACCAGTTTTACCGTTGAAGGAAATTATTTCAAGCCTTATTAAGAAGTTGGGATAAATAATAATTTTTGTAGGAAAATGTGATGAGTTGAAATTACCGCGAATATTGGATAAATGGGCTATGGGTGAAAGATTCCCGAAGATCTAAAAAATTAAAATGATAAAAACAAAGAATGGAATTTTTGTGATTGAAAATTATTGTCGAATTGAATTCTAATTTCCGACACCGAATTAAATTACGTCAAAGAGCAAATGTCTTAAGGTAATAATATGATGAAGATGCCAACATTGGGATCAGGGGGACCAAAAGACGACTTAGTAAAAGTAAAATATTGTCTGGGCTACAAGTCACCATTAAAACAAAATAAAAATTTAATTGAAAATTGTTCGAATTATGAAAATGGATGTAGAAAACATACAAATGCACCGCAAACATATTTAAAATAAAATAAATATTAATTAAAACAAATATTAATAAATTTATTAAAAAGCCGACAGCCGCAGACAGAAACAATGTAAAACATAAAACCGCCAAAACTTTGCAAAATAAGGTTTAGAAAATACATAGGCTGAAGCGGTGACCAAAAATTTAAATATCAAAGGGAAAAAGCAGAAAAAATCAAAGAGAATAGTAAAATAATAAAAATTTACGAAAAATTGAGAAAATAATATCAAAACATAAAGAAAAATAAAAAACCCGAAAAAGGCTCAAAATTCTCTGATTGATTTCACCCAGCATGAAAACACCATAACCTTTATGCAAATTTTGAAAACTGAAACATTAAAATTTTTATCGAACGCGTAAGAGGTTTTTCTTTTTGTTTGTTATAAGTTTAAATATATATGCTTTGATAATTTTCCTAAGTTAAAGTTTTTATTTTTCATAATGAATGGTCGCGATACTTTTTAGTGCTCGTGACAGATCTTCCTAAATATTTGTATATTACGATATCATGCTAAATAGCGGAAAACTGTGAACCAATATTGGATTCCCTCAGTTAAGTTTGAGGAATGTCGTATGTGTCGGTTTATCGTTTCATCCTCGATGTCTTCTGGAACACGTCAGGTTTTGGTTGCACTGAACACAATATCAACATGAGCTTGCTTTTGGGTGTATGATGGTGTGATTAAAATTGTGAGGTGTCCGGGTGAGCTAAAATGGACCCTAGAGTAAAGGAACATCATCTAAAAAAATTAATGTGAGTCATCATGGTGGGAGTACAATTTAAGACCATTTAGTATCGACCCAGTGCAAAAACAATTGAAATTATGGCAGCGTTGAGGTCCGGAGAACTAACAAACGGCTGATGAAAGATTTAATGACCAAGGGTTAATTAAATGAAAGTAAAATGAAATACAGAATAGAGTTTGTGCATGGAAATTCGTGGAATGATATAGGATGTTAGAGCGTTGCGGGTAGGAGATACTATAGGAATTTTTTGGAGAATTAAATTTAATGAATCCTCAAAATTAACTGAGGGATCGAGCACACCGTCCACCTCCTCCAAGTTCTATTTCGATACATAGATGTGTAAATAAATTTAAGGGGACCTGTTAAGAATACCAAAATGTATCCGGCCGTTTAAAATGATATTAAAATTTATTAACGAGAGTCACATGAGTATAAAAGAAACTGATTAGAAATAATTAAAACAAAAGCATTAAACGAACATATATATTAGAAAATTTACCATTGAAAATTGCAATTACATTATGACCCATAAATAAATAAACCCCCGCAAAAATCAGCGATTTGAACAGGTGCTGAAATAAAATGAAAATTCAAATTGAGTTGAAAAGTGTGTTAAGTTAATGAAACTCACGCGCCTATATATACCGTTTTTGTGTTGGTGTGTTTGTTACAATCTCCGTGCCTGCTTGCATTAATTTTCATTTTACTGTAATTTCTATTTTTAGTAACAGAATTTAATTCAATCAATCAACCTCTCATTATGAAACTCCATGTGAAAATCCACATTTTCCTTCCTCATAAATTCTCTCCACCATCCCTTCGATATTCATCATCGCGGATTTAATTATGGCTCTTTTTTCGTTTGGTAATTCAAGACAAAATTAATTCATTTATTTCAGAATAATAGTCTTTCGTTTGATAATACAATCATAGTTTATTTTGCAATGATGGATTTCCAATTTAAGATGTAGATAATTATGCCTATAGTTCTTTATTAGTTTTATTTTAAATATTTTATAATTTCTTGCGGTTTTTATTTTATTTAAATGTGTATTATTTATTTTTGTAGAGTTTTGTGTTATGTTATTTGTTTTTAATCGGTGTTGGATAATGAATTTTAAATGATCTTTTCATGCTATGTATTTTGATGCCTTTTAAAAATTGAATAATTATTATTAATTAATTTACTGATTAATTAAAATTTTCAGATCTAATCTAACAATGTATATGTTTCTAATTGTATTATTTTATGATTAACATGTATTGATAAAATATATAGTTAATTATTACGACCAAATAGGCTATTGATACGAGAGAATATAGAGTTTAAAATCAACTGAAAACAAGAGGTTAAAACCACGACATTGAAACCAATTGAATAAATCGAGATGATGTTTTAAAGTATCTTAAAACCCAATGCAAGAATATGAAATATAATAATATAACGAATGAGAAAATGTGTGGTGTATAATGTACAAGAAGTGTTATTATTTTATAATCAATAAAACAACCCACAATAATTAGCTAACAATTAAAAGTATCAAATCATATAAAGGTATTAAAGCCATTTAAAGTATTAAACAACAAAGGCAATCAAAAGTAACACGCAAGTTGTACACAATTAAAAAGATAACAAGAAAAGGTTATAGAAAAATGTTGAAAAAGTTAGTCGAAAATTGCGCACATATAGAAAAAACCCTACTTTATTAAAAGTTAAAGAAAACAAAACGTAAAAATCGAAAAGTTGTACAATAAGGCCATCATCGATAGAAACACTACCAACAACCGAATAAGACATTAACTTGGAATCTCGTTTGACATTTTCGTGCATAACCGAACTCAAAAATGTGTGTATAAATAAAAACATTAACTGTTTTACGTATGCACATCCCATCACCTTAAGTGATGTCTGCTTGATTCCTGTAAATTTACATTTCATCTGTTTATTTTTAAATGTATAAAAGTAATATTATTTGCATCAGAATGTGTTGATTAGAAATTGCGGGGTGCAATTTAAACGGCCTCGAGAGTGGTTTATTGGGCTTGAAGCCAAAAATAAAACAAAAAATAATTTTATGGTTAATTAAAACAAAAAAAAGTGTGAAAATGGCCACTGTACATATACATGCACCGCAAGCAGAAACTAAAAATAAAATAAAAAACACCAATTAAACAAATTAAAAATATAACAAAATTAATTAAAACAAATATTAATAAAATCTACAAAAACCTACAGACACAGAACGAAACACATATGTAATAAATAAAACCGCCAAAACCTTGCAGAATAAGGTTTAGAAAAAATATAGGCGGAAGCGGCAAAACGAATAATGACCTAAAAATGATAATAAAAATTAAAAATCAGAAAAATATAAATAATATATCAAAAAATAAAGATAAATGAGGCAAAAATCATAAAAAATATTTTAAAATAATTAAAATCATTAAAAACCCTCAGAAATGGCAAAAAATCGCCTATTGGTCGCGCACACACACAAAATGCCTATATAAGCAGTGGCTAATTTCATAATTTCAACTTTAATTTAACTTAACAATAACTCTGATTAATATTTTTAAAACCATTTTCATTCGAATCTTGAAAGTAAGGATTGTGTTTTTGTATTTTCTATTGTATATGTTAATAGTAATATAAACTTTTCTAATGATTTCCTTTTAAATGATGTTACATGCTTTGGATGGTGGTGACATTTTTTAATGTCGATGGAAAGTCCTCCTTTTTAATATTTTATATATAAAAGTATTAGAATTTCTAAGGGTTGAATGGTGGCGCTACCGGCTAATTCAGTCGGGTTCTGGCCATCGAGCACAGGTCCTGCTCCGCAGGTCAGCATTGTACTACGTTGCTACGCCTGACAGACACATCGGTCGTAGTAGGTACTATAAAATTGGGAAAGATCGACATTAGTTAAGGGAAATAGGATGTGTGTAGACTAAAACCTACACGATAAGATTTTTTTTGTAAAGCTTGCCAACTTTGTTTATACGGGAAGTCAGGGAAGAGATAGATTTTGTTTGACGTGATGGTTATGATGATTTAGTTGGAATTAAGTAAAAGATGATTTGCCACCGCCTACTAAAGATTATTTAATTGTATAATATACAAAATGTATTATATGTAAATAAATTTTAATGGTACAGAACAATTGCTTCCGGATTTCTCCAATAGCATTATTTAACAGAAACTTGTTACAACTTGATTGCATGCGGCGTGCGGCCTATCCTACGAAATCTATGTAAAGTATTTTATGTTTTTATACATCATACATGTGGTGGGTTACTGGGTTTCGCTATTTGTTTAAACCATCCTATTGTTGCCCCGGTAACGCCATATAAATATTACTTCGACTACCACTCGGGACCCGTTGCTAGGCAACGTTGGAAATGTGTTCGAGTGGGTGGATTGCCCGCAAAAAGTGAGCATTATTACTAATACTGTAATTGCTCGGACAACCCTCGGGTTCAACGAGCTGTCGTTGGAAGACCTATGCTCGCTTTGAAATGTCCCCTGTGTGAGAAAATTCGAGATCAGATTCAGGTTGATCAGTAGAAATAAAACAATGTTTCGACGACACGGTGTGAGGACTCACGACGATAATTCCATATAAACCATATCGTGTGGCCTATTACTGTATATTTGTTTGACAATAATTACAATTTTATTTTAAAAAAAACGATTGAAAATATATGTAATGTCGGTAAGTTAGTGCGATTTGCTTGGTAGACGTGCAGCTCTGCGGCGGGCACGTTCCTTGCGTCCCGGCCGGTGGTTACTGGACGGCACTGTTGATTGATTCGCTGCTAGCAGGGCATTGTTGATTGGATCCCGGTACGCCAACTGAGATGGAGCAAAGATAAGCGGGTAAGTTACCGCTTCCCCCTCACGACTGGCTGCCAGGGCGACTTCCAATCCCCTGATTTGTGTCCGGAGACTCTGGTTGAGTTGACGGTCCTCCGCCCAACCCTTTTGAGCGGCTGTCAGGCGTTGGTAGGTGGATTTGAGCCTTGCCGGATCCACCCAGGTCGACTTCACCTGCTGCACCTCCTTGGTGAGCTGAATTATTTGTTCATACAAGGATTTGTTGGATTTCTGGGCGCGATATAGTTCATCTTGTAGCAATTTGGCGGGGTTCATAGCTAATAATGATAGAAATAATTAGAAGATGGTTTATTGATAGATTACAACCGTATAACATTCGGTTTACTTTAAACAAAATTAAGGCAAAATCACTAGAAATCTTAATTAAGGGAAAAATAAAATAACGAAAATATAACATTCGCGAATTTAATTTTTATTATCTAAACCACAAATAACAAATTGTTTCGGGCGATCATTACACAAAATTTGGCTTAAAATCCCTCAAGGGAATCTTTTGGCCACCCATTCTTCGGGTGTGTATCCCGAGATCGACATAACCGGTCTCTTCGTGTCACGGGCTCGCATCGTATTGGTTGGCGAGTCCTGAGTTGGAGCGATTGGCTGGAGATGCCAATAGTTATCGGCGATCCGACCCGCCAGTAGATCTTCCTCGACGTTCGCCAGATACTGGCGAGCTCGGATTACCTGCCGGTTTACTTCGAGCTGATGATTTTCTAGATTGCTGAGCAGTCGTTGAGCCTGTTGATGAATCTCCTCGGTCGGGCTCCATTGATTGATTGTTCCTAGTCCCCGATTGTTTCTATCGAGAAACTTTGACGGGGGGAATTCTGGGCACCTCTCCTGACGGTACTGAGCCCAGGCCCATCTCCATCGGTCCGCGAGAGAGATTTCTATCTGATCCATTGGATTAGTTGCTGAAATGAATAATATTAATATTATCAATCTTAGTGATAGGAAACGGTGACTATGATGGGTCTCTCGCCGTCGATGAAACTAATTTCGGTTATTATTGTATATCGAGATTTTGTTGATCTCTCAGTTATCTCATAGGGAACGTAATTGGTTTCATTTCAAGAGTTGGTTTGATTTTATTGTCACGATGTATATCTTCTCATTATTTCCATACTAGTTTAGGTTATTCTAGAACGCTTAGTGCACATCATTGTAAAAATTTTACGTCCGTCAGAATCTTTGGGGCGAAGTACTCTCTTGGTTTCGGCAGGTCTATGGTGGGCAATGGCTAATACGATAATGGCTCTATAATGAACTCTTCCGAGCGATGCTCCTAAAACTATTGAAACTGGACGAAATAGTATATGGAAATTATAAGTACATTATTAATCTTTCTACGGCGAGGCGTATAAATACTTTAAGGGGAAAATTGCGATGATCTGTAATCTAGTGGCCTAAACTATACTTACTCAGGTATTTGAAAGGTATTCGTGGAAAAATGGAAAATTGGCGACGATGGGGACGGCTATAGGGGATGTAAGTTAGGCGTAATAATTGATTAGACATTCATGATTAAGAGAAATTTATTTGCAATCAAACTTTTATACGAATAAAAGAATCATTTAGTATTTTCAAACTAAATGTAGATGAGAAACTATTTACTATCCTAATTTAAATACGGGTAGGAAAATCGTTTGCAATTCCAAAATGAGTATGATTAATGAAAAACTGTTTACAATTAAAATTTGAATATGAGAAAAGGAAATTATTTATTATGGACTATGAATAGTAAAAATCATGTATAATTATAATTTAATACAAGAAAATTATTTACAATTATGATTTAGACGTGAAAGCCATTTAAAATTCAATATAATTTATAATGATCTTACATTCCGTTGTCTCCTGTGCCGTTGTAGCTCCTTCTGAGGACATTCCAGGTCTCCCCGTCGTTTCATTTGAAATAAAATGAGTATCCATAGTTAAAAAGAAAAAAATTCCAAGTCGTTTTATAATGATAATTTATATGAATGTAGAAGTGGGTGTCTGTGCACACGGATCGATTTATCCTGTCGAATCTCGATAAACTATTTATCGACTGAAATGTTTATATTGAAAGTTTCCGTTGGTGAACAAATTGGTTATCGTATTGAAAACGACTGAAATATTTATATTAAAAATCCCGGTCCGTATACGAATTGGTTATCATATCGAAAAACGACTGAAATGTTTATATTATACTCGTTGATCGATTGATTTACGAATTGTGATTATGGATTTTTCAATTTTCGACATCCGGACATTTACAATTTCGTAAGGGTCGAATTTTGGCGACTATCGATAAGTCGGAGTTTATTTCGTTACAGCGTCAAGTAAGCTCCTTTATACGATTGTTTTCTTATGCTAACAAATTTTCTTTAGTTGGGGGTGAAATGTCTCTGTTAACGGGTTAGTTATTTTTCCGGGAGATTTGGCCTTGGTTTATTAATGGAATTTCGTTTAGGGAAATTACTTATTAATTGATATTATCGGGATTTTAATGTTGGGTAATTTTGATTTATTCAAGTTAAATTAAGTCATGAGTTAGAGTAGTTATGGGCAGGTTTGTAATCTCATTCTGTTCGGGACGGGCGAGATGTTATTCAGTTGGGTGATGAAGTTCGAGTCTCATAACTTTGGATTTGAAACTTTAAATACGCTATTGAATTGCTTTCTATAATCTGATATTTTAGTTTGAATTTATAATTTTTCATTTTTTCGATGTTCGATGGAGTCATGAATTATATTGAGGTCGGTCTATGACAATGTGATTTTGAAAACTCTGGGTGATTTTGGATTTTTCTCTCGCATTTTTATGTGAATTCCAATTCTACATTATGAACGTTGATGGATGCTAATCGAATATTATTGGTCATTTGTTAGTTTAATTCATCATTGATACTAGGGTCTTTAAATTTATCGAAATTATTATGACTTGGCTGCCGTAAGTTCTTGATTGTTGTGGGCGGGTTAGGGTTAACCTAGTTGATATTAACACTTCGTAATTTAAGCTGAAATTTTTGATTAATAACCTGAAATTATAACTAATACCCCGCGTTTACAAATAATAAATTTATAATTAGGGTTAATAATACGAATTTCCGATTAACAATATGAATTTATGAATAGTAATGTGACTTTATAACCAATAATATGAAATTGTAATTAATAATACGACTTTATAATTAATTGTATGATCTTATAATTAATACTACGAAATTATGGCTAATAATATGGATTGATAATTAATAACAAATTTATAATTAATGACGTGAATTTATAGTTATGATTAATAATATATATTGATAATTAATAATCTGAATTTATAATAAGGATTTATAATCGATAATATGAATTTATAATTAATAATATGAATTCACAATTGATAACATTAATAACATGAATTTATAGTGAATAACAACGATTTCATTTTTATTTAATTGCCCGTCACCTTCCCTTAATTGACCTTAAGCGCATTTTGTGTTCATATTACATTTATTGAGTGCCCACTGGACTACTCGGTGTGATGATTTTGAGCCGTGTGTGAAATAGTTTAGGTCGAATTTAAAGAAAACGAGAAACGAGGAAGCAGCCAAAAGACCTCTTCCTTATTTCTCCTTTCTTCTACATGGATTAATATTGACGTTCCAACCCTTGCGTTCCGCACGCCGGGTCTTCACGGACACAGATCATTGGCGATATTCTACGCACTTACACGAATCTGAATTGTATGTTGATTTTACTGACTTGTGATGTGTCTTGGCTGTGGGCCGGAAAAATTTCGACAAATAAAATGGATTAATTTTATGAAAATAAATTCGATTTTAACATCATAAATATTTATTAATATACTAAAAACAAAGTACAAAATTACTTGACCAAATCAATCCAATAAAAATTTCAAGAAAAAATTACATCTTCCCCCACGCCGACATCCAAGCAGAGCTCTACCGAGGTTGCGAGGATGGGACGTGGAGAGAGAGTTTCCAAAGAAAACTACTGCTTACCTAAAAATTAATTCACAATAGATTTTTAAGAATTAACAAAATTTTGTTTCAAAATTGATTAAATTTTATGTGAAAATGTATCGGTATTTATACCTATTTTCTGTCCCTAACCTCGCGTGTTAATTTTGATGTAGTAAAACAAAATTCGACCTTGTTATTTTCTAGAGTATTCTAATCTTTATTTTTATTATTTTTTAATTTATTTTGATAATTTTTCATTTAGAATCTTTATTGAATTATTTCTAATTCAAATTCTTTGATTTAAATTTCATTTTCATGAAATTTTATTGATTTATCAAATTTCGGTCGAATTTGTTGGGTTTTCATGTTATATTTGTGTTTGTATCGTGCGGATCTTGTTGCATTTTGTTATTATTTTAATTTATTTTTATGTTTATTATTTTATATGTAATTCTCTTTTTTCTCATATTTGATAGGGTTTAATTGATGTTTTAATAGGTTTGAGTTTAAATTTGCATGTTATGTTTGCATGTGTGTTACCGATCCATTTAAACATTTTCCAAGGCCGTATGTGTTTTGGCCCAACACATGGTAGAAATATAAACTAATTATTCGTTATTGTAGGTAGGTTTTAATTTTAGTGAAATTTAAAATATAGAGTAAATGAAATTACAAATATACCATCGCCCTCTTAACCCACATCAATTTTATGTTTTTATACCATCATACAGGGTAGAAATATAAACTAATTATTTGTTATTCTGTAGTAGGTAGGTTTTAATTTTAGTGAAATTTAAAATATAAAGTAAATAAAATTACAAATCTAACATCGGCCTCTTAACCCACATCAACGCCCACCCATTTTTTCTGGGCCCTTTAACCCCCCTTCTAGGTCTCAAACGCCCACAAAGGGGCGTTATAGCCCACTTTGAGAAAGACTGCACTAGAGTAATACATCAAGCGAAGTTCAGATAAATTCCGCTATAAATCAAGTTGAAACATAAATTAACTTATTGGAATTTATTTTTTGTGAAAATTTAATTGATTTCAGCTATTTCTGAAATGGCTACTAAGTGAGTTATTTTTTAAAGTTATAAGCTTAAAGTTATAAAGTTTTAAGAGTTAAATTATGATTTTACAAGGAAATTAAATCATTATTCAAACTTATAATTATAACTTTTGATCTACAAGCTCATGTACAGTGAAACCCCGTTATAATGCGAAAATCAGGGTCCATTAAATCGGGTCGCGTAAATGCGGGGTTTTACAATATTGAACTTTTTTTCGGGCAAGATATACGTGTACACATGTAAAAATCAAAAGTCGGCTTATCATCAGATGATTATAAAAATTTGATTAAAATTTAGATAAATTTAAAGCATCGATGCCAATATATAAAAGTTATTACCGTGCATTATAACATTTATTAATTTTTTTTAAATTAATAAAGACTTAAATATTACGAATCATTTTTAATGATAAAAGTATTAAAAATAATCTTTTGATAATGGCTTTTGATAATCGTTTGATAACGGCATACATTTTGACAATTTTATCACGCTATATTTATTAAGTTTTGTTATTTTTTTCAAGAACAGTTTTTTATGGTAAAAATGAATTTAATTTCATGTTTTGGTTCTTTTAATTTTATCAAATTTTTTTCTAAATGTAAATTAATATAAAAATTTTCGGTGCCATGCTACGACCGCGTTAAATCCGAATTCGCGTTATGGCGGGGCGCGTTATAGCGGGGATCCACTGTATATTATTATTAATAATGATTATAAATATTCAGGAAATGATTTATTTTATGATAACTTATTTTTCGGAAATTATTCAAAAACAGTGAGTTAAATTATTTTTGAAATTATAAAAATTATTGATTGCATTAAATTGTATTATTTTTTATACATCTTTTGAAAAAAATTTGAAAGATTATTTTTAAAACTTACTTATATAATTTACAATTTATGCTTTTTATCTCGGATTTCAGGTTTTGTTTTTTTTCGACAGAAATGTCTGAAATATTAAATTAATTTTAGTTTTAAGAGTAAATCTTATGAAGATACATCCTCATTTACTAGAAATTTTCTAGCAGAAACCTCAAAATTTAAATTAAAATTTTTTCCGCCATGTTTCTTTCTAAAAATATCTCAAAAATGTCTATAAATAAAATACTGAAATTTTTGATAAAAATAATTTATAAGAAATTAACCGTATGTCGTGCTCGAAAATTAAATTAAATACATGAACCTTTTCCAGATGTACAAGCTACCGAAAATTTCGAAGTTAAGCACCAAAGCTGCCATCACCGAGCCAGTTTCCGTTCCGAACCCTCTGGAAGATGAACACTGCGTTTTACGCCCAAAATATGACAGAATCAAAACTTTTTCGTCCCCGCTGGAGAAAACCAAGAAACTAAATCAGAAGACACACCGTCTCTCTCGGTGTCGTAACGATCTGATTGTGAAAAGCCGAGCACAGGGAGTGCTCATCTCCCGTCTGACGGCATTCGTATGCAGGGCTTTCACAGAAGCCGAATTGCAGCTATTGATGCCAAATCACGAATGGGCACAGGAGATCGACATTGTGCCCTCGTGACAGTCCGTCTGGATTGCTGAAATTTGCTTCGATTCCCTTGGAGCCAATTCCCATACCAGCCAACATCCACTTAACAAAGATCAGAAATCCAAAACATAAGCCCAACAAGAATCGCCGACGACGTGAAAGGCGACGGGCAGATCATGCTCTTTTAATGCCACATTTGGAACAAGCCAAAAAAATAATCACGACTGCGGTCTATCAATTTCTACCATGAGGAATGATCGTTCACTGAATATGGAAGAACCGCTCCCGATAAGTGCATCGGACACACACGATGATGTGGCTCTAAACTTTCGGTTAACCAAAGACCAGCTGAACGTAAATTTTCCAGAGAAGTTCAAGTTGGCCACAGCTGTTGGGCAACGAAGACAACGCAAATCAGAAGTTATTGATATCAGTGGATTGCCCGGACTGACAATACCAGCGTCTAGTCCTTAAGCAAACTTGATTACCGGTCGAGCTACGAAGGAGGATGTGAAGAAAATGTGACGATCTCAAAAACATCGTTATTTCCCCGTGGATAATAAAAAAAGTAAAGACCAACTTCTGAAATTATCTTTATGTGACTAAAGTATATGTAGTATAATTCTAAATATAATTTCGTTTTCATTTGATTTGTTCCTCATTTTCTTGCTCAGCGTTTTTTTCTCGTTGGGATGATTGTTGAATGGTAGTAATAAAAATGTTGATGAATGTCGAGTGAAATTTTTATTGACCAAGTAAAGAGGGGATGTGTGAACCGATGTTGCAAGGATAATACTGATAGGTAGAATGATTTTTTTTTCGAAATTAAAGCAATTTAAATCTGGATATTGACTGAATAAATCTGAAAGTAAAAACAGTAACATTGACAATTAAGTAACATAAGTCGTAATTATAATTAAACGTGAGATAAATGGCAAAGTGTTAGGAATTCTGGGTCGCACAAGGGAGATAATAAACCCAAAATGCGTTTTCCTTATTCCTGATTCAATTTAATTTCCACATATTTTGGGAAAATAACCACCAAATTTACGGCCACGAGGGCAAGTAATTAAATTCTGACAATAATAAATAAAAATAACTAAAATAAAAATTAAAGTAATTTTGAAATTTTGAAATGATGTAATAAATAATTTTTGTGTATTTAAAAACAAAATTTTATCTTTAGTAAATTTTATCAAAGAGTAATCTCAAATAGGTTGAAATGAACGGCATTTGAACCCAAGCTGGTCGTATAATATATCAAGTGTAGGAAGACTTAAGCCATTGTGCAAAGAATGTTTTACTATTAGTACAGAAACTAACAATAAAAAATCAAGAAGAAATGAAATGTTAAATAATATCAAATCAGTTAATCATATAAATAACTGAAATCAAGAAACTAGAACTCATAGATCGGAGAATAAGTACTCGTCAAGGAAGATATTAAAAATAAACAAGACAATAGATATTGTGGTCCATTTGAAAAAATCGAAACTGATCACAGAAATAGTTATTTATTGACAGATTTAAATAGAAAATGTATGAAAAGAAATGTAGAATGGCTAAAGCTATTTAAAGCAAGAGGGTGTGATGTTATTGTATTGAAATAATTGATTTCCATATTCCATATATGTAAACCCTCATAATTGTTGGGCCAGCACACAAATAGCCTTGAGAATTGTTTAAATGCATCAGTAATACAGCACAAAAACCCAGCACCAAGATAACTTAAAATACAATATACAACACCAACTAAACATTTTAAAATCTGAGGAAATATAAATAAATATAAAATCAAAAACATAAAAGTAAAATAAAATAAATACAAAATGCATCAAGAATCGCACGAAATTTACATAAAAAATAACATAATAACAAGAAAATTCGACCGTAAAATGACCATTTATATAAAAGAAAAAATTAATGAATTTAATGAATAAAAATAAAATATATTTAGCTGAATAAATTTATTTAAAAATGTTAAAAATAAATTACCAATTTAAATTAAGAAATAAATAAAAATTTAATTTAGATAACACAAATAATTTCAAGGTCGAATTTTGTTTAATCGCAATAAAATTAACACGCAAGGTTAAGGCCAAATTATAGGTATATATACCGATGTGTTTTCACAAATTTTCAGTCTTATTTTTCGGAAAAGAAATTTCATTGCAGAGAATTAGTCGGTGTGTATAACTGGTTGAGAGCCGTGCATTCAGGCAATTAACACGGGTAAGTGTTTTGCCTGAACACGACCACTCTTAACTGGTGTAATATTATTAATTGAATTTTCGAAGGGAATTGATAGATGATTTTCCAATTGAATTTATGGATGATTTTTCCAATCGAATTTATGGATGATTTTTCAAATCGAATTTATGGATGATTTATCAAATCGAATTTATGGATGATTTTTCAAATTGAATTTATGGATGATTTTTTCAAATTGATTTTGTAGATGATTTTTCAAATTGAATTTATGGATGATTTTTCAAATTGGATTTATGGATGATTTTTCAAATCGAATTTATGGATGATTTTTCGAATTAAATTTATGGCATTTTCGAATTAAATTTTATGGAATGGACACAATGAATTTCAAATGGTATTTACGATATGCTCACAAGGTTTTTATGCATTACTAATTGCCGTATGTGGCCGATGTAATATGCTGAATAAATATTTTCTATCTATAGCCTTAGTGCGTCGAAACTTTTATTCCAAATACCATGGTAAAATTTATTCATTTATTTTCTTTTTAGGCCCACAGCCAAAACATACTACAAGTTAATAAAATAAAACACACTATCGAACTGTGTAAGTGCGTGTACAATCGCCAATAGTTCGTGCCCGTAAAGGCTCCGGCGTGAGGAACGCAGGAGCTGGAACGTCAATATTATCCGTACATAGGGGAAATTGGAGGGTAAATGAGGAGTCCGTTGGCTGCTCCTTCATTATCCGTTTCCTAAAAAATTGACATAAATTTTAACAACAATCGGCTCAAAATATCTAACACCGAGTAGTCCAGTGGGCACTCATTAAATATAATATGAACATACATAGAACTTAAGGACAAAGAGAGGGAAAGGGTAGCGGGAAAAATAGCGAAATCGTTGCAACAGTTAAAATGAATAGCCATCGGAAAAAGATTAATCCGAACGACCAAAATCATGAAAAATAATGTTGTTAAATAAGAATTAAATAAGTTATGTTAGATTGAAACGGAAAATATGGGCAGAACGCTGCGCAAAATTTTGGAAATAGTTAAAACATTTATCATAAAAACTGTAAAATAAGGGCGGAACGCTGCTCAAATTTTCCGAAATGATTAAAATACTTATAGAAAATAGTCAAACAAAAGCGAATTGTCGTTCGATTGTTAGTGTAATATTCTTATAAACCGTAAAATAAGAGCGGAACGCTGCTCAAATTTTCCGAAGTAATTAAAATACTTATTGAAAATAGTAAAGTAAAAGTGGAACGCGTAAAATAAGGGCGGAACGCTGCAAAATTTTTCGAATTAACATAAATACTTTATCGAAAACCGGAAAAATACAGATGGATTACAGCTAAATTTTTATACAAGAAAAATATTTTATAAAGCGGAGGAATAATGAAGGATCCCTAGTAAAAACTTGATAATAATAATAATAATAATAGTAAGGATAATGGTAATTATAATAATAATAATAATAATAATAATAATAATAATAATAATAATAATAATAATAATAATAATAATGATCATAATTAGGATAATAATAATAGTAATAATAATGATAATAATAATAGTAATAATGATAATAGTAGTAATATAATAAATGTAATAGTAATTATACAGTAACAAAAATAATAATAAAGGTAATAGTAGTAACAATTAATAAAGGTAATACATATAATAGTATCAATGACAAGGCAAGCAATAATACGTAATAGGGAACAATGTGGTTATAATAAGGATAAGGGTAGGAGAGCTAGTGTGTGAATATTTAAAATAACAAAGGGTGTACATGCCATAGAATAATCATCAACACGGACAACTATAAGAAGGACCAAGTGAATGGACATAAAGATAAATGACATGAGAGTATAGGTTAACATTTGAATGAGATAGGAGAATAATGGGACCTAAAAATCGAAATCGAGCACAGGCCTTCTATCGGCAGCTCGTTGGACCCACGGATCGTTCGGTCAATTATAGCATTAGCAATAGCGCTCACTTTTTGCGGACGATCTACCCACTCGAACACAGTTCCAATGTTGCTTAGCAACGGGTGCCGAGTGGCAAGCGAAAGAATATTTGTATGGGTTGTCTGGGTAATAACCATATAGTTTCAAATATCACCACCCAGAAACCCACCATAATTAATGTTTATGATAGCCTACATGTTTTATTGATTATTTTCATTGTCTGGCCACTCGGATTGCATCATTGTTAATTATTATTTTTTCACAATGATGCATGTGCTGTAGACAAACATGTAGTATATATATTGTTTGCCTTTCATGAATAAATTCTTCACACATATTATTATTTTAATCTTCTTTGAATTATAATAATTGCGAAATATAAAACGGTGATTCCTTAGTAGCAGCATAAATTAAGAAATCAGATAAATGAATAATAAAATAAGCCCTTCCTGCAAAGTAGTTATTTAATAATCGAAATTTTTTTCAACAATATAATAATTACTTTGTAGGTCCGATTTTAAATTTGCATGTTGTATTTGCGTGTGTATTACTGATTCATTTAAACAATCTCAAGGCCGTTTGTGTTCTGGCCCAACAAAAGTAAAATAAAATAAATACAAAATGCATCAAGAACCGCACGAAATTTACATAAAAAATGACCATTTATATAAAAGTAAAAATTAATGAATTTAATGAATAAAAATAAAATATTTTTGGCTGAATAAATTTAAATAAAAATTTTAAAAATAAATTACCAATTTAAATTAAGAAATTAATAAAAATTAAATTTAGATAACCCAAATAATTTCAAGGTCGAATTTTGTTTAATCGCAATAAAATTAACACGCAAGGTTAAGGCCAAATTATAGGTATATATACTGATGTGTTTTCACAAATTAACACAACTACTTTGCAGTATTATTTTCAACTGGATTGGAATATTGATTTTCAGTCTCACTTGGAGGCTGATCGTAGTAGTTTGCGTTGTAGCTATCTGCATGGATGACTGCGAACTTGTTGATTAGTAGATTAGTGCTGTAAATGCCATGAATTATGAATTATGCTACTACGAATTTCTATTATATGCTTACAAACTTCCGACGATTATTTCATGCATTCGAGGCTTTTACCCAATTGATCTGGTAAATTTCATTCATTCCTTTTTCGCCCCACAGCCAAAACAAATTGCAAGTTATTAAACTTATACATAAATATCGAACTGTGTAAGTGCGGTGTAAGTTCGCCAATAGTTTGTGCCCGTGAAGGTTCCGGCGTGGGTAACGCAGGAGCCCGAACGTCAAATCATTGAACTAAATAGTGAAAGAGAGTAGCTTGAGGGTGGGTCTTTTGGCTCAACTTTCTTGCACTTAATTTCGATAAAATCGACATAAAATTTTTAACAACAATCGGCTCAAAATCACTAACACCGAATAGTCCAGTGGGCACTCATTAAATATAATATGAACATACATAGAACTTAAGGACAAAGAGAGGGAAAGGGTAGCGGGAAAAATAGCGAAATCGTTGCAACAGTTAAAATGAATAGCCATTGGAAAAAGATTAATCCGAACGACTAAAATCGGGAAAAATAATGTTTTAAATAATATTTAAGAATTAAATAAATTATGTTGAATTGAGACGAAAAATAAGGGCGGAACGCTGCTCAAATTTTCCGAATTGATTAAAATACTTATAGAAAATAGTAAAGCAAAAGTGAAATGTTGTTTGATTGTTAGTATAATATTCTCTTGAAACCACAAAATGAGGGCGGATCGCTGCTCAAATTTTCCGAATTAATTAAAATACTTATCGAAAATAGTAAGTAAAAGTGGAATGTTGTTCAATTATTAGTATAATATCCTTATAAAACTGTAAAATAAGGGCGGTACGCTGCTAAAATTTTCCGACTCAAGGAAAATACTTTGTTGAAAACAGTAAAATAAGGATGGATTACAGCTAAACATTTATATAAGAAAAGTATATTTTTTTGCCGAGGAATAAGGACGAATCTTTACAAAACATTTGATAATAATAATGATAATAGTAAGGATAATGATAATTATAAAATAACAATAATTACAATAATAATAATAATAATAATAATAATAATAATAATAATAATAATAATAATAATAATAATAATAATAATAATAATAAATATAATGGTAATGGTAGTAATAAAAATAATAATAAATGTAATCGCAGTAATAATTAATAAAGGTAACACATGTAATCGTAACAAGGATAATACTAGTAATAATAATAATAGGGAACATTTTAGTTATAATAGAGATAAGGGTAAGAGATGTACTGTGTTTATTTAACATAACAAAGGGTTCACAGGCCATAAAAAATCATCAACGTGGACGACGATGAGAAGGACTAAGCGAGTGAACATAAAGATAAATGATATGAGAGTATATGTTAACATTCGAAGGAGATAGGAGACTAATGGGACCTAAAAATCGAAACCGATCACAGGCCTTCTATCGGCAGCTCGTTGGACCCATGGATCGTTTGGTCAATTATAGCATTAGTAATAGCGCTCACTTTTTGCGGACGATCTACCCACTCGAACACAGTTCCAAAGTTGCGTAGCAAACGGGTGCCGAGTGGTAAGCAAAAGATATTTGTATGGGGTTGTCTCGGTAACAACCATATAGTTTCAAAATATCAACACCCAGAAACCCACCATTATTATTATTATTCCCATAGTAAATAGCCAACCAGCTTACTATGGGAAATAAAAAATAGAAAACCTAATAATTAAAATCCACAAAAGCAAAATAAACATAATAAAGAAAATCAAGATTTTTACTACGGAGAAATTAATACAGAACAAATATCTCTCATTACTTGACAATTCAAACATCCGAACACGAATAACCCTATCCAAGAAAATAAACAATTAAATACCTCTCATTACTCGACAATTCAAGCCTCTGATCGAGAATACTGACAATAACCCTATCCTAGAAAATAAACAAGTGATAATAATTATTGTTGTGTTTCCCTTGTTCTTTAAAATACAACTTACGTAATACGTTCATAATTACTATTTTTATTTTCGTTCACTTTTGCAATTAAATATTGATACAACAATCACCCAAGACAGTCCCGACACACTCTTACAGGAGACTCGGCTGGGACCTTACAAGATCCCTTTTGTTCAACTAACACACTGGTGGGTTACAGGGTTTCAAATCTTGCTTAACTTCCCGGTGACCCTAGTAACGCCATACAAAGTGATGCTAACCGCCACTTGGCACCCGTTGCTAGGCAACGTTGGTAATGTGTTCAAGTGGTGGATTGTCCGCAAAAATTGAGTACCATTGGCTAGTACTGTAGTTGCTCGGACAACCCTCGGGTTCACGAGCTGTCGATAGAAGACCTATGCTCGCTTTGCTCTGTCCCTCATAACTCTTCAGGATTAGTTCTTAACTGACTGTGGAGCGAATGGGCGGGGTGATAAAATGTTTATAACAATATTGGCATGCGACTATGTTGAAGTAATAATACAACTAGGATTAAACTATTCTATTCGATTCAAACACAGGTACAATAGTTACTACTGGACGGGTTGGGGTTGTGTTGCTCGACGTCGGGCACGTTCCTTACGTCCCGGTCGACGATGGTGGGTTGGAGTGATGGGTTGTTCTGTTGGCTTGGTAGTTGTCGGTGGCAATTGGGTTGGGGCGAAGATGAGCGGGTAAGTTACCGCTTCACCTTCCCGGCATACCGCTAGGGCGACTTCGAGTCCCCGAACCTGCGTGCGTAGACTCCGATTGAGCTGGCGTTCTTCGGCCCAGCCTTTTTGAGCTGCGGTGAGTCGTTGATAGAGTATCTTCGTCCGTTTAGGGTCTAAACAGGTCGCCTTGATCTGCTGCATCTCGCGAGTTAATTGCAGGACCTGACTGAGTAACTCTGCATTCGTCTGTCTCGCGCGGTCTAGTTCCGTCTGTAGGATCCGTAGAGAGGACATCACTGTAATTAAATGGGTTGTTACAACTTCAATTTATGATTAGTCTAATTTTTAATTTTGTTAAACAAATCGAAAATTAATTCCAGTTATATGAGAAGAAAACACGCACAGTTTTAATTATTATCAATCACTACATTAATTTTGTCTCTTATTTCAATTGTCCGGGCAGTACCGCTCTAGGCTTCTTTTGAGGGCCTCTACCGTGTAGGGTCGCCTGGTGTCTCGAACCGGACGAGGTGGATGGGCGACGGCGATCCGCCCGGCAAGGATGTCATCCATCACGTTTGCAAGATACATCCTTGCCTTGACTACTTGCAAGTCCACCCGCTCCTGCACCCGCTCCCACTGGGTGAGGAGGTCCTGCGCGTTAGAAAATATCTCGGCAGCTGGGTACTGTTGTCTATTGAGTCCCTCAGGGTCGTTATTTAGATCCGGCGCCCTCCGAGTGACAGGATACGGCCATTGTCTACGAGTTTTTCCGAACGTTCCTGTCCTCCTGGGTGACTCCTTTCGACATGGCGCGTCGGTCGATTGGGGGTCCGTCCATTCTAGAGACATGTTTGGCTGAAAACAATGTATTAGGATCAACTACCGACGTATGATGAACAAAAGAATAAAGCGAATTATCTAAATTGGGCGCGCGATTTTTTTATCCGACTCGCTAAAGACTAAGTTATCACTGTTGGGCTTTCGTATTGTTCGGTATTATGTTGTTGTGACGAGTTGAAACTTGCGATCTGTCACGTACTGTTATTTGTCAACTTTGTGGTCAATGTTGGGTAGAACTTAACGTTAGATCTCGTCTACATTGGAATTATCGTCACTATTAGGCTTAGGACTGTTTACTAGTTCAACCCAGTTTCATGGTTGCGAAGGGGTTTCCATTTATTTGCGAACATTTCACACCCTCGAAGTATATAAGTTGGTCAATCTCGATTCATGTTTTCTATTTAGAAGGGCTTGACATGGGTCCTTACATCATGCACCTATTGGTTAACTTTTTATTCAAAAAATTTTTTGATTTCGTGTTTTATTTAATCGATTTCGGAATTTTATTAACGGACATAGTTATGTTAATATTAGTACACGTTTAATCTGACGGAAATGCGCATCCGCCCCGAGATGGTCAATGTTTATATTTACGACGTCGATTATGTCTATTATAATTCAGGATTTCACTGATCTGACGAATTTGGCGGTATAATTTCCGGTTTATGGTCATTAATCGCAGATAAATCGGCTAAGTGGATATACTTTCATTCGGTAAATCTATTATCCGGTTTGATTTAATCTACTTGCCATCTTAGAATTTTACAATTACTAAGCTCGACCAGATCAACTATGGCAAGTTATCATTTCGATCGATTTAAATGTCTTTATCTATTGGATTTCTAGTGTCGCATACGCGCTTCTGCTATGAATTATGATGGACAACTTCTCTTATCGTTTGGATGTTCTATCTACTAGTGGTTGGAAATTATTTCAGTTCACATCTACGTCGATTGGCCGTAAGACTTATTTGTATTAAAGAAGCTTATGTTTTCCCGATCTACTGGTTATATTATAAAGTTGCGTTCGTTCGTTTTATTTGTGTATGGATTGACTTTCGAATGTCGTGCGTTATTTATTACGAAAAGCCTCGTGATTTAAATCGCCTCGTTAATTCGATTTACCTAATTCCTTCACTAATTTCTTATCGTTAAAATATGATTTTTAGCAAGCTGACCTATGGGTTCCTTACCGCTAATCGATGATCCTAATCAATAGATTACCGAATTTACTTATCTTTGAGCGTAAATCATGAATTGTTTTAACTAATGTTTACTTGATTTTTAGCCATAACCTATTGACAATTGATGGTTATTGTAACTTTATTTCTCCGATTTTACTTGAATTAGGTTGATGGTTCAAATGATTTCTATTCGTTTACTTCGGGAAATGGGATGAAGTTAATGGTAGTAGGAATCTTTATCTATACTCGAACTATTAATTCCATTAAGATAAGCTTTATTTAATTTTATCTACGACATTAAATTGATTTATTTGTTGAAACTGGCTGCAACTAATATAGCTAACTATGAATTCAATTTATTTCTGGCAATCAGGTTTACCTAGTTTTATTACCTTGCTTTACTTCTAGAAATAGATTTTTGATCCGATTTGTTCCTCTAAATGATGTTTATCTACTATAATTGAACTATAACTTTAAATTACTACTAACAATTATCATTCGCTAATGCAACCTTCTCGTAAGTTTTACCTAACGAGTTGATTTACCTTTCGTCTAAATTGTTTAAAGCTCCACTAGCATTTTTGGTACTTCTCGCACTCAAGTTCATTTAAAACGTGAATTTGATTTACTATTATTATCACTAAGGATGTTTAATCTCTTTGAACCATTAACCTTTATCGTAATATTGAGTTTTATTTAGATCAGAAGTTTAAATTAACAATAAGTTGTATCCAATTTACGCCAAAAATTATATCGACGATTTTAACTTAATTTATTACAATACCCTTCACAAGTTCTATTTTTTCCCGTTTACTTTAATCCTGAATCAAGGAGTTAGTTTAGATTGAACCGTGAGTCACTTAAACTTTCAATTATTTTATTCAAATCCATATTAATTAAAGGAATATTTATTTTTAATGAAAACATTTTTTAACTTAAGGGATAAATTCAATTTAAGGGGCTCACGGAACTGCATACGATACTTATATTTTTATTTTCGATGACGTAAATTTGGGTTAATATACTATCAGTTAATTCATTTCTAAATATCAATTTAATTTATTTATACCAACGATTTCGATTGATTTATCCCCGTACCCTTTCCCTTTAATAGATCTTAAGCGCTTTTGTGTTTATATTATATTTAATGAGTGCCCACTGGACTACTCGGTGTGGTGATTTTAAGCCGTATGTAAGATAAATTTAGGTCGATTTTTCAGGATTGAGAAACGAGGAAGCAGCCAGAGACTTCTTCCTTATTTCTCAATTCAGCTATAGGGATAATTATTGACGTTACGACCGCTGCGTTGCGCACGCTGAGTCTTCACGGGTGCATATCATTGGCGATCTTCCACGCACTTACATGCATTTGCACTATGTTGATTTTACTATCTTGCGTGATGTGTCGGCTGTGGGCCGGAAAAATTTCGACATTTAAAATTTAAAGAAAAACATATCAAATAAGTTATGTATATTCAAAATATTTATTAATTATAAAACAATAAATTTACCCATTTTTACCATTCCATAAAAACATCAAATCATAATACAAAATGACATAAATACCTCTCTCCCCACGCCAACGCCGAGCAGAGCTCCATTGAGATGCAAGGACGTGCCGTGGAGAGAGGGTTCCACCATAAATAATGCTCACCTAAAAAAGGTTCCAATTAGTCTGAAAATAACTTCCTAGAACAATTTAAAAATAGTCGAGAATAGTTTCAAATTGACTTCAAGATTTGAAAATATGGTTTTATGGTTTGTTTCGAAAAACGGTTCGTTTTCAAAAATGGTTAACTTTAATGTGAAAATGGATCAGTATATATACCTAATTTTTTGGTGTGTGAAATTTGATGTAGTAAAACAAAATTCGACCTTGTTATTTTCTAGCAAATTCTATTATTTATTTTTATTATTTTTTGATTTATTTTTATAATTTTTTATTTAGAATTTTTATTGAATTATTGCTAATTCAAATTTTCCGATTTAAATTTCACTTTAATGAACTTTAATTGATTTTTTCAATTTCGTCGAATTTGTTGTGTTTTCTTGTTGTATTTGTGTAGGTATCGTGCGGATCTTGGTGCATTTTGTTAATATTTTAATTTATTTTTATGTTTATTATTTTATATTTAATTCTTTTATTTCTCAGATTTTATATGTTTTACTTGATGTTTCAGTGGGTTTATTTAAATTGCGTGTTGTGTTTGCGTGTGTGTTTCCGATCCATTTAAACATTTTTCAAGGCCGTTTACGTTCTGGCCCAACATAAAACACTCGGGGGTCCGTAAAATTGCGACCCGCAATTTCGACTGATTTCACAATGATACATACATTTTCATTTTCCATATTCACATTCAAAAAAAAAATATCTACGGTAAGGTTACTCATCAAGAGAAAGATGGACTTAAGGTCCGGCTACTGTACATAATCAAAAAATTGGATTGTTCAATATCAATGTAAATCAATATCAGTTCAAATCACTATAGATCAGTATGAGTTAATCAATCAATGTAAATCAGTTATATTTGGCTTCGAATGAATCGCTGACGGCTTGGGTTTCGCTTTCGAGCTGGGTTGATCTTGAAGGGTGATTGATGGAAATCTGCGAGAGTCTTGTCGTTTCGTTAGTTCTGTTGATTTTTCGAATTTGAGTGAACATTCTTCTGACTTTTTGAATTTGGGTATTTTACCTTTGTTTGTTTTTTGTTAGGCCGATGATGAGACAGCATATTAGGAGTATCATGTTAGAAGTTATACTAATCGGTAGTATAAGTTCGATTGCTAGATTTGTTGTACTGGGTTCATTTTTAATTTGTTTTCCTTGTTGCCTTTTGATTGATAGGGCGATTTCTTGGATTGGTTTATTATTGGGATTTGCTTTGGCTTTTCTTTGAATTTGTCTGATGAGGGTTTCTAGGGTTTTCTTTATCTCTCTATTCTCATTTTTTATATTGGCTATCTCTTCATTATTTTTCAGTAGGGTTTGTACCATTATTTGGGTTCTCTCGATATTCTGCTTTAATTCGTCCTTGTTTTCTTTTGTGGGCATTGCATACATTGGAGGTTTATCTGTTGACATTCCTCATTATCGGGATTACTGTAAATTTCCTTGAAATCGGCACAGGTGCTGTCTTCTCTTCTGAAGGGTTGGGTTTTCTCGCATTTTTCTAACGGGTTCTCAGTATTGCATTTTCTCATTATTATCATCATTATTATCCACAGGTTTGGGTTCATAACTTCTATTTTTGATACGTAATTAATTTTTTATTTATTTACAAGATTATTTCGTTTATTTACAGTGGAGTTTAGCCCTTTTTACTCTTTCTCTTTTTCTGGGGTTGAGTGTATCTCGCACTCCTCTTTAGTTTTATTTTCTGAGAATCTCATTATTAGGACTTGGGCTTTTATTAATCGCTCGGTTATTTTTGGGAGTTCCTTTAGTCGTTCTTTGTTTTCTTTGATTACTCTTTGTTGATTATAGATTTTCATTTGGAGATTTCTTTCTTTCGCTTGCTTTCTCCTGAGTTGACGTTTATAATTGACTCGTTTGGTTGTTTGTTTTTCCAGCTTTCGTTTCGTTTCTTGAAGCTGTTCTGTTAGCGCTTTAATCTCATCTTGAGCTTGATGATGGTTTTCTTTTATTTCTCTGGCTTCTTTACAACTGTCTTCTAGTTGTATTACGTATCTTTGTTCGCTTTTTCTGCTATCTCGCATTCGTTCTGCTTCGGTTTTCCAATAATCTTCCAGGATTACACGAGTTTTTATTTCTGCTAGTTCTCGTCTTAATTGTTCATTTTCTCTCTTTTGATTTCTATTTTCTCCCATTAGTTTCCGTTTTATCATATTGACTAGTTGTTTTGACTGTATTAGTTGTTGATTTACCCGGGCGAGTTCTGATTCTTGCTCCTCCACTAATTCTTGCCATTCCTTTCTTTCTGCTCTCTATCTTTTACTGTAATATCTCAATGGGTCTTGCTCGATTGGTTCTACTAATTGAATTGGGCTTGGTAAATGTTCCCCGTCTTCTAGATTCATTCGGATTTCTATTTCATTTGGATTCATGCTAAATATACATCGATTACAATTTTTTGTTTTTTATTATTTTTCTTTATTTTTTTATTTTTTTATTTTTTTTTTTTTTACACTTTTTACAATTTTTTCCTATTTAGCTTTATATTGCCGCTTCGTCCGTCTCCCCGAATCCTTCATCGGGTTCGGCGGGTACTTGGTTTAGAATTTCAGTTGGGTATAACGGCATAAGCAGGATTGGTGGTCGGTTTTGCAAGGTATTTATTTCTGCACGCAAGGCGTTTGATATTTGTATCTCTTCGTCTAAGAGATAGGCAAGATATTCGGTATTTTCGGTTAATTCTTCCCCTTGCGTTTCCAAACGATGCGTGTTTTCTAACGCTTTTAGTTTTTCAATCTCTTTTCTTAGATTCTGCTCGTTTTCCTCATATCCTTGCTTTATCGTTTCTATTTCCGCTTTAACTTGTCCTTTCAGCTGTTCGTTGACTTCGTGTTGATGTCTCAACTGGATTTCCTTAAATACTGCAACTCCTCGGTGTCCGTTCACCTCCTGCTGGAGTTCTGTTATTCTCTCGTTTAATTGTTGGTTTTGCTGTCTTTCATCCGTTTGTTCGTGTAGGGTTTCCGATATCTTTTGATTTAGCTGATCAATCCATTTTCTGAGGTCCTTGTCGGTTTTCCTGAGCCTTCTTATTGTGTTTTGTCTGGCTCGTTCATGGTATTCCATTGTTTGGATTTCTTCGTTCAGTTCCTCAATTGTTTCTTTCTGCACTTCGACTTGTTCCCATAGCTCCCAATCTTCCATATTCAATATCTTTTTGGGTAACAGTCTTATCTCTTTCTTGGCCTCTTGGTACTGGTTCTTCCATCTTCTTGCTTCTAATTTGATCCACTTTTCTTTGTCTTCCGTTTTTATTTGTTGTATTTGTCTCTGTTTAAGAGTCTTTTCTTGTTCTATTAGCATCTCCTTCATTCTCGTTTGTTGCCATACTATTTCGTGATCTTGTTTTTGTATATGTTCCCATTGCATCGCATTCTCGATTTTTAACAATCTATACTTGTCTTTCCACTTTCTCGCTTCTCCTGTTGTTTGGATTACCATTCTTTCCTGTCTATCGTCTCTGGGCTCTCTTATTTTCTTTGATGGTTTGGGCCCTTGATTTCTTAGTTTATTGATCTCGATCTTTGCTTTTTCCCATTTAGCTTTATAAGCTCTTGCTCTATCTTCCTCTTCGGCTATTTGCTGAATGTAGTGTCTAATTCGAGCTTCCAAGTTACTCCTTGAGTGTTCTCTATCCTCCGTCCATTTGGCTTTCCAATGGAGTGCTTGTCGTTTTGCCCATTCTTTGGCTTGTTCCATATGGGTTCTCTTGGTCTTCTCTATTCGGTATTGGGTGCTAATTTGCCCAATTTCCTCCTGCATTTGTTTTATAATTTTTATCGTCTCTTCTCCTTCTTCTCGTATCTCTGCTTCTTTATCTTTTATCACTTCTCGCAATCTTTCGATTTCGCTTTGTTGATCCTGCTTCTCTTGCTCTAGAGTTTGTATCTCTTTCCTTTGGTTTTTGATTCTGGTTTGGTTTTGCATAGATTCCTTTACTAACTCCTCTTCTCGTCTTTGATATGGTTCATTATTTCCTTCGGAATTCATTGTCTGTTGTTCTAATTCTTCTCTTATCATTTTTATCTTCACCGTATCTCTCAGTAGTTCTCCTTCTACTGATGTTAATATTTCTTTTAATCTCATCGACCTTTGGTGCCATTCCTCTTTAATCTCTTTTAGTTGTTCGGATTGGTTTTCGATTTTTGACTCTTTGTCCTCTGTTGCAGTTTTCTCTATCTTTTGGCTTATCATCTCGTTTTGGTTCATTGTAATTCTGAATATTAATAATTGATTATTCTCTCTTTTCACTCATATCAAAATTTTTCATAATTTACATCATCTCGTATTTTTGTGATTTTTTTTGAATTTTTATAATTTTTTGTTTTTACGTTTATTTTTATTTACATTTTTACACATTGCTTCCATTTTTAATTACTGATCAGCGAAACGGAATCCTTTGATCCGCCCGTTGATCGGATTTCTACATACTGGACATATATTGACTTTTAACCCACATGCTTCGCATGTGACCATATGTCCACAAGGCATATAAATTATTTCAACATGTTTTTGCCAAGATGTTACACATTGATACTGCTCCAAAATAGCTTCTTTTATCATTGATTTGTCTCGATTCTCTTTTGGTTTTTCTTGATATCGCTTGATTGCTCGGATTACTGCTTGTGTCGAGTCATACCATTCTAAATTATTAGCTAACCTTTCTTTGATTATTTTCCTCATCTTTTGAGTATCTACTCCTGATTTTTGATATCTTCATTTGATTGACATTTGATTCTTTCATTTATCGTTCCGTTCTTTTTGGTTTCAAATACACAAACTTTTGTAATGGGTTCTTTACCCATATTTTCGACTATTATCTCTTCTCCACTCTTTGGGTCTGCTTCCACTTTTATTATTATTTCTTTATTTTCTCGTACTCGACGTTTGTATGGCTCTTCTTTTGGTGTTGTGAATTTTTCTCTCAGGGTTTTGGCTAATGTGCAGGTTATTATTATATCATTGTTGGCACATATTATATATTCTGCATTGCCTTCTAGGCTATCCCATTCGCATTTCTTTCCTGCTTTCATATTCATTTTCCAACAATCGATAATTTTATTCTGTATACATACTTGTTCAATGGTTTCTACTCCTCTGTTTATTATTCGCAATTTGCCTATCCCTGGTTCTACCTGAATTTTTACGTTTCTATCTTCTGTGGCATCTCTACATACATCTTTGGTGGTCTGACATGATGATGAGTTTTCGGATCGTATTTCCATCTTTCCTGGTTTTCCTATTGAGTCGAATTGACAACTTATGCTTGTATTCATCGTCAATTGTAAGCATATTCCTTTACTTACGGTTCCTTTGTCATATATTGTTCGTATTCTGAACGATTTTATTTCCTTTGTGATATTTTCCTCAGCTTCCGTTAACTTGATGGACGTGATTAATATCATTATTTTTTGTAGCAGGGTCGGTCGGTTTTGATTTTTCCTTTGTTGTAGTAACATCATCCCTTTGTTTCGCTTTCCCTCGTTATTGCTGTTGCTCGCTTCTTGACGTTCCTTGTTAGATGATTCCTTTTTCTCTTGTTGTTCCGATTTATTTTCGTCTCTAGCATTTGGTTTGGTATCTTGATCATCTTGGTTTTTGCTGTTGTCACTTCCTCCTTCTTCATTATTACCTCCATCCGGGGTTTCCTTTGAAATGTCGTCCTCGACATTTATTATTTCAATTATTTCCTCGTATACTTTTATTATTCTTGCTTTTATATCGTCCATTTCTTTTATCTCTTGTTTACTCGCTTGAAATCTTATTTGCTTTCGATGCCATCTGTGTATTATCATCAATAGTTGTTCCTTTCTATCTCCGATTCGTATTGCTTCTTTTGGATGATTGGTGAATTTTAGTCCTTCCCATTTCAACATTGCTTTTATTGTTTTTGGAAATGGATAGTGAGCATATATTGTTTCTTTTAATAGGACGTTTCTGTTTCTTACCATATAGTTTACATTGAATACTTTAAGTGATGAACCTTCGTAGGTCCATTTCATCAGATTGGCTGCTGCTTCGTCTTGTTTGGCATCGATAGCTTCCCATAATGTCTGGATTGTTTTACTCATCATTTCTCTCTCTCTGATTGTCGCGTTACTGGTTATAAATTTTATTGCACTTGCCTGTCTGGATTTCAGTGCATAGTGTAGTACGTTATTTTCTCCGTTGTCTTTTTCTTTGAACGATGATCCTGTCTTTAATAGTTTTCTCAGAACTGTTGTAGAAGCATCTGCTGCAACTGCGAACATTAATGGTGTTTGTCCCTCTTCGTTTGGTATATTTGAGGCGTGTCCGCATTTCTGCATAAGTTGGATTATATCCATTATCCTTTTGGTGTTTTTATGTTGTACTGCAATATGTAGAGGTACGTTCCCTTCTACATCTGCCATAGTGAAGATCATGGGTATACTTTCCTTGATACGATCCATTTCTGGTGGACTTCTAGCTCCTTTAGCATAATCCATTGCGATTTTTCCCGCTTTGTTTACTATTCTCATCCATCCTTTTCCTTCGACCCATTCTGGCATTATCTCTCTGATAGCTTTTACTATTATATCCATCTTGTCTACATTATCTTGGGTCGCGTTCAGAGTTATTTTTGATTCATCCGGTTTTGGTTCTTCTACGGTGTTATTTGATGTTGCTTCTATTTTCCGACTCATCGTTAATCCGTTTATACTCAGCTGTTGAGTTTGTGATCTGGTTTGCATACCTCGATTCTCTGGTTCTCTTGTTATTGTTCTCGGTATCGCTTTACATCTGCTCACGTTTACGTAGATAGGCCTGGTGAGTGGGTTATTGACCAATTTAACTCGAGCATTGTTCTCGTTTACATACATTATCTCATAAGGTCCTTTACCACATCTTTGTAATTTTCTGGCTACCCCTGGGATAATTTCTGGCGTCGCAATTATTACCCAGTCTCCAACTTGAAAATTATGCTCGCGTACGTCTCGCTTTTTGTCATGTAGTTCTTTATAGCTTTCTTGGTTAAATCTAATATTCATACCTGCCGTTTTCCAGATCTCTTGCATCCGCTCTTTGAACCCTGTTACGTAATCATCAATTTCCATATACTGTGATATTGGCGGTTGATATTCTAAGTCTATCGGCATGTTGCATTCTCTGCCGTACATCAATTTGAATGGACTCATTTTTGTTGCTGAATGTATTGACATCCTATAAGCCATAAGGCATAGATTTATATATCTATCCCAATCCTTTTGGTGTCTACTGACATAATTTGACATCATCTCGATTAGTATGCCATTGAATCGTTCGGTTTGTCCATTTGTTTGCGGATGGTATGGCGATGTTCTCAATTTCGCAATTCTGAAGTAGTTCGTTACTTCCTCTATGATTTCGCTCATAAAGTTGGTTCCTTGGTCGGTTAGAATCTGTTTGGGTGTTCCGTATCTACAGCATATTTCCTCTACTAGGATTCTCGCTATTGTTCTAGCTTTTTGATCTGGTATCGCGAATGCTTCCGGGAATTTTGACAAATAATCTGTCACTACTAATATATAGATGTTTCCATCGTTGGTTTCTGGTAATGGTCCTACTACATCCATTGCAATCATCGTCATTGGTTCTGGTGGAATTGGCATTGGTTTTAGCGGTGCCTTCAATTTACTTCCTGTGCTTTTCCTGGTTGCACATATCAGGCAATTCTTTATCCACCCGTTTACGTCCTCTCCGATATTTGGCCAATAATATTTTTGGCGTAATCTTGCTTCCGTCTTTTTTGCTGACATGTGTCCTCCGAGTTTTCCATCGTGGTATTGCATCAATACCTCTTTTCGTCTGCTTTCTGGTAAACACATAAGTCTTTTCTCGCCATCCATTAATAATAACCATCCCTTCTCCATGGTATATCGATGTCTGTGTTTTTCCATATGCTCTTTTAATTTACTGTTGTTGTCGAAGATTTTCATATCATTGGTTTCCATGAATTCGATTATTGTTTTCAACTCTTCGTCTTCTTTCTGTTCATTTTTCAGCTTTGTAAAATCGATATCTTCTGCGATGATCATGCATATTCGTCTTACATCATGATCCATCAGTTCCTCGAATACAAATCTTGACATACAATCTGCATTGGCATTGGCTTTTCCTGATTTGAATTTTATATACGGCGAATATTCTTGCAACTGCATTGCCCATCTCATTAATCTACTCGAGGCTTCCTTGTGTTGGCCTAACCATACCAATGGTTGATGATCTGTAGTGATATATATCTCGTGACCCCATAATAAATATTTGAAGTGTTTAATAGCTTGAATTATCGCTAATGCCTCTCTTTCAGTCACAGAGTAATTCTTTTCATGTTTCTTGAATGTTCGACTATAATATCCAATAACTCGTTCTCTTTTCTCGTCATCCCATTGTCCTAGAACTGCTCCAGATGCATATCCACTTGCGTCTGTCGCTAATAAAAACGGTTTCTTAAAATCCGGGTGTACGAGTATTGGTGCTGATATCAGTTTGTCTCTGAGTGTTTCAAAGGCTGTTTGTTGTTCCTCTTCCCATATAAACGGGGTATCTTTCTTGGTTAATTCTTGTATTGGTTTTGCGATAGTTGCATAACTCTTGATGAATTTTCGATAATATCCACATAAGCCTAAGAATTCTTGCACTTGTGTGACTGTCTTTGGTGCTGGGCAATTCTTTATCTTTTCGATGTTTCTTGGATCTGGTTCTTTGCCTTTTGCTGATACAATATGTCCTAAGAAGGTGACTTTTTCTTTTGCCCAATCGCATTTGGAGGGTTTCAATTTTAACTTCCATTGTCTCAGTCGAACGAATACGTTACGGATATCTTTTAAATGTTGCTCGAAGGTGCTAGAATAAATTAATAAATCATCAATATATACCATGCATTGTTTAATGCCGTGCGTTACAAAGTTCATACATCTCTGGAATGAAGCTGGTGCGTTAGTTAATCCGAAAGGCATTTTCTTGAATTGGTATAGATCTTTGCCGATTGTAAAGGCAGTTTTCTCTCTGTCTTCCTCTTTGACTTTTATTTGCCAATAACCACTTTTTAAGTCTAGCGATGTAAAATAAGCTGCTCCGTGTAACGTTTGTAACATCTCATTTATATCCGGTAATGGGTATGTATCTCGTTTTGTTACCGCGTTGAGTCGTCGATAATCTATACAGAACCGTTGTGTTCCGTCTTTTTTCTTTACCATGACCACTGGAAATTGCCATGGCGAGCAACTTGGTTCGATTACTCCTGCGTCTAACATCTTTTGAACTTCTTTTTCTGCTACTGATTTCTGCGCTTCTGCCAATCGATAAGGCCGTAGTGTTATTGGGGTATCGTCTGTTAGTGGTATCGTATGTTGTGTTACATCGCTTGTACCGAGATCTAAGTCAGATGCCGCGAATATATCTTTAAATTCCATTAGCAATTTTTGTAATTGCTCTTTTTCAGCTTCGTTTAGCAGCTGACTGTCGATAGTCCATAATTCTTCCTCAGTTCCTTCAGTTTTTGTTGTTGGAAGTTCGATGTCCATCATCGGTGTTAGTTTTCCCAATCTTTCGTTTTCGTAAATGACTTTATCTTCTTCATCAAAATTTGTAATGTTAATTGGAATTTCACTGTCATCGTTTACGTACACTATTTCTCTGGCTAATGGCAGTTCTTTCTTTTTCTCAAATTTGTGATTAGGTTCAAAAATCATTTCTCCTCTGGTTTCCTCATTTACTTTTACGTAACAAATCATTTGTGTGCGTCCTGGCACTACTATTTTCTCTGAGCATCTCACCTCTGATTTCAGCATACATATTCGTCCGGTTTTATCTCTCAGCTCCATTGATCCTAGATCTATTATTATCTCTTTTAATAATTCTGGCATGAGATCTGTTCCAATTATACAGTCTGCGCTCAATCTCCTGATAACTGCTAAATACGTGTTGATTTTTACATTTTTACATTCAATTATCGACCAGATTTTTCCGATGACTGCTACTGATTCCTTGCTGCAAGTTATTACATCCATGTTAGCTTCTTCTATACATGGCCACAATCTTCCGGGTATTTTATCCATTTTTATTGCTGAAATGTTTGCTCCCGTATCAATCATTGCTTTTATTTCTACCCCATTTATTTCTATGGGTACCGTTAGTGTTGGTCCAGCTAACGTTTGTAACATGGCTATGGTTCGAGTTTCTGGATCCTGATCTACACTTCTCGATCTTTGACTGGTTCCTGGTACTAAGTCTGCCCAATTTGGTTCGTATGGTACTGGATAAATATTTCGTAATGTTGTTGATCTTGGTGTCGGTACGTGTCTTTCTACCGGCATGTTTCTCTCTACTGATGATGTTGCTTTCTTTAGACATTCATATACTGGTGGTGGATGGTTATAGTGTCCACTATGTCTTGTCTTTCGATTTTCCCATTGTTTGAGTTGCTCTTGAGTTAGCATCTGCGTTCCTCCTTGGTTTTCATCATTGTTGCTGTTATCGCTGCTATCATCTTTGAAGTTTATCCATCGTCTCCAGTTACTCGTTTTCTGTCGCTTCATTCTGGTTTTCTCGGCTTTTAATCTCATTATTGCTTTAAATTTTCGTCCAACTTCTTCATCGGTACCATTCATTTTAGTCAGAATTCCTACTAACCTTTTTATCTTGTGGATATCTTTTGAGTGTCCATGTAACACCATTGTCTTTGCTAAAAACGGTAAAAATCCAATTGCCATTTTCCAGTTAATTTTTCTCTCTCTTTTATAGATATCGAAACATGCTAACATTTGTGTTATGATTACTCTTACGATTTGAATGATGAGAATTATTCCTAAAATTCCTGCCATCATTTGTCCGAAGATCAAGAATCTTCCCCACATGGCTTTCATCATATTTGCTGTAGCGTGTTGAAAATGGTCTGGTGATAGTAACAATTCGTAGTTGGGTTTCTCTCCATAGTTGTTACCTCCCGTTATCGTCACAATATTAGATAGTATTGCTTGCCTTTGTGCTGGAAATAATAAATGTTCTCTGGCTCGTTCCAGATCTTTCGTTTGGTATATTCCACTCTGTGATATATCAACTGGTTTGAATTCTGCTTCGCTGGCCAATTCTGTAAGTCCAAATATTTTTGGTGGTGCTACAATTACTCGAGTTGGGAATTGTAACCAACTTCCATCTCTTATTTCGAATAATGGTCCATATACATTACTACAACTGAACATGTTGGGTACGAATTTTTCTGGGTTTATCATCCTTGTTACTGGTTGAGCGAATCTGATTTTTCCTTTATGCATTATCTCTAATTCGTTTATGCATTTGTCCCTTGGAATTGTTGAATTCTCTGGCAGTTTTGCAATTGTCTTTTCACATTTGTATGTATACATAACTTCTCCAACGATTCTTCCAAAATATCCTTCCTGGAGTGGTAATAGTGGAATTGCGTTATCCGGATTCGTGATTGCCATTGCTAACTTTGTTTTTAATATTTCTCTGTTCAGGATACAGTCATTTTTAACTAAATCGTAGTATATTTTCTCTGTTGATGCCAATCCTTTGTGATATAAGAAATCCATCTTGTTATTTATATACAGATATAATTTTACATCCTTGGGATCAATTTGTGCTTTTGCGTTCGGTATTGCTGTTCGTGATAAGAATATTCCTTTATAATTTGTACTGGCTACCATTTCGTCACATTTGCTCACCATTCGTCCTTTTATAAATCTCATTCCGATTGTGGTATCAGTTGATATTACTACCGTTGGTGTGACCTCTGATCCGATAGTTGTGGTTATCGTTGGTTTTCCGATTCTTCCGGTTCTCCGTAATTCGTCTAATGCGCTCTTTTGCGTGTTAGTTTCTGTTTCGCTGTGCACTCGTCCTTGCACTTCGTCAAATATTGCGCTTTTCAATAAGGTGAGTCTACAAGTTCTGGTATCGGCGTGATATACAATCGTTGACATTCCCGTATTGCATGATCTATCTGTTGCTAGACATTGAGGGTACTTCTTCATTGCTTGCGTGTCTGGATCAAAATATCCTTGGTATTTCTCCAACTTTACTTGATAACTTTCAATCACTACTACTCCTTTGACTAATTGATTTAATAGGGTGTACTCTCCTCCTTGACATGTTCCGTCTCCCGCCGTTATCCTTCCCGCAGCATATACTCGGGTCGTTTTTATCTTTCCTTCCTCGGCTGCTACATTCACTCGTCCCGCTATCGAGATGCGTCCTGTCGTGAATCCTTCTTCACATTCGTTCCTCGTTACTGAAACCACTGTTGTTTCCGTTCCAGCTTCTATAATTGTTGAGTGTGAGTGATGTCCGCAATGAAATGCCACAATTTTCCGCGTTACTGAACATTCTTTGATTTCCGTTTTGATGAAATCCACTTCTTGGTATACGTTATACGATACTGCTGTTGCCGTTGTCTGTAATCTACCGGGATTTGCTGCTTTGCACTCTTCCGTTTCTTTTAGTGAGTATTTATCACCAATCTTTATATTATCACAATCATATACTACGAACGGTTCTACCCCTTTTACGCACATCATCCATATGAGTATTGTAGTAATTATCGCATGCATCCCTTTTCTGGCGGTTTTTGGATCGCTTGCATTAATCGTTGTCTCGAATTCTGTTAATAACTCTTTTAGCTTCGCTTGCATTATTTCAGTTTGATCATCTTTGCTTACTAAATTTATAAAAGCCTGCCATCCTCCTTGAGTCAGGATGAATGGTTCGATTACTTTCCTGATAATGTCTGTTATCGCGAATTCATATCCGTTTGGGTTGTATCTTGGAGTTCGCTTTCTGTATATCACTATCGTATTGTACATCAGGTAGGCCATTCCTACCAAATATCTATTTGGGTCATCAGATCGTTTCGTTAAGTGGTTTATTATCAACAATAATTCCTCTGGATCTTTGGTTGTGGTTCGTACTTTATTATCCATTATTTTATTTATTATTGGTTTTATTGCTGCCCAAAGCTGTTTCGCTTCTGCTCCGATATTATTGAGTTTTAAATTTCTCTTTATCTCTGGATTTGCTAATCCCAGCATATCAGTTATTAATCTGTTGATCCACTTTGCTCCTTGTTCTTGACCTTTCAGTTTTCCCTGTAACTGCTTCGTTACTTGGCTAAGCTTGTTTAATTTCGTTGTCAATTGATCCATCTGCATTTGTTCTTTAGTTTTTCTTTCTGGAGCTGGTTTGTCAATTTTTGGTCGTCCTCTGGATTTCTTTTCCATTGCCGTACCTGTTTCTTTTCGTTTAGGTTGTTCGTCTGCCGTTTCTCTGGATGTTGTAGCTCCTCGTTCATTTATCCAATTGTCCCATTCGTCTCCTGTCGAGCTTCGGCGTCTTCTCTCTTTCTTTTTATTTTTCTCTTCGGTATCTGGCTCTATAATTTCTACTGGTTGTCTTTGACCACATACTAGCTCGTGTGGTTCATCTGTTATCATATCATCTTCGTTTTCTGTCATGAACAAATCTCTTGATTCCGGTATTCTCCTGGTTGTTTCTTCATCCACAATATCATTTAGATCATTTAGTATCTCTTCATCTCCTGTTGTAATGATGGTTACTTCATCCGCTGCAGGTGGAACTTCTGGTGTATTTAGACTCTCTTGTCGTCCTATTGGCGTTTTCGTTTTGATTTCTCTTTTATTGAGTTCTCTGCCCGCGATCTTTGCTACTGTTAATATATTTATTAACCCCAATTGCATTTGCGTAACTCCAATTTCAAGATCGTCGTCTAATGATCGTCCTTCGTATTGTAAATGAAATGGCGGTTCGTACGGTATTCTCTTTTTCACTTCACTCACTTTGGCCGTGATATAAAATTCTCTTTCAATTGGTTCGAAATCTGGCGTCATAATTTTTAAACTATACTTCTCTATCGTTTCGGCTGCCCATTCGGTATGTTTCCATTTTCGGATAATTTCTCGAAATTGCTCTGGATACCACGCATACATTCTCCGGTATTCTTCTATTTCTTTTACAATATTTCGCAGGTTCTCTATTCTGTTGCAAGAATCGATTATCCATTTTGCCAAATCTGTTACAGTTCGTCTTTGATTTTTTGCTCCGGTTCTCAATATTGCTGCTAATTCTCTACACTTTTGCGTTTCTGTTAATCGTGTTAATCCTTCCTCCACAGGATCGTCTATATCTGTGGGCAAATATTTTATTCCTGGAATTCGTTTTTCGAGTACACTGATTCGCGGTCTCGCTGGTTCTTGTTGAATTCGCAATTTCATTTCTCGTTCTGTTTCTACTTCGATCGTGATGTATATCGTATCGTCTTTTACGAATTGAGGTGTTACGTATTTTTTCAATAGAAATTGTGGTACTCCTCCTGCAACATTTTCAATGGATTTTGGCTTCTGGCTTATCATAGATCTTGGGTCCATTCCCAATTTTTCGCTGTGTCGCTCTTCCCATTTTCCGGGTTTGGCGATTGAAATGGTGACTTTTCGATTAAATGGCCATTCTAACTTGCCGTCATATCTGCCTCTTGCTAATAGAAAATACACTGATAGATATTTTCCTTTTCCTACCCCATCTCCGTTTGGGTATACTCTCAATTTCATCCGGTATCCTCCGATTTCTGTATAGAATTGATGACTTGTAATACCGATGATTTTCTCTTCTTCAGCCGATTTTACTTTTTCAGCCCATCCACCTATCTTCCATGTGTATGGGGCTAGTCGAGCTCTATCGTTTATTTCCTCGTCTTCCTCTGGTTGCCATTCCATTGCGTTTATCATTTCCTCTGGTAGCTTTTCGTATGGCTCATCTTCATATAATTCTAAGGTTTTTTCGTTAGCTGCGTCTTCCAGCGCTTCTCCTGGTACGTATTTTCTCCATTTTGGTTCGGTTTTCTCCATTTTCCATTTCCACTCCTTTGTCTTTTCATCATACACCTTTTTCCATGGTGTTGATCGGCATCTCGAGTCGTCTATCGGTTGTAATTTTGTACTCAACTTCGCATCTTGTCTCCATAACTGGTAGATGGTTAATATTTGGTCCATTTTTCTTTTCATTTCCTCTTGGAATTCTTGAATTTGTTGTTCCTTTTTTGTTGTATTTTTTCTTTCTGGTTCATCCATGGCTATGATATTAATGGTTTGTCCGTCTTCCCATATACCTAATTCGTATATCGGGGTTCGTTCTCGCGGACTTATTTGTTGTTTGTGGTACATTATTGCCACATCTTCTACCATGCCGTCGTCACTACTTTCGATTATTGGTTGTATAATCTCTCGGTTTATCCGTCGGTATAGTTCGTGCATTTGACAATCGGGATCTACTAGTATTTCTTTTATTTCATCATTTGGTAGTTTTATTCTTATCTTTATTGGTTCATCTCCTCTCATATCTCTTTGATGCTCTCCGTATTTGGCTATCAACTCATCTGTTCTCTCGTTGTCAAATCTCATGATATCTGTGTCTCGTACAGCTTCTACGAACATTTTCATTGAAATCGGTCTAGTTAACGATAATCGGTTAATATACTTTGATTATAATAAATTTTATTTCATGAAAACAGACTCCGAGGAGTCTGTGTGTCCTTTTAAGGGGACTAGCCCGACCATTAAGTAGGTCAGACTCAATCAAGTTTTCATTTGGTTTTTATATTGTTCTCTTCTCATCTGTCCGATTGATATAATCAGGCAAGTACGGTTCGGTTTCCATCTCTGGTTCTTTCTTCAGCTCAGGTCCAGCTCCATCGCCTTCTCAGTATTGTTTATAATGTGTCACATTTCGATTTGTCTTGGAATAGTTTTGTTTGTATAAATTTGGGATCATATAATTAAATTTGGGTTGGGTAGATAAAGGTAATATTTATCTAGTATTTCAGGAACATTTATGGTTTGGTTGCCAGTATAACAGGATTTCGCAGTATTGTTCATAATGTGCTTCATTTTAATTATATTTATGGTTTGATTGCCAGTTTATCAGGATTCTAGCCTGGTCTATTGCTTGCTCTGTCATTTTGATCTGGTTTTGCTTCATTATCTTTTGTCTCTCTTTTTCTAATCCGGGTTTTATTTCTTTGTTGTACAATATTTGAATTTTCTGCCATATTTCCGCTGTCGTTTCCTCGGTTTCATTTTTATTTAATGTTACCACATTTATCCCCTTTGGCCATATTAGAGCATCCGCGAGGTGTATGTCTCGCTTTATTTTCCTTCCTTGATAATATAAAGGCTTATTTTTATAGCTGGGTCCTAGCTTTTTCACTACCCAATCATACAACTCGTTTGTGCTTTCGCCTCTTGTAGCTATTATCTGTCTTGGTATCTCTGGAAAATCAATAATTACCTGATACTCTTCTCTATCATATTCTTTCAAGTTTTCTTGGTACTTTTTTATCATATCTTTCCATGATGCCGTGAATGTACCATTATCCTGTTGATATCCTTTCGCGATCAGTTTCATTATTCTGCTGTATGCGGTTGTATCTCTGAGGTTTAAGAACATCTGATTTCGATCTACTTCTTCTACAATCTCGTTAATTTCTTTTAATATCTCGGTTTCATCTTCTCTTGGCACGTTCGTTTCCATTTCCTCTAATTCGGATTTTGATTCATCTTTGTATGGTTTATTTTCCTCGCATGATTGAAATATTTCTCCGCCCAGACTGCTTATCTCACTTTCGTCTTCATCTGTTTGATCGTCTGGTATTTGTCTCAACATGTTGATGTGTGGTTGTTCCTCCTCTTTCATTATCTTTGTTGGTCCTTTTGTTTGGAACCATATCTCTTTTATTCTGTTCTCAATTTGAGCTTCACTCCACGTGGGCTTTTCTTTTCTGATTCTTGTTTCTATTTTTTGTAGCAGTATCCTCTGGATTCGATTTTTGTTATTATTGGTTCTGATATCTTTTCTTTTCCTTGTGACGTTGATGCTTCCTGCTCATCTTTTTGCAGTTTTAATTCTGACTCTTTTATTTCCTGTGATAGCACTTTCTTTGCCATCACTTCTATTTTTTGATCTAATGCTTGCTCTTGTTCTAAATGTTTCAGCGCTCCGTCTATTTTTAATATTAGTGCCTTCTTTCTTAGTTCCGCTTTCTCTTGGTTTAGGATTGCTTCTTTTTCTTTTAATTGATCCTCCTCTTGTTCTAAAGCTTCCTCCTGCTTTATTTTCTCGAGTGTACTCTCTATTGTTTGTGTCATAATTTCTTCTTCGAGTTCGTCTATCTCATACATCAATGTTTCCTTGTTTTGATCCTCCATTATCATCATCTCTGCTCGGTTACTCTCTTGAGTTTCCGGTTCGTCTGATTTTTCAGTTGTCATTTCTTTTAGTTGTCGACGTCTCTGCTTTTCTTCCTCTGCAAATTCTTTGATGGCCTCTATTTTCTCCATTGTATTTAATTCAACTGTTTTTTCGTTATCAGTTATCATGTTTCCTCCCCCTTCGTTCTCAACACACTGCTCCGCAGTGTGAGTTTCATCTGGGATTTCCATCCTCATCATATTAATTCTTTTCGGGGTTTGTTTTCGATTTTCCCATCTTTGCTGGATTTCTTGAGCTTCTTCTGTTTGTAGTCTCTGCCATTCAGCTTGTTGTTGCTCTTGATATTCTCTAGTTCTCAGCTCTTGAATCTCCTCATTGCTTCTCATTACGTTGATTCGTTGTTGTTGTATATTGGTGGGCATCTGTTGCATCATCTCTTTTAATTCCATGGGCATTCGTTGTAGTGTTTCTCGTAGCATGTCTATTTCTTGCATCACGTTAATTTGCGGGTTTCCCATAGAGTTATTTAATCTTGACTGGTTTGGTTCTCTTCTTATATTACATTGCCTTGCGAGGTGTCCTTGTTGACCACAATTGTAACATGCTTTGTTATCAAGTTGTCTACATATTTTCTCAGTATGCCCTCGTTTACCACATATCTGGCAGTTGTAATTTCGGAAACAATTCTCTGACCGATGTCCTATTCTTTGACATGTGGAGCATTTTTCATTTGCATTTGGATTGTTCCTGAAATTATTATTATAACTTACTTGGTTATTACCTTTATCTTCCGGATTTCTCGTTACTGGTGGCTTGAACATCTGCTGTGCTCTTGGAATGAATTGATTCATAGCTGGATTGGTATTGTTGTTTTGATTGTTGGCATTGACTGTTGATGTTGTTGGTTCCGTGGCCAAGACTGCCACTTGATATCCCAGTCCCAGATGGGCTTCACATCTATTTGCGATTGCTACTGCTTTATCTAATGTTTCTGGTGCCAAGCATCCAAGGTTGGCTCGTATGTCTTCTCTTTTAATTCCTCTTATGAAGACGTCTACCATTTTATCTTCGGGCAAATCTGCATCTCCGAAGGCTTCTTTACACAATTTCTTTAATTCGCATGCGTACACTGCATTTGATTCATCTCGTCTTTGTTTTCGATGTAGGAAGTCCAATATCTTCCTATTTCCCTTTTTCTCTATTCCGAATATCTTTATTAAGAACTCTTTAATCTCTGTCCACGTTGTCAGTTTTGTTACATCTCTCGCTTCTTCTACGAATACATCTTGTGCGCTCCCTTTCAAATATAAAGGTAGTCGCTCTTTTACCTTTTGGTCTGTCCAGTGACAGATATTTTTATACACTTCGAATTCCTTTATGAATGTATCCAATTTGTTGAGACTACCGTCGAACGGTTCTCCTCTAAACTTTTCTCTGAATTCTCCTACCATCACGTTGTTGTTATTCGACATTGTATTTGCATCCGGAATTGAAGAACTTATAGAAGTTGTCATGTTTGGATTGTTGTCTAGATCTTCTTCGTTTACTGATTCTATCGTTGTCAACTGGTTTTCGATATTACGTAATTCGTTCTCTTCGCTGCTATTAAATTCAAAATCGGTCAATCCGCTATCTGTGCCGGTTCCGGTTGCGGTTGATACTTTAGTATTAACACTTCTACTGTTGCGAACTTTTTTCTTTTCTTCTGCTTTTAATAAACTCTTTTCTCTATTCTCTTGGCTTTTGCTTCTCGTGTGGTTGCTGATGTTATCAATGTTTACGGTTATTCGTCTGCTTGACTGGTTTCTCTTCTCTTGCTTTGGTTGCTTTGAAACTTCTGGTTGCTTATCTGCTTGTAACTACTCTGACGTTTATTCCAAAATCTTTTCTGCTCGTTTATTCAAGTTTCATTGTTATCACGTTGCTTTGTCGTTTGCTCTGAAATATTTTCTCCTTTGCTTTGCTTTGCACTTGACTTGGATTGCTTTGTTTGACTATTGATTCCTAAAAATAAATAACACTCCAATATTCTATACTCTATACTAATTTCTCCTCCATTTACCATACTATATCTGTTATTATCCCTTGTTCGCATTTACCGTGGTGGTCTTCTTTATCCGACTCACCCCCCTCATTTTAAGTCTATTTTTAATTATCTATACCTCGTAATAATTATCTATTAATCTCGTATCAATTATCTATATAGTCTTATCAGTTATCTATATAGTCGTATCAATTATCTATACCATAATATCAATAATATAAAATCATCGTATTCATACTCTCATTCAATCCATTAATTATTTTTCCTATGTCTCCCGAAAAAATTCGTTACTTAATCATCAGTCGCTGGCGCTCTATGCCCTCTATAATTTCCGTTGGCTCTTCGACCTTCGGCTTTAACTCTTTTACTGGTCATCTGTGACCTGAATATCTATCCATAATCATATTTCATCCTTACTCATATCATATCTTATCTGGCACTCTATGGCCTTTAATATCTAATCATATTCATATCTCATCCGGCACTCTATGGCCTCTAATATCTAATCATAATCATCCGGCACTCTATGGCCTCTAATATCTAATCATAATCATCCGGCACTCTATGACCTCTAATATCTGATCATAATCATCCGGCACTCTATGGCCTCTAGTATCTGATCATAATCATCCGGCACTCTATGGCCTCTAGTATCTGATCATAATCATCCGGCACTCTATGGCCTCTAGTATCTGATCATAATCATCCGGCACTCTATGGCCTCTAGTATCTGATCATAATCATCCGGCACTCTATGGCCTCTAGTATCTGATCATAATCATATTCTGTCAATTTCATCTTTACTCATTTTCGTATTCGTCTTATTCATATTATCTCTCATTGTTTCACCGGACTTGAGCTCATCAGTGACTTTTGGGTATGTTTGAGGCCTCACACTGACTCTCAAGCCATGGCGTCTTTTGGCCGCGCATTCTTCCGGTTACGCTTTACTCACCGCCATTCGGATATTTGGTACTCGGTGTGGGATCCGGGTTATTGTACCAAACTCCTCGCTGGGCAATAAAAAACATTCCCTCGGTACTCGGTGTGGGATCCGGGTTGTGTACCTCGAAGAATATAAAAGTATGGAAATGCCTAGACGTTCAATCAAGTTCCAAAAGCGGTTTACTTGATTTCCCGAATAGTGAAAAGAAAAGGAAGCGATTAAAAGTGGGAGCGGAAAATAACTATCAAATCTCTGCCCGCTCCTTCCATCAGATTTCTCGGCTCCATTCAGCCGCTCTCATCTGGCTTTAGTAGGACATTTTGAGTATGAACCATTTACCGGTTAGTTCACATCTCACCTACCGTTTGGCCCCGATACTCGGTGTGGGATCCGGGTTGTTGTATCGAGTTCCTCCCAGCGGAAAAAAGAATCGTTCGATACTCGGTGTGTGATCCGGGTTTTTGTATCGAACGGCTCAGCGCCATCAGTCCCTTGGCTGATAACAACCTGAGCACGACAGTCCGTAGCTGTCCTCTGGTGCCTCACCACCAGCTAGGGAAAAAAGAAGTCATCTCTAGGTACCTTTAATCAAAACTATTAATTCTGTTCCGTGCGCACTCTTTCTCTCACCTCTTGGTCTATCTCTTCACTCCCCCCTTCAAAATTTGTGGTAATCGCATCAGCAAGCTCCCCAAAAGAGGTGATCAATCTCTCACCGGTTACTTGCTGACATACGCGACTTGGCCTACCAGTTCCTTTCTCAGTAGGGTTGATCAGGGTTTCCCTTGGGTGAGCGTACTATCATTAGATAGCTCAGGTTAACCATTTTTCCTCGTCCTATCTCAATCTAATATCAATAAATATAATATCAATAAAACAAAAAGAATTATACACTAGGAAAACTCGGTTGTCGAAATTTTTCCGTCCAATATTTTGTGTCTCTGTGCGTGTGTTTTAATTATTTCCCTAATTCGGCTTTCATGTATTTGGTCTATTACCTTTATTTATCGTTGTCGGGTGGTTTTATTATTTACAAACATTGCATATTTCTTTTATATTCGTCTTATCGTTTAATAATAATTCAAGTACTGCGTAATACACATTTATTTCATTTTATCATAACAATTCATGGAAAGTAAACCGTTAGTCTTTCCTTTATCTTTCGCTGGCATAACATACAGTGCGACTCTTGTGCGCATCCGTAACAATAACTCAGGTGTCCGCAAGGTATCACCATTACTCGTGCTTCCTCTGTTTTGCACGCATAACATTCCGAATAAGCCTTGGTTTGCTCTTTCATTGTTGTTGTAATCTCGTCTTCAATATTTTTGACTTTTTCCATTAACTTGTGCCAGCTTTTCCCAAATTTGGTTATCTCCAATCTCATGGATAGGATTTCATATATCCTTTCGGTTGTTACATCTTTATCAATATCGATCAATTTTATTAATATGCAATGTTCGTCGGAATACTGGTTGGAAATCGTTGATATATCCTCTTTAGCTCTTTTAATTAACTTTTGTTTATTAATTAGTTCCTCAAGATTGTCATTTTCGATGTTTAGAATCCTCTTTAGTTTTCCTATAATTTTTGTTGGTTCCATCTAAAATTATTAAATTACCCTTTAAATTTATCTAAATACTAATTAACTAAATTCATTCACCTCTTTAATATATTTTGATTCATTTTATCAACTACTATTTACTCATTGCCTGTTGTGCTTTATTCTATTACCGTTGGCTTCCTCTATTTGGTTCCGTTGCTTTCTCTTGTTTATCATTACTCCCCTTACTTACCCCATTTCATTTTTTCCCGAATTTTGCCCTTTTAATTACTTATGCGTCTGTCGTGTTGTTGGTATCCTACAAGGGTGTTGTGTCGCCAAGTATTGATGGATGCTTTGGCGTTGATATCTATGTAACTTTTCATATCAGTTTGTTTTCTTGGGGTTTTGCAAAACAATCGTTGTATCAATGGGTTGGTTGTTTTGTTGTAGTCAGCGTGGTTGTTTTTCATTGTTTATATCGTTATCTTGTAGTCGGGTTGTTCGTTTTTCATCAGTTGTTCTCTGGGGTTTTTTTTTTTTTTTTTTTTTTTTGTTTCATGGCGTTCTCATCTCTCTGGGGTTTGCAACATATCGTCCCACCATCTCTGTTTAAACTTTATACATTTGCTTCTATTTCCTTGTGTTCTTTGTGAAAACAGTCCTTTTATGAGCCCCCAAATTTGCACCTAGCAGTCAGGTTGATCGTTTTTTATTGCTGTTTCAATTTTTCTCCTCGATCTTTACACTTTCTCATCGATCTTTACAATCGCTCTTTACACTTTTAGGTTCCACATATTTCATCTCTCCGGGGTTTGGTAAAGTGTCGTCTCGACATTTTCAATTTAAACCTTAAACATATGTCTATATTTCCTTTGGTTTTTCGCAAAACAATCATTCAATCCCGGCTGAGCCCCCCAAATTTGTATGGTGGGTTACAGGGTTTCAAATCTTGCTTAACTTCCCGGTGACCCTAGTAACGCCATACAAAGTGATGCTAACCGCCACTTGGCACCCGTTGCTAGGCAACGTTGGTAATGTGTTCAAGTGGTGGATTGTCCGCAAAAATTGAGTACCATTGGCTAGTACTGTAGTTGCTCGGACAACCCTCGGGGTTCACGAGCTGTCGATAGAAGACCTATGCTCGCTTTGCTCTGTCCCTCATAACTCTTCAGGATTAGTTCTTAACTGACTGTGGAGCGAATGGGCGGGGTGATAAAATGTTTATAACAATATTGGCATGCGACTATGTTGAAGTAATAATACAACTAGGATTAAACTATTCTATTCGATTCAAACACAGGTACAATAGTTACTACTGGACGTGTTGGGGTTGTGTTGCTCGACGTCGGCACGTTCCTTACGTCCCGGTCGACGATGGTGGGTTGGAGTGATGGGTTGTTCTGTTGGCTTGGTAGTTGTCGGTGGCAATTGGGTTGGGGCGAAGATGAGCGGGTAAGTTACCGCTTCACCTTCCCGGCATACCGCTAGGGCGACTTCGAGTCCCCGAACCTGCGTGCGTAGACTCCGATTGAGCTGGCGTTCTTCGGCCCAGCCTTTTTGAGCTGCGGTGAGTCGTTGATAGAGTATCTTCGTCCGTTTAGGGTCTAAACAGGTCGCCTTGATCTGCTGCATCTCGCGAGTTAATTGCAGGACCTGACTGAGTAACTCTGCATTCGTCTGTCTCGCGCGGTCTAGTTCCGTCTGTAGGATCCGTAGAGAGGACATCACTGTAATTAAATGGGTTGTTACAACTTCAATTTATGATTAGTCTAATTTTTAATTTTGTTAAACAAATCGAAAATTAATTCCAGTTATATGAGAAGAAAACACGCACAGTTTTAATTATTATCAATCACTACATTAATTTTGTCTCTTATTTCAATTGTCCGGGCAGTACCGCTCTAGGCTTCTTTTGAGGGCCTCTACCGTGTAGGGTCGCCTGGTGTCTCGAACCGGACGAGGTGGATGGGCGACGGCGATCCGCCCGGCAAGGATGTCATCCATCACGTTTGCAAGATACATCCTTGCCTTGACTACTTGCAAGTCCACCCGCTCCTGCACCCGCTCCCACTGGGTGAGGAGGTCCTGCGCGTTAGAAAATATCTCGGCAGCTGGGTACTGTTGTCTATTGAGTCCCTCAGGGTCGTTATTTAGATCCGGCGCCCTCCGAGTGACAGGATACGGCCATTGTCTACGAGTTTTTCCGAACGTTCCTGTCCTCCTGGGTGACTCCTTTCGACATGGCGCGTCGGTCGATTGGGGGTCCGTCCATTCTAGAGACATGTTTGGCTGAAAACAATGTATTAGGATCAACTACCGACGTATGATGAACAAAAGAATAAAGCGAATTATCTAAATTGGGCGCGCGATTTTTTTATCCGACTCGCTAAAGACTAAGTTATCACTGTTGGGCTTTCGTATTGTTCGGTATTATGTTGTTGTGACGAGTTGAAACTTGCGATCTGTCACGTACTGTTATTTGTCAACTTTGTGGTCAATGTTGGGTAGAACTTAACGTTAGATCTCGTCTACATTGGAATTATCGTCACTATTAGGCTTAGGACTGTTTACTAGTTCAACCCAGTTTCATGGTTGCGAAGGGGTTTCCATTTATTTGCGAACATTTCACACCCTCGAAGTATATAAGTTGGTCAATCTCGATTCATGTTTTCTATTTAGAAGGGCTTGACATGGGTCCTTACATCATGCACCTATTGGTTAACTTTTTATTCAAAAAATTTTTTGATTTCGTGTTTTATTTAATCGATTTCGGAATTTTATTAACGGACATAGTTATGTTAATATTAGTACACGTTTAATCTGACGGAAATGCGCATCCGCCCCGAGATGGTCAATGTTTATATTTACGACGTCGATTATGTCTATTATAATTCAGGATTTCACTGATCTGACGAATTTGGCGGTATAATTTCCGGTTTATGGTCATTAATCGCAGATAAATCGGCTAAGTGGATATACTTTCATTCGGTAAATCTATTATCCGGTTTGATTTAATCTACTTGCCATCTTAGAATTTTACAATTACTAAGCTCGACCAGATCAACTATGGCAAGTTATCATTTCGATCGATTTAAATGTCTTTATCTATTGGATTTCTAGTGTCGCATACGCGCTTCTGCTATGAATTATGATGGACAACTTCTCTTATCGTTTGGATGTTCTATCTACTAGTGGTTGGAAATTATTTCAGTTCACATCTACGTCGATTGGCCGTAAGACTTATTTGTATTAAAGAAGCTTATGTTTTCCCGATCTACTGGTTATATTATAAAGTTGCGTTCGTTCGTTTTATTTGTGTATGGATTGACTTTCGAATGTCGTGCGTTATTTATTACGAAAAGCCTCGTGATTTAAATCGCCTCGTTAATTCGATTTACCTAATTCCTTCACTAATTTCTTATCGTTAAAATATGATTTTTAGCAAGCTGACCTATGGGTTCCTTACCGCTAATCGATGATCCTAATCAATAGATTACCGAATTTACTTATCTTTGAGCGTAAATCATGAATTGTTTTAACTAATGTTTACTTGATTTTTAGCCATAACCTATTGACAATTGATGGTTATTGTAACTTTATTTCTCCGATTTTACTTGAATTAGGTTGATGGTTCAAATGATTTCTATTCGTTTACTTCGGGAAATGGGATGAAGTTAATGGTAGTAGGAATCTTTATCTATACTCGAACTATTAATTCCATTAAGATAAGCTTTATTTAATTTTATCTACGACATTAAATTGATTTATTTGTTGAAACTGGCTGCAACTAATATAGCTAACTATGAATTCAATTTATTTCTGGCAATCAGGTTTACCTAGTTTTATTACCTTGCTTTACTTCTAGAAATAGATTTTTGATCCGATTTGTTCCTCTAAATGATGTTTATCTACTATAATTGAACTATAACTTTAAATTACTACTAACAATTATCATTCGCTAATGCAACCTTCTCGTAAGTTTTACCTAACGAGTTGATTTACCTTTCGTCTAAATTGTTTAAAGCTCCACTAGCATTTTGGGTACTTCTCGCACTCAAGTTCATTTAAAACGTGAATTTGATTTACTATTATTATCACTAAGGATGTTTAATCTCTTTGAACCATTAACCTTTATCGTAATATTGAGTTTTATTTAGATCAGAAGTTTAAATTAACAATAAGTTGTATCCAATTTACGCCAAAAATTATATCGACGATTTTAACTTAATTTATTACAATACCCTTCACAAGTTCTATTTTTTCCCGTTTACTTTAATCCTGAATCAAGGAGTTAGTTTAGATTGAACCGTGAGTCACTTAAACTTTCAATTATTTTATTCAAATCCATATTAATTAAAGGAATATTTATTTTTAATGAAAACATTTTTTAACTTAAGGGATAAATTCAATTTAAGGGGCTCACGGAACTGCATACGATACTTATATTTTTATTTTCGATGACGTAAATTTGGGTTAATATACTATCAGTTAATTCATTTCTAAATATCAATTTAATTTATTTATACCAACGATTTCGATTGATTTATCCCCGTACCCTTTCCCTTTAATAGATCTTAAGCGCTTTTGTGTTTATATTATATTTAATGAGTGCCCACTGGACTACTCGGTGTGGTGATTTTAAGCCGTATGTAAGATAAATTTAGGTCGATTTTTCAGGATTGAGAAACGAGGAAGCAGCCAGAGACTTCTTCCTTATTTCTCAATTCAGCTATAGGGATAATTATTGACGTTACGACCGCTGCGTTGCGCACGCTGAGTCTTCACGGGTGCATATCATTGGCGATCTTCCACGCACTTACATGCATTTGCACTATGTTGATTTTACTATCTTGCGTGATGTGTCGGCTGTGGGCCGGAAAAATTTCGACATTTAAAATTTAAAGAAAAACATATCAAATAAGTTATGTATATTCAAAATATTTATTAATTATAAAACAATAAATTTACCCATTTTTACCATTCCATAAAAACATCAAATCATAATACAAAATGACATAAATACCTCTCTCCCACGCCAACGCCGAGCAGAGCTCCATTGAGATGCAAGGACGTGCCGTGGAGAGAGGGTTCCACCATAAATAATGCTCACCTAAAAAAGGTTCCAATTAGTCTGAAAATAACTTCCTAGAACAATTTAAAAATAGTCGAGAATAGTTTCAAATTGACTTCAAGATTTGAAAATATGGTTTTATGGTTTGTTTCGAAAAACGGTTCGTTTTCAAAAATGGTTAACTTTAATGTGAAAATGGATCAGTATATATACCTAATTTTTTGGTGTGTGAAATTTGATGTAGTAAAACAAAATTCGACCTTGTTATTTTCTAGCAAATTCTATTATTTATTTTTATTATTTTTTGATTTATTTTTATAATTTTTTATTTAGAATTTTTATTGAATTATTGCTAATTCAAATTTTCCGATTTAAATTTCACTTTAATGAACTTTAATTGATTTTTTCAATTTCGTCGAATTTGTTGTGTTTTCTTGTTGTATTTGTGTAGGTATCGTGCGGATCTTGGTGCATTTTGTTAATATTTTAATTTATTTTTATGTTTATTATTTTATATTTAATTCTTTTATTTCTCAGATTTTATATGTTTTACTTGATGTTTCAGTGGGTTTATTTAAATTGCGTGTTGTGTTTGCGTGTGTGTTTCCGATCCATTTAAACATTTTTCAAGGCCGTTTACGTTCTGGCCCAACAACACTTTATACAGTAATCCTAATAATATATTCATAATAGTAATAATAACAATAATAATAATGACAGAAATAATAATCATTAATAATAGCATTGATGATGATAATAAAAATATAAGAACTTTTGGTTTTCTCCACTGATTTGTTTTCATTTTTCAATGACATTAAGAATTTTTTATTTTTTGACTATAAATTAGAAATAATATCGATGAAATTCACAAATTTTCGCTACACCCTTTTTCAAGTAATTTTGATCAATATCTATTAATTGTGTAAACGATATATTTGTTTTATATTTTGTATTGATTTTAATGGTTAATAAAAATTTTAATTATTATTTTTATTGAGTTTTAAATTTTACATTTTTTGGTTCAAATTTTATTTATGTTAGTTGAATATTGATGGATGGTTTGTGATTTTGATAAAGAACGATTCTGCAGCTAATCTTTTTAATGCATTTTTAAATGCGTCTTGTAGTATTTGGCATAAGAATAGTGCTGATTTGAAACCTTTCGCCGGTTTTCGTGAAAATTACTGGTTTTGTTTTCTATGTGTTCATTGAGTCGTGAAAGGAATGTTCTGTGCGTTTCCTCAATGTACATTAATTTGCATCTTGTGCAAGTGATTTGATAAACAATGTTTTATGAAAAGCAAAAATATTTGTTGGAAAAGTGGTAGAGACAATTTTGTTGATAAAATTCTGGTGTTAGAGATTTTTGGGATTTAAGGATTTGTGATTTCAAAGGTTCTAGGGTGGTGAAAATCAAACGTATATATACTGGTAAATCAGTATTGTGGATGAAAAATATTATAGTATCGCATGACTAATTGTTTAAGAAGGCGAAGCGTAAGTAGAATATGTTTTGTTGTGGCGTTTGTTTTGTGTGTTTTGACAATTAAAACTGTGTTCGTTTAAAAAATATTTTTAAAAAAACATCTTCGGACTTTTATGGGTATCTATTTTGCATAACAATATATTTTGAAGTTTTCGAGAGTTTCTTTTTTTTGTTATATCGGAACAGTTTCTTATTGCTTTTTTCTATTTTCTATTAGTAACGCGATTTTTGTTGGATTGGAACATGACTTTTCTAAGGGAGAATGTGCCCACTTTTTGACTTTTGGTGAATAATTCTATATTAAATGTGAGCGTGTCTGGTCTTAATGAGGAACTATAAAAAGATTTTACCTTCAAAGCTAGGTAGTTATAGATTGAATTGTATATTTGTGTTTGGCGTAGTTTACGTGTGAAAGGATGACGTTGAGAGGTACCTTGGAGATCATGATGATATCACCAATGTATATTTTCTAAAATAAGATTGTATTCCCAAAAATGATCTAATCACACATTCACTGTAGTTCATGTAGAATATAGCTTAAATTTGTGAAAGGTTGTTACCGTATCTAAGCCATGAACTTGTTTAAACGGTTTCATCTCAATTCATAACAAAAACCAAAATTATTATCATATTAATAGTGATAATATTAATAATGATGAATATATTCAGAATGATGGCGAATATAATAAGTATAGTAATGTCGATAATACTAACTACGACAATCATAGTAATGAGGAAAGATATAACAATATAAAATTATAACTTCCCAAATTGTATATTAATTGAAATCTCAGCTTTAGCTTAAAGTGCTCGATAAGTGATTTATTTCCCGATCTTGCAATTGGCCCCATATTATTAATAAAATCTACTTTTGTCATCCCGATTCCAGTGTCAATAATAATCAAAGTTCCGGCATCCTTATCTGGTGTAATTTTATCATCAAATCCCTTGCAACATAGAGAAGCAATAATAAGGCTCGATAACTGACAATTTCTAGTTGAAAGGCAAATGTCTCAGAATCATTTAGTTTGGCCATTAAATTGAAATCACAAATCAAATCTCATTCCTAAATATGCCAATGTTATTTATTAAGAAATACTTCTATACAATAACTGAGTAGTTATTTCCCCTCGTTTATCTATGGATGTCATATCAGCCATCAAATCAGTGATATCTCTGATCCGAGCTTGTACAACAGATACTAAGCGCAAATCGAGAACTACAGCATACAAAATCTCCCTGGTTTGAACCAGACACAGTGAAAAATCTTTACTGCTGTGGGGTTTATGGTTTTGTTGTGACCTTGACCCCAGATGTAAATGTTTTCTGGCCCCCAATGGTTACCCGTTGCTAAACAACGTTGGTAGTGTAACCATCGGCGTTGAGATCGCCAAAGGTGAGCGCTACGTTGGAACTGCTCTGGCCCGATCTCAACTGGGTTCGACGCACTGCCGTTAGAAGGCTTATGTGCGATTTCCTTCCTTTAGTCACCTGCTGAAATATGTTCACCTTTCGTAGTTATCTCTTATTGTTAGGTTGGAATCTTATACTCGGCTTAGACATAATAACACTACGAACATCTTTTTCAACGCATTTATTAAGCATTACAAGGTGATTGTCTATACTTGAGATTGCACACCTCGAACTTGAGCCGCTCGTTGTTTTGCGCGCTCAGCCCTCCCTGGTCGGTGTTTATTGGGTCTGTCCTTGGGTGTAGATAGAGGTGCTACGTCTCGATAAGCTAGCTGTGCCGGGGCGAATACTAATGGATACGTCACTGCGGCCCCTTTTTGGCACGCCGACAGTGCCGTCTCCAGGCCCTTAATTTGCGTTCTCAGATTTTGAGTAAGTTGCCGTTCTCCAGCCCATCCCTTTTGGGTCGCCTCCATCTTCTGGTAAATGGTTTACATCCGCCTTGGTTCGATCCAAGTTCCTTTGACCTGCTGAATTTCCCGAGTGATTTGTAGAAGCTGTTGCTGAAGATCCCGGTTGGTTCCCGTTGTAAGATGGGGAATTGGCGCCCTTCCATCTCTGTAAATAATAAATTTTAATCAGAACAATTTTTACAGTTGTAGAAAATTTATCATTTCGTTGCTTATCACTAGGTCGTCGTCGGTCATTTATGACTTAGCTTCTGATTTACTGATAAAACTAATTGGGGCTAATAACAAAATTAACGTAATGCGGAAAACATAAGAATCATTTTAATAGTTTAATGACGGATATCAGAACGCGAAGGTAACAAGATTCATTTAATTCAGGGATTAATCACAATTCATAATGTCTCTACTCCTTCTTCGTACCATATCGATTTTTGGCATATGGATGCTCGCATTGAGTTTCAGCCGATCTCCCTTCGTCTCGCATCTCCCTCGGCAGGATGCGTCATGAGATTACTACGCCTATATCCGTCATACGTTCCTGGAGCTTGGGATCATCCAACTCGTATGACACGTTATATCGCGGGGCATACCCGTCAGTACTGGGTATCCTGCCCGCCGCGATGTCCGTATTGAATCTTTGTAGGTACCGCTTGGCTTGCTCTATTTGTCGGTTTGTCTCTGCTTGATGAGTCTCGAGGCGCGCCAGTAAGTATTCGGCCTGGCCTCTTATCTCCCTAGCCGGGTTGCGTCCCGGTTCTCTCTTGATCGCTACGTACGGAAGATCCACCTTGTCGGAATCTCTTTGCGTGCCGGATCGGGTTTCACACACCGAGGAGATAGAAAATCCCGCGTCCCACATCGCCTGCCTACATCTGGCAGCCGAGTGAGCGGGGAATCGAGCTATTACTCGGGATGCGTCAATCCACGAGTCTTCTAGAAAACAAGAAATATTTTAATCTGGTATTTTATTTGCTTTCATTGATTAGTCTCGTAACTTATTCCGTTGCGGTACATATATGTCATGTGTCAAAACTCTCGATCACGGGTCCTGTTCAAGTAATAGTTTTCAAAAAATTTTTGCAGTTCGTTAGTAGTGCCCGGAATTCGCACATGGAGTCATTCCATGGAGCCCTTATTAAGGTTAATTCTTCAATCGATCCCGTTTCATCTTGGGTTAACGAATTATTAATGATCAACCTTCTATTTAATTATACTGAATAAATTATGCTCTATCAAAATTTACTCGAGGTGATAATATCTGAATCTTCATTTTTAATTTTTACAAGTATTCCTAATTATACTCATTTGATTTGATAATTTATATTTGATTTTTGATTTTTAAATTTTTTACAACTATTCCTAATTATACTCATTTAATTTGATAATTTATGTTTTAATATTTAAAGCTTCTCTTTTAGGACTCCCAGAGATTTATACTAGGTAATTATTATTCAAATATTTCATACTAACACTCATTGGAAATCTAATTTGACTGTTTTTACCTTTATAATTACAATTAGCTTGTGGTTATAAGATCTTGCCCCTTGTCCCTTCTAGTTGTATACAATCTGTCCCTCTCTGGTCTGTTAGCGTTCGAATTCATAAATCATCGGCCGTATGAGAAAACGCTCACGGGCATAAAATTCATTTGACATAATGTAATTTATAAATCACGCTTTAACCAGTAATCTTAGGAATCCTTAACGAAGGTTTAGTTTGTTATTACGACTCTCACTACTAGGCTACAATTCGATCTAATGAGGGTTTGATTTTGGTGGTACTCTACTTCGCTTTCATTCCGGGTTCGCTAAATCTCTAATTTACTTATGATAAAAATCTGCTTCATTCTCATCTAATATATGTCTGATTTAATTCCAATAGTGATTTAATAAATACCTAAGTTAAGCCTAATAAAATAACTTTTAATTTAATCACAATAGCGGTTTAAAGAAGGCTTAATTCAGTCATAATAATAATTTTAGTGGAGGTCTGCCCTTTTTGCACCAATAAATCTAATAAAAATCTCATTTGATCATAATATTAATTTAACTAAGGTCTGATTTAATCATAATAGGAATAATCTATTAAATATTTGGGTTAATCCTAGTAATACAATCTAATAATATTTTGATTAATCATAGTAATACAGTCTAATAAATATTTAAGTTAATCATAGTCATACAATCTAATAAATGTTTAGAGTAATCATAGTAATACAATCTAACAACTGTTTAAGTTAATCATAGTCATACAATCTAATAAATATTTAAGTTAATCATAGTAATAATTTAATAAGTCTAGTTCAAGCATGATAATAATTTACTTTACTTTTCATTACAGATGCGAATCAAAAGGTAAATCTCAATCCCAAAAAACGTGTTCAATATTACCGTGGATCTACCTCAATCAACTCCTGGCCTCCACCAACGACTTGCCATAGTAGTTCGGGGTTTCAACATTTACGGGAACTAATTAAACTATTGTATGTCATTCGGCACTTGCTCGGTAAATCAATCTGTATCGTGTTCCCTTTTTATTATTTAACTCATCGTAAGATACTCCAAAGGATTTTTAAATTACAAGAATTCGATCGACTCAATAATTATATTTATACTGTCAATGAGAGTCTATCATAAATCCTTGCTTATCCTCATTAGTGGGTCTTCACTGGTAGTGGCTCGTCGGCTGGGTCAAGTCTGTGCTATGGCTCGGTAAAGAATTAAGATTATGATGAAGAAAATTTTAATAATTACCCGAACATGATGGTTCGCCAGCGCTTGCCGTGTTAGGCTCTTTATATCCCTGATGTGTTCTCGAAGTTTGTGCGTATTTTTTCGACATGTTATTTAGTAATGTAAAATGAAATATTTTCGCCAAATCAGCTTTTATATCGGTTGGGTGTGTCCAGTGGGTTAGGAAATGCATAGTATGCACACACCTCTCCAATAACAGCTGTTGGCTAGGACTTCATCAGTTGCCGACAATTGTGGCACACTGTATATTGATTTTATTTAATTTTCCTATCGTGATATTTTAGAAAATATCACTTCTACTTTCTTTCTCTGTGGATCTATTTATAGGTCGGAATTCCTCTGAAATTATGACATTTTGACTAATGGCTAAATGGGAATCGACTGTCGAAAATTTCACTGATCGGATTTTTGTTTTCCTCCAAGGAATTAATGGTGAAAGATCTTTTTCCCAGGAATTATTGCTGAATTTGACACTCGACTGAGTGGTAAGCTATTTGTTATAACTCTTATATGTGATGGTATTCGTTCCTAGTTCGACTCTATTCAATTCCGGATTCCCTTATTAGTCAATCAGGCTTTGGTACTCTCTACGGAATGGTATTGGGATGGGTTCAAGGATTGACACTGTTGGATTGAAATGGCTTATGTCAGATGGGATTTACTATTGTTGTCGTGAACATTTAGTAATACAACTTGTAATTGAAATTTATCATATCTCTATGTTCTTTCAATGATTAAGACGATTTTGATCACGATATAATACATTATGTACTTAACGAGTAAATTTATTCATTATTATATTTTCTGTTTCGACGACACCTTTATATTAACCTGATTTATATCTGAAGTTTGGTGTGTACTATTTTATTTAGAGACTTTGTTATTAATCAGTTCGTGTAATTGATAATTATCATGTATCTTCGTGGGCAAAATGCTTTGTTAATTTTCTGACGGTTCCTCGTCATGTGGCATTGGATTTTTAAACTGACACCCACGTGTTTTCCTTTGATATTTATGGGTGGAGTTTCGGGTTTAGTCTCGCGATTCATTAGATTAACTAATTCGTGTTGCAAAAACCTGGACATTTGTGCGCTTTTGGGTCTGGGTTCGTTTTAGTATCTTTGTGCTTTCCTTTTGAAGATTATTATAATTTACAAAATTAATTTGGCTTAGGAAATGATAATCTGGGGTTTTATTAATTTTATATAATTGCTTTATCAATCCGGTTAGCTCGGGTATTAGTCCCATTTAGGCCCTTTACATTTTGATTTTAGCAATGATATTAAACCAAGATTTTAGTTTTATCAAAATACCTCATATTTCGATCATAACATTTCGAGATTTTAGTTTTATTAACAAGTTCTTTAATAACTTTAGAAGTTTTGTAAGCATCTCTATATTTTGATCATAGCATCTCGAGGTTTAGTTTATTTAACAACTCCTTTACTAATTTTGGCAAGACCTTTATATTTTGATCATAGAATTTCGAGATTTTAGTTTTATTAACAATTCCTTTAATAACTTTTAGCAAAATTCTTTATATTTTGAGCATAGCAACGATTTTACTGTTGAAAATCCCGTCACCCTCCCTTAATTGATCCTAGGAAAATTTGTGTCAATGTTAAGAGATTATGAGTGCCCACTGGACTACTCGGTGTGGTGATTTTGAGCCGTTTGTTGTAAATAATTTTAGGTCAAGTTTATAGGAAATGAGTGCCGACGAAACAGCCAAAAGACTATTTCCCCTTCACCCTTTTCCCCTATATGGAATGATATTGACGTTTCAGCTCCTGCGTTCTCACGCCGGAGCCTTCACGGGCACGAATTATTGGCGATTATACACGCACTTACACAATTCGATTATATGTATGATTTTAATCGCTTGTAATGATGTTTCGGCTGTGGGCCGGAAAAATTTCGACATAGAAAATCTACTTGTTTAGGTAAACATATATTTTTGCCACATAATACATCATAGTTGTCGTTAATAACATGATTTTTCGTTCATAGTACATCATAACCCTCTCCCCACGCCGATGCCTAAGCAGAGCTCATTCGAGGTTGCAAGGACGAAACGTGGAGAGAATTTTCGAACATCCTCTGACTCACATCGAAGTTTCTGGCGTCCACAGATTAAAACTGATTAAAACGATTCAAGTTTCTCCAAACTGGTTAAAACGATGATTAAAATAATGTGAAAATGAATCGGTATATATACCTATTGTACGACCCTAACCTTGCGTGTTAATTTTGATTTAGTAAAACAAAATTTGACCTTGTGATTTTCTAGTATATTCTATTCTTAGTTTTATTATTTTGTAATTTAATTTGACAATTTTTTCTTTTGAATTTTTTAATTGAATTGTTTCCAATTCAAATTATTTGATTTTTATTCCATTTTCATGGATTTTCGCATATTTTGGTAAATTGTCAAATTTCTGTCAAATTGTTAGGTTTTCGTGTTATTTTTATGTTTATTTCGTGCGGATCTTGTTGCACCTTGTTATTATTTTAATTTATTTTTTGTGTTTTATAATTTTATATTTAATTGTTTTCTTTCTCATATTTTAGCAGGGTTAGTTGATGTTTTATGGGTCCGATTTTAAATCTGCATGTTTTATTTGCGTGAAATTTAACGATTCATTTAAACAATTTACAAGGTCGTTAGTGTTCTGGCCCAACACTGCAAATAAGACGTTTTGCAAACTGCGTTGAAGGAAGCGTCACAAACTTCACAGGACTGTGTATTGGAAAATGCCCTGTCGGTGAGTCAAGTGAGGAACGCAATGAGGTTCATTCTAGTATTCGCCCCGCACAACATACCTACATAGAACAGGAGCGAATTTCCACTACTAAAGAGTCAACTCGAATCAAAAGAAAGGTCGAAAAAGCCCGAATTCGCGTATTGCGGGCTCAACTGAAACGTTAACATGAATGAAACCTGTTGTGTTAGCATATAAATACTTTATAGTTGTTCATGAAATTTCCATCAGTCGATAGAAGTACAATAACGTTGTTCAAATAGATAGCCATAATTGAGGTTAGGTTAATTAAAAAACTGAATCGAAGAGAGACAGTTAAGAACCAGACACGAAGACGAGCGCAGACCTTCTAATAGTTTTTGCAGAGAAGCTCACTTTTGGTAGAATCAAACCGTTATTGCTTAGTGTTGGGCTAGTACTAAGTTTTGTTTAAATGAATTGGAAACAGCACGCAAACATAACACGCAGATTTTAAAATCAGACCCATAAAACATCAAGTAAACACCTTAAAATACGAGAAAGACATAATTAAAGAATATAAATTGAAAAACATTAAAATAAATTAAAATAATAACAAAATGCATCAAGATCCGCACGAAACGACATAAAAATAACATAATAACATAAAATTTGACCGAGAAATTGACAATTTACGAAAAAGCAGAGAATTAGCGAAAAAAGTCGAAGCAAAATAAAATAATTTTGATTAGAAATAATTTAAATAAAAATTTAATGAATAAATTGTCAAGTTAAATCTAGAAAATAATAAAAATTAGAATTAGATTAGACAAATAATATCAAGGTCAAATTTTGGTTTTATCGCATGAAATTTAACACGCAAGGTTGGGGTCACAGAATAGGTATAAATACCAACTCATTTTCACATAAATTTAATCACTTGTGAGGATCACTTTTTCTCTTAAAAAGGTCGTACGTTTTTTAACAGAAAAACAGCATTGTATCACAAGCTTCTGGAAACAGGACATTGAGGACTAATCTATTTGTGAAACCACTCAAACTGATTGAAGTGAGCATGAAAGATGATTTTGAGTATGCTATATAAAGGATGCAACTACGATTATTCCATGTAAATGATGTGAAAAATTTTATAAACAATTATACGATACGAAAAGATGAGACAGCCACACACCAGAAAGTTATTAAAATCATACATCCCTATCGAGCGGTGTAAGTGCGGTTCATCCGCCAATAGCTCGTGCCCGTGAGAGACCTCGCCGTGAGTAATATCGGGCTCGAACGTCAGATCATTTGCGCTTATAGGGGCATTGGGAAGATCGGGAACCAGTCTTTTGGCTGACTCTCTTTCCACCCACTCCCGAAAAATAAACCTAAACTTCTTATACTTATCGGCTAAAATTATCACACAGAGTAGTCCAGTGTGCACTCTTAAAATCTAATGTAAACACAGGAATATCCTAGGATCAACTTGTGGTTAAAGAGAAGGGGGCTTACGGAAATCGATGTAACGATCTTATTAGAATAAAATTATTATTCACCACAACTTATTCCACGTGGGATGTTCATAATAGGTGACTGAACGAGATTACTCTACTAAAACGAAAATATGACATGAATCACGAATAAACATACAAATGAATTTTACATAAGGAAAAGTTTAATTGACATATAAACAAACTCATTTTAGTAAAGATAATTACGACATATAAAAGCAAGTCTCACCGTATAGAAACAATAGACCATGAATGACTCCATTTCGGACCTTTGACAAGGAATAACGCCCAGTGTTTGAACTTTATTGGCTAACAAAATGGCCATAAAAATATAAAATGGAAATATCCACGATAGAGTGAATTTTCATCTGAAATAGGAAAAGACTCGTAATAGAATAAATCAGAAGGCAAACTCAAATACACACCAGCCAATGTGAATGGAGGCAGAGAAATTCCATTACTGGTGCGATATTGATGATATCTCTACGAGAAACTTCCGTCTTAGAAAATCGATGGAAGAAATTTATAAATTTAGCCAATCAGAGAAGGCCACCGATACTGCAAGTGCTGGGTTATTGGCTTACACTATCATGGACGAACCGCCCAATGTGATCAGTTTTATTCGGATTATCTTGAGTAATTTTTGCTTATAATCACTGAAATGGACTGGAAAATCTTATCTCGTTGATATGGCTGAAAGATAGTTGAAATGACCCGAAAAGTGAAAGATGATTTATAACTTAATGTTGAAATATTAGATAAAATAATTAACTACTAATGATAACAGGCAGTTCCAGCAGTCAATGGAGAGACGTCGAGTGGACGGCATTGACGGGCCCGAGCAAATTTGCGGGACGATATCGCCAGACCTGAATGGTCGAATCGGAACCCAAGCAGATATGATGAAGATACAGAACTATCGAGCCTGCTGATCAAGAGAGAGCCAGGGAAGAACCCAACGAGGGAGATTCGTCAAGAAGCTGAAGGAACGCTCCACAAATTTGAACAATTAGAACGGCTATACCGATGCCTTGCTAATCAGCAACGCAGACGACAGGAAACAATTAATGAGGACATCGCCAGCGGACGCATACCGAGCTCGGACGGCTATCTACCGGATTACTGTATAGCCTACGACCCAAAGGATCCGGCACTCTTAGAGCTCGAGGCGCCAGTGCACGTGGTTGTCCCAAAACATCTGTTGCAACCAGACATTCGAGAAATACTTGAGGATAGAGGAATAGAGGACCATGCCTATTCTCGGAGGCATCTATCGCGTAAAAGACTACACGTAGATTAATTCTGTGATTAAAGTAAAATAAATGTTTCTTTTCTTGATTGTTGACTTGATTTTGTTAAAAAGTGATTTGGTTTTATTTAAAAATTATTCTCGATTGTAGTTATAAATTGTAATGATACAGTAACCTTGAGTATTTAATTAAGGTCACAAATAATAGTTGTCCAAGTTAAATCGGAATTAATCTTATTTTGCCTCAAAATATAATACTTCTGTCGTAATATCGTAGTTTATACTGTCGATAATTTTAGTCATGGAAGCGATCAAAGAAATTGGATCAGAGCTGAAGAATCTTCGTCGGGAGAACGGCAATTTGCATCAGCAATGCATCCAACTAAGCCGCGAGCTCCAGCGGATTAAAGCCACTTGGATTGAGCCGTCCCAAACATAACGGCTGTACCAAAAGATAATTGCTGCCCAGCGAGGCTGGCAAGATGAGAAGGCCTTAAACCAGGCCCAAAAGATCCAGATCAGAGGTCTTGAGGTTGCTGTAGCTGCCTATCAAAAGCAGACGGAACCAGAGAAACCGCCAGGCAAACCAAAATTACGTATCATGCCGGGAAAAGCCGAGTGTGAACGCAGAAAGAGGCAGAAGCAAAGTAATGAATAATTTTTATGACGTGTGATTAGTGTTGTATCGTAACTGAAAGTGTATTGTATTGGAAATTAAAGTTTTTGTAGTTTAATTTGGTTAATTTATAAGTCGAAGGTTATACTAAGGAAAGGAGTTTTATGTAAAACGTGAGTTATGAATTGAATGAGAGAAATATGAAGAAAGAAAGGAACCTAAATAAGCAAGACGAGCACATACCCTCTATCGGTAGCTCGCTGAACCAGCTGTAGACCGGGTCTTAGCAGTTTTGGAAACAAAGCTCATGTTGGGCCAGCACTAAATTTTGTTTAAATGGATCGGTAATAGCACGCAAACACAACACGCAGATTTAAAATCAGATCCATAAACACCAAATAACCACTGAAAAATATAAGAAAGAAATAATTAAAATATAAAATTAGAGACATAAAAGTAAATAAAAATAATAACAAAATGCAACAAGATCTATACGAAATAAACACAAAAATAACATGAAAACATAAAACTTTTGAATAATTTAATAAATTAAATAATTTGAATTGGAAGCAATTCAATTAAAAGCTAAAAACTAAATTGTCAAACTAAATCAAAAAAATAAGAAAATTAGAGTTAGAATATACAAAACAAATTCCAAGGTCAAATTTTGTTTTACTACATCAAATTTAACACGCAAGGTTAGGGTCACAAAACAGGTATATATGCCGATTCATTTTCACAGAATTTTAATCAGTTTTAAGCAGCTTTTGTTTGTTAAAACTCGAACACTCGTCTTAACGTAAATTTTCTTTTCAAACGGAACACTCGAACTCTTGATCACTAAATCGAACTATAAACGCTAATTGAAAACCACTAACAAAACTCTGATACGAATTTATCAAAGGTAAACAGTAATGACTTACCGGTATTGTAAATGGATGTGAAATTAGTACCAATTGTAAATGAATGTGAAATTAGTATCGAAAAAATATATTAGAAAACTTATCGAACTTAACTGTCGAAATTTTTCCGGCCCATAGCCACACACCAACAAGCCAGTAAAATCTTACACAAAGACCGAGCAGTGTAAGTGCGGTGAGTGTCCACCAATAGCTCGTGCCCGTGAGAGATCTCGCCGTAGGTAACGACGGACTCGAACGTCAATTCATTCATTATCATAGGGGCAGAAGGTAGTTCGGGAGTCAATCTTTTGGTTGACTGCCTTTTACACCTACTCCCGAAAAATCTACCTAAAATATCAATACTCATCGGCCAAAATCTTAACACAGAGTAGTTCAGTGGGCACTCTTAAAATCTAATATGAACATACGAAATTCTTAGGAACAACTTGAGGTTAAAGGGAAGGGGGCTTGCGGAAATCGATGTATCGGACTTATTCAATTCGATAAAATATAACGTTTTGAAATATAATTAAACATACGAAAATAACTGCAAACTCATTAATTATAAGACGGCAAAAGCTACTTGATAAAAAAAGGGGCGACGTAACCACTATCGAATAAAAGAGATCTTATAGCATGGTAGATGAATATCGAGAGACGTTTATTCCAACTCAGTAATAACCACGATTTTACTAACCCAAACAACACTAATATTAAATGATAGAATAAATCACAATAATCATAACGATAAAAATCCATCATGGACCTCCATGTAAGGGCCCCTTAGACCATTTCCTCTTTCTCCCTGAGGTTCAATTGATTTTCTCATTTTTCCGAGTCCCTCGTCACCACCACCATTAGTTAATTGAGTAAAATGTAGTGAATACTGTGGTGTAAATGAAGAATCGTCTGAGGAAATGAAGGATGCGAAGGTCGTCTCCATTTATAAATACTTCTGTAATAACACCTATAAGGCCGACTTGAATCACGATGACTCGCCAAAAAGTCGACTACCGAACGTGATACTAATATGTTAAATTGATATAGTAATAGAGGCAGATTCAAATGATTTATTTTTATCACATCCAACGATCCCGAGCACCGGAGCAGTGCACTCACGACTTGGAATTGCCCATCGGGTACATAGAGCAGATGGGAAGTACCGTTCGGTAAGAGTGGCGACAGATTTGAGATTCAGAGTAAGCCAAATGAAAATCTCCCAAATTTAGGGAGTAGAGACAGGAACGGCTAAATTAACGACAGTAAATTAACTAATATAGGGAGAATAGTTAGGTAGTACCTTATTGGAGAGCTTGAGAGTCCCAATCACGAGACATAAAATGAATCCCAGAGAACGTCCGCCTGTTGTTGAGAAAACTCTCGTCACATTTAAACGAGCAAGCAAATTTATAATCTCCACTTTCTCATCCAATCAGGTAGGCTGAAAACAACAAGGGAAATCCTCATGTATAGAGAAATAATCGCTCTAGTAGACCAAGAAATCACAGGAAATTTATTTGCAGTAGAACCCCACCCTCACGATCGATAATGATAAATTCGTTGAATGGCCAATCTACCAAGGTCACTACAAATTCCGCTGCACACCAACTACGATCAATAGCAGAGAATCTCCTCAACAACTAATCGGCGAGTGCCACCGCCAAATCAGGTCTCTACCCACCCCCGGGGTAGAGAATATCAACAGCCTACATAAATGCGAACTAGGCAGTATCGGACGTCATATTTACTTGATTTTTCAATAGTAGCACTATGTCTAAATTGAATGCACTGAACGCCGATAGATCTGTAGTGGAGATGACGGAGAAGAGCGGAACATCCACCAGGAGCGATGAAATACATTCGAAACAGATACAAATCCACCCGAAAAGATACAAGGCGGACCAAAGGCATGCTTCTGAAGGAGATAATCGCGAGGAATTTTCGACAGGTAAGGCCGACCGTTCTATAAGATGCACATTTTTTGTAAATTCAATATAATTTTCTTCGAATGCGTAATTATTTTTTTGTTCCAAAGGAAATATTGTAAGCGGCTAATAGTATGAGTAATAGTTAACTTATTTAATATTTGAATTAAATATAATCAATTTAGAGCTATTTAATTTGAATATTTTGAATTAAATATAATCAGTGTAGAATTATTTACTTTAAATGTTTTGAATTAAAGTTAATCAATGTAAAGTTATTTATTAATAACCAACGTAGAGTTATTTATTTTAGGTATTATGAATGAAAGATAATCAAAGTAGAGTTATTTATCTTAGGTATGTTGAATAAAAGTTAATCAATGCAAAGTTATGTATTTAGAGATGTTCAGTGAAAGTTAATCAGGGTACAGTGATTTAGTTTAGAAGAGATACCATAAGTACTAGTTAATTAATACAGTGTTATCTATTATAAGTAAAAGTCGATTAAAGGTATAGTCTTCTATTCTAAAATGAGATAACGAAGTAATCGTTTCTTAGCATATAGTTATTTAACTCTGGAAGGAGATTTTACCACTAACTAAGATTTATTAATAATAGTTAATGAAGGCGAAATCGCTAGTTTTAGAATGAGGGTCTATGAGTAATTTATTTCAAGTCGACGATGATTATTTAAGATGATACTATTGAGTCTAGAATGAACCACTGTAAAGGACTAATATTTGCCGGTAACGTACGCCAACGTAGTCGCACAATGGTTAGATGAGGGTGATTCCTCGAGAGATAAGAATGATGTTTAATGGTGCGCAATGGATCGCGAATCAAATACTTTTATCATTAATTTCATCAGGTACATCCAGTAGCAGCTGGGTCGACACTGACCGTACTACATTAATAGTTTCAAATCGATTCGCGGGGAGATAGCGCCAAGCCTTATGAGATCGAGGATTTTCAATTTCGACTTAGGTACCTTCGAATGGTCGTGCCGGAACCCAGAGAGTCAAGACAAGGATATTGAACTCCCCAGCATTCTCATTAAAAGGGATCCGGGCAGAAATCCAGCCTGAGAGATTAGGCAAAGGGCGTAAGGTGAACTCCATCGCCTCGAACAGCTAGAATGGCGTTATAGATATCTGGCAAATCGACAGAGAGAGCATCTGGCTAGGATTAATAGGGATATCGCCAGCGGGCGTATCCCAAGCTCAGACGGGCACCTGCCCAACTGCGGAGTGGCCTACGATCCCCGGGATCTGGCCCTCCTGGAGAGCGACGCACCCGTTCATCTGGTGGTCCCAAAGAGTCTGTTACAGCAAGAAATTCGGGATGTATTGGAGAATCGGGGTACCGAAGAGCACGCCTATTCTCGAAGGCGTTTGGCAGGCAAAAGACCACATATAAATTGAAATTTGTCGTGTATTTTCATTTAAATAAATGTGTCTCTTTTAACTATGCATTTTGTCTTGTTTTGAATAATTCTGATAAACGGCTTTCACCCAAGATAGAACCACTATTATTAAACTCACCATGAAATAGCAGTGAATGGAAAATTAGGTAAACTTCGAGACTCTGATTCACTTACGATTCACTAAATGCGTAGCACCATGATTTATCGGATATTTCTCTCATTTAGGAAAATCAGACATGAATGCACTGCAAGGAATTAGGAAGGAATTAAAGAAGCTCCGCCAAGAAAACGATAGCCTCCATCGACAGTGTCTATAATTAAGCCGCGAACTACTGCGGGTTAAGGCTACCTGGGCCGAGCCGTCCAAGGTAAAGCGGCTCTACCAAAAGATCGACGCCGCCCAAAGGGGATGGCAGGAAGAGAGAACCCTGAATCAAGCCCAGAAGACTCAGATTCGCGGGTTAGACGCAGTCGTAGCGGCAAACCAAGAGGGAGGGCCGTCACCTATCCCCTGGTATTCGCCCCAGCCCAAGTAACCTATAAAACCGCGACGATCCCAGTGGATCAACCAAGCAAACTAAAGTCCCGCTCAAGGCCAGGGAGGGCCGAAAGGAGGCGATAAAAACAGCAGAGACTCCTCTAAAACTGAAATTATCTCTATCGTGTAATGTGTTTAATGAATAAAAACATTTCTTTTGTCGTTTTTTTATTTTCCAAAGATGAATGTACCGACGATGCGAATAATCTCTCCGAGGATCGGCAATGGCATAGACTGAAGTAGAATGAGTGAAGGACCTAAAAGAAAATAAGACGAGCATAGACCTTCCATCGGTAGCTCGATGAACCAGCTGTAGACCGGGTCTTAGCAGTTTTGGAAGCAAAGCTCAGCGTTGACGGTCACAGAACCATTGGTTACAATACCAACGTTGCCTAGCGACGGGTAACCAGTGGCAGTCTAATAGCGATTGTTGGGCCAGAACACAAACGGCCTTGTAAATGTTTAAATGAATCGGTAACACACATGCAAATATAACATAAAGATTTAAACTCAAACCTATTAAAACACCAATTAACCCTAACAAAAATGTGAGAAAGAGAACAATTAAATATAAAATTATAAACACAAAAATAAATAAAAATAATAACAAAGTGCAACAAGATCCGCACGAAATAAATATAAACATAACACGAAAACCCAACAATTTGACCGAAATTTGACAATTTATGAAAAAATGAGAAATTTCATGAAAATGAGATAAAAATCAAATAATTTGAATTAGAAATAATTCAATTAAAAATTCAAAAAGAAAAATTGTCAAATAAAATTTCAAAATAATAAAATTAAAGATTAGAATATACCAGAAAATCACAAGGTCAAATTTTGTTTTACTAAATCAAAAAGAACACGCAAGGTTAGGGTCGTACAATAGGTATATATACCGATTCATTTTTACATAATTTTAATCATCTAATCGGTTTTTAACCAAAATCAGTTTTCATAAACTTGAAATCCTGAAAATCGTCTAATCAGTTTTTCAGTGACATCAAAAATTACTATGTGAGTGAGAGGTGTTTGGGACTCTCTCCACGTCGCATTCTCGCAACCTCAGTTGAGCTCTGCTTGAGTGTCGGCGTGGGGAGAGGGTGTTATCATATTATGATCGATGTTTTATGGAATGCTCCAAATTATGTTCAGAAATTTATAATCGAATGTATTATATAGCAAAATATAGTTATTAAAAATGAAATTCTTCCATCAATGCTTTACATTTTCAGGCCCACAGCCAAAACATACTGCAAGCTAGTAAAATCCAACACATGATCGTAATCGTGTAAGTGCGTGTATCATCGCCAACGATTCGTGCCCGCGAAGGCTCCGGCGTTAGAATGCAGGAGCTGAAACGTCAATATCATTCCGTATAGGGGAAAAGGGTGAGGGGGAAATAGTCTTTTGGCTGTTTCTCTGTCGCTCATTTCTCATAAACTCGACCTAAACTTATTTCTCACATACGGCTAAAATTCAAACATCGAGTAGTCCAGTGGGCACTCATTAACTATAATGTAAACACAATCGTGCCTAGGATCAATTAAGGGAAGGTGACAGGGGTTTTTGATAATAAAATCGTTGCTATGCTCAAACTTTAAAAAAAAATTTAATTAAAAATGTGAAAACGGGGTTAATTAAACGATGTACAATATTGAAATAGCAAATTTCGGTAAAGGAAAAATTATTAATCGAAAATAACGTGTAACAATGTAAAGGACGTGTTAAAGGTATGAAGAACCCACAAATGCCATGTAAAATTTTGAAAAAATTATCAACGAACTAAAGCGCCATGTTCCAAATATAGAGGTTTTCTAAAACCGTAAATACATTTAGAATATATAGCCGACGCGTAATATTCAAAATTCCAAATACAATAACCAAAACGTGGAATGTTGTAAATTAGTAATTAAATCAGTATGACCTCGAGATAATCCGACAAAAGTGAGTTTAAAACCACTATAATTCACGACTGAATCGGTTGAACCAAAACATCAAAATAGAAAGGTTTTTGTTTTCCGCTGACTAAGACCAAAGCGTAGTATGATTAATGAGATAAAAGGCAAACAATCCAGATAAGAATACTAACCGACTAGATTAAATTTACAAAACAATTTTCCAATAAATTCCCTAAAATGCAGAGGCTATCAAAGAGTAGATACAGAGTCGGACAAATTAACCCATTGTTGGGCTAGAACACAAACGGCCTTGTAAATGTTTAAATGAATCGGTAACACACATGCAAATATAACATGCAGATTTAAATTCAAACCTATTAAAACACCAATTAAACCCTATCAAAATATGAGAAAGAAGACAATTACATATAAAATAATAACCATAAAAATAAATTAAAATAATAACAAAAAGCAACAAGATCCGCACGATATAAACATAAACATAACACGAAAACCTAACAAATTCGACCGAAATTTGATAATTTAACAAAATGCGAAATTTCATGAAAATGAAATAAAAAAAATCAAAGAATTTGAATTAGAAATAATTCAAGAAAAATTACAAAAGAAAAATTATCAAATAAAATTGCAAAATAATAAAAATTAAGATTAGAATACTCTAGAAAATTCCAAGGTTGAATTTTGTTTTACTAAATCAAAAAGAACACGCAAGGTTAGGGCCAAAAAATAGGTATATATACCGATGCATTTTCACATAATTTTTAATCGTTTTTGAAAATCATTAAGCAGTTTTAAAAATCTACTTTATTACGTAAGTAGAGTTTTTATTGAAACTCTCTCCACATCACATCCTCGCAACCTCGATAGAGCTCTGCTTGGATGCTGGAGTGGGGAGAGTACATTTTTTATGAATTTTTGTATGGATTGGATCGTGTTGGTAATTTCATTTTGATTTTAATAAATTATTCATAATGTATAAATTACGTTTTAATTTAAATTTGTCGAAATTTTTCCGGCCCACAGCCAAAGACACATCACAAGTAATTTAAATCGGACACATTATTCAGATTCGTGTAAGTGCGTGGAATATCGCCAATGATCTGTGCCCGTGAAGACCCGGCGTGCGGAACGCAGGAATCGGAACGTCAATATTACCCCGTATAGAAGAAAGGAGAAATAAGGAAGCGGTCTTTTGGCTACTTCCTCGTCTCTCTTTTCTTTAAATTCGACCTAAATTATTCTACACACGGCTCAAAATCACCACATCGAGTAGTCCAGTGGGCACTCATTAATTATAATATGAACATAATGCGCCTAAGGTCAACCAGGGGAAAAGGTGACGAGGAAATAAAATAAAATGAAATCATTGCTATGAAACTAAACTGCTAGTATAACTACAAAATTTAAACTATGAATGAGGATTTAAACTAATTATTGAGCGATTACCCTAAACGCGTAATAATTAATAAGCTAAGCGGGTCATGAATTTAAACAAATCAGATTCTAGAACTTCAATAAGTACAGTCGTAGTTAAGAAAATACAGTAACGAACTGCTAGCTGAGATCTCGCGCCAACCTCGACGAGGTAATCATAAAAAACCCAGAGTAAATGTGTTAACCTCAAGGAAAATCCCAACGGAAAAATGAACCTGAAACCGTTACTATAAATCTAAATCCAACTAATGCCTTGAACTTGATTATAATTATAGAATAACGGTCGAGAGCTTTTAATAATTAACCAAATTAAACCTACCTAATTTACATAACGAGATGATTACTGCAAACTTGAAATATAAGTTTTAAATAGAGATAACAGAAAAAAAATCGTTGATACAGCCTAAATGAAAAGAATAAAATAGGGACCCGAATTTAACTAACAATTAATTGTAACGTCAATAGGATTCGAACTATAGACTCACCCACCCCTAATAATGGTTAAACAAAATTCCCAATAAAAGAAAACTATCGTTAAAGTATAATCTATATAAATACTACTTACCTATGAATAAGAGTTTATAAATTCCTCAACCAAAAGGAAAATTTTAACCCTAAGGCTAATAAACCTAGGATAATTTTGATTTCACGAACATTATAATTTTTTAGGAGGCATAATTAAACTAACAACAACAGCACCTATTCAACCAAATACATAAAACCAAAAAATCAAAATAGTTCCGGACGATACGAATAGGTAGTCCCCAATAGACGAACAGTGAAATCCAAAGACATCGTAGAATACCACGACCGTCGCAGATTGTAGCTACCTGACACTTGCATCAACCTTTTTCGACTATCTAATCAACGTCAATTATATTATAAACTTTTAAGATTACCTAATGGCGAGATCCTAGCGATACAGTGGTGTAAACAATCCTCACCCACTTGCTTCATTGAGAACCATTCCTTCAGAAATTAAGATCGATTTGAGCAATAAGGAGTAGGCTAACTGAGGCTTAACCCAGCTGTTGGAAAATACCGAATCGAGGCGAACGTCTCTTCTAAGGGCGTAAGAAATGAGTTTAGCTCAATCTAATTACCCACTTACCTCAGTTATTACCCAACTCGCCTCATCTATAGTATCACCACTTCGAGAGTCGACCATGTGGCCATAGCGGTAGGACCCGATTACTATCACTAAGAATCGAAAAGCCAGGGTTAGACATTCGACAAAGAGCTACCATCACTTCACTGAAATAATGTAATAATCAAATTAGTTATAAATAATAAAATTAATCACCAGAATTATTAAGGGCTGCCGATTGAAATTATAAATCTTTTTTTTCAGCTAAAAATAAGGGAACGCAACTAACATTAGCCATTTATCGCCGAAATCACCTCAACATTATGTCACTCAATCGGGAATAATCCAACTTCCCTCCGATAGTCCATCTGGAAATCAATATATAAAATATGTAATTAAATCGACTGGGGGAACTGATCTAATATTGACATTTAAACATATTGATTTCCGCGAATTTTCCTCACCACGTCACTGATAAATATCTGCATTCAGGCACATCACCGAGCGGTGTGCAATGTGCATACACTCGCCGTTAAATTCCATAAATAGACGTGCACGCAAGTCTAATCATTTAAAATATAACTTTTATGATGCAACCACGAGAATTCGGAGACACAGCGAGTCGGAGTGAAATCGGGGGGTCAGCCTCGAACCTCGATCCCCAACCTAGGAGTAAGTACTCAATTTAAATTTAAACAAAACCTCTTACAATTTTGTTTGTAGATAAATTTTCCATGCATTCCGATAATTATGTTTAATAATCTCACTTCCCTTCATTTAGCCCATTTCAAAAATAGAATTTCAATTTGCCAATTCCCTATTAATTTCTATAGAATATTCCACGAGATGTCTTAGCAATACTTCGAGGATCCCACAAAATTGATATTTTTAACATCCAATTTATTAACTATATTTAAGAAATGGAGTTTCAAATCTTTTGTTAATTTGTCATTAAATTTTGTAACCAATTCTGCGATGTACCCGAAGAATGATATTTTAATGATTTAAATCGAATTTAATTTTTTTGATTATTAATTGCATCTTACATCGCATCGACGGATCATTCGAAGATTTAATTTTTCCGTAGAAAATATGGTAAGATTTACTTGTACTATAATGTTGAAACTCTTCATAATAAAATACTATGTGTAATTTTAAATTTATTTAGAACATTAAAATAACCCACAACTCAACATTCATGAAACCCTCGATATATCCCTCCAATGTTAATCGCCAGAGAATTGAGAGTTCATTACGCCTGTCATTTTATCCTCATTCAAGATATACTTTAAAAAGTGCAGCTAGTAAACACGAGTAACTGTTTGTATACGTTTTAAGAATCATTTTAATGATTAAAATAATATGCCGTTGCATTAGGTTTTCTCTGCTTAACCGGTATCTAGTGGAGTCGACAATCACATTCATTAATTTCCCAAATTTTTTAGAGTTTCGTAGGGAAGGAATTACAAGTGTAATTTTATGATAAAACTTTTACTTGGATTTTTCTATTTTGAATCAAATCCCATATAAATATTATTTAAAATAATCAAGGTAATGAATTGGATTTTTAAAACAAGAGATTTAAATGAAAAATTTTATTATAACAATCGTTAAATAGGTTTCTTCATTATAATGAATCAAAGTGATCTTAGCCCTTTAGAGAAAAACGATTTTTCTTTGTTTGTAATAAAAATTGACAATTGAGCGCTAATAAAATTGAATTTCTTCCATGGATACGCAACGTTGTATTACAAGGGCATTAGTCTCTTTAGAAATTGCTTTGGTATATTTTATTTTTTTTATCTTTTATGCACTACACAATGAAACCGTTAAGTGATACACTACCCAGATAGTAATTGATACCTATTTCTTTAATTATGCATTCCGAAATAAGTAGTTTACAAAGTCATATTATTGTTTAGAACGATCAGGACCCTTCTTCTACGTCCATACGCACGTAGCAGACCAGTGGAGGCAAGCGTGGCGACGCTTCGGCCAGGAAAAATACCCCGATTTGCCCCAGCCAGGAGAAAACCGGTGGGACGATGTGCTTCTAGTGGAGGATACAATGAAGCAATTCAGGAAGAAAGGACAATCAAGTGGCCCAAGTCCGGCCCAAGATATCCATGTTCGGGCCCGGGCGCTTCTGGCCCACCTCAAGGACCACCAGCGCCGAGTCAACTCCTTGGTAGCTGGGCCAGTAACTACTTGGCCAACGTGACTCGCGGATGCCTATCCACCCCGCCCGAGACCGGCCCGTAACACTAAACGACCCGTGTTCGTAATTCCGGACTGCTCCCCTGAGGAAGGGATAAAGAAGTTTGCCCAAGACTATGGACCTCACTGATTCCTGAAATTCGACCATCTAGTTTTACTCTAAACAATTTTTTTAAAACATATACTTGACCTCTGAAACATGTGTTAATTATTGTTTTTCCTAGCATAGTTGTGCAACATGTGTTTAAATTAACTGTATGCCCGAGAATTTTAAATCGATTAGTAAAAGCTTTAATGTTCCTTATTATAGTAATGGAGCCTGCACAAATATTGAAAACGGAACTGACCCACGCAAGACAAGCCAACAAAAATCTTTTCGATCAGGTTATCCAACTAACCCGGGAGATCCAACAAGTCAAGTCCACATGGGTGGATCCCAGGAAGGTCAGATCCTTATATCAAAAACTTACCGCGGCCCAAAAGGGATGGGCAGAAGAAAAACAATTGATCCAGAGCTTAAAGACCCAAATAAAAGGGCTGGAGGTTGCACTGTCTGCCTGTCAAGAAGGGACAGCTGTAACCTACCCCCTCGTATTTGCTCCCACTCAATTGGCTTACCCTGAGGCGATAACATCCCCCACGACGACCGCGACTCCAACCACAACAACAATCAACAGTTATCGACCTGGACGAAAGGAGCGGGCTAAACGCCGAGCCGCTCGATTGTTGAACAAGGCTTGATAAACTTAGAAAATGTATTTAGTTCACGAATAAAATATTGTCGAGTTGTAGACTATCTATGTTTATTTTGTATTTATATATTCCTGGTTATTCGAAAAAGGTACCTTCAAAAGTTTGGATAAGTGGCTATAACACCGTAACCAACACACAAAATACATCATTATAATACAACAGTTAGGTTTATTTCTAAAATAACATTGCCGAATTCCTTTTGATATTATGATAAACTCCAACGATAAACTTACGACATAAAGGGGACCGAATGATCTAAAGCGAGCACAAGTCTTCTAACGACAGCTCGTTGGACCCAGGGATCGTCCAAGCAATTACAGCATTAGTAATAACGCTCACTTTTTGCGGACGATCTACCCACTCGAACACAGTTCCAACATTGCTTAGCAACGGGTGCCGAGTGGTAGCAGAGAAATATTTATATGGCGTTACCCGGGAAACCCACGAAAAATTAAAACAAATCATAATACCCGGTAACCCACCACCATAATAGAATTGAGCGTTTAATAGCCAACAGAGCGCCATCATAGAACCAACCAATTCTTGAACCAACGACACTACAAAATAGAAGGAAAAAATCATGTGCCTTCTCCCCATCGCCCAAACTAACCCATAATAGTTTAGTTAAATGATTAACTAAAGAAACTTTCACTTAAAGTAAACTTTTAAAATGAAAACAAGAATACAAATTATAATAAATTATCACACCTAAAGTTACGATTTTAAAAATAAAAAACACAAATTATAAAAAATTATCACCCATAAAGTTACGATTTTAAAAATAAAAAAAAACACAACTTATAATATAAGATCACACACAAAATTACGGATAAGGTGAGGTGAAATGTTCTTGATCATAATCGGTTCATCCTGAAACAGTTAATAAAAGGATTTGGCCATGACAGTGACAAAAATTCCTCCGGTAAAACATCTTAATAAATCTTTGATACAACCATCTAATTTCGGTAACATTCTTTTCCAACCTAAGCAATCCGTTGCGAATTTCAAACTTCAATACCATCATCTAAAAATGGTTAAACCCATAGGCAGAAAGTACAAAATAACTTACTCTAAAATAAAACGAATCATGAAATCCAATAAATGTTAAAGATCGATTACCCCGTCAGCAGAAAATTAACGTGAACAAACTGAAATCCAAAATTTATAAATCTCACAACTGAGAAATGAGAGGACATGACATTTGGCGAAATGTCATAACGAACTAGTTCGCCAAATCAATACACAGTATGCCCTGATAGTCGATGCCGTGACAAGAGAGTGTGCGCAGTTCACGAATCTCTACACTGCAGACACACACACCCAATATAAATCTCGTCGTCGGCAGGAAATCCTTCATTTCGAATCAATAATAACATGTCTGGAAATGATAATCGACCTCCAAAGATCCACCACGGACGCTCAAAATTTAACGTCACAAGCACCGACGAATATTCCCCGACAAGTAAATATTAAAACTTTATTATCTAAATTAAAATTGTACCTTCCGAGCCTTAGGCAAGTGATTCTACTCCCGGATCCATTTTAGCTCTACTTCCAACCGAACCAGGACCCAAAGAAATCGCTGATAAAATTAATAAATTAATTACTCGTTCCAATGATTTATTTTTCCTTATGCTCATTTTCATCTCCATGCAATTGATAAGTATACAATGAGAACCAGTGGTAGATTCACCAGTCGATCCATATTTAAGTCACCAACCGCAACGTAAACGGCAATGGTCCATAAGTATTCATTGGCAGTGGTCAGAGTCCGCCCTCACGAATCATCAACTATACTGAAAATGTTTAAATTTCGAGTACGAGATCCGAAATTTTGACCTACTGGATGAGTGCAAGCAACGACTCTATTAATAAATATGCATTGAGCACCCGATGATATGATGACGAACCAATTATTTCCAATTCGTGAGTTAGATTACCTGCATGTACCAATTATTATTAACTCAATAAAAATTAGATACTATTACCTAAAATTAAATTTGATTTCTGTTAATAGTTAACAAATATCTTTATCATAGAAGTAGTTGGAATAATTATCAACGACGCATAATATAAAAATAAAGTTAATTTTTATCAGTTATCATAACGGAAAGATAAAAGCGTGTCTCATTAATGATCACCAACGTACAAGTAAATTTGATTAATAGTTACCAACTAATGTCGGTGTAAAAATGATCTGATTTATTACCAGTTGCCAATTATTATAATAAAAAATCTATGTAATATTGTTAGCATTTCCTGACCATTAATAACGAAAGTAGGTTTAACTTTTCATATTGACCCATTGTTAGTACCCTAAAAGTAGATTTAATTGTTATTAATATAAAACTGATTTAGAAAGTTTTTAATAGTTACCAATGATCTTCATCACGAAAGTAATTTTTGAATTTATTGTAGTTATTCCTTAGTAGTATCGTAAAGGTAAATTTAATCTTTTTATTTGTCATCGAGTATAATTAGTATCACCAAATTAGATCTAGAATTGGTTCAATAGATGCTAATGATTATTAACGCAAGGTAGATCTGAGGATATAAAAGATTTCTAATTATTATTGACATGAAGGTAAACTTAATGTATTAACAAAACCCAAAATATTAGAGTGGAAACAGATTCAGTTTCCCCTATAGGATGTAGCTTATTGTTAAATCGAAAGCGGATTCGATCTCAGATAATCGACACCAGGTTTTGACAACCTAAGAGAAAACTTTAATTTCATTAATCGGTACCGTTTGAAGCAATATTATTAATTTTCAACTCTTGTTCCAACTTTTGATGAGGTACCGATTCTCTGACATGCGATAATAATAATGACGTGAGGGGGTAGAGGACTCTGAAAGACTGCCAACGGATCGAGTATTTTGACGACCCGACTAACCACAGACCCACGAGTTGACCCCCGACACATCACGACGTAAATAGGACGCATCCGCTTATACATCCCCGTAGACAAACGAATAATTTCGATGGATAATGACATATGAATAATGTTGTACCTATTTTCAGAAGACTCATGGATAGATGCATCCAGAGTCATAGCTCGGTTCCCCACCCACTCGGCTGCCCGATGCAGGCAGGCGATGTGGAATGCGGGCTTATCCATATCCCCAGTCCGCGAAGCCCGAGGTGGCACACAAGGTGACTCCGATGAAGTGGACCTCCCATATGCCGCCATTAAAAGGGAACCCGGAAGGAATCCGGTGAGAGAAATACGAGGGCAGACGGAGCACCTGCAGGCTCGCTTCGAGCGTCACCAAGCCGAAACAAATCGTCAAGTGGAGCAAGCAAGGCAATACCTCCAGAGAGTGAACGAGGACATTAGTTCACTGAGGACATTTTGTGCATGATATTTTTTAAGATAATCCCAATAAATGTGTTCATTTTCATGTTTTAGATTCTTATTAGAATTATTTAAATTTTTATTTATTTTGGTTACGACCTTAACTATCCCGTTCACTAGAGTTTGACTTATAAATAATAGCCCAAGGTTCTTTCTAGACAAACTACTACTTGTTTTGTTTTAAATGAATATTATGACAATCCATCTCATTTCAGAAATGCACTCTCCACAATTCTCCATACTACAACGGGAGTTAGATAAAGCCCAGGCGGCCAACCGGAATTTACACCAACAGTTAATCCAACTTACCAGGGAGATCCAGCAGATCAAAGGCACTTGGATCGAACCCAAGAGAGCCAAGATCGTCTACCAAAGGATGGAAGCCGCGCAAAAAGGTTGGGCCGGCAAGAGGCAGGTAACGCAAAACCTGAAGACCTAAATTAAATGGTTAAAAACAGCCCTGTCGGCGAGCCAAGAAGGGGCGCAGTAACGTATCCGTTGGTCTTCGTCCCGGCGCTATTTGCTTATCGTGACGCAATAAACCCAACTACATCCAAGGACAAGCCCAGCCGACACCGGCCAGGAAGAGCCGAACGCGCAAAACGTCGGCGATTCAAGGAAACTGGTGGATTGTAAATCTATGAACGCGAATTTTTGTTGTTGTTGTTGTTGTTCCTGTTAATAAAATATTATCGTTGATAGTTTGTATTATTAAGAGACCTAATTCAACCGACAGACTCGAAGTGCAAAAGCTGAAAAAAATCGAAACAACAAAGAGTTGAAGAATTATTTAGGGACCCAAATAACATCTAAACCGAGCACAGGCCTTCTATCGGCAGCTCGTTGGACCCATGGATCGTTTGGTCAATTATAGCATTAGTAATAGCGCTCACTTTTTGCGAACGATCTACCCACTCGAACACAGTTCCAACGTTGCTTAACAACGGGTGCCGAGTGATTATCGAAAGAATATTTGTATGGGGTTGTCTGGGTAACAACCATATAGTTTCAAAATATCAACACCCAGAAACCCACCACGATATATGATTGGGTCAAGGTCACAATAATTACCAGTAACCCCACACTCACCTTTGACGGTATCAGAACCATTGGTTGCAGTGTCAACGTTGCTTAGCGATGGGTAACCAGTGGCAGACACATAGTATTGTATGGAAGGGGTCAAGGTCATAGACACCACTAACCCCACAATAGCAACGGGTAACTAGTGAGTGGGGCGAAGAGTTTTATATGCTTGGGTTGTCAAGGCCATATCAACCCACCAGTAATCAAATAAATTTAAACATAAAAGTAATTACTAAGTATTACGATTACTATGCAATTCAATATTCAATTCAATATTCAATTCACAGATTTATATTTTAAACATTTTGCCTAAATGGAATTATTTTAGTTTTTAGTAAATGCTTTTGTAAAATTGACTTAAAAAAATTTATCTCAAAAATCTTTCTATTTAACTTTTTATTAATTATATTTTCATAAAATGATTAATAATTAATTTTAAAAGTAATCTATTTTAATAATTAAAAAAATGAATGAAAACAATTTACTTCAGAATTTGTTTAATTGACTAGTGTTTACGTTATAATTTCAATATTTTTAGTTTCGTTTCTCCATTGTATCTAAGATATATATATTTTGATAATTTTACTATGTATTTTTAGTGTAAATGTCATATTAAATATTTAATTTGTTTTTAAATTTTAGAAAATAAATTTAAATTTTTTTAAAGCCAGTTATGAACCGAAATGATAAAAATAAAAAGTTTACACCATTAAATATTAATAATGTTTTTAAAGGCAAATCAGTTGAACCACAAAGCAAACCTAGTATAAATGATAATTCTTCTTTGATTTTATTATGTGTACAGGTTATAAAGTAGGTGGTATGCAGACTTTAGGTAAAGTGTCGAGTATGAGGCGTGTACCACCTCCTAAATGGGTCCCCAGTTTAAAAGCCGAAACTGGTGTTTCTGATGGCCGTCAAATAATCAATCAATCAAGTTCTGGATGGGTTAATCCAGTAACATCACAAGATAATATTGATTCTAATAGTGTCAAATCTCAAGGAATAACTAGTAAAATTGTATCAGATAAAAGTCAATGGAATTCTAAGTTAACGACTAATAAACGTAAAATGAATGAATTAATTATTTTTTACTAATTTATATCACAGCTTTCTTTTTAATTGGACAAGAATTTCCATCTTTACAATCAGATTCTGGACCAGAAAATTCTCAAGATGTGAGTAAGGAAAAAAGCAAAGATACTGAAATTAAGTCTAAAATTGATGAATTAAGAGTAAGTTCAATTTTAACATCTATTTTAATTTATATAATTATTTAAGAATCGCGATGCAAATATAAGTGTTTCAACTTTAAATAGGATCGATGCACTTAGTATTAGTAAAAGTTCAAAAGGTGATATCGCAGCTACTGGTTGGGCTGCTGAAGACGAGGAACCAAATTTCGACGAGAAAATTGTCTTTAGCGACGAAGATTCATCAAACGAAGTACATAATTGGCATTCGGATAATGAAGAAGGCACTAAATCAGAAAGAATTGAAAAACGTGAATCCATCGATGTACCACCAATAATCAGTGATGTCTGGCATGATCAAAATACTATGCGATATTCTCAATACCAACAAATGCCAATACCAGTAAATGTACAAGGACAATTCATTAGTAAACACAATAGAAATTTGATGATTACTAAGTAACTTTTTCTGAGCAGATCCGCAATTTCCTACAAATATTATCAGTCGCAATCCACCGTGCACTTTAGGCAATATTGGTGATGAACAGTCTGCATTTATGAATTCAGTTGCTGAACAGCGAAACGCAAGAAATATGGAATATTATTACGCAATCGAGCGAGCTAGACAGAAAAAACTCGCAACTCAATCTAGTCGCGGTTCTTGTGGCATAAATGAAGATCACAATCAAATAGATCCATCACTAATGCGCAGTAGACATACGTCAATGACTAGCGATACTAATGAATCAATGAGTAAGATTGCTTATTATATTTAATTATTATTATTTAAAAATTATCAAAATGATTATTTTTTTCCATGATAAACTCCAAAATTGAAATCGACAGTCAAATTATTGCACAATAAATGTGCTTGTTTACAGAACGTATTGCATGTATTCACACAATTTTTGTATTTGCTATACACAGAAATGTCCAACTCTCCTGAATATGTGTGCTTGGTTAGTTGACTCAACATGACACTGAATATATATTTCCCTGGCCATTTATGACTAATGCCGACTGACATCCGTGATCACGTTGCCAATAAATATATATATATATATATATATTTCAGCAACCAATTAGATTTAGCTATTTATCAATTGACGTTAATTGTATTTTTAATTATTTTTATATAATAAAATTATCACAGTATTACTTTTTGATACGTATCAGGATATAATTTGCACTCATCAGTTAAAATCTACTGGAATTTTTATGAATAATAATTTCTTACAAATTAGTTTGGATTAAATATAATTAATATTTGTGTACTTGTAATTATGTTTTCTGGTATTTTCAAATATTAACAAATAAAAGTAATTGACAACTAATTGTAAATTAGATACTCCGATCGAAATGGGACCTCCCGGTGGACCTCCTATGATGCATCATTTGCACAAACCTCATTTACAGCCTCAAATATCTCCGATGATTCATCCACACAATATATCAGTCATATCTCCATCAATTCCTCCATCTTCAATGTACAGAATCACTTCACATCCATTTAATATCATGCCGATGTCTACTGTGCCCATGGAACAAGTCGATACGAAATTGATGGAAAAATTTGTAGAATTTCTCAAATTGCAGTCTACAAGTGAAGGAAATCCTGAAAGCCCAATGAATTCGAGTGTTGCTGGTGAACAAGCACAAAATATCAGATTTCATGAATCTGACATGAAAACAATCTCAGATAGCAACACTCAGCAACAGCAAGACATTGAAAGACCTCAATCTCACGTTTCTTCATTGGGTAGTCATGTACAGGTTGATAAAGACAATGTAAATATCGATAAATTTACCGGGCCTAGCATAAAAGACAATTCAGAATCTTTCGAAAAAGATTTTCAACGAAAACAAAGTTAGGAAATTGATTAATTACTTTCAATTAAATACTTATGTAGAATTCAATTATTCCCAAGAGGAAGACAATCAAAAATATGATCAATCGAAGAAAGGTTTGAAAAATAAAAATTTTAAGGAGTATAGACCTAACAAAACTGGATATAAAGGAGATTATTCTAGTAATGTTGGCGGTTCTGGGAACATCGTTGAACGGGATTATTATCCGGAAAACAATGACGTGACGGCATATGAAGATTATAATACATATAAACAGCATTATTCAAGAGATTACAAAGTGTCTCGGGGCTATAATCGAAATCCGTCATTTAACTATTATTCAGATCAGTATTCTAGCCAATCTAGAGATAACTACAATAACGATTATCATTACAAGTCCAATTCACTTAAAACTAAATCATCTACCTCAAAATCCAAGGACTCGAAACCATCAGGTAAATAATAGTTTGATAAAAGTTAAATTAATAAATAATTTCTAAAGACGATTTTTCAAATTTTATTTACCAGTTTACTAAATTTACTCAACAAATTGTTTAATTTTGAAATTAATTGCAATTATATTAATAATTTTTCCTATTATTTAAAAATAAATGCACTTCAATGATATAAAAAAACTTTTTGATAGAATAAGCTATTTATTCATTTCAGTTTATTCAACTGTAAATTTTGATATTCAAACAAAAATTTTGATTCTCATATTAATTTACCGTGCTTGATTGTTCTACGCTCGATCTTCAAATGTGTTATTGTGTTCATACATCATTTAGGGATTCATATTTTTATTTAAATATTTTTTTGAGACATGCCTAAAATGTTTGCTTATTTTATAATTTTTTAAAGATCTCTATTTGATATTTCTGTATTTTAACCTAAGCTAGTTAATATATAAAAATTTAATGATAACTTAAAGTTTCGTTGCCAAGAGTTCGTATACGACCACAGGCTAGTATTTACCTGTATGTCCGAGTGGTCGTATACGGTTAAGAATAACTAAATTGGCACCTTGAACATTTTAAACTATTTTTCTACGACAGTAAAACTGTTAATTTTAATTAGCATTTTAATTTGAGTTCTAGCTGAAAATCGACTTTTTTCTATTGAATTTTTTCATTTTTACAATTTGACCACAAAAGGATAGCCTGAGGGCTGATACGTCGAATAGTTTGATCATTTTCACAAAGTTGCTGAGTACGATCTCGGGTAGGATCGAAAATATAGCGATATGTCAATTAGTCGAAAATCACTTAATATTATTCAGTTAGTCAAACGTAGATTATTTCTACAATTTTACATAGATATTTATATGATTGATTTTGTCCCATTATTCAGTACATTGCACCTTTCCTATCTATATATGGTAATGTGGGATGACATTTATTTTGCAATCCCATTTTGTTGCGAGTTTCAATTTGTTTTTATAATTTTATGTATTTCCAAACCTGTTTTATATAAAAAAAATTAAAATTTACATGTATTTATTGTTAAATTAAATATTTAATTTATTCTTAGCTGGGGTTATATTTAAAAGTAAGCAAAGCATATCATTCAAGTCAGCCTCAAATATTGTCCTAGATGAAGTGGGACCCTGGGGAAAGATTTTTGGTACTACAACAACCCGATGAACAACTTTTGATAATTAGACTTTGCTCTATCTTGACATTATGGATAGGGCTTTTGGGTTAGGCTCAGGGGCTAGTTGTATGGAGGTGTCAAACGTGACCCAGTTAACTACATATTTTATAAACTTTACATGAAAATGATTGACTGCGACTCCAGAATAACATGGGCCCCAGGTCCTTCCGGATCCGGGTTACGGGTCTGGGAACGTAATCCGTCCACACTAAAACGGATACTCTACAACTTGTATTTTATAAAGTCTTCACAAAGTTGATACTGCAACACCAACCTATGAACCATCTCCTTTTCGAGGACTACTATCATGTCAAATTTCATCGATATAAGTACAGAGTTTTAGATTTCTATAGAGAACAAACAAACATTGTTCTTTATATATTAGATTAACGTATTAAAATTTAAAAGCACTTTTATCATTTCATAAAACTACATATTACAACTTGATTTTTATATGAATGTGTACAAACTTAGTGCAAATATTACTATTAAATATTATTGATGAAATGAAAGCTATGTTATTGAAAGGTAATAGAAACAATTCGAAGCGAGGTTTTTGAAGAATTTGAGAAAGCCTTATTTATCACTTAAAATGTAAATATGTAAAATATTGTTAACCCCTTGTCATACAATGAAGAGTCTGCCTCGTCGTAAGTTCTAAATGCCAAACAGTACCAAGACGAGTGAGACTCGTCATGAGATTATTTATTACATTAATTAACATACATGTTAATTACTATTATATTATAATATTTTTAAATTAGTAGGCAAAAATGCTTTTATTTATAATGTCAATAATTTAATTTATTTTCACATTGGTTCGGTTTGTAATTACCATTAAATAATTGTATGACAAGGGGTTAATAGTTTCAACCATGTTTAATTTAAATCATACGTTTCAAACTTTATAGGACTGCCACATACATTGCAAGACAAGTTTTAACCGCCCCCATAACAGTTTTCCCAGTTCAAGTCATTGATATTTTCGACTTAGTAATACATTATTCAGCATTTCACAAATCCTATTGTCATCTCAAAACGGACTGAAATATTTCTTAGTTGTTAAGAGTCATCCATTAAACAAATGTATTAAGACGAATTCAGAAATGTATTCAGAATTAAAATTTCTAATAATTTCGATTGAAAATTAAAAAAAAATAGTTTTTTCTGATTGGCTACCTACCCCAAGACCACTTTAAAGCCCCCAATTGCCTATTAATTCGCTTCCAACCCTTAGAAAGTTTCAGCGCACACTGGTGGGCTGTACTGTCCACTTTGAGAACCTCTGATTTAGATTAGCGCATATTTTGCAAAAATTCTGAGAATTGCAACCTTTAATCATTAATGTAATTTTGATATTAATTTCATTTTATACAGGTTCAAATACTGATCACATCCAGTCGGATCGGGAGACATCAAGCAGCAAAAAGTATGATAATCAAGAAGCATGGCCACATGAAAATGACATGATTGATGGTTCTGATAAAAGGAACAAAGACCAAAAGAAGAATCCGAAAACAGCTAAATCCATTCCATATCAACCGAAAAAAATTGATAATCGTCATTATAAAGAAAAGCCGTCTGAATCGACACAAGAATACAGCATGGGATTTGCTGTAAATCCAAAAGATAATCGAAAAAATTACTATTCTAGCAATTATACTAGAAGATATTATACGACGGATTACAATTACTATAACTCATCTTCCAAATACAATGAATACGATAACGACAACAGCTATTATCAAGACAATTATTACCCACAAGAATATTATGGATATGATAAAGACTATTCATCTAGTAAATATCCAAATAAACGGAATCCTAAAACTTCTAACATTGGTGATCAGTGGCGACAGATCAAAGATGAAAAATCCAATAATCCAAGAAACACAGAAACTACAAATTCGAACCCCAGTCAATCAAAAAACGTTAATCGCAATAACAGAAAATCTGACAAAAGACAGTTTTCCAGTGAGTATATTTTGCATAAATCTAAGGATGATTATTTGAATGGTGAATTTATCAATAATAAATAATCACCGTACTGTTTTACCTTTGTGAATCGATTTAAAAGCATAATATAATTTTATTTGTCAGAATTCTTCTTTATTTTAATATAAATTGATTATTTTTGATGTAGTTAATTATTTTATAATTGAATTTGGAAATATTTTAGATAATAGTACACTTGTTATAAAATATCGTTCATCCGGTCAGTTTACGTATGGTATGCTGTATTTGTTGATTTTTATATTTGCTTTGATTCTGATTTGGTCGGTTTTAATGTTGTGGTGATGAATTAACAAATCATTTTATTTATTAACAGTTTTTTTAATCTTATTAAGCCTCGAAAGACAATGAAAATGATCAGGAAGAATGGGAAACTGCTTCTGAAGGTGGAAGTGTTCGCAGTAATAGTGCTCCTAGAGAAATGCATAAATTACACAATCGACAGAATAACTCTCAGCTTAATTCGACAGAAAATAAAGTGATATCAAATAGCAACAGTGAAAATCGAAAAGTAGTAATGAATAAGAACGGATCAAGTTAGTTTTAATTTTAATTTATAAAATTATGATTTATGTACCCAATCAAATTGAAACTATTTTCTAAAATATAATTATAAAACCTATAATTTTTCTACACTAAAACATTTTTATAACTGATTTTCAATTGTTGAGGAACTTCCAGGAACTCTTCAAAAAATTGTCTATGATTTTGAATTTCTGTCAAAATCCAAAAAATCATTTATTAAATGCTATGTGGACGATTTATTTCATAATATTCTTAAATGTTTAAACATATTATCCACGGGTCTCGTTAGAAACATAAGTTTGTTGGGAATATATACACAATAATATATACAGTACATGTTTAAAAAAGTTTTAAAAATAGTTTACAAGATACAATAATTGCCAATTTTATTTTAAGGTAGCTTAGTTTTATATAATAGATCAATTCCGAAATTTACAGTTTGCAATCGCAATAAATTTGAAAAAGGTTACTAATCAATGAACATATGCATTTTGAATGAATGAATTACACTGTTGGAAAAAAAATTTCGGCAAATGCCAATTTTCTTAAAAAGTACGCTAATCCGAAAGAAAAGCACCTTTAAACATAATTAAGCAAAGTAAATTCTATTTTTATATTATTTAAACATATTAAGGGTCTAGTATATGCTTTTAAAATCAATAAAATCTATACCTTTTCAAAACAGACTGGAAAAAAAATTTCGGCAATTATATTTAATAAGGTATATGTTTCCCTTTGGCTCGAATCACACAATTAACTCTATCGTTCATAGTCTTTACGAGTCTTTTACAAAGCTCTGAATCGATATTTTCCCATATTTCTATAACATACTGCTCAAGTTCTCTTAAATTAGTCGGCTTTCTTTTCCTTCTCTCTTCACGTAATCCCATAAATGTTCAATGGGATTCAAGTCTGGAGATTGTGCTGGCCAATCTAGCACATTTACATTCTTAAAAATGAAGTATTCGCCTACAACTCTGGAAGTATGTTTAGGATCATTATCCTGCTGAAAAACAAATTCATCATCGAGACCCATATCTCTTGCCGAAGGACCTAGATTTTTAGTTAGAATGGACTTATACATTAGACCATCCATCTTTCCCTTGATAATATGGAGTCTCCCGACACCTTTAGATGACATGCATCCCCATAGCATTATACTACCCCCTCCATGCTTTATAGTTGGAAGACAAATTTTAGATTCTAATGCCTTTCCTTTCTTTCTATAGACTCTCTGCCGCCAATCGGATGAAAAAAGGTTAATCTTTGTTTCATCGCTCCAAATTACCTTATCCCAATCACTTTCTTCCCAAGAAGACCATTCATTTGCCAAATCCAATCCTCTCTTAATATTAGATTTGGATAATTTCGGTACCTTCCTTGGGACTCGAGATCTATAAGAGGTATCTTTGATATAGTTTCTTACTGTTCTGCTTGTAACTGATTTTTTAGTAGTCTTTTCTATTTCATTTTTGATACTCTCAGAAGACGTAAACGGATTTTTTTCAATTTCATTTAAAATAATCTGGATATCTGAATCATCCAATGACTTTTTTCTTCCAGAACCAGACAATCTCAATACAGTATCATGTTTCTCATATTTCTTTATGATACTGTATATTGTAGACCTTGGAATATCCAGTCTTTTGGAAATTTCAGAATCCGAGAGGTTTTCTTTATGCAACCTTACTACCTCTGAATCACGTACAATTTTAGTTTCATTTATGCTCATTAAGGGGTAATAAATTATTCCACAATTTTATTTTTTGGCGGGAAAAGTTTTTGAGAGGTTTGTAGAAATCTGCCGAATTTTATTTTCCAGACATATAATAAAATCAGGTTTAATTTTTAGATTTAAACAGAAAATCAATTATAATATCGAAAATAAAAAGCATAAACCATGTTGAACTTGTTAGTTTTAATACATGCCAAATTTTCATTAATAAATAATGATATTATTAAGGACTTATTCGAAATAAAGACATTTACCGAAATTTTTTTTCCAACAGTGTAAAAGTGTTGAATTGAATGTCGCTTTTCAAGTCAAAGGTTTAATAAAATGTGAATATCTTCAATTTTTTTTATACAGTAACTTCCGGTAATACCAAAGCACCATTTGACATGAAAAAATTTTCAATATACGATTTTTAACTATAGCCAACTTTACTTTATACGGAATATACTGTTTTTAAATCCTTGGTGGTTGGAACAAAATTGATTATAACAACAGAAAATGTTTATTAAATCAGCCTATTTATGTAGATTATATATTAAATGATTACAACTACTAATTTGATAGGTTGATTTGTGCATTCAATGTAAATTTGTTTTTATTTTTTTGTACCGGACAATTTAAATTGCACGATTGGATGTTCTTCGAGTAAGTTATGATGTAGCTTATTTAAAACTCCATTTATTTCTATCAAAGTACTATTACGCGCTAATTAAAAGTAATTGTAATGTTAAACAAAGAGGAGAAAATTCATCAATTACTATAAAAAATCCCCTAGGGCAAATGTGTGATTGGTTTACAAACTTACACAGTAATTGTGTTGAGAATGAATATGTACATAACCCTATGTTGCGGTCACACGTTTAAAAAGTAATTCAGAAATGTAGTCGTTAAAACAATTAATCTTTGATTTGTAAATGTATATTTGAATAAATAATGCTAATTACGCAAATTAGAATAGAATCCATAATTGTCAAACATATATTTCTAGTGTATATTTAACAGAAACAATATACTCATTAAATTAAAAATATTTGAAAAATACTAGTTATTTTGGAACTTTTCTATATATTTTATGAAGGTCTAAGTGTAAGTTAATAAATGAATGTGAATTGCGTGTTTTAAATAATAGTAAAAATGTATATAAGAATAATGAGCCTAAATTATTATTGCCATATACTGTAGGTTTTTACAAATTATAAGAGGAAGTTAAATAAACAGATGGGAAATTTAGATTATAAGATTGTCTCTAATTCGTTCAAAGTACGCAATATATGTTTATTAATAAAGCAAAAACTCCAGTTGAGTTGTGTTCTGATCTCGTTTATCAATTTACATGTAATGGGTGTAATGCTATATACATTGAAGAGACTTCCAGTTATCTACGTACTCGAGTTCTAGAGCATTGTCGATCAAATGGTTTGACTTAGTATTAGTGAACACAATAGAGGCTGTAAAAGTATAATAGGAATGTCTGGTTTTAAAATTTTGTTAAAGTTTTAATAATTATTGGGAACGTGTTATATATGAAGTGATCCAAAGATTAATACAACACCACAGCAACAAAAAGACAGGATTTTGAGAAGATAAAAATTTTAGAATTTTTACGAAGGAATAAAATTGTAAGGGAAACAGCAAAATTTTTTGATGTGTCTAAGGGATGTATTCAAGCAATGAAGAACAATCAGTTGGGAATATAATGTCAATTGTTGAAGGAGGTTCATTAAAAAGAGGCCGACTTTCGAAAAACAATGTAGTTTTAATCCGGTGGTTTGTCCGTGCACGCTCATTAAATTATCCGATCACCGAGCCTAAACTTTTTTTATAATTAACATACCTATTTTCTTACTCGTACATTTCCTAAAATGATCACTAATGTAATAGTCAACAATGCTCAAGAATTCCAGTACAGAGATCCAATGTCTCCCCATTTATGTGACATTGCGCCAATTTCATGTAAATTAATAAACGAATTCAGAACACAGATCCACAGGAGTTGGTGACTTATTAGAGAACATAATACTAACTTGAAACCATTCTAGAATTATATAAAAAAACTTGCTGGATTATCTTATTCGCGTTAAAGGCTTATGAATATTTATTTTAATTATGTATTTATTTATAATTTTTATTTTTATATTCATTATCTACTTACAATTATAAGTAGAATAATTGTTGAATATTTTACTAAATGTTAACATAAATAATTATCAACACATTAATTACCTTTGTACGTACGCCTTAAATCTTTGTTGGTTAAGTATAGTTAAATTACAAGTCAACATTTACACAATTCACTGTTATTATAATTTGAGTAAGTACATGTGGTTTTCACGGGTTAAAGCTAATTAAATAAAAATTTCTTTGCAACAGATTTTATAAGTTTAATTTTCTTTAAAAGTTATTATTTGTTATTTATTATTTTAGACTATTCATGTAACGGTGGTAATTCATTTAATGATAACAATGGAAATCAGGATGGAAGTGGAGGTGCGTCAGGTTCCTCAGGAGGTACTAGATTTCGGTCTAGTGCTTCTCAAAATAAATCTGTTGATTCTTCACAAAATAAAAACATAGATAAAACATCTAATGAAAATCGCAATTCTGATTCAACTTCGAAAAACTGTTCAAATAACAATAATAGCAACAAAGATAATTTATTTAACTGTATTGAATCACGACAAACCGATTCTTCGCAGCGTTCAAGTGATAATGCACACATTTCCTCACAAATAAATCTCGATAAATATGGCGATTTTATCGACGATGAAGATATGCTTTTTGAAAATGCACAATTTCAAGAAGTTTTATCGAAAGCAACAAAAAAAAGCAGGAAATTAGAAGAACAAAAACGACTCAAAGAAGAATTTCGGTTAGAACAAAAGAGATTAGAAGCTTTGAAAAATAAAAACAAATCTGACAATAATCAAATTAGGAAACCATCAAGTCGACGAGAACAACCTCCGAGAACTAATAAATCTGAGACAAATGCTGGACACAAATTTGAAAATAAAGCAGCAGTAAATATAAGAGATAAAGAAACTTCGAATAATGCATTAAAAAAATGGGAGATAAATAAAGTAGCAATGCAGATTGGCTCCTGGGACAATAGTTTAGCCGACGAGATTAGCTCAGAAAGGAAAGGTAGTTTGGAATAATTATTTATCGGCAATCGTTATCTATTATAATTAGCTCCTCCTAAACCCATCGGCACTCCTGCTTCCATTCCAGCTTGGAATAAAAAAGCTAAAGTTCCATTCGAAACCAATCCTTCAAACGTTTGTCAAAATTCTTTGTCCGGCGAACCAATAAAGATGCCAACTGATATTGAAACCATTTCACAGACATTTTCTTCAGAGAATTCCGAGGTCAATTTTAATCCAACATCATACAATTCATATAATAATTCAATTTATAATCAACCAGTTAGAACTAGTGAAGAAAGTAAAGTAAGATAATCATAATTTTGTAAAAATATGATATATGCTGTAAATTAATTTATTAAAGGTTTATTGATTTTTTAAAATATGGTGAAACCACAATTCAGATTTTATTCTTTTAACGAATAAGGGATATGGATATTTCATGTTTGGATCATTGTCAACCCGAATTATTTCGGATCATCGGAGATCCAATGTAATCAAATAATTGATTATTTTATTCCTATATATATATCCAACATCAAATATCAGAGTAAAATATAAGCCTGGAATAGCCAAAACTTTTATATTTTAAATTAATAATGCTTGGAATTTTATACAAATAAAAATATTGTAATCTAAAAAAATTGACAATCTAATCAAAGAAATATATTAACACATTTTTTTTTATCTCTACGCCACAGGAAATTGTAAATTTATTCCATAGGTCACATTATTTTGCTACTATATTCTCCAAATGTTGCTACTATTGTACGTTTTTACACATACGACAATAAAATTATTACCCACGCGCCAGGGTTTATATTATAATAATTAGCTGAGGTACGAGTTATTTCGTTCCGGGAGGTGAATGTGTTAAGCCTAAATGTTAAAATATAATTTATAACTCGCCATTTATTTGCATTATTTAATTATTATTGAAACAAATTTAAAGGAAAAGTGATATGAGAAAATTATTTTTACATTGAATGATGAAAATGAGCAACCGATAAATGAAACATCTTCAAATTGTTCATCTGAAAGCTCTTTTAAACTATGTATAACGTGCTCTTCAACTAACGCGACAAGTAAGCTTATCACCAAACATAGATTGTCGACACCAAAGACGTCGGTCGTTTGTGCAATTTTAGAATTACAGGCAGGAAATTCAAAAATGAGTCTCCAGTTGTGATAGCCCAAAGATTTCAAGAGAAATAAAATTTAGGATCGTTAAATGTCTAAGTGAATCTTCTGAACACATCTTCAACGAGATTAAATCCGTGCTTGAGAATTATGATGGTCTGGTCAAACATATAAATGATTATTTCAGACACCGCAGCTGTTAATAATGGCTATATAAATGGGGTGTGAGAAAAATTCAAAATGTTGAAGAATGGCTTGACAGAAACACAATATATATATGCTGCCAAAATCACATTTAAAGCCATATATTGAAGCACCTTCTGGACTTTTCTTAAAGAACCTCCTCGTGTAATCCACGCGTAAAGTATGATTTCGTCGACGAAGTGATAAAAAAAAGTTTGCTAGACTAACGCTTGAATTAAGCGGAGATGCATTTCTAAAACAACGAGAAAATCCTGGATGGAGTAATGACTTTCAATTCTTGTTTGAGCTATGTGAAGGATATAGAATTTACAGAAATTTAAAAACGTTACCCACGAATAAATGGCATCACTTGTCATCCTTTCACGCATCACGGTGGAACTCACAAGTGGTATATAGTCTCATTGCTTACTTTCTGATTGGCGAAAAAACTGAAAGTTGATTTTTTATCGCCAATGACTACCAAGCCGCTTGGTTCCCTGGTCAAATAAACAATAACGAACTGACGACACGTTTATTTAAAGCAATCGAAAATCTCAAGTTTCCTTCCGTTTTGAAGTGATTCCATTAGAGTTTCCAGGAGTCCAGAATCGCAGTTCCAAAATACAAATATCACAAGCCGAAGGGTAAAGTTAATGGCGGGATTGAAAGACATGATAAATATCTCAATCTGAAATTTGCCGCTACTAACAATTTGCAATCTATCAATCTTGACATGCCTCATTTTTATCTGCCAATAATTCAATTACCCAAAAAACTAATGTTCGAACAACCTTTTTTCAACATTTAATGTTGAAACGGTGAAATAATATAATATTTTAGATAAAACGAAAGTATTTATTAAATAAAATTGTGATAGATCAAAAATTGTATTTAATTGTATCTAACAGGATTTTAACATTTAATTAATATCAAGATCTCAAATTCCATTCACTTTGATCTAAATCAGTGATTATTAAGCGATGGGGCACAAATCACCAGTGTATGGTAAATTAGCCGAAACCCCCTTATTCAACAAAATACAACGAACAACATTAACCTACCTGACAAATGAATTTGTTTTAATATTATAGATAAAAAAACTCAATATTCTATGAAAACCAAAACGTTTTCCTGAATTTGGTTATGATGTCACGTGATTTTTTACCCTCTCCCTCCCTTGTCACATGTCGTCACAAAACGTTAGACCACCATAAAATATGACGTCACAAATGTTTGGTTCCCCCCTAAAAAGCAGTATTTCATATTTGAAAATGAACATGTTTCAAATCACTTTATTGACATTTTGATATGTATCTAGTGTAATGCTACACTTTAATATCGTATGAGAAAGCATGTAATAAAAAGGAGGCCTTGAAAGCTTAAATTAGTATAAACTTATGTCGAAAAAATACAAAATTTAAGGTGTGACGTTACAGTTCTTAAACACTTCGTCACAAATGTGTGACCACCTCCTTTCCCCCTTTGTGCGTGACGTCATTTATGGACGTCCTCTATCGGCCTCTACTTAAATAAGTTTAAGAACCACTGGTCTAAATGATATTTAAGATACATTGTAATATACGATCTACAAACCATTGATTTATTTCTTTGATTGTTTTATTTTGTATATTCACAGTGATATTATTGTAATAATGAAATATATTGATTTTACTCAGTGTTTAGTGAAAATACATGCTTCAAATAATTTTAAATTAACATGAAGTAAAAATTAAAAATATTCTTTTTATTAATTGGCAAATTTTAACACGTTGACGGACAATTGCGGCTATAGCCGTCAAAGCGAAGTTCACAATGTGGCATGACTGCTATAGCCGTCCAAAACGAAACGGTCGTTTTTAGACACTACGGCTATTTTCAGCGTTGTAAACAATGTTATAAACAGGGAATAAGGAAGGAAACATCATATTGCTGCAAGAATTGCATGTCAAAACCTGCACTGTGTCCTGCACCATGCTTTGAAACATGGCATACCGAAAATAATGTATAATAATTATAAAATTATAATAAATTTTTTTGTCATTTATTTATTTTTGTTTGATTAAGAACTAACATTTCGTGTAAAACTCCCAAAAATACTTTGTTGCATACAAAAATTGCTTGTTTGAACCATTAAACCTGTCATTTACGTTTTTAAATTTTTGCTGTTATAGCCGCCATCGTCCTATCACTTAGTGTATAGAGTCCGCTGGCGCCATGACGGTTATAGCCGCAACCTAATTAAAGGTACTAAATTAATCAAAATTAAGTTTATTTAAGCAGAAAGAGTAAAACTATACTTCTAACATTCTAAAAATCACAAAAACATATAGTGTCAATTTTCGAACTTCGCTTGTTCCTACTGTCCGTCAACGTGTTAAGTTTAAAACACAAATTTCTACTGAAGATTCTCAATTTTAAAAATTAATCCATAATACAAAAAAAATTTTCAATTAAAATGTTAGCGTAACATTTTTTAAAGTTGATATTTGAATTTTAGATTGAAACGTCAATTGAAAGTCAATCTGCAGAAATTACTATACATGAAAACATAAATTTTGAATATGATGTCAAAAATATAAACTGTGACAAAACTCATAGAAATTTGCTATCAACAGATCGAAATTTGCAAAATAATGACCAGAAATTGTTAAACGATAAAATAAATTCAGTTAAAACAATTTGGGATAATCTTCCTGTATCAAATATAACACCTGAATCAAAAGCCACAATTGCATCTCCTATTAATCCGGACGTCGATATTCATACAGGGCCAGTTTCGATCAATCAAGATGTTACTAATACAAGGAATATAGACAATAATTTATCAAGTTCACCTGTACCAATTCCTAACGTATGTAAAGTTAAACCACAATTACAACAAGATTTCAAAAAAGATCACAATGAAATAATTTTATCTTCACAGGCTATACAAATTCGAAATTCACCCGCAGCATTTCTTTCTCAAAATCAAGGTGGATTTCTACCATATCATCGATTCACAGAATTTTTACCGGAATCATTACATCATCAAGAAGCATATACTTCCATGATTTCTAATAATCAGCAAGGAATGCATATAAATTATAACCTACCAAATACACATTTAATTGATTCATCTCTGCTAAGACAAAATACACAAGAACAAATTTTATCCAATAAAATGAATTTTATCAATCAAAGTCAGTCTTCATTTTATCCTCAACAGACAACTACTCCGAAATTAATGTCTAATAGTAATTTTTTTTAATTTTAATTGTAATTGATTAATTTTATATCAATATATTTATCAATAGTTAATATAAATATCAAGAATTTCAGTTATAAATATTTGTCTTTGCTTCTTTTGAAAGTGCCATTTTAATATAAAATTTTAAATTTCTATTATATTTTAGATTTTGAATTTAATTCATTTTCCAATAATATACACAAGCGTTATCTGATTTTTATAATTTTTGTATATTTTTCTTATTCTGGAATTCGATATTTCTTGTTTACTGTCATAAAAGTTGTCACATTCTGGAAAATTTATGATAAAATATAGGACAGTAAAATTCTCGATAAATGTCACACTTCAATAGATATTTTTGATTTATAAAGCTCAAAAATAACAAAAAAATTATTTACGCGTAATAAGGAAATGTGTAATTTTCAACACAATTGATTTCTCAACTCCTGTGGTGAAGTGACGATGAAACCCCCGATTTTTTAAATTTCTTTTTTAATAGGTTATAAAAAAATTTCAATGTGGTGTAATAACGTTTCATAGTGAAAGCTGGGGAATTCTATCACGTTGGAGTTCATACTGCTCTCGGGTACAACAGGTCCGATCTCATTTTCAGTATAACAACTTATTGACATAATTTATTTCTCCATAAGATTACTCGAACGTAAATGTAAAATATCGAGTTATTTAAGATGCACACGTGTTTTGTGGTAAATATTACAATATGAGAATTCTCTATGTATAAATTATTAGTGAATAAATGAAAAATAGATTTCATTGGGTTTTCACACGGTAAAATTTATTTGAAGCATTGGCACTTTAAGTAGTTATAAACTTAGTGATTCAAATTTACTTTAAGTTGATTAACAATTTCTTATTGTAGCTACTTTTCATTTAATTATTTTTTAATTTTGAATACTTTTCCAGCTCCCGGGCAATTACCTATAAATATGGATATAGGTTCAGCTCACGCTCCTGCCCATCATATGCAGCAATTATTACTTACGAGACAAAACTCATTGACCAGTAGTATGATGCAACCTAATCCTATGACTATTCCTTTTATTCAAAGTGGACAACAGCCAATACAAGTATTTGATGAAATCTCGAAGCGATTAATTGGATTTCTATTGTAGGCGCAAACTCCTTTATTTCCAACGACTCCGATATTAGGAGCAACTAATTTCTCTTCTCAAATAAATCCATTTTCTCAAGGTCATTTACAACCTCATTATCCACACGGTAATTTTCCATCTTTGCATCACACTCCCCAGTTTCAACCTAATCATCAACATATGCTATTAAATCAACACCAACATCAACAACAACAACAGCTCATTCAAGGTCAGTTGTCTCATGACCGAGTCATTAGTTCCGGCCAGTCAGGAGTTTTTAATTCTGTAATCGGTCCATCTGACATTTCTGCTAATACAGGTTTGCCAGATTTTAATGGTCAACCGAAACCTTTAAATCACAATAACATTATGCATGGAATGAGTGGCTCTGCATTTGTCCTACCTCATAATCTTAATATTTTAATGAAGCCATCAATGTTCGCTACTAATTCTCAATATAATACTTTCACAACTCCTGTAAGAGGATTTTTTGATATATAATAATTATAAATTTACTGTGATATTTTAGTTTTATTTTCTTAATTTTCATTGGTAGTTATTATATTTATGATTTTGATGAGATCATTATTATTAATATTTTAAAATTGTAATTATAAGAGAAATAGATTCTCGGTATAAGTATTTCATTGATTATTTATTTTGATATATAAAAATAACCAAGATCTTAGAAAAATATAAAAATCTTAACTTTGTTATTGAAGTTTAAAAATAATTCAGTAAGTGAATAATACAAAGTCGAAGATCATTTATTATTATTATTTAATGGATATTTTTATTTCACGAGTCACAGAGTTTCTATAATTTACTATTGTTTTATATGGTTTTTTAAATTATCTGTTGCAAATCATATTTTCAATCGTAAACAAGTTACATTATGTGTTAAAGATGCGAAGGAAATATTTTGTAAAATAATGCGTTTGATATCTTTATTGTTTTAATTTCATTAATTTTTATCACAACTGATTGCATATCGATTTTTATATTCAATAAACAAAGAAATTGATATTCACAAAGTAGCAATGTAATTTACTGAATTTGACCCAATAAATAAACAATAAAAACCAGCACGAGACTAGCTTGATTGTATTTTTTTATGTACGCAGTATTTTTTAACGTGATGATTTGAATTAAAATTGGAAATTTTAATATTTGCCCCTTAAAAATGCAAAAATGTGACTAAAGATTGTAATAATGAAATATTATATTTATATAAATTGCATTTTAACTGTCTTAACTCAATTGATGAGCATTTAGATAATTAATAGGAAACCATAGGAAATATTTCAATGTTTTTTAATGTTGGAATATTTCTTTTTCATCAATAAATTATACTTATTCTTTTGAACTTGAAAAAGTGCTGAATCTTCATGTAAAATTTAAAACAAAATATTGATCTGTAATAGTTTGAAAAAAATTAGTTTTTATTCCATTTCATTATAATTATTTGGATTAATTATGATTATGTAAATGGGAAATATTAAAAATGTATTATTAACAATTAAAAAACAATTTATTTTTTGAAAATTGAACGAGTTTCTATTTTATTATACATTTCAGTTTGGCAAAATATCTTTTGTATAGAATTGTAGAATAAGCAAATAGAGTTGACTTTTTTGAATGTTTAGCGAAAGTTTTGTAATTTTTCATCGATTCAGCAAGATTAAATCGAATTTTGTAAATACTTGAGTAGTGCTCAGTATTAAGAAAAATTTCAATTTACTTATAAAAAACCGCTAATTGGTTATTATTATTGAATACATATAATAACATTTATAATTTATAAAATATTAAATTGAAACTAATTATAAAAAAATGTTACGTAACATTGTAAATGGATCACAAAAATGTAAATTTTGTTTATTTGCTGCATAATATGACAATTTTTTCCAAATAGCAATATTTATTATTTTCCAGGAGTCCTTTTTGTTATTTTAATTTAGTTTATTGGTTAATTGAATCGTAACTGTTTTATAGATTCAATCTAATCTACTTAATTTGAAAAATGGATATGATCATAACACTAATATAAAATCGTTAGATCTGGATCATTACAGACATGATAATCCAATGAACGATCGAAATATTTATTGTGGAGATAATGCACAATTACAAAAATCAAATGATGAGTATTATCAGGATGTACCTGAATTTGATAACTGTGATATAAATTATGAAAATTGGATGCCGAATCTTCGTTATTCCAAAGTTGATATTTATACTGCAAATAATTTAATGCCTACTTTTGATTTTCATTCTCAAAAATCTCCAATGCAATTCTCACCAATGGAACCAGGCGGTGACGCTGCTACATATCGCAATTTTATTACTCCATTTCGTGATAATCATACTTCATTGGCTGCCGCTGGTTTACCAACAAATGCAAATTTACAGTACATTATTTCACCAAGATTAAAATCACAATATAATCAAGATCAATCAGCAATGATTGGCCGACAACATTCAAAGTGTTATGAAAATCAAAATTACATTTCATCTAATAATTTCAACTCTAAAAACGAATCCATAGATAACAAAATTTTAATAAAATGCACTCCTTCCTGTGGCGGTGGTTCAAATTCGATCAACGAGATCAAAGATAATTCGAAAGATATATCGAACACAGAGGTATTCTATATAATATTTATTTGGGTATTTGTTCAAAATATTTAAAGAAATAATATGTATTGGTCGATAATATTTTTAAACCATTTTAAGATATTTACAGTTTGCGGTGTTATAAAATCTTTTAGCATAAGATTATTTAACATTTACAGAATTGTGCAAATTAGTTTTTAAATAATTTATCATTTTTTTCTATATTGACATAGCTTATAGATAAACAGAAATGCCACTGATTTGTTTTCATTAATTTTACTATCGGGAAATCATCCTGAGTTCATTTATTTTTGGACTATTAATTAATTAAGGTAAAATATTGATCGATAGTCCAACAAGAAATGAAAATAAATGAAGTTGAGAAAAAATCAATAATGAGAATTAATTTTACTGAGATGTAAATAAATGAAATTTTGTAAATTTCATTATGGTTCCAATGCTTTTATCGTGGGATACTTTGGGATACATTGGATGTCTATTTAGCGGTGAAAGGTTCCGATTAAAGAGTTATTATTTTAGTTGATTAAATTTATATCGATGTTGGAGTGTTTAAATGAGGGATTCAATAAACAGCATCAAATCACAACATACATTCAGACAATCTTTAATTGAACTGTTAATATTAATTAACTTAATTACATTCTCATATTGCCATGTCGATTTAATTTTTTCCTAAAAACATTTCCCGAGCTCCTTTAATGTATTTGTTTCATGTCTTCTACAACTCTAATACATTTGTAATGCTCTTAATTATCTGCTTTTTCTTTTACTTAAACGACATCCTATTTTCAATTTCATTCTAGTGGTAGAATCAATAATTTTGTTCCATTTTATATTTACAAACTTTAATTAAATAATCCTGGCTGGTAAAAAAATTTTGATCTGTTTTATTTGGTTATTTAGTAATTCGACAATATATTTCTTCTGGTTAATCAATTAATTTTGTAAAATCTTTTTCCTTCGATGATCCTATTTCGTAAATAGTTTCTTTCAATTTGATCCATTATTTTTATTGGTTAAAAGTATTCGATAGATATATTTCGTTTTTGTCGAAAAACTTTTGCTTTTCATTTTGCAATGACATTCAGAATTTTTTATTATTTGACTATGAATCAGTAATGAATATCGGTTTCTGATTATTCTGGTGATATATATCCAGTGCTTTATCTTATGTGGTTTCTTTAGTTTTTCAAGTAAATTCTTTTATCACTAATTCTATCCGGAAAATTCTGTTTCGATCTCATTTGGTAAATTATTTTGAAATAGGAAAATCGATCAATATTCAATCAGATAAACAGTTTTTCTACAATATGTTCCATTTCAATTATATTTTTCCATCTAAATTATCTTGTTCAGTTAATAGATTTTCTATTAATGATTCTATGAGCTTAATAATTTTGAGATAGTTTATTGCCTAATTATTCCATCCGCTAAATCCTTTTAAGTAAATTCATTTCGAATTTTTATCTTTTTCGGTAGATTATTTTAAGATAACTAATCACTAGATCAAATATTCTGCTTTGTCAATAGTATTCGATAAATTTTCCCTTTACCGTTAAGTTTTCAAACTATTTGTAATTATTAGCATCATTTATACTATTATTTTATGATTATATAATATTATTCATGAATATGCACTATTATTCATGAATATGCACTATTATTCATGAAGATACACTGTTATTCATGAATATGAACTATTATTCATGAATATGAACTATTATTCACGAATATGAAGTATTATTCATGAATATGCACTATTATTCATGAAGATGCACTATTATTCATGAAGATGCACTGTTATTCATGAAGATGCACTGTTATTCATGAATATGCACTATTATTCACGAATATGAACTATTATTCATGAATATGCACTATTATTCATGAAGATGCACTATTATTCATGAAGATGCACTATTATTCATGAATATGAACTATTATTCACGAATATGAACTATTATTCATGAATATGCACTATTATTCATGAAGATGCACTATTATTCACGAAGATGCACTGTTATTCATGAATATGCACTATTATTCACGAATATGAACTATTATTCATGAAGATGCACTATTATTCATGAAGATGCACTATTATTCATGAAGATGCACTGTTATTCATGAATATGAACTATTATTCATGAATATGCACTATTATTCATGAAGATGCATTGTTATTCATGAATATGCACTATTATTCATGATTATGTGCTATTAATGATGGAAATAAATAATTATTTTAATTATTATTCAACTGTAAAAAATTATGTCTATATAAATATTTCCCTTCCGCTTGGTTTCAGAAGTCTATTACAGAAAGTAAAAAAAATTCCAAACAACGAACATCTTATTCTGATAACTTCGATGATAAAAATCAATCTTGGTCATTGATAGAAGATGACAGGAGCGTGCCACCAGAAGATAACAAATCATCGATCAAGAGCAGTAACACTGAAAATAGTTCACACAGTCCAAACAAACATTTCAGCAATTCTTCACGGCCAAATAATTTTGACAATCAATGTCAATACGGTTACGATGAAACGCAATTGTCATCTCAGACTGCTGAATCACTCAGAAAATTTGATCAGGATCAGCTGAAAAAAGTCATAATGAAATTGCGGGAAGGCCCAGTGATGACCGATACGAATTGTAATGAGTTTGATTTCGCGCCATATAAAGGAGCAACCATTCCCCGATTGATGCCCCTCCAGTCATCATCGTCATCTAGGAGCAAACCCAACAAATACAACAACTCATTTTCATCGGATATCTACACCAATAGTGATAGTAATAATGTCGGATTGGGATTCTATTCTCGGAATCGGGCTCTTACTCCTCCTGCTGCTCAATTTCGGACTTACAAAAATAAAACTAATAATAATAATAACAACAGCAATAATCGGCATGTAAACCCCTCATTGTTACCGAATAGCAACAATAATGCCAATATTAATAATAATCGAGTATCATCTCGGCAGAAATGTGATACGAATAATGCAGATATGGTTGTTGTTGTTGTTGACTCTGATGATTTGAAATTGAACAGTGTGCAGTCAAAATCTTTGGAGTGTGATAATCTTGTGCATGAGAACATTATTGATAATTCAATACTTTGATTTTTAGTTTATAGTAAGAATTGAACTATTTTATGTGTGTGTGTGCGTCCACGCACGCGCGTAAGCTCACACCGCAGTGAATAATAATAATCATCATAATTCGGTTATGGTATGAAATAATAATAATATATTTAGTAATTGAATATTAAGCTATTTGTGTTCTTTTCATTTTCAGTGACGAAAATGTAGTTATTTGTTTATATGTTATATTTGTTTGCTGACAGATCCCAGTTGTACATGATTCTAGACTAATGAATATATGTTTCAGTCTTTGCAGTTATTTTTTCCAATATAATATACATTTTAATTTTGGTTATTTCTAATTAACTACTCTAAAAGTAACAATGGCAAATTTCAATAGAATCCTTAGTATTTGCCAAGCCTTTTTAATTACTAATTTTATTGGTGTAGTGATACATGCATTTGCGTAGACAGCGATGTATTTTTAAAAAGAACTAAATTGGTAACAAAAGAGCTAATGTTAATGTTTTCAATTTGTAATGTTGGGATGTAGATGAGTAGTTTAAGACTATTTAATCAGGGTTAAAATTAATTTCTTTGTCACATGATTATGTGAAACGTAGGATTGTTTTCTGAGGTCCTTAATATTCACACTGATATTAGTCAGTTTCAAATGCAAAGATTTGTTCATTCGTAAAATGAACGTTAAACTCATATGTATGCATAAACCCATTCATTAATAAATGTTGAAGCTTATAATTGAGTTTAAATATCTCAATATATTTCAAAATAAATTCTATTTAACTAAATACATTACAGGAAATAATTTCTGAATAAACATACGAAATTTGGATTTAAAAGATCGTTCAGACTAAAAAAATATGGCTTTTTTTTTAAACTCTTAACCTTGAAATTTCTTTAAACGTATCTGAAACAACAAAAACATCTAAGGAAGTTAACTCAAAATCAAAACAGAAACATAAAGATAAAGACGTGAAATCAAGAAAGACAAATAAAATCACCTATTGATTTTGTGACAACTTAAAATTTTTAAAAATATTTTTTCAAATTTAATTAAAATGGTATTGAACTCGTTAAAATCAATAAATATGTTCAGCAATAATCTCAAACAGCAATAGGTTTAGTTTCTGATATAGTGTATAGCTTTCATGTAATGCCACATACATTGGATAGACTTCTCGTCATTTCCACAAACGGGTTCAGGGACATAATGATTGAGAAGCGTGATTAATATTATTTATGATAGAAATTGTATAAAGGAACAACAGATTTAACAGATTTTATATAAAAGCTTTAATCATAGTGGAAACGAATTTTATGGGAGGCATTTGTGAATAAATCACAATTCCTGAGTAGAAAAACAAGTGAAAGAAGAAGTATTAAAACAGATGAAGGGTTCCTTACTATGTAAATATTAATGATAAGCCCAATGATGACACATTTGTCAAGACCAATGTCTCAATACTAAAAATATCCTTGAACAACACTGCCAAATAAGGTGATTCAGATGTTATTAGTGAAAAACTAGAACAGATCTACCAATCTGGTGATAATCAACTCCAATTGTATGATCCAGATACAGAACTATCAAGCAGCAAATATTTCAAAACTAGGAACAGCCATGAATGGGTATTGGAAGTAAATGCAGATCTTATAGACTTTTATTCGGGGAATCTCCTTTCACAGAAATTTAGAAAGTGATTTTTTTAAAGAGTAGCCAATTTGGAGACAAGATAAGATATGCACGCAAGGAATATTTTCTGAGAAAATTGACAAATAGAGAAATTGTCAAGAAAGATTGTTTATTCTCCTTCAAAAGGTTAAGTGTTTTTTTATGTTTACAAGCAATTTTTTTCAAATTTGGTGGCTTTGATGAATCTTGTAATCAATTTCAAACTGGTTTTAATGATTGGAAAAATGCAACTGCAAGGATTACTATCTGCTACATCAACAATTTTGCAACGTCAGAAGTCTACTAAAATTGATGCGGAACTCCATAAACAAAATGAGAAATCGTTCAGATACTGGACTGAAGTTTTGAAAAGAATAGTTGTAGTTATAAAATTTCTTGCTGAACGAGGATTAGCTTTCCGTGGAAAGAGTGAAGTTCATAACTGTCATAACAAAGAAGATTTTCTTGGTTGCATTGACTGTTTAGATGAATTCTAATGAAACACATGCGAAAGTATATCTTCACTAATGGAAATATTGTGGTGCAATTTCTCCAGTTTATTCCAATTGATCATCTCGATGGAAAATACTTGTTTGATGTTGTAGTGAATACTGTCAAATTTCATGGTATCGACATCACAAATTGCCGGTCTCAATCATATGATAATGCCAGCAACCTGAGTGAAATGTATTCTGGTGTACAAGCTACGATCAAAGATATCATCAGCTTAGCAGAGTGGATAACACGCGCTGTTCACATTTTAAGTCTGGTTGGTTCATCTGTGGTGGAATGTTATTGAGAACTAGAGTAGCGAAATGGTGGTGAGAATTTCCAATCTATGCGGCATTACACCCATTACATGACATTTAATAAACCAGATCTTAAAACAATCCAAGATTTATTTATAATCAGATTGCGTGATTTTCACAAATTAGATAGAATCCTATAATTTGCACAATTTTAATTATGGGAAAGCATGCGAGTTATATGCGGAAATATACGGTATATTATTCCCGCATAACTTAATATTTAAAGAACGAATTAAAGATAAATCAAAATTTTTCATTCTCCAAAGTCTGTCTGAAACAAGATGATCAGCACATAGTGATGCTACGAAAACTTTTTATGCAAACCATTTTGAGATCTGTCTAGCATTTTCTGATGTTGCTGAAAACGAACATCAGTCTTCAGTAGCTCTCCACGAAGCAAAATTGTTAATAAAAAATATAAACCATTTTGAGGCTGTTCTAATGTATGTGATTTGAAAGATTTACTTCTACAAATTGATATTGTCAATAAAACACTGCAGCAGTGTGGAATAGAGTTGTGCACTATTATCAAATTGTATGACAGCCTCACAAAACACTTTCGTGATACATGTAATGAATTTGATGTGTTGACAAATATGACAAAATATCTTACAAAGTCCAATTACAAAGAATGTACAAAGTAAAAACTAAAAAGATTTCATGATGAATTTAAGGATGATGATAACATGGCTCATGCCAGTTTAAAATTGAGTTCTAGAAACCATTTTCGCATCCAGTTTTTCTAAGTGATCATTTACAGACTTATAATTAAAATGGTGAAATGGCGAGCAGCCTACTCAGCATTACATGGCAGGTTCAGTTTTCTTCTTGACAGATCTTTGTCATGTGATGAAATAACTTTAAAAGCTGATGAATTAATTTAAATCTATTTATCAGATCTGGAAGAGGCATTCGCTGATTCATTTCTTTACGCCAACATAAAATCTGTTTCGGAAATAGGCCAAATGGAAAGCAAGTTTGTCACAAGTTTTATAAATGCAAATATTGCTTTTAATTTATCTTTCAAATTTTGGATCAAGATGTTGAGTATACCTAAATAAACCAAACAAGAATAATTATTAAATGCTTAAAATGATTGGGAGTAATGATGATAAATGAATGAGGTGTTGTTCTGGAACTCAGTAAAACAAAAGTGGAAAAAGATCGAAAAATGAGAAGAGAACAAAAGAAAATCAATGAAAACAGACAATTGAATAAAGGAAGGTAATTCATAATTAATAAGGACAAGTGCAAAGGAATGAAAACAAAAACAAAGTTAAGATTATCGTGTTATCTCGGGAGAAAAAAAAGATATCACATGGGGAAGCCGAGGAATGGCATTGTCAAAAAAATTGTTTATCTCCACAGCTGTCGGAAATCACAGAGTGCACATTGAAACCGTTTGAAAAAAATCTATTAACAGTTAGTGCTATTTGGTTATGGAGTATAAAAAGAAAACTCAACTGCAATCAGCAGAGAATTAGAAATCGAGAAAACAGAAGCAAAAATCAGAAACCTAGTTGTAATTGTAGCAGATAATTCTTTGTGTGATTTTAAAGTGGTGATAAAGTGTGTTAATCAATAAAGTCTATCGTTTGGAGTTCATTATTGTTGTTTAAAAGCACACTTGGAGTCAGATTAATTAAAGATAATATTTAACTTCACCGACAATGATTGTCTTCTCTTTTGCACTTCTTTCAACAAAAGGAATTAAGGGCGGGAAATGTCATTAGATGATGTAATTTGGAATTTCGTTAATGCGAAGAGCCGCAAAGTTCATATAATTTAGTCTACGGTTTAGACAGTAGAGCAATCCAACTTAATTAAAAGAGATTGATTATGAATTTGCAATTTTAATTTTGAGTTCTTGCTTATTTTTTATTTTCAATCAATCAAAAATATTACAAAAAAATAATAAAAAAATAAAAATGTAAAAAATGTAATTTAATTTTGTTCGTAGCCTCTTATTTTTCGTAGGCCCTAGGCACAGTGTCTACTTGATAAAGCGGCCCCTTCACCTACAATTAATATTAAATTAGCAACGAGTTTATTGAGATTATTTAATTGAATCATTAAATCATAACTATTACATCATCATTCTTTCCGCTTATAGCAGTTGACAAAGATCATATATATATATATATATATATATATATATATATATATATATATATATATAAATTAAAATTAAAATGTAGTTGTTAATTTTGGTAAAATTAAAACCATAAGCACTAACTTATAAATCTGTAAATAGAATACATAAATTAAAATTATACTTACTGAATTCAAGAGCAATAAAACAAATTACAAATGAGAAATTTCTTCCCTAATCATTTTCTCAACGCAAAGGATGGAGGCAGTCATGAAAAAAATGGTTCGATAATTGACTTGGGATTATATAAAGGAGCGTTGTGAAATTTCACCGACACAAAAAGCGAGAACATAAAAGTGGTTAAGGAAAAGATTTTTTAAATATTAATTATTTATTGGCGTTGTCAAAATTTCAAAGAGAAAAATAAGAACTGTTTACTGGCAGACGATTCGCCTGACCTCTGAATTTCGCACAGTACTGTGATTGGTTACAATTTATTTATAAATTTTGGCACTCAGTTCTTTATTTTGTGTTGTAAATTTAGGTATCAATAAATATAGGTTGTGTTGTAAGTTAATAGTTTGGATACAAAAGAGCACAATTGAGTTAGTTTGAATCAATAAAACATGTTATTATTGTCTTAATCACAAATCCAACAATCTCATTTCAAATAAACTTTACGCATAAATTGATTTATATAATGTGGTCTATAAATTCAAAATGACGGTCCTAGTTTTTTTGAAGATGTCTGAATAATAAAATAATTCGGGGTAAAAGGTATAAATTGAAAAGTATGTCGTTCCGGAACTCTGACAAGAAAAATTGAGAAAAAAAATACTAAATCAATGAAGTTAAACAAAGAAATACGATAAGGTCATTCTTAATTAATAAGAGCAAATAGAAAAGAGGAAAGTAAAAACCTTTTTTGTAATGGAATTTCCTTATAATTCAAGATAAAAAGTTGATTATGAGAGTAGTTGAAAATTGAAAAAAGTTGATTATCATAAAATTTGTAAAAGATGCCGAAAATCTATGGAAAAGGTGAATTATCTAATAGAGAAATTGAAATTATCTTAAATGTCAACAAGCAATCATCTATAAAAGTCAAAGGCACAAATGGGAAAACGCCACAAAATATTGAAAGGGAGTCAGTTTTCAATGATATATTCATATCAATAATGCCAAAATGATTTGAGTATACCATTTATTAACACGTTGACGGACAGTAGGAACAAGCGAAGTTCGAAAATTGACACTATATGTTTTTGTGATTTTTAGAATGTTAGAAGTATAGTTTTACTCTTTCTGCTAAATTTTGTTTTTTTATTTCTGTTTAAAGTATAAAATGAATAATAAACAAATACATACCAGTATAGTTATATAAATAATAATAAATATCGTTAAACGTATCAATAAGAACTATAAATTCAATAGAAAACACGATCGCACTACTCCCTTCACAACCACGTGCATACTGAATCTGCAACTCGTATAACAGGTGAAATATGAACTTCAACCTAAAAAGATGTTTTCAAAACACGACACTATGCTTCTACGTATACGCCAGTAAGTGCACATTTGTGCTGCTATAGCCGTAGTGTCTAAAAACGACCGTTTCGTTTTGGACGGCTATAGCAGTCATGCCACATTGTGAACTTCGCTTTGACGGCTATAGCCGCAATTGTCCGTCAACGTGTTAATATAGCCAATACTATTTGAGGATATTTGTTAGTATATCGGAAGTATTTTCTAATAAAAAGTGAAACATTTAAGAAAAATTTGTCCCGACTTCTTTGGAAAAGTCGACTAAATTTGCTGATCTTTTCAAATAAGTAAATAATCTAGAGTTCTTCCAAAACTCCTTTTATCCAAATTTTATCATTTTGATAAAGATCGTCATTATTCAACACGTCAATGAGATTCGTCAACGCATACATATTACTTGTTTCATTCTTTTCAGAAGTTGGTCTTTCCCATTTGTCTACATTTCTTGAGTTTGAATTAAATTTTACTGTTTTTTTCGCGAAAACAGTTTCATTAATTTGATTTATCAATTCAAACCTCACATTAAATGGAAAGGGCCACGACAACTGATCGTTATATTCAGAATTCATTAAAGTGAAATCTACTAACAAACAATTTCCTCTCATTAAACCTCCAAAACATGCAGCCAAACAGAGTTTATAGCCATTTTTGTGAGAATAAAAAGGTGCACTGAAAATTTCACTTTTCATTGACTTTTTAGCATTATTCATTTTTTCTTTCACCTTAATTACTTCCCAAAATATCTGTCCGTAAATCTCTGAAATAACAGCTGTTCTTTGGAGTTCAATTGGGAAAACTTCAACATCTTTGACTAAGATATTTACAGTGTTGTCTTTTTCCATAGTTTTCACTGATTCCTCAGCGGATTTCAATTCGAAAACTTTCATAGAATATTTATCAGCTTTCGCGTCAAATGTATTTTTTCCAGTTATTTGATTGGTCCTTTGAGTTTCTGGAAAGTTTTTATGAATGGAATTTTTGTCTATTTTTTGCAGATTACTTATTATTATCTAAATTTAAAATTAAATCAAGTTTATCATTAAAATATTAATTTTTACCTGGTCAGACTTTCGAATACTTTCTATTCTCGTAAAATGCCGACCCAAGGATTGGGTTTCCGCCTTTAATTTTAAATAGGCTTTATGTAATAAATCGAATTCCTGAATTATTAAAGTATTCATTTTTTTCAGTTCTTTTACTGAATTTTGCAATTTTTTGATTTCATCTGTTAAAATTTGGATTTGAGATTTCATTAAAATTCAAACAACCATCTGTGCTTTAATTAAAACAAAAATTTACTATCGAAAAATTACGGAAACAAATTTGTTTTTAAAATAATCAAGAATGAAAATTCTTCTAAATTATTATTATTTATTTAATCTTTCATCCTTATATAGACGATAAGGAGAAATACTGTCCAATAATCTAATATTATTCTTATTGGTTCTACCATTATTCAATTATACTATTACTTCTCTAAACCACCAAAAAAGGTACAGTGAGAGACCTGTCGCTGTAATACCGATTTCTTTTTTCTGAGGTGTCTGGACTTTCTGGTTTTATTTGCTTTACGGAAATTATGGAACATATCTCTATTTATACAACGTATGTCGTGTCTTTATATGTGGTTTTCTGAGGAACGTATTTACTGCATAAAAAATGAATTGAGTATGTACAATTTTTAAAGGACTTTAACAATAATAACCCAACATTCTTATAAATATTTAAATTTCTTCTGAAAATAAAGGATATCTATTTTCGGAGGATGTTCGTGAAAAAGGACAAGGGGAGGGTATCAAAAATTGCTTATTTTTGGTTGACATCCTTTATTATACTTACCTTTCAAACATTTGGAACAACCATTCATTTATTTTATACTTTTCCAGAACTCATGTTGCCTTCTTTAATAATTTTATTATTTACGTGTCCTCATCCATGTCAAAATATAAATTCTTTGTGTTTAGGTTTTGGAGGATTCACCTAGAATTATAATTCCAATAGAGATTTTAAGTCTGTTGCTTAACCTTTATGTTCCATAAATAATATTTAATTTTCCAGAAACGGCGACTAAATGTTTTGGTTAAATCTACTATTACGCACTAGAAACATGCAGGTAAATATTAGAAAATCAATAACATTTGGAACACAGAGGGCACATGGAATAATCCTTAGAATTCCAATGCTTATTTTATATTTAATTTCAAAGATTATTTCACTAAACTAAACTCAAAAATGAGTAAAAATATAAAAAACCCAAGGAAAAAATATGAATAAATAATTTTATTGATTTTTAACCAATTTCACACCTATAAAAATAACGCGGTTGCCCTAGTTACGATATTGAGAAATCACATAAACACAATTTGTAATCAAACCATTCAACCAAAAACATCATTTACTAATCAACAACACCGTGATTATCGATTAGAATTCTTGTTACTAAAAATAGTAACATAAATCAAAAAGATTCTCAATACAAATTTTGATATCCATTCGACCAATACACAAAATGTCTAGTTCAATACCACGAAGCAATGATCAAAAGTATGTCTATTTGTTCCTATAAATATTTGGAACTCAAAAAAATATTTTTTAAACGGAAAATAAAATCAATACAAAACTTTTTATCATCGATAAACTTGACAAAAAATTTCAAAAAGCCAATTGAATTTATTCCACGACTATAATGACCGTGTGTTTTCAATAATCTTCATCAAATTCCAAATCTTCGTCATCCTCGTAATTGGTTACGTCATTAACTCTGACTGTTGCTAATTTTGCTCCTTTAATGGCTTTCTTTTTCTTACCGGTGGTCTAAAATTGATTTTCAAATGAATAATTTCCTATCCAACCACTTTTAGCTTACTTTTTGCACTTTTGATTTTTCATTTGCTAATGCATTGAACATTACTGAGAACTTCTTTAATGTGTCGACATCAGCTGAGAAATATATAATAATACAGTAGTGTCTTTAATGCGAAGTGATTATTAAATATACGAGAATTTAGAAATAAAAAAAGAAAGTTTTATTAACCCTAAGTACTCGCCCTATTTTTCATAACGTTATTATTCGCATGATGTACTCCATACACCAAAAATAAATTAACTTAAAATCAATTAATATTAAGTTATATATATATATATATATATATATATATATATATACACCTCACGTATTTATTAACATTATACGTTTTATGGATTTTAATTTCATTTTGGTGTACAAAATACACCACGCGAGTAATTAAGAGTTAACAGAAAATTTATGATTATGAAATAATCCATTTCAATCTACCCCAATTGATAGTTTCGGTTTCTAAAGATACTCTAAAGATAGTTTTATATCTTTACAAAAGTTTTTAGAGCCATCATTTTTATTATTTCGTATTTTCAAAATTTTAGCCCATTAACACTTCTTTTAAGAAAATTTATTTTATTGATTTATTACTAAAAATTAGTAGCGGTATGGTGTAATTTTTTACTAAATTTCAGTAATAAATTTTTTACTAAATAAATATTGACGGTATTATAAATTGTATGTAAAACTTTATCACTTTAATCATTTAGTACCCAAAATTGTACCCATCTGCTTCATGACAGAGTTCCATACCACTCAGCAAAGGTTGTGCAAAAATTGATAGGGGAACACAATATTCCTGTGTTGGATGGCTAGCCCGGATCATCACCAGATCTAAGCCCAGCTGAAAACTGCTGGACAATATTGAAGAAAAAAGTTTCAACTAAGAAGCCATCATTTGTACCTAATTTAAGACAGGAGGTTTGGTCAACAAAAATCACTCCTGATTATTGCTGCAGTCCAGTGAACTATATGCCAGCAAGGATTGCTGCTGTTATCAAGGTTAAATGAATGCACACTGATAACTGCTTTAATATGTTCATTAACTTTTAAATAGATTGTTAACTGTTATATAATAAATCTCTTAATTGAAATAGGCGCTGCAAAACATTTGTCGGACACTTTATTTTTGCAACCATAGATAATATATTACAATTTAACTAGAATTTTGTTTTATTGAAAAAGTACTATGTTTTATGTAGTACTTATTAAACGATTTTATTAATAATAAAAATAAATTTAAATTAAAAAATAATTAATATTAATAAAAATATAATGAATTTAAATAACGGTACTTTTTTGATAACGCCCCCCAGTTAATTACAATTAATTACAAAATATTGACGTTAATTTATTTAAATCCATATATATATATATATAATCTGATCGATTTATTATAAATTACTTTTTAATACATTTTTAATTTAACCATAAATGTAATTATCTTGGGGGCGTTATCAAAAAAGTACCTAAATAACAAATATTTAAAATAAATAAATAATCAATAATTACACAATTTAAAATTCCATTAAAATACAGTAATATAGAATCAAAATACCATTCTCAATACTACCCTTGATTTGAGTCAGATTAAAAACTTATAATCGATTTGTTTTAATTACCGGATATTATATTTAAGGAATTTAATCTATAGAAATTACCGCCATAATTAATGGGATTTTCTGATACATTATTATGCTCAGCAGATCATCATATAATGTTTGTCAAATGATATACAGTCAGTTCTTTTTTTATGCGGTAGATACGTTCTCAGAAAACCGCATATAAAAATACACCACTTACGTTATATAAATATGGATACGTTCGAAAAGCACATAAAATACAAATAAATTAAGAGTTAGTGGAGAAATTAAAAAAAAACATAAAATTACATAATATAAAGCTTAATAAATATTTTTGCTTTTAGTATTTTAAAAAATTTGAATGATCCTCTATTCAAAAATATCTGGTTGGTTTAGGTTTGATAAAGATTAGTCCTTTTCTGAGTCAAAGATGGAAAACCGCATAAAAACAAATTGACTGTATACGGAAACAATAATGATCCAATATTGATTATTTAAAGATTTGGTTAAACAATCTCAATAAATCCGTTGCTGAATGTCAATTGCAGTGAATTGTGATTTAATCATCAAAGCCTCACTTAAAATTCTTTCCCGCTTATTAAATTTTTTATATAAAATCTTTAAAATCAATTGTTCTTTTGTACATTTTTCTATGCTCAATAATAATAATACTGACATCTCTCAATCGACTATGTTCTTGAACCCGTAAACTAAGATTACACGAAGTCTCTCCAATGTATGCTGCTTTGCACCCATTAAATGAAAACTTATATACTAGATCAGAAACTAAACCTATTGGAGTGTAAAATTTGACACACTTGAAAACATTTAAATTGCCTAATAATCATTTTTGGATTTACGCGAGCAATCATATGTTAATGATACTTATATGCGAGGTAAACATGACGGACTATAATCAAAATCATAGATATAAATTTAAGAGCTTTTATTCATTCCTGGTGCTCTCATTCGCTTGATTTGGTTGTCCAAGATGGAGCTAATACTTTATTCGAAACGATTAATTATTTTGTTGTAATACAAGAATTTGATATTTATTTTTCAGAAATTACAGGAGATCAGCCTTAAAATATCGACTGGTAATTGAATTTCAAAAATTTGTTAGACTATTTTTTTATACGAACAAAACTAAGTGTAAAAACATAGTTTTTATAATTCTCGCTCAATATTCCTGCTCAATGCTATGGAATATTTAATATTACGCAAAACCACCTAGTTAAGAAACGATTTTGAAAGGAGCATTTTATTAATATTTTTTATAATAAAAGATAACGCCAATAAAAAACTTTTCGTACGATATATTTCGATAGCATAGCTATCATCTTCAGGTACTCAAAACCAACTAAAAATATTATGAATTAACATTTAATTTAAACAAATTATTTTTTATTAATTTTAAATTTTAAAATTTTTCACTTATATTCTAATTTTTAAAAAATTAATGTAATTTAAAATTTTCAATTATTTTAATAATAGTAAAAAAACAAGCATGATTTAACATACGTAAACTATTTAAAAACTTTCAAAACATTCGTAGTCACAGCACTTTGCACATTAATCTTGGGATCCAATGACCTTAACAGCAATGCTTCACATATCACGCGTTCCCAATAATTATTAAAACTTCTCAACAAAATTCTAAAATCAGACATTCCTATTTCACTTTTACAGCCTCTATTGTGTTCACTAATATTGGTCAAACCCTTCAATCGACAATGCTCTAGAACTCGAGAACAGAGATGACAGGAAGTCTCTCCAATGTATGTAGCATTACACCCATTACATGTAAATTAATAAACGAGATCAGAACACAATCCAACCGGTTGGAATCAATATATTAAATTGGATTGTGTTCTGATCTCGTTTATCAATTTACATGTAATGGGTGTAATGCCAAATACATTGGAGAGACTTCCCGTCATCTCAGTACTCGAGTTCTAGAGCATTGTCGATCAAATGGTTTGACCAATATTAGTGAACACAATAGAGGCTGTAAAAGTGAAATAGGAATGTCTGATTTTAGAATTTTGTTGAGAAGTTTTAATAATTATTGGGAACGCGTGACATGTGAAGCATTGCTGATAAGATCCAAAGATTAATGTGCAAAGTGCTGTGACTACGAATGTTTTGAATGTTTTTAAATAGTTTACGTATGTTAAATCATGTTTGTTTTTTTAATATTATTAAAATAATTGAAAATTTTAAATTACATTAATTTTTAAAAATTAGAATATAAGTGAAAATTTTAAATTAATTAAAAGTTATTTGAATATATTTTATAAATATTTATTTATTACAAAATTAAATTAATAAAAAAGAATTTGTTTAAATTAAATGTTAATTCATAATATTTTTAGTTGGTTTTGAGTACCTGAAGATGATAGCTATGCTATCGAAATATATCGTACGAAAAGTTTTTTATTGGCGTTATCTTTTAATTAAATCGTTGCCAAATTTATTTAATCATTTATTTTTTATAATAGGTGACAAATTTGAAAATTTTCAAAAAAATAAATAATAGAATTTAGTTCACCGTATCAACATCAGTCAAATTGGTTTGCTGGAAGAACCATTTTGACAGTAAGAGCTATGATTACGACATCATTATAAGGAAGGTGTAAGGAAAACAATATTTTTCCGGTTCGTCACAAAACATTAGACCCCATTTAAAATATGACGTCACAAATCTTTGGTTCCCCCCCTAAAAAGCCGTATTTAATATTTGAAAATGAACATGTTTCAAATCACTTTATTGGCATTTTAGTATGTATTTAGTGTAATGCTGCACTCTAATATCATATAAGAAAACATGCAATAAAAAGGAGGCCCTGGAAAGCTGAAATTAGCATAAATTTATTTTAAAAAATTTAGTGCATGTCAAGGAACCAAAAGATGAGATTTTAAAGTCAGTCAAAGTAAATATAGAGAAGGCAGCAGGAAACTCCAGGAAAGCGAGATAGATCAGGATTAAATAGGAACTAGAATTTTCGAAATTAGACAAAGTGTTGGTGATATTAGAGCCAGATAAACGGGAAAATAGGATGCAATATGAAGGACCTTATGAAATTCTACGATTTTTTATCACCTCGCCAAGTTGCATTAACATTTCCAAATGCAGTGAAGCCTAGAAGGATCGAATGGTTAAAGCGTTGGAAGATCGAAGAAGAGAGGAAGAGTGATGATTATCAAAATGCTACTTTAATATTATTATATTGTTTTGAAAAAATAAAAGTTTAGATTATGATTGAAAATCTTAGTATTAATTTTATTTTTTTTATAATAAGTGACCAATTTGAAAATTTTCAATAAAGTTAATTATAGTACATTTGATCGATCTGAAATTTTGAAAGAATGCATTGTTCTCGACAACGACTATAATTCCAAAATTTCTGCTCGATCCGATCACGGGAAATGGTTAATTTACCATCACAAGATTTGAGTGGCTCATACAAACATACAGAGTGAAAAACTTAGATTTTGATGATCATTTTTTCAAGTTATTTAAATGTACACGGAAAATGTCATGAAACAATGTATCAATGCTATACCTAGTTAACAAGCTCCGTTTTTGTTTTATATCATTTGTTTGAATTCAAAAAAATCTACTGGCAGCCATTGAGAACGTTAGCAGCATTTTTAGTTGTATTATAATTTGAATATAAGATAGTTTACTCATTTTCTGAGCATTTACAGTATATTATTTTAAGCAAACAATAATGCAGTTAAAGCGTTCTCTATAAATTCAAGATAAATGTAATAAATCGATTATTCTAAAAATATTTGTGTTCGAATAGACTGACATATTTATAAATTTATGCTTCTATTTTACATCTTCATATATTAATTATTCAAGAATAATCATAATTTAAAGTTAATTACAATAAAAATTATATAAATTCACCAAAACCAAAAAATTAGATTTCAGTTTAAATTGACTCCATTTTAAAGGTTAATAATAAAATATTAAATATTACTTACAGGATATAACTAAATCACGAAAAGTGTTTTCTAAAAATGTGCTGTAATAAGAATGACTCTAATTTAATAATAAATTGAATTTACACTCAAATAATAATTACTTCAAAAGGTAAAATTTTCTTTTTTAAAAGCTCCTTTAATTTATCAAAATCATCTTTACCTTTGATTTGAATATCGTCTATACCATTTACAATTGGTTTTACTATAATAAATAAGTTATGTAATAATAAATTATGTAATAATAATAAAAAAATTACTTTCTAATGCATCTTTAAACAATTCAAATTCAGCATTTTTCTCAAAATTTTCTCTTTCCTTTTCTGTGAGTGGAACATTGTCGGTTTTTTTCTTAAACTCTTTTTCTTTTAGTTCTTTTTTCAGTAATTTTGATTTAACTTCAATCTTTTTTACAGGTTCTGAAATCTTTTTCACTGGTTCATCTTCTTCAGCATCCCAGGAATCCTACTTAAATTAAGCTTTAAAAACAGTTAAAGTAAATTACAGGTATTGTAGCATCTTCATCTTCCCCAGCAAAACGATTGGCCACCATAGTCGGTATAGCAGCATCTTCATCTTCTATTTATTTATAGTAAATTTTAATTTTAATTAAATTTATTACCCCAAGACATTTTTCAATAAAATTTCAACGATGACTATATGAAATTTAAAAAAGTGAATATTTAAACAAAGCATTTAATAAAACAAAACTGACTACACTGGAAAGAAATTTCCACAATCACTTTAAATGTTATCAAGGTTAATGAACTCGCATTAATTATTTTCAAACTTTGTTTGTTATTCAAAAGGTTTGATAGTTATAATTTTTAAATTTACTAATTTAATCTTAATTTTTTTGATACACAATATTTCCTTGGATGACTAATGAAGGTGTTGGGCCAGCACTGAGTGTTGTTTAAATGAATTGGAAACTGCACGCAAACATAACATGCAGATTTAAAATCAGATCCATAAAACATTAAATAAACACCTTAAAATGCGAGAAAGATATAATTAAAATATAAAATCAAAAAACAAAAATAATAACAAAATGCATCAAATCCGCACGAAACCAACAGAGAAATAACATAAATATTTGACCGAAAATTGACAATTTACGTAAAAGGAAAGAATTAATGAAAAATTTGAAGTAAAATAAAATAATTTTAGTTAAAAATAATTTAATTAAAAATTTAAGAAAGGAATTGTCAAGTTAAATTAAGAAATAATAAAAATTAGAGTTATATTATACAAATAATTTCAAGGTCAAATTTTGTTTTATCACATTAAATTTAACGCACAAGGTTAGGGTCCCAGAATAGGTATAAATACCAATTCATTTTCGCATAAATTTTATCACTTGTGAGGGATCACTTTTCTCGTAAAAAACTCTAACCTTTGGTGGGTTTCTGGGTTTTGATATTTTGAAACTATATGGTTGTTACCCAGACAACCCCATACAAATATTTCTTTCGCTTACCACTCGGCACCCGTTGCTAAGCAACGTTGGAACTGTGTTCGAGTGGGTAGATCGTCCGCAAAAAGTGAGCGTTATTGCTAATACTATAATTGACCGAACGATCTCTGGGTCCAACGAGCTGTCGATAGAAGACCTGTGCTCGCTTTTGATTCTTAGGTCCCATTATTCTCCTATCTCCTTCAAATGTTAACCTATACTCTCATATCATTCATTGTTATGTCCATTCCCATAGTCCTTCTTATCGTTGTTCATGTCGAAGATTATTCTTTGGCCTGTACACCCTTTGTTATGTTAAATACACCCACATTATATCTTTCGTCCTTATCCCGATTATAACTACAATGTTTCCTATTATTATTACTAGCATTATCGTTGTTGCTATTATATATATTACCTTTCTTAATTGTCACTACTAATACCTTTATTATTATTTTTATAACTATAACTACCATTATATTTATTGTTATTGTTACTATGAGTATTACTATTATTATTATTGTTATCATAATTATTATCAATCATTACTACAAATACCATGATTATTATTATTATTACCATTATTATTATTATTATTAATATTATTATTATTACTATCATTACCATTATCATTATCGTTATTATTATTAAGATTTTGTAGGGATCCGTCCTTATTCCTCAGCGTTAAAAAAAAATATTTTTCTTATATAAAAATTTTTGTTGTAATCCTTCCGTATCTTTCGGTTTTTGATAAAGTATTTTTGTAGATTCGGAAATTTTAGCAGCGTTCCGCCCTTATTTTACGGTTCATCCCTATTCTACAGTTTTCGACAAAGTATTTTCATTGACTCGGAAAATTTGAGCAGCGTTCCGCCCTTATTTTACGCATTCCATTTTTGCGTTACTATTTTGTTAATTATTTGAATTAGTTCGGAAAATCTGAGCAGCGTCCCGCCCATATTTTCCGCCTCAACTCAAATTAATTTATTTTAATTTTTATTTAAAAACATTAATTTTCATGATTTTGGTCGTTCGGATTAATCCTTTTCCGATGGCTATTCATTTTAACTGATGCAACGATTTCGCAATTTTCCCCGCTACCCATTCCCTCTTTTTGTCCTTAAGATCTATTTATGTTCATTTCATGGTTAATGAGTGCCCACTGGACTACTCGGTGTTAGAGATTTTGAGCCGATTGTTGTTAAAAATTTATGTAAATTTTACAGAAAATGGATGGTGAAGGAGCAGCCAATAAACTACTCATTTACCCTACAATTTCCCCTATGTACGGATAATATTGACGTTCCAACTCCTGCGTTCCGCACGCTGAGCCTTCACGGGTACATATCATTGGCGATTTTCCACGCTCTTACACAAATCTGTACTATGTAGATTTTGCTTTCTTGCGTTATGTGTTGGCTGTGGGCCGGAAAATAACAAATAATATTTTACCATAGCATTTGGAATAAAAGTTTCGATGCACTAAGGCTGTAGATATAAAATATTTATTCAGCATATTACATCGGCTACATACATTTGAAATTCATTGTATCCATTCCATAAAATTTACTTCGAAAATCCCATAAATTCAATTCGATAAATCATCTATAAATTCAATTAGAAAAACAAAATTATCCATAAATTTAATCTGAAAAATCATCCATAAATTCAATTGAAAAATTACCCACAAATTTGATTCAAAAAATCATCCATAAATTCAATTGGAAAAACAAAAATCATCCATCAATTCGATCTGAAAAGTCATACATAAATTCAATTGAAAAATTACCCATCAATTCCCTTCGAAAAAAAAATCAATTAATAATATTGCACCAGTTGAGAGTGATCGTGTTCAGGCAAAACACTTACCCGTGTTAATTGCCTGAATGCACGGCTCTCAACCAGTTATACAGTTCTGTAATGAAATTTTTTCTCCGAAAAATAAGACTGAAAATTTGTGAAAACACATCGGTATTTATACCTATAATTTGGCCTTAACCTTGCGTGTTAGTTTTATTGCGATTAAACAAAATTCGACTTTGAAATTATTTATGTTATCTAAATTAAATTTTTATTTATTTCTTAATTTAAATTGGTAATTTATTTTTAACATTTTTAATTAAATGTATTCATCCAAAAATATTTTATTTTTATTCATTTAATTCATTAATTTTTTAATTTTATATAAATGGTCATTTTACTGTCGAATTTTCTTGTTATTATGTTATTTTTTATGTAAATTTCGTGCGGTTCTTGATGCATTTTGTATTTATTTTATTTTACTTTTATGTTTTTGATTTTATATTTATTTATATTCTCTCAGATTTTAAAGTGTTTAATTGGTGTTGTATATTGTATTTTAAGTTATCTTGGTGCTGGGTTTTCGTGCTGTATTACTGATACATTTGAAAAATTTTCAAGGCTATTTGTGTCCTGGCCCAACACTAATATTAACCTGTCACATACTCGTAAAAGACTTAACCTGTTTATACACCTACCACAATATGGCTTTCGGATTCCAAAATCTATTTGGCATTCAATCTTGTTTACCCCCAATAACTAGCTCAGCATTCGCCTACTCGCATCAAATCAACTACAGTATGCCGTCCCAAATATTACAGTGTCTTATTCTACTTAGAAGTCTTTCTAAAACATTTGATAAATTGATTAAAAATCCTAAGGATCCATGTTGTGGAAAGTCTGAATGTAATTTGTCGGATGGGTGTGAATTGAATGTTGATCTGGGTGATGGTAAAAATGGATATAAAAAAATTGAGCCTGAATATGTGTTAGTATTGCCGTACTCTGAAGGCTTTACAAATTATAAGAGGAAGTTGGGTAAACTGATAGGCAATTTAGAGTATAAGATCGTCTCTAATTCGTGTAAGGTACGCAATATGTTTATTAATAAATCAAAAACTCCGGTTGGATTGTGTTCTGATCTCGTTTTGTCAATTTACATGTAATGGGTGTAATGCCACATACATTGGAGAGACTTCCCGTCATCTCTGTACTCGAGTTCTAGAGCATTGTCGATTGAAGGGTTTGGCCAATATTAGTGAACACAATAGAGGCTGTAAAAGTGAAATAGGAATGTCTGATTTTAGAATTTTGTTGAGAAGTTTTAATAATTATTGGGAACGCGTGACATGTGAAGCATTGCTGATAAGATCCAAAGATTAATGTGCAAAGTGCTGTGACTACGAATGTTTTGAATGTTTTTAAATAGTTTACGTATGTTAAATCATGTTTGTTTTTTTAATATTATTAAAATAATTGAAAATTTTAAATTGCATTAATTTTTAAAAAATTAGAATATAAGTAAAAAATTTAAAATTTAAAATTAATTTAAAATATATTTTTAAAAATATTTATTTATTAAAAAATTAAATTAATAAAAAATAATTTGTTTAAATTAAATGTTAATTCATAATATTTTTAGTTGGTTTTGAGTACCTGAAGATGATAGCTGTGCTATCGAAATATATCGTAAGAAAGGTTTTTTATTGGCGTTATCGTTTAATTATTATTATTATTATTATTATTATTATCATTATTATTATTATTACTGTTGTTATTATAATTATTATGATTATTATTAATATGATTAATATTATTATTTTTATTATTATTATAATTTTTATTATTATTAATATTATTATTATTATTATGATTATTATTATTATGATTATTATTATTATTTTTATTATTAATAATTTTTATAATCATTTTATTATTTTTATTATTTTTATTATTATTATTTTTATTATAATTATTGTTATTATTATTATTATTATTATTATTATTATTATTATTATTATTATTGTTATTATTATTTTTATTATCATTATTTTTATTATTATTATTATTATTATTATTATAATTATTATTATTATTAATATTATTATTATTATAATTATAATTCTTCTTCTTATTATTATAATTATAATTATTATTATTATTATTATTATTATTATTATTATTATTATTGTTATTGTTATTGTTATTATTATTATTATTATTATTATTATTATTATTTTTATTATACTTATTGTTTTTACTATTATTATTTTTATTATTATTATTATTATTTTTATTATTATTATTATTTTTTTATTATAATTATTATGATTATTATTATTATTTTTATTATTATTATTATTATTATTATTATTATTTTATTATTATTATATATATTATTATTATTATATATTATAAAATTTGATGAGTCATCCAATGACCTTGACCTACTTTTGAATGACCTTGACCTACTTTTTAATGAGTCATGGTCTTTGTTTAAATGACCTTGAAAAAATATGATGAGTATTCCAATGACCTTGAATGAGTCATTGTCTTTGTTTAAATGACCTTGAAAAGTATGATGAGTCATCCAATGACTTTGAATGAGTCATTGTCTTTGTCTTAAAAATGTTTTGTACTTTTGGACTTAGAAAATTTTCTTTTAGCATGGGGGAGGGGGGGTACTTCGCTTGATGTTACACATCCCACTACTATAGTTGGTGACGAATTAGACATTAAAAAATGAAATTAATAGATACCGAAATATTTAGAATATCCAGAGTAGAAGTAATGGCAGTTCAATTCCAATTTTACATTAATGTCTACAGTTAATAAATACAAAATATTACCTAATAATAAATTACTCTGCAGTGTGATTTGGAATAGTCACACGCTACTTAGGACACCCGAACTCAGTGTGTGCCGCTCTGAGAAAAGGTAGAGAATCTGTCAATAGCGCACACCCACTCAGAGCTACAGCTAATGACGAATTTGAAATTTCTAGAAGCAGCAACCATTTGTGGAGAAAAATCTGAGAGTGAGCAATTATGATGTAGCCAATAAGCAGTAGCCACGAATAATAGACAGTAAGTTCTCGTGACTGTGTAAGTCACGAGTGGTCTGATTCATTCTCGCCATAGAACCCAGTATAAATACCCAGGTGACCTGGTAAGTTCTATTATTTTTCAAGATATGCCAAATTTGAATTCGAACCGATCGAAGAAGCGTGATGTAAACCATCACGAAATCAACTCCGTGAAGAACGAAGGACTCCAGTATATGCCAAAGGACCATGCGGCGGGTAGGATATTTTAGTACTTGTATCTAAAGTTTAGGTTTAATTTATCTAAGTTTTAATTTAATAAATAATGTGTATTTGGTTTAAATTTTAGTAATAATTTTGGCTTCACTTTTGTCTTAATCTATGAATAATGTAAATTCGATTTTATTTCTTAACTTTATAATAGTAGTAATTGCCAATAATTAAAGTAGCTAGGAATTATTTTTCATTTTCGATAGGCATCTCGGTAAATAAATGCTGTCGTAGGTAGTCAAACATCTTATTCCTTATGATTTTTGGGCACAAAGGGAAATGTTGTTGTCCGTTATTAGCTATAAGTGCGATCGATTCGAGATAAAATGGTTTTATTATGCTCAATCCATAAGGGAATAAGATACATAATTTTAGAGCATAAACACAAATGAGTAATCATAAAGTAATGCGATATATTTCTAATGGATAGGTTATTTTTGTTTTATAAACTTGCATATTTAATCATCTAACTATGAAGTGTTTTTTTCGTTTTATGATTGAACTATTAGGACCCTGAAATTAGGATATTGCATGTTAAAAATACAATGATGTTTAATTTACTAGCACCAGGAATTTCTCGTGAATGTTGGGAAGAAGACAATAAAACCATGCTAACGATCCCTTGCAGATTTGCAGGAAGATATCCTCAGGCGCTATGGGATTGTGGATACTCCTGATCCACGCACGCCACACCAGAATGGCCTCACCGGAATCAGAAGCGGTATGACGAGGATGTGGAACTGCCTAGCCTTGCCATAAAAAACAAGCCAGGAAGAAATCCGGCTCGAAAGATCCTCCACGAAGCTGAGGTGGCGCTACAACAATTTGAGCACCTTGAAAGAAAATACCGATGGAAAGACAACCTATAACGCAGACGGTTGGTGAAGATAAATGCAGATATCGCCTGCGGCCGCATTCCAAGCTTCGATGGCTACCTACCCGATTACAGTGTAGCCTTCGATCCAAAAGATCCGGCCCTCCTGGAGCTCAACGCGCCGATGCATTTAGTTGTAACCAAACGGCTTATTTAACCCGACATTCTGGAGACACTAACCAATAGAACGAGAGAGGAACATGCCTATTCGCGATGAATAACCCCAAACCCAGCAATCAAATCACAAACCAAATCCAAAGCCGAGTCCTTGCGATGGAAAGCGTTCAGCTGCATGACTTACTATATTTTTTTATGTGTGATTTATTATTTATTGACTTATTATCTGTTCATAAACAATATTTCTGTATATGTGCGATTTATTATTTATGTATTAGTATGTGGTAGAATGTATTTTTATAAACTTTTACAAATATTAAATACAAGGGTAAAATCATTATTATTATTACTAACATCGTTGTTGTTATTATTATTATTATTATTATTATTATTATTATTATTATTATTATTCTTGTCGTTGTTATTAATTTTAATTGTTATTAATATAATGATTTCTAATACAGGAAATGAAAAAAAAATAGAAAATATCTTGCGTGACAAAAAAAAATAATAATGATTATAGCAATTTAATATATTAAATTTTCTGTATTATAATTTAAAAATATATGCGTGACAATAAAATAAATTAAATTTTAAAAAAACCCATAGTAAAATTAGTATATATACCGACTTAAAAATCAGTATATTCGCCCAAAACTTAGCGAACTTGCCCATTCTTCTAGAGGTAATCTCCAGGAGAAATTAAACAGGAACAGAGCTCAACATAAATTTTTTGCACGAATTACATAACACGCGTATACAAAGTAAAACATAACACAACTCGCACGCATCTATTAGTAGAAATTGTAAATTGTGTTTTGTTATAAACCAAAATTTGAAAATACTATTATTTGGAAATAGGTAATTTTTAATTTAATAAAATTTATAATTTTGAATTTGTCTTTTGTCGATCGAATATATATATATATATATATATATATATATATATATATATATATACTAATACCAGTGCACGTTGAGATCTCTTTCAGCGATAGTGAGACCTCAACATATGCAACTAATGCAGTTTATTAATCATATCCATAAATTCAGTCATGAACGCCATAAAAGAAATTGGACTGGAGCTAAAGAAGTTTCGGCGGAAGAATATCGACCTGCACCAAAAATGCGTGCAACTCAGTCGCAAACTCCAGCGAACCAAGGCCACGTGGATCGAACCTTCCCGAGTGAAATGAGTCTACCAACGACTCACAGCGGCTCAAAAAGGATGGAAGGAAGAAAAGGCCCTGAATCAAGCTCAAAAGGTTCAAATCAGAGGATTAGAAGTAGTAGTAGCAGAAAGCCAAAAGGGGACTTCTGTCACTTACCCCTTGGTATTCGCCCCGGCACACGTTGCCTATCAGGATCGGACATGTCCAGAGAAACCTCAATAGAAACCGAAGACCCATACAAAGCCAGGACGAGAAGAGAGGGAGCGCCGACGGCTCCATCAATTAAAGAACAATTAAATCATGATTATGAACATCACTGTGGAATGTTTTTTTTGACATGAATTTAGCACGGTTGTATATGATAATTGTTTGTAGTAACCCAATAAAATTTTGTGTTGAAATTCGTACATGGTTTGTTTCGAAATAAAAACCAAGTTAATTAATTAGAAATATAAGAAAGAGAGCACCGAGGACTTCAAAAACTAAGATATAACTGATGAAAGTGGTAAATAACATTGGGATGAAGGTCTTGTGAATTTAAAGTTAGTTTCCACTTGTAAATAAAATGGTTCGTAATATTACCATAAATGTTTATCTTCAATTTGGTCAATATTTTAATTCTGTTATTTTTTGACATTTTTTGGAGTAAACTACAAATCGGATGAAAAAATATGTGTTGGCGAATGGGGTTGGTTTTTTATTTATTTTTTATAGGGTTTTTGTGCATCTACCCCCTAAACGCCATCATGATTATTATTCTATCCCTCCTATGTACCCATGGTGAGTGCCATGTTGGTACTGTACATAGAGGTTGAAAATTCATGAGCAGGTGAGCTCCATTTCTAGAACTACTTCTCATGATATTTTCTCTTTCGGGTTCTGGACTGCCAATGGAAGGTCTTACGTCTTTCTTTTTCTATATCCTGGTCCTTACGCGTCTATTCCTACAATTTCCATACTTATTTGTCATCTTTACCCGTTATGTATAAAAATATCCTTCAAAAATTTGGGCAGCGTTCCTCCTTTATTTTTCGGTAAATTTCCTATTTCATTTGTTTAATCACGGTATCGACTACATTTTTCCTAATTTACCTTTAGCTTTCCCTATATTAAAAATTTGATTACCAGTTCTTTAACTCCCGGTACATTTCCCATGATTTTAAGCAGTTACAACCCTCTATGGTCACTTCAATAAACATTTCTCTCTTCTGTCAGATTATATCGTTCAACCTTTGGAAAACTACTTTCAACTTTACATTCCTGCACTTTCCTATCCTTTCCTACTTGCTTTTCCAATTAATTTCCAGACGATGTTTTAAATTTTCCCTACAAAACTTTATTCCCCTTTAACTAAAGTCGCACTTCCCATGATTTTAATTTCTGCTCGCCCCGGCCACTTTTCAGTAGCCGCTGTCCTGCGTGGAGGTCCTGTGCAATTACCAGACCCTACTGCGGACTACCGAGGTTTCGATAAGGCGCGACCCACGAGTACAACTAGGGAACTTAATCCACCAGCCGGCCCTACGTCTGTCCCATCGATAGCTATTGAAATACGTATTATAAATAAGATTTTAGGGGGATTTGTCAGTGGCACCAAAAGATTCCACGACCATCCAGAATAAAATCAAAGTAACAAGACTTTAAATATATATTTATACAAGAAAACAATACTTACAATCCACCGTCATGCAACCAGATTTGAAAAATTGGCATAAAAATTTTGACTACAAGTGATTCACTGTTTGCCAAAGAAAGTCTAAAAATTTTGTCTAGTAGTCTCCTGACTGAAAAAAATTTCTGAAAATTATGAAAATGACTGCCGTATATATAGTATTTTTGTGCCTGTGTGCGACCAATGAGCGATTTTTCGCGATTTTTGGGATTTTTTAATTATTTTATTTATTTCGAAATATTTTTATAATTTTTTATATATTTTTCTTTATTTTTTGATATATTAATATTTTATTGTTGGATTTTATTTTTATTATTATTTTCTTACAATATTATTTTTTAACCCCAATTTTTTTGTTTTCTGGTCGCCTCTTCTGCCTGTGTTTTTTCTAAACCTTATTTTTCAAGGTTTTGGCAGTTTATTTTATTTTTCGTATGTTTCTTTCTGCAGCTGTAGGTTTTTTAATGATTTTAATTAATTATTTGTTTTATTTAATTTTGTTATATTTTTATTTTGTTTTAATTAATATGTTTTATTTTATTTTTGATCTCTTCTTGCGGTGCGTGCTTATGTTACAGCAGCCATATTGACAATTTCCAAACGACATTAATTATTTTGTTTTAACTTATACAATTTTCACCTTTTTGTTTATTTTTGTTTTGTAATTTTGTTTTAATTTTGGCTCTGAGCCCAACATATGAGAAGACAGTAAGGGACCTAAAAAGCAAGACGGGCATACACCTTCTATCGGTAGCCCGCTGAACCAGCTGTAGACAGGGTCTTAGTAGTTTTGGCAACAAATCTCACCTTTGACGGTCTCAGAACCAGTGGTTGCAGTACCAACGTTGCCTAACAATGGGTAAACAGTGGGAGTTAGCAACTCATTGTATGTAAGGGGTCAAAGGTTAAAACACCCACGGACCCCCCACAGTGTGAATCGAACTTGTTTGAATTATAATAAAGTATTTGAAATTAAATTAATTTTATTTGTGACCGATAGCTATAAAATATTAATAATTACCACGCTGAGTTGTTTAAGTTTTCAGATTTTTAGAGAAATTTTGAATTTGCATTTTGTGATAAATAAATAATTGTTAGAAGATTTGAATTTAATCGCACCTAACAGTCTTTAGGACCTTGATTATTTTCATGAGTTCAAAATTCAATCCTTAAAATTTACTTGTAAACAAATTTTACTTAATAGGCATTTCTCATGACTGTAATAACATAAATTTCAAAAAAATTATAAATCATTAAGTTGATTTGCATACCAACTTATAGTACACCAAACCACGCTGAGATAAATTCCGCTAATATGCAAGTTGATACATAAATCAACTTACTAGAATTTATTTTTTGTGAAAAATAAATGGATATCAGCCATTTTTAAATGGCTGCTAAGTAAGTAATTTTTTAAAGTTTTAAGAGTTGAATTATAATTTCATAAAAAAATATGATCATAATTCAAGCTATTAAATATAACTTTGATCTATAATTTTATATATATATATATATATATATATATATATATATATATATATATATATATATTGTTATTAATAATATTTAGGAAACAATTTATTCTTGAGAATTAATTCTAAAAAAGGGAGTTAAATTATTTTCGAAGTTATAAAAATAATTAATTACCATAAATATGTATTTTTTTATACATTTTGAATATGTACACAAAATAATTTGGTTCATGAATATTATTTTAAACTGATTAATAAAACTTACAATTTATGCTTTTTTTCGGATTGTTTTTTTTCGACAGAAATGTCTGAAAACTTATGAAATATTAAATTGATTTTAGTTTTAAGGGTAAATCTTATGAAGAAATTTCTGAGCAGAATCCTCAAAATTTAAAATTAATTTATTATAGGGGTTTGCCTCAATGTAGGTTTGCTACATGTTGAAAGTTTACATCTATGTTTTATTATGGGTTGTGGTAACGTGCCTTATTTTATTTCAATAACTTTTTGATTTTATATAGTGGTGGGTTACAGGGTTTCAAATCTTGCTTATCCTTCCAGTTGCCCTCGTAACGCCATACAAAATGATTCTGATCCACTTGGCACCCGTTGCTAGGCAACGTTGGTAATGTGTTCAAGTGGTGGATTGCCCGCAAAAATTGAGTACCATGTGCTAGTACTATAGTTGCTCGGACAACCCTCGGGTTCACGAGCTGTCGATAGAAGACCTGTGCTCGCTTTTGATTCTTAGGTCCCATTATTCTCCTATCTCTTTCAAATGTTAACCTATACTCTCGTATCATTCATTGTTATGTCTATTCCCATAGTCCTTCTTATCGTCGTCCGTGTTGATGATTATTCTTTGGCCTGTACACCCTTTATTGTGTTAAATACACCCACATTATATCTTTCACCCTTATCCCTATCATAACTACAATGTTTCCTATTATCATTACTAGCATTATCATTGTTGCTATTATATATATTACCTTTATTATTATTTCTATTACTATAACTGCCATTATATCTATTGTTATTGTTACTATGATTATTACTATTATTATTATGGTTATCATAATTATTATCAATCATTACTACAAATACCATGATTATTATTATTATTACCATTATTATTATTATTATTATCATTATTATTATCGATATTATTATTATTATAATTACCATTACCCTTATCATTACCGTTATATTTATTAAGATTTTGTAGGGATCCGTCCTTATTCCTCAGCGTTAAAAAATATTTTTCTTATATAGTATTTTTGAAAATCCGAAAATTTTAGCAGCATTCCGCCCTTATTTTACGGTTCATCCCTATTCTACAGTTTTCGACAAAGTATTTTCATTGACTCGGAAAATTTGAGCAGCGTTCCGCCCTTATTTTACGCATTCCATTTTTACGTTACTATTTTTGTTAAGTATTTGAATTAGTTCGGAAAATCTGAGCAGCGTCCCGCCCATACTTTCCGCCTCAACTCAAATTAATTTATTTAATTCTTATTTAAAAACATTATTTTTCATGATTTTGGTCGTTCGGATTAATCTTTTTCCGATGGCTATTCATTTTAACTGTTGCAACGATTTCGCAATTTTCCCCGCTACCCATTCCCTCTTTTTGTCCTTAAGATCTATTTATGTTAATTTCATAGTTAATGAGTGCCCACTGGACTACTCGGTGTTAGAGATTTTGAGCCGATTGTTGTTAAAAATTTATGTCAATTTTACAGAAAACGGATGGTGAAGGAGCAGCCAATAAACTACTCATTTACCCTCCAATTTCCCCTATGTACGGATAATATTGACGTTCCAACTCCTGCGTTCCGCACGCTGAGCCTTCACGGGTACATATCATTGGCGGTCTTCCACGCACTTACATGAATCTGTACTATGTAGATTTTGCTTTCTTGCGTTATGTGTTGGCTGTGGGCCGGAAAAGGAATAACAAATAATAATTTACCATAGCATTTGGAATAAAAGTTTCGATGCACTAAGGCTGTAGATATAAAATATTTATTCAGCATATTACATCGGCTACATACATTTGAAATTCATTGTATCCATTCCATAAAATTTACTTCGAAAATCCCATAAATTTAATTTGATAAATCATCTATAAATTCAATTGAAAAAACAAAATTATCCATAAAATTAATCTGAAAAATCATCCATAAATTCAATTGAGAAATTACCCATAAATTTGATTAAAAAAATCATCCATAAATTCAATTGGAAAAACAAAATTATCCATAAACAAAATCATCCATCAATTCGATCTGAAAAGTCATACATAAATTCAATTGAAAAATTACCCATCAATTCTCTTCGAAAAAATCAACTAATAAATATTGCACCAGTCGAGAGTGATCGTGTTCAGGCAAAACACTTACCCGTGTTAATTGCCTGAATGCACGGCTCTCAACCAGCCATACAACCAGCCACACAGCTCTGCAATGAAATTTTCCTCCGAAAATAAGACTGAAAATTTGTGAAAACACATCAGTATTTATACCTATTTTTCTCGCATGTGAAATTTGATGCAGTAAAACAAAATTCGACCTTGTTATTTTCTAGTAAATTCTATTCGTTAATTTTATTATTTTTTGATTTATTTTTATAATTTTTTATTTAAGATTTTTATTGAATTATTACTAATTCAAATTTTCGATTTAAATTTCATTTTAATGAACTTTTATTAATTTTTTCAATTTCGTCGAATTTGTTGTGTTTTCTTGTTATATTTGTGTAGGTATCGTGCGAATCTTGGTGCATTTTGTTATTATTTTAATTTTATTTTTATGTTTTTGATTTTATATTTATTTGTATTCTCTCAGATTTTAAAGTGTTTAATTGGTGTTGTATATTGTATTTTAAGTTATCTTGGTGCTGGGTTTTCGTGCTGTATTACTGATGCATTTAAACAATTCTCAAGGCTATTTGTGTGCTGGCCCAACATAAAACACTCCGGGGCCCGTAAAATTGCGACCCGCAATTTCTTAAAGATCTAAGCTATGAACTATGCAGAGTTTACATTTTCCATTCAATTGGGTCTACGAGCTACATGGTCGTGACCTTAAAACCCACATGCATAAAAATAATCATACAGTATACATCAATATACGGATTACAAGATGAAGTGAAAGGAGACATACAGTCCGGTCATGATCACACATAAAGAATAGTTAATAGTCTAAGAATCATTAGTTCATTGTTAATCATAAGTTCAATATTCTGTCCCTTGGGTATTCGTCTCGTTGATGCCTGAGTTTCTTGGTTTCTGATTGATTACTTTCTTCAGCAGGTTCTGATATTTTGACGATTCGATATCTGTTGTGCGATTTGACTTTGAGATTTTGTTTGGTTTGGGGAATTGACTTCATTAGATGCCGATTGTTTGGAAGATTGTAAGGCTTAGTGAATCTCAGATAAGAAGAATAGATAGAATGTTTAGTTCAAGACTCCTTTTTTGCTGGTTAATTTAGGGTTTTGAGTTGTAAATTGACATTCTAACTTTCGTTTGTTGATTGTTTCTTTGCATCTTGAACTGGGTGGCGTTCAATTGGATTCTGTGGATAGCTGACCCTTTATCATATTATCTAGTCTCGATTTATTTTATGATAATTGATCGGTTCGGGATTATTCATGATTCTTTGAGGTTGGTCTGGGTTTCTTCTTTCCAGTTATCCATTTTGGCTGTTTGTTCTCGATTTTCGGTTCTTTTTGTTATTTTGTAGGGTTTCTAAAGATCATCCATGATTATTTTAATATCGTTTCTTTGATGGGTGTTTCCTTTTTCTATTGACTTTCGATTTGATTTTCTAGAGTTCTGAGGGTTTGCACGATCTGTTTTTCTTGTGTTAATCCTTTGACCATTGGGTATAATAAGAATTGATCCGTCCGTAATTGGTATCCTTTGGGTTTCTCATATATCGGCATATTTGTTACAGTTAATTTTTGCATCGATTGATTGATTGTGGGGTTTTTCGACATCTTTCTAAGGGATGCTAGGTTGTATATATGGGTTTATTACTGATATCTTCCTTCTCGTCGCCAATATCATGCTGCTTTCGCTTTCCTTGTTTTTATAACAATTTTCAGGTCCTTTAATGGGGCTTGTTATTATTTTCTCTTGATTCTAGGTAGCGGTTTGACTTTCTGTTTCTCTTCCTTTTGATTTCTGTTGCCTTTATTACCGTATCTGGTTTCTCGTTTCTGTGATTGGTATTAATTTTAATTTGACATCATTTATCTTTTTTGTTTGTCTTTACTACGATTTGCAAGATTCTTACGATATTCCATTTTGATTGAGTGCATTTTTTGGTTCAGTCTCATCATCTTTTGTCTTGTCGTTTATTGGTATTGTCTTTTGTAATTTCTCTTTACTGATTCGATTTATCTTTTTTTGATTTTTGAGTTGGTTTTGATTTGTTCTCTGATCCTTTCCTTATTCATATCCGCTGTTGCACGTCAGTCTTGCTTGGAATTACGATTCCGTGATATTCATTTTGTCTCGTTTGGCTGCATCTAGTTTCATTTGCAGTTGGTTGTCTTTCTTGCTCTTTTCCTGGCTTTAATTTTGAGTCCCTTCCACTCTTTTGCTACATTTATTTCTTTGTCTTTTTAGTTTTTCCATTTAACTCAATCACCACAAATTTCGTTTCTCAGTTAGCTGTCCTTTGTTGTTATTCGCCAGTTTCTCATTACTTGATTCAGTTTTTCATCAAATTATTCTCCCTCGTCTTTTTCGTTAACTGACTTGATATTTCATCTATTTCTTCGATGCTTTCGTTTCGTGTTGATACTTCCTTTACTGTTTTGCTGCTTTATCTTGCTCCGATCGTGACTTTGTTTTTGTTGTTCCTGATTTTCGTCTCTCATCTGATTGTTCTGGATTCTCTCCAAGTTTACTCTTGTCTCTGATTTCCTTGATGGCTTCGGTACCTCTTAATCGGCTTATTTCAATTTCTGATCCTGATCTGATTCTTGTTTTACACTCATCTATCTAACTAAGCTTTACTGCTTGATATTTGATTGGCTTCCATTTGATTTGTTTCTCCATTTTAACGTAATATCACATCACATGTCTTTCTCATTCCGCTATATTCTTTATCCCATCGTCTGATTTCTAATTTGTTTTCGCTCTTTGACTATAATATTTATATACTACTTTTATATATTATCGGATATTATTATATTCATTCCATATAATATTTATACACTACTTTTATACATTACTATATAAACATATCTATTATATAAATTATATGCACATTTCTAACTATTTTTTACTTTATCTCCAAAGGGTCTTCGCGCAAGGTGCGTATCCCTCCGCATCTCTCATCAATTACTGGATATATATCGATCTCACTTGGCTATTGGGTATTGGTTCATATTTTGACTTGCTTTGTTCTCTCGATTTTGAATTTTCTGTGAGTCCATCATTTGTTTCCAACAGATTTTGTCTGTGTTTTCTTCATCTTTTGATCTTTTTTGATTGTCTACGTTATTTGGCTTTGATTGTTGTCCTATTTGTTTGAAGGCTACTGGATTTTGCCTTTTATTACTCTCTCGGTTTTCTCCCTCTTTGTTATCTTCTAGGCTCTCTTTTACTGTCCATGAATTTTATTTCTCCTCTCTTTAACAGGGCTTTTATCGTCCTTGGTAATACATACCGGGATTTATTGCTCTTTTTTGTAATATATTTTCATTGCTTTCGAATTTGTTTACGTCTATAATTTCGTTATCGGATTTTCTTTTTTCTCCAATTGATCAGTTTTGCTGCTGCTTTATCGTATCCTCTCCCGATTGCTCCAAGGATTGGGTTTAAATTTTGTCCTATTATTTCGATGTCTTCTTGAATTGCATTTATCGTAACGAACTCTATTGCACTTGCTTCTCGCGACATCGTAATATAATTTAATATCGTTTTTCCTTTTTTGTCCTTCTCATTTAGAGTTGATCCTGTTTTTAATAACTCCCTCAGCATTTTCGTTGGCGTATCTCTTGACACTGCAATCATCATGGGTGTTTGTCCTTTCTCATTTCTGATATTTGTATGTTGTCCACATTGGTTCATTATCTCAATAATTTCCATCGTTCGTTCCTCGTTTTCGGTTTCTATGGCATGGTGTTGTAGTTTATTACCTGCTATGTCAATTATTGTGAATAATATTGGCATTCGATTCCTTAGGATGCTGATTTCTGCTGTTGATTCTGAGCCTTCTTTCGTAGTTCGTGATCATCTTTGTTACTCCTTCTAATATCTCGGTGATATTCTTGTTTCTAGTCCATTTCGGCATTATTTCCTTAGTTATTTTTATGATTGCTTCCATCTGTTCCAGTAATTCGTTCTATCATTGTAGATTTCGTTATATTCTCGTTCCTGTTTCACCTGATTACTATAATATTTTGATTTCGTCTTTTGGTTGTTTACGACTCTGGTAACTTGTTTCGTCGTGTCTAATAGGTTTTTCTGTCTTCCAGTTGTCATGTCTTTTCCTGGTTCGTAGCTTAATTTGACACTTGTGTCATTTGCTGGCTTTATTCTGGTATTGGTATTGATCTCATTTGGTTTCCTATTGCTTCCTCTCATTAGTCCCACTGTTCCGGATGGGTTCTGAGTCTGTTTATTTGGACAATTCCAAGCCATATGTCCCCATTTTAGACAGTTAAAAGATTTTCCGCGTCTTTTGTTACAAAATCTATTTACGTGTCCTCTCTTCCCGAATAGTTGGCTTATTTGATGTCAATAGCAGTCGTTCTCTGCGTGTCCGGATTTTGACATGTTTTACAATATTCTCTCATATTTACTTCGTTAGCTTTCGTATCGATTGTCCATGTACTTTCTTCGTTCGTTGTGGTTTTCCTAGTTTTGTTGAGTAAATCAATACCATATTGTAATTTTCCTTTCCACATGGGTTGAGTTCGTCAATTACATCTCAATTTTCAATTCACTGACTGTTTTTGAGCTGTCTTGCATATTCAGATTTCTCGTTTGTTGTCTTTGGATTCTCTTTTCGATTAGTTCTCCTTCTGAAATTTTATTAACCATTAAAATATTTATTACCTCTTGTTCGATTGACGTCTCTCCGATTCCTGTATTGTCTCCTGTTGTTTGTATAAATTTTTCTCCAATATTTTACTTTCTACGTTTATTTCAAGTTCCTCTTTCTTGTCCTTTTCATTATTGTTTAGCCCTTGTTGTAACATGTTTATTTTCGCTTTCCTTATCGATTCTCTTTTCGATTTTTGTAGTAGTACCCTCGTATTTTGATATTTTCGATATCTTTTATCGCTGTTTTTTTTCTGCGTTTTCGTCGTCTATCGTTCAGTGAACTCTTGAATTATCTTTATTTTTTTCTTCGCTGCTCGATTCTTGCTTTGATTTTATTTTGTCCTCCTGAGTTTCATCTTTCTTAATCCCGTCATTTTCTTTGTCGTTATTTTCGTTATTTATTGACATACCATCCTCGCTGTTGACAACACACTGCTCCGCAGTGTGGATTTCTTTTGTATTGACTATTTTTGACATTTTGCTTCTACTTGATATTTAATTTCTGTTCATCCGTCTTTGTCGAATTTCTTGGATTTTCTCTCTCTGTAATCTCTGCCATTCAATTTGTTGCTGTTCCAGATATTTTCCGGTCCATAAATATCGAACATCATTCCTGTTTCTCCTCGTATTACTTCGTTGTCTTTGATTGTTTGCGGCTATTCATTTAATCATACCTCTTGATTGCTCACTCTCTTGTATTTGATTGCTTTGTGTACTTTGACTATAATTTTCGTTTTTGGTTGTCCCGATTTTCTCTCTATTGGACAATTTTCAGCCAAATGTCCGTTTAGGTTGCAGTTGAAACAGGTTGTAATCTCGAATCTTGTTGTTGTATTCATTATCGCCCTATCTCTTAAATGTCTGACCTCTTGCGTTGGGTTATTTTGTGGATTCTTCTTGAATTGGTTTGGTTTTTGTTGACTTTGAATTCTTCTCCTTCGACAATTCTTGACATATGACCCGTTTGATCGCAATTAAAACATTTTATCATTCCTTCTCTTTCTGTGCGAACTCTTCTATCATATCCTTGGCAATTCTTTAGTTGATAACCTCGATCAGTTCTGCATCCTTCTTTTGAATAGATATCACATATTTGATTGTAGTTCGCGTTGTTATTCCTGAAATAATTATTATAATTTATAAATTTACCTCTACTGTCTTGAATCCTCTTAACTGGCATATCGTAAATTCGTAATGGTTTTTCAATATATTGATTTGGTTGCGGGTAAATATCTTTCGTTTGTCTCGTTATCTCCATCACTACTTTCATTGGTTCTGATACTCGATCTTTTAACTCGGTTTGCTCATTTTCTCTTTCGACTCTTTCTTCCATTGTGGTTAATATTTTCTCTTCCAGTATGATTTCCGTTTGCCATGTTTCAGCTATTTTTGTTCCAACTGTTTTTATTTCCGAATTTCCAGTTTCTTTTTTGTCATTTAAATCTTCTTCGTTGCATTTTCTTTTTGAATGCATCTCCTGTACATTCCTCTTTAAACTTGAAGATATTGGTTCTCGGCCCTTCATTTCCGGTTCATCGCGTACGATTTTGTACATTGTTGATTCTCTCAAAAATATTTCTGTTTCATCCGTGTTTTTACTCGGCAACTCTTAGTTAATTTCCTCTCGGAGTTTTTTCATCTCTTTACTCGTACTTGTTTTCAACTGAGTTGGAATTCCTAGCTCGGGTGATTTCACGTTGTTTCCTTTATCGATTAGCTTTTCCGTTGATTTATCATATTTTTCGGCTTCTGTTTCCAAACTTTCTAATCTCGTTGTAATCATTGGTTCTGCTATCGCTACTGTATTAAGTTTTCTATCTGTTGCCGCTTTTCACTCTCTTTGAATTTCAATAACATGGTCTATTTCTTTATCCTTGTTCTCCGTTTGTTTTGGTATATTTTCAGTTTCTCTACACAATGGTTTCCTTGATTCCGGTTTCTCGTAACTCGTTTTCTTGATTCTATCTCTAGTTCATCGGCTCTATTATTCGTCGTTTACTTGATCTCTTTATTCTTTTGGTTTACTCGATCTCTTTATTCCTTGTCAATTATCTAAACATAAATAACACTTCTAGTATATATTATTCTACATAAATTTCCGCATTAATTTATCATACTACTCTCACTGCTTTTCCTTAATTCTTTTCTCTACGTCAACTTCTTATCTTTTTAATTTTTGTTTTTTTTTTTTCATTTTAATTTTATTTTAAATTATCTATAGCTCGTATCAATTATCTATTTGTTTCGTCTAAATTATCCTTATAGTCGCATCAATTATCTATATTGTCGTATCAATTAACTATTTTAATCAAATAAATCATCACCATCATATCAATAATCGTCTCGTTTACTATTCTCCTTTATCTCTATCATTGGTCCAAAAACGTTCCTTAATCTCTATGCGCTATGGCCTTTTTACTTAACTACTCTCGTCTTTTTCCTTAAACTTCCTCCGCTGTTGCTCTATGGGCCTTTTTATTTAAATTCTCTTGTCTTTTTCCTTAAACTTTATTCGCTGTGATCGTTTTTCTTTTGATTCATCTCCCTTTATTTTTAAGTCTATTTTGAATTATCTATATCTCGTAACAATTATCTATCGACCTCGTATCAATTATCTATATAGTCTTATCAATTATCTATGCGGTCACATTAATTATCTATATTACAATAATAAAATTATTATACTCATACTCTCATTCAATCTGTAAATCATTTTTCCTATGTCTCATTGATTAAAAATCGTTTACTTAATCCTCATTTGCTGGCGCTCTATACCCTCTATTGTTTCCGTTGGCTCTCTGGCCTTCGTCATCTTATTTCAACTGGCATTCTGTGGCCTTCAATCTCTAATCTCATTTCAACTGGCACTCTATGGCCTTTAATATCTAATCGTAATCATATCTCATCTGGCACTCTATGGCCTCTAATATCTAATCATAATCATATCTCATCTGGCACTCTATGGCCTCTAATATCTAATCATAATCATATCTCATCTGGCACTCTATGGCCTCTAATATCTAATCATAATCATATCTCATCTGGCACTCTATGGCCTCTAATATCTAATCATAATCATATTCTATCAATTTCATCTTTACTCATATTCATATTCGTCTTATTCATATTATCTCTCATTGTTTCACCGGACTTGAGCTCATCAGTGACTTTTGGGTATGTTTGAGGCCTCACACTGACTCTCAAGCCATGGCGTCTTTTGGCCGCGCATTCTTCCGGTTACGCTTTACTCACCGCCATTCGGATATTTGGTACTCGGTGTGGGATCCGGGTTATTGTATCAAACTCCTCGCTGGGCAATAAAAAAAACATTCCCTCAGTACTCGGTGTGGGATCCGGGTTGTGTAACTCGGAGAATATAAAAGTATGGAAATGCCTAGACGTTCAACCAAGTTCCAAAAGCGGTTTACTTGATTTCCCGAATAGTGAAAAGAAAAGGAAGCAATTAAATGTGGGAGCGGAAAATAAACTATCAAATCACTGCCCGCTCCTTCCATCAGATTTCCCGGCTCAATTCGGCCGCCCTTATCTGGCTTTAGTAGGACATTTTGAGTATGAACCATTTACCGGTTAGTTCACATCTCACCTACCGTTTGGCCCCCGATACTCGGTGTGGGATCCGGGTTGTTGTATCGAGTTCCTCCCAGCGAAAAAAAAGAATCGTTCGATACTCGGTGTGTGATCCGGGTTTTTGTATCGAACGGCTCAGCGCCATCAGTCCCTTGGCTGATAACAACCTGAACACGACAGTCCGTAGCTGTCCTCTGGTGCCTCACCACCAGCTAGGGAAAAAAAAGAATATCTCTAGGTACCTTTAACGTCTAAATCATGCGCATTTTTTCAATTTTTATTTTTTATTTTCGGTTTCCCCTTCACTTTCCCAATTCAAAAATTGTAGTAATCGCGTTGGTTTGTTCCCCAAAGAGGTGATCAATCTCTCGCCAGGAACTCCCCAACATTTGCGACGGATCCTACTACCTTCCTCTCCTCGGGTTGATCAAGGTTCCCCATCGGAATAAGCGTACTATCGTTATGATAGCTCGGTTTTAAATCTTACTTTCCAGTATTATTTCCATATAATATAAATAACATTACGAAATATACTAACAAAATGATGCATCGAAACTTTTACCGTACCTTATGTGTGATTTTTCAGCTTTCACTGTTTAAGTTGTGTTTTACTTGTCCACTCAGAATTTATTTAACGGCTTTCATGAAGTTTTCGGCCTTTTCCGTATGTTTTACACCTTTCGGTTGCTATTGTTGTCTCATTTATTATTATTATTAATCTCAACTCATCGTACTCGTTTTTAATCATCATTTTCCTCTGGTTGCTAACTATTATTCTCGTAATTCATTATTATCTCGAATCCTTTATTTTCAAATATAACTAGCATCATCATTTTATTCATCTACGCTCATTTCTTACTATTCATTTCATTTACACCTGAACATTTCCTTTTATGTACGCCTAAGTTTCTCCATCATCTGGATTATCTTTTCGTCAATTTCTCTAACTTAATCGATTATCTGTTCTCGTTTAGTATCTAATTTGGCTTTGCTTGGCCTCATGTCTTTTGTAATTCGCACAATCGATCGTTCGTTAGTTCCGCTCATCTCATAGGAGTAGGGGTTCGAAATCGTTGCAACCTTTTCCGTTAATATTTTGATCTTTAATTTAATTACTTTCAATTAATCGTTCATTACGTTTAGAATTTTAGAATTTTAGAATTTTATCCCCACTTTCCTGTTGAATCGTTTCATTTTTGAAATTTTGTGTATCTAATATTTTAATTTATTTACATATATTGATATTTTCCTCTCTTATTACAATACTCGTCATTTATGAGTTTTCTAAACTGTTGTTTTTTATTTCCATATTGCTGGGGTTGTTGGTGACTTCGGATATAAATTATTGTCGATCTGCCTCCAAACGTGCTTTAAACACCAGTAACGAACTCCAAACGATATAAACTTTATTGATTAAAACACTTTGTCTCCACTGATTTACAAAAATATTTACAATTCACTTTCAAAATTTTTAATTTCTTCGCAATTTTCTAAATTCTAGAGTATTCGCAGGTTTTGACCCATTGTAACTTTTTATCAAAAGTGATGATCGTTCTATGGTAATTTTTGATCGTCTTATTATTCAACACAATATATCAAAAATTAAAAAAAAATTTTGCCAAAGTTGTGACCCTTTATAACTTTTTATCTAAAGCTCTGATGACTAAAGTTCTATTGGCAATTTTGCTTGTTTCGTCGATCTCTACAACATATCAAAATTTAAAAATTTTGACCAAGGTTTTGACCCTTTATAACCTTTGACCCAGAAGTCAGACTGCCATACTTCTATAGTAAATATTGCTCAGCTTCTCAAGCTCTACAACATATCAAAAATTAAAAATTTTGACCAAGGTTTTGACCCTTTATAACTTTTGACCCAGAAGTCAGACTGCCATACTTCTATAGTAAATATTGCTCAGCTTCTCACGCTCTACAACATATCAAAAATTAAAAATTTTGACCAAGGTTTTGACCCTTTATAACTTTTGACCCAGAAGTCAGACTGCCATACTTCTATAGTAAATATTGCTCAGCTTCTCACGCTCTACAACATATCAAAAATTAGAATTTTTGAAGGTTTGACCCTTAATAACTTTTTATCCAAAGGTCGGAAGATCCTAATTTTATCACCACTTTTGCCATTTCATCGTTCTGTACAACATATTAAAATTAATTTTTTTGACCAAAGTTTGACCCTTTTTAGCTTCGAACCTTTAGAAGATATAACCATGGTTCTATTGGCAATTTTATTAAGCTCATTCTTCTCTACAACATATCAAAAGTTATATTTTTGGTCAAGGTTTGACCCTTTTTAGCTTCGGACCCTTAGAAGATATGACCATGGCTCTATTGGCAATTTTATTAAGCTCATTCTTCTCTACAACATATCAAAAATTATATTTTTGGTCAAGGTTTGACCCTTTTTAGCTTCGGACCCTTAGAAGATATGACCATGGTTCTATTGGCAATTTTATTAAGCTCATTCTTCTCTACAACATATCAAAAATTATATTTTTGGTCAAGGTTTGACCCTTTTTAGCTTCGGACCCTTAGAAGATATGATCATGGTTCTATTGGCAATTTTATTAAGCTCATTCTTCTCTACAACATATCAAAAATTATATTTTTGGTCAAGGTTTGACCCTTTTTAGCTTCGGACCCTTAGAAGATATGATCATGGTTCTATTGGCAATTTTATTAAGCTCATTCTTCTCTACAACATATCAAAAATTATATTTTTGGTCAAGGTTTGACCCTTTACACCTTTGAAGTTCGATAAGATACGACTATAGTTCCATTGACAATAATACTCAACTCACCGTCCTGTACAACATATCAAAAATAAAATTTTTGGCCAAGGTTTGACCCTTTGTAACTTCGAACCTTCAGAAAATACAACCATAGTTCAATTGGCATTTTTACTCAGCTCATCGTTCTCTACATAATATCATCGAACTGTTTTCTCATCGTCAATAAGTGATCGTTTTCCTTCGTTTGTTGTTAAGTTCCATTCTTTAGTTCACCCTCTCTCCGTGGTCCGACAAAATGTCGTTCCAACATTTCTGTTTAATAATTAAACATTTGCTTTTATTTCCTTGGGTTCTTTGCAAAAACAATCATGGTTATCCCGGCTGAGCCCCCAAATTTGTACTTGGTGGGCTAGTCGTCTATTGTTTACTCTCTTGATTTGTAGTCAGGTCATTCGTTTTTCATCGATCTTTACAATTTCTCATCAATCTTTATAATCGATCTTTACATTTTTAACAATTTCTCATCAATCTTTATAATCGATCTTTACATTTTTAAGTTCCACATGTTTCATCTCTCCAGGGTTCGGCAAAATGTCGTCCCGACATTTCCTGTTAAAAAGATAGTTATGTTTTATGTCCCCTCGCTTGTTGTACAAGAAAATCATTCTAATCCCGGCTGAGCCCCCAAATTTGTACTTGGTGGGCTAGTCGTTTATTTCCTTGACATTTCCTCTTATCTTGTAGTAAGGTTGTTCGTTTTCCGTCGACCGTTCTCTGGGTTTTGTTTCATTGTTATTACATCTCTCCGCGGTTCGACAAAATGTCGTCCCGACATTTTCAATTAACACATATGCCTATATTTCCTTGGGTCCTTTGTAAAGATAATCATTCTATCCCGGCTGAGGGTGTACTGACAGAATTCTCTGTTGTTTCTTAACTTGATTGTTTTGGTCTTTCCAAATAACAAAGCTTCAATCCCGGCTGAGCCCCCCAAATTTGTACTTGGTGGGCTAGTCGTTTATTTCTTTGACTTTTCTCCTTATCGTAGTCAAGTTGTTCGTTTTCCATCAGTCGTTCTCATCTCTCCGGGGTTCGGCAAAATGTCGTCCCGACATTTTTGTTTGATCATTAGACATTTGTTTGTATTTCATTGGGTTTTTTGTACGAAACAATCATTCTATCCCGGCTGAGCCCCCAAATTTGTATGGTGGGTTACAGGGTTTCAAATCTTGCTTATCCTTCCAGTTGCCCTCGTAACGCCATACAAAATGATTCTGATCCACTTGGCACCCGTTGCTAGGCAACGTTGGTAATGTGTTCAAGTGGTGGATTGCCCGCAAAAATTGAGTACCATGTGCTAGTACTATAGTTGCTCGGACAACCCTCGGGTTCACGAGCTGTCGATAGAAGACCTGTGCTCGCTTTTGATTCTTAGGTCCCATTATTCTCCTATCTCTTTCAAATGTTAACCTATACTCTCGTATCATTCATTGTTATGTCTATTCCCATAGTCCTTCTTATCGTCGTCCGTGTTGATGATTATTCTTTGGCCTGTACACCCTTTATTGTGTTAAATACACCCACATTATATCTTTCACCCTTATCCCTATCATAACTACAATGTTTCCTATTATCATTACTAGCATTATCATTGTTGCTATTATATATATTACCTTTATTATTATTTCTATTACTATAACTGCCATTATATCTATTGTTATTGTTACTATGATTATTACTATTATTATTATGGTTATCATAATTATTATCAATCATTACTACAAATACCATGATTATTATTATTATTACCATTATTATTATTATTATTATCATTATTATTATCGATATTATTATTATTATAATTACCATTACCCTTATCATTACCGTTATATTTATTAAGATTTTGTAGGGATCCGTCCTTATTCCTCAGCGTTAAAAAATATTTTTCTTATATAGTATTTTTGAAAATCCGAAAATTTTAGCAGCGTTCCGCCCTTATTTTACGGTTCATCCCTATTCTACAGTTTTCGACAAAGTATTTTCATTGACTCGGAAAATTTGAGCAGCGTTCCGCCCTTATTTTACGCATTCCATTTTTACGTTACTATTTTTGTTAAGTATTTGAATTAGTTCGGAAAATCTGAGCAGCCCATACTTTCCGCCTCAACTCAAATTAATTTATTTAATTCTTATTTAAAAACATTATTTTTCATGATTTTGGTCGTTCGGATTAATCTTTTTCCGATGGCTATTCATTTTAACTGTTGCAACGATTTCGCAATTTTCCCCGCTACCCATTCCCTCTTTTTGTCCTTAAGATCTATTTATGTTAATTTCATAGTTAATGAGTGCCCACTGGACTACTCGGTGTTAGAGATTTTGAGCCGATTGTTGTTAAAAATTTATGTCAATTTTACAGAAAACGGATGGTGAAGGAGCAGCCAATAAACTACTCATTTACCCTCCAATTTCCCCTATGTACGGATAATATTGACGTTCCAACTCCTGCGTTCCGCACGCTGAGCCTTCACGGGTACATATCATTGGCGGTCTTCCACGCACTTACATGAATCTGTACTATGTAGATTTTGCTTTCTTGCGTTATGTGTTGGCTGTGGGCCGGAAAAGGAATAACAAATAATAATTTACCATAGCATTTGGAATAAAAGTTTCGATGCACTAAGGCTGTAGATATAAAATATTTATTCAGCATATTACATCGGCTACATACATTTGAAATTCATTGTATCCATTCCATAAAATTTACTTCGAAAATCCCATAAATTTAATTTGATAAATCATCTATAAATTCAATTGAAAAAACAAAATTATCCATAAAATTAATCTGAAAAATCATCCATAAATTCAATTGAGAAATTACCCATAAATTTGATTCAAAAAATCATCCATAAATTCAATTGGAAAAACAAAATTATCCATAAACAAAATCATCCATCAATTCGATCTGAAAAGTCATACATAAATTCAATTGAAAAATTACCCATCAATTCTCTTCGAAAAAATCAACTAATAAATATTGCACCAGTCGAGAGTGATCGTGTTCAGGCAAAACACTTACCCGTGTTAATTGCCTGAATGCACGGCTCTCAACCAGCCATACAACCAGCCACACAGCTCTGCAATGAAATTTTCCTCCGAAAATAAGACTGAAAATTTGTGAAAACACATCAGTATTTATACCTATTTTTCTCGCATGTGAAATTTGATGCAGTAAAACAAAATTCGACCTTGTTATTTTCTAGTAAATTCTATTCGTTAATTTTATTATTTTTTGATTTATTTTTATAATTTTTTATTTAAGATTTTTATTGAATTATTACTAATTCAAATTTTCGATTTAAATTTCATTTTAATGAACTTTTATTAATTTTTTCAATTTCGTCGAATTTGTTGTGTTTTCTTGTTATATTTGTGTAGGTATCGTGCGAATCTTGGTGCATTTTGTTATTATTTTAATTTTATTTTTATGTTTTTGATTTTATATTTATTTGTATTCTCTCAGATTTTAAAGTGTTTAATTGGTGTTGTATATTGTATTTTAAGTTATCTTGGTGCTGGGTTTTCGTGCTGTATTACTGATGCATTTAAACAATTCTCAAGGCTATTTGTGTGCTGGCCCAACAATAGTCTAGGGACCGTTTTACAAACAACCTCAAGTTGAGTTGGTGTGTTTATATTATAAAATTATTGATTTTTATATTATCGAAATTTTATCTCATTGTGGCTTGGTGTATAGACGTAGTTTCACAATTGAATCCATTGTAGTGAATGGAGATTAAAGCGCCATTAAGTGAAAATCCGTTATTGTGATATGCTATTATACAATAAATTTCAGAATTTTATAGCTAATAATTAAATTGACCATTTCCCTGCACATCACAATTATGTGTCGTTATAAAAATCCAATTCTAAAAGCGAATGACGAGGTTTCGTCATGACTGCTATTAAGTTAAATTGTGTTTTAATGATGCGTGCCGCAATATAATAAGATACATAAAAAATATGTGATAGATAAATTTTTTAGCATATCTAAGTCCATTCGGTAATGAAACATATTCAGGTAAAGGGTTAACCTAGAGATACTAGATTCCCGCTTTATATTTAATCTACTGTTTGAGTAGTCTATAAAGAAAAAGCATAACTGCTTTGGCACATAACATTTTTATAAATAGAAAAAATGAAATATTTTCCTGTTTTACCAATGAAGTCTCAAATCATAATAATTTACAACCAAAATCAAAAACAGCAATAAAATAAATATATTTTGGGAATTGGACACAGTTTTTCAATTGAATACAAATACAGAATGGAAATCCAAATTTATTACACACAAAACACATTTACAACTATCACACCATAAAATGTCAATAAAACTAAGCAAAGATGCCTCCGAGAAATTCGTGATGATTGAAAACAATATTGCAATTTCGAGTTATGCTTTTGAATTTGGAATAGTTGGCCTTTTGTCATAGAAAAAACTTCTCAAAACAAAAACTTGTCCGATGCCTACAGCAACTATTAACAAGGCTTGCCCAATCGACCAATACAATACACGAGAATTCAGCTCCTCGGCAAAATACCTTCCGATAGATTCTCTCAATCTAATATGAGTCTGTTCTTCATTGATATTATTCATGGCTTCATGGAGATTCACAGCACTTGTTTCCATCTGAATTATTCATTTCAATAATTGCCCGAGTTTACATTTATTATAATTATTTACATTTATTTACCATTCTTATAATATAGATTATCTTAACTATGTTTAATAGCAATGAGTATATATGTTACATGGTAAATTGCTGACGGGACAGAAACAAACAGACTAACTTTCATCCTTATAAGAGTTGCCCAATAGGGTTGTCAGACTGAGACATCTATTAACCCCTTAAAGCACATGCCCGAGCGTAACTCGGGTAAGTGTTACTGGCAAATTTGTGCATAAATTTATGAAAAAGAAGCCGAGATGTTAATTTGTAACGTAACCTTGAATGGCGGGTTGTTCTTATCTTGGTTTATGATTATGATTGACATAGGTCTATATATTAATTATCAATAATAAAAATGATTTCTTTTTGCCGTTGTATAAAAAAAACGTGCGTTAAGGGATTAAAAGCTTACATAGTTCTTTGTGATGAAAATTTATATTAATATTCTTTTATATATTGAATGAATTATGATAAAATCCCGGAAATAAGTCAGCAACACCTCCTAACTCCCTTCTCATGTATTTGGAATTCTCTGATACAGAATTGTCGAGGTCAATGAGCTGAATATATTTGCTGTCATGTGTTTCTTTATCTATAATTTATTACGATCAAACAAAGGAAGTTTCTGATAAAGTTGTGATGTTTCAGAGTTATCGATTTTCAGGACTATTAAAATGGGTAAGAATTAAATTATATATGCAATGAGCATGTAAAGTAAATGATGCGTGATGTAAATGAGTACATAATAATATTTTTAGATCAGTAAGAGCATCAAACATTGCTGAGAATCAAGAAAGTGAAAAACCAATCAATAACACAGCTAGGATTTAATTTTGGGAGGGAGACGAATTGAACCATTTTAATGCTAATTCAAAAAAAATTCATTGAACGTTTATAAACATTCACACAAATGACAAAAAGCTTAAATTGCACTTGCTGTTGGACAACCTCTTTTCTATTTAGAGAACGTTTTGATCATAACGCAGGCATAAAATAAAGTTTTAGTAATATTTTTCCTCTTTCTCGGAATTATGAGGCACAAGAGTCCAATGGATTTTATCATTGAACCCGGTTAATGGTTACTTTTGTTAACCCTACCTTAATATACATGTTGTAATATAAATTATTAGCGAAACAAATCCTAAGAACCAACGTAAAACTAGAATTAAATTGTTGAGTTTACCCATTCCATTCGAGAGCATAATTTACACTTTTCTACTGTTACTAATTCACAAATTCAATGACTCCAAAAATGCAAATATCACAATTATTAGTAACTTATGATTTTTTTCTCGAAATCAGCAGGTTGTCTCTAGACAAAATGTATTAAAAAGCAGACGATTTGAATGGAAACTAGTATTTATAGTTAAATTAGAGGATAAAAAGTTATTGTTTCAAAATAATTAAGCTAACGGTAAAATATGCACTAAATTTGGTTCTATATAACGAAATGTGCAAAATTTATGTTTAATTCAATAATAATTAAATTGACTTCTATATAATTGCCTAAAACATAATATAATTAAAATCGTTCATATTTTTAGCGACATTTTATCACTTTCCATTTAAAATTTTGTTTATCTTCGTTTTCTTTGACAAATCTAACCTATATATAGATTTCGATTACACAAATTTTGGGAAGTGTCTTTTTCACTTGAAAAAGCTCTCGGAAATGTGGTAAATCGGAAAAAATATTTGGATGACATTAGTCGAAATCTAAATGATTTTACAGATATCTTCATTTAGCTTTCAACTATATATTAATGATGGGTGAAGTAAAATACTAAACTAAATCAATTTAAAAAAATGTTTTTAAAGGAAATACAAGCAGTGACACTAAAGGTTACAGTTCAGCGATAAATTAGCTAATTTTTAGTGATTAAAAGTAAAAGTTTGAATTCTTATTTGAGCTGTGACAAAAACCAAATAAATTATAATTTAAAAACCAAAATTCAGGGTGCACATTATTCACCAGCAAATACGATTATTAAGTTTACGGTATTTCTTAACCCATTGATGACAATCCAATGACATTTTATGTGGAATGAGTAGTCAACGCGTTCTATGCCTTAAAGCACATATAAAAACAAATTCAACGGGCGCACCGACAGCTTTCAGTGAACGGTTATAAAAGCATCCGTGCGTTATGCTCAAAGGTTGGTCGACTTGAGAATGTGTAATGAAATCGTTTGGAGAATAAAGAAAAGTGCTTGCAACCAACTATCGAACACTTAGCACCATGAATAATCTAGCAATGACTTTACTCACAATTTTTAACATTTACATATTTTTATGAGACCTTATCCTCGGCGTTAAATAATAAAAGAAATTGAATGACAGATAAAGCTACTAGTGCTTAAAGTGCACGCTATACTCAAGTGAAGATTTTATCAAAAGAAATTCAGCAACAAAAACTCGCTAATACATATAAATTCTAGAAGTACCCTGAGAAATATATAAGGTAAATCATGGCAGTTAATGTGTAATTATAGTAAAATTAATATGATTTACAGTTTGATATAGGGAGAGGTGCTAAGGGCGCCGCTAAGAGACCAAGTCTTTAACCCAAATTTATCGAAATAGTTCTGAAGACATTCCTGACAAATCCACCCATCAGCGAAAGGAATTTCAGCAAAGTAAAAATCATTAAAAACTATTTGAGATCGACGTCAAACCAACAAAGCGCATCACCTCTAGCGCTTCTTTTCATCGAACGTGGACTTACCACTCAAATAAACCTTGATAAAAAAATCATTACTTTTGCAAACATTAAAAAATTAAGCTTTGAGCCTTTGATATAGGAATGGGAGCATTCCAAATGTAGTGTTACTTAAATGGCTTTTAATTGTATGTTTCTATCTTCACGTATGTGGCACATTGAAACAATCAAATATTATTGTACCAACACCACAATGCCCTTCAATTTATTTAGATTATTTAGTATTTTCCTGTCTAAATATCATATGACTATCAAACTATGTAATTATTGCCATAAATAAGAGAAACTCAATTATGTTTATAACGATTGAAGTTGCAAAGCTGAAATTTGCCAATAGCACCGAGAACCCAGTTACGCCTCTGGATACAATATTACATTAAAAACAGTATAATAAAAACCCTTCTCTATGTAACAGAATTTAAAATGAAGAGCTTAGAATATAAAATCATGAATTTTGGAAATAGGGGCAATGCATTCAGTAGATAACCAGCGGTTTAAAAAAAAGTTGCACTCCAATTGCTATCAATTACTAACTATTATATAACTAATAATTTTTTAATAAAGTGGCTTGTAGTTGCTAGAAGTATTCGGCACTCAATTCAATGCCTCTCAAATATAATAATTTCATTGAAATATATTGCATATCATTAATAACACATTCATGTAAAACAAATTCCTTTGAAAATATAAAACTATTTGGCTATATTTTAAAATTCAAATACTTTATAATAACCATTTTCAAAAAAATAGTTTTTAAAATGATATTAATATATAAAAAATTGAATTTTTAATTAAAAACACTTACAAAAGTTAAAGCAGAAGATTTAGATTTTTCAAATCCTTCTTCCCGTTTCTCAGTTGACTGCCATTCGAAATAAATCGTTTTGTGAGTAATTGATGAAAATTCATTGCTGAAACAAACCTAAATAAAATAAATAATACAGATGAATAAATTTTTATAATATGACACCTGATATATACCGTTAACAGATGGAATGAAAGAATGCGATTCATATTGCTTGCGTTCTTTATTATATATTATATTATTAGATGGATCTTTAATAACTATGTCTACGTCATAGTGTCCGCCAGATATTACCTAAATTGAAGTATAATTAAATTAAAATTTTTTTTAAATAAACCTGATATTCAATCACATTTCTATCCCCAGATTTTAAATCTTCATAAAAACATTGCCTTTGTCTGTCTGGTAACTCGAATGTAAATTCAGCAGAAATTGAGAAGCCTACAAGGCCCAATAAAATAGTCAATATAAACATGATTGAAAATTTATCAATGACACGACTTCACATTTTGAAGCTTTAATCGAATTAAACAAATTTTGCAAAGTCAATTTTTTATTAATTTTTATATAACTTTTATATATGAATTTTACTATATTAGTTTATGGAAATATAAAGTACAAATTTATTTTTTCTCATTTTTATTTTTTATTAAATTCTTATATACATATAACTCTATCAAAAAAGAAGTTAAATTATTAAAAATAATTAGTAAATAAAATTGTGCAATTAAAATGAAAACAATTTAATTTCTTAAATTACGAATAGAAGATATAATTATTTTAAATTAAAAAATTGCTATGCATTCCACATTTTACGCTTTTGATGGCAATTTTATCACGTTGGCTTTGCTGGGGACTGATGGGTCCTAAAAATAGTTTAAACGGCCTAAGGGTTACTATTCCCCACCCAGCGCCTACATAAGAATTTTAACCACTAGTCACCCGTCAAAACTTGACGTTGGTACTGTGAACGAATGGGTGGAAGGTTAGCAACATGTGAGCTCCTTTTCAAGAACTGCTAATGCCCTAACCCCCCTCGGGTTCACGAGCTGTCATAGAAGACTTCATGCTCTACTTTATCGGTCCCCATTTCATCTATCTATCTAATTAATAATTTACCTAATCATTTGATTGTCTTAGTATCCCCATATCCAACGACTTCAATTCATATTCAAACATCAATATTGAATTTAACGCCCAAATCAACATTTACAAGTTATATTTGAATTTAACAAATAATCAACATTAGCAAGTTATATTTAAATTTAACAAATAATCACAGTGTTAGATAGTTTATCGGTACTCAAAGTTATTGAACGCGCAAGGGCTAAAATCCATTCGCATCCAGGATGTGACCTAATAAACGAGCTCGTTTCAATTTGAACAGCCGCTCGCTCTCTTTTTTACTGGGCCGATTCTTTCTTCTGATCCTCTTTGGCAAATCTTCTGGTGGACGTGAGGAACCTGGAGTCATAGTTTTTACTTCGTCATCTTTCCCGGTAATATTTCGTATCACTATGGCTTGCTGCTTTGCCGATAGTGTTGCTCCGCTCTGCATTAGGCCTGTGCGGATTTCATCCTTCAATCTCAATTCGGCCGCATGGCTTCATCCTTCCGATCTAACTTGGCCCTCAATTCGTCCATCTCTGTTTTTAATTTGGTCGCAGCCTCCGGGCGAAGCCACGTTTGTTACATGTGGCGGCACTTCCGCACCATGGCCTCCGCTCTCTTAGTTTGAGTTACCGCTGTTTGATGGTACTCGGATATGTCCCTGCAAAACTTGTCTATTATCCTTCTGTGTGAGTCCACTGAACAAAAATCTTTATATCCTTATCTTTATTAATTCAATTTATGCATAATGAATATTAACATAATCTTATATTTCTAAAACAAATATCCCTCGGAGACGTATCATGCTATCTAGATGGGGAAAAAGAAGGGTATGTACCTTTTATCTGACTTACACGCCCCGAAAGCATCTACAACAGTGCTCATAGCCGTGACACCGGTCAACGCGCTATGCACACTGCTGGGGACACTCTAGGCCCTCTTAATCCCTCAATGCTTCATCGCATCAACATGTTATCAAAACCTTGGGTCTAAGTTCGTGTCCATGCGTCCCAATTATAATGAACTCTAATAACAATAATAACATTAATAATAATGAGTTTAATAATTAGGTTCAGGTTCATTGTAACTACCTTATCAATAATATGATAATATTAAAATTTTTATTTTTCAAATTAAAAGTTTATTTCTAATTTTCTATTTATGAAAGCTAATTTGAATTACTAAAAAGAAATCTTAATTTACTAAAATTTAGAAATAAAAATTTTAATTTGAATTACTATAATATAATTTATAAAATTTTATTGTAAAAATAAGATTAACTTCACTATAAGATAAAATATATTATTTAGTATTACCGGCCACCGTTTCGATCCTCAAAACACAAGGGTTTAAGAGAAATTTAATTATATATCCCTTTTTCCTATGTGTTTTATTCTGCTTGCCGCTTGTTACCATGGCAACGGGTTAAACAATTGGTAAGTTCTATATTATAAATTTTAGCTACTTTCAACTAATATTTTTATTCATTTCAGATTCCCCAAACAAACCAGACCTTCCCAAGTGGCAATTTCTAGTATCAACATTTGCTATCAAGTATGTTCTTCGATTTATTACTTATTTTATTCGCCATTAAATTACAGGACACTCAGAATCACACCACAAATGAAATCCCTGTATTGGAACTTATTTATTTGGAAAATTTTCTTCAACCGGTATGGTAATTTCTTTTTTGTGTCGTATTTTTAATTCAATAAAGATTTATGATTTTGTTCCTTATTTTCTTTTTATTTAATAAAGCTTTATGATTTTCTCTTTAAGTTATAACTTAGATTTTAAAATTAATCGTAATTACTATTGATGACAATAACACTAAGCAGAATAATATTAAGTTGAAGATAATTATAGTACCACTTTTAATAATAATAATACAATATTAACAATATTAAATTGGGGAAGATCAAGATACTAATGATAGTAATAATAATAATCATCATAATAACGATGATTCTAAATTAACAATAATAATACTATTAAATTTGAGAAGGCAATAATGACGGTAATAATATTACTAAGTTAATAATAACAATAATAATAATATTAGTAATAATAATGATCATATAAATAATAATAATAATAATCGTAAAATTATTAAATTAACAATAATATTGATGATGCTGATAACAATAATGATAATAATAATATCAATAATAATAATATCAGAAGCATACTAAAGGTAATAATAAGTTATTAACATTAATGGCACTATATAGTCAATAACGATAATAATAATGATGTACTAATAATATTAATAATAATAATAATAATATTTTAGTAATAATAATAATAATAATAGTAATATAAATAATAATAATAATAACATTAATATGAAAATAATAATAATAATATTAATATGAAAATAATTATAATAATAGCGATAGTATTAGCAAGATTTTTTGTAACCATAATAATTTTAAATGTATAATAATAACGATAATAGTAGGAATGATAGTCGTTTTGTGGGTCATAGGGTCGTGGACTCAGTTTTATAAAATGAGTAGAATTTTTACCTTTAACGAAGTAGTAAAATCTAGGTAATGGGTAACGTCGAATTTCGGATTTATAGTCGAGGTAATTTTGAATATTAGGGTTAACATATGGATTAAATACGAATAATGGTATTGTGAAAAATCCGATATACAGCTGATTAAATGTGAAGTCGATCTTTTTGTTTTTGTCACACATGGTTTTTTTTATGGTTGATGTCAAATTTTCCGAATTTTTTGTGGTTAGTCTCGTAGTGTAATTTTATATAGGTTAGATAATGACTTTTTGTATAGAGATATGTTTTGTCAAAAAAATTTTCGCTAATTCTACTAGATACTGGTCTACGTATTTTTCTTTTTATTGTAATTTTCAACTTTATATTTGACCTTTCCCAGGACCTCAACTCTGCTCTTTCGAGGATTGGGCGATAGGATTTAGGAAGGGGAGAATACTGAACGGACCCGGCTACTGCCTTCGCCGCGACTTCCCCCACTAACAACCGGTTCGATCCGGGGTACCGAAAAAAACAATTTTTATTTTTCTTTCTTGCGTGCATGTAGGCTAAGACATGTGACGCAAATAAATCAAATAATTTTAAATTTAAATCCTCATGATGGAGGTTCGAATTTAACTAAATGTCTATCGACGATAAAGCATATTCATATAATATAAAATAATAAAAACTGTTGAAAATAAATTCGTTTTAAATTTAATTATATAACAATATCCAAATAATATAGCATCAACATAAAATTAATAACAAAAATTTACTTCTTCCAATAAATTGCTGATTCAAAAATATAAGAAAGTATACTTCAAAATGTACTACTGAAAAAGTATTGTTTATTATTATTGTTTTGGTTTATGTGTTATTTGTCTATCCAGCACTGCCTTATATATCACGATTGTTCGTGTGTGTGATTTGATGCGGTAAAACAAGGAATTTTCTAGAATTTTCCAAAATTATAATTTTTTTAATTCCTTTCGATTTAAAATTAAATTTTTATATTTTTATTTACAGAAATTTTTGTTTAATTTTTATTTATTTTATTTTTCTTAAAATTCTCCATTTTTTCTAATTTTTAGTTCTCCGCTCAAAAACACACAGGCGTTATCGTGCTGGTTAAACAAAAATCAGTTTTTGCCCAACAGCTTTAATTAATGGCTTTCTTGATATGTCGTGTATCTTGTTGGAGATTTACTCCCTGCTCTTAACTAATATCACCTAACAACCGCTACAAAACATTAGCTTAAAACACTTGATACCCGTCAACAAGATGAGCTCATAAAATTGCAAACTGCTAAGGCCATGGCATACCCTTGAGCCCATGGACTGCTGATAAGAAGCCCGTGTCCGATTTTAATTCACTAGGACCCCTTACATATTACTTAAAATGAACTAAACCAATTTTTCTACGATTGCTAACATTTCGAAAAAATATTTTAGAACGGAAGGGTGCCAGCTCCTCTATTTTACTGACTAAATTACATCTATAAGATCTCACGATACTCGTAACACAGACAATTTATAAAAACAAACATTTTTTTCAAACAATACCGAAATAATTTTAATTGTGTTGGGCCAGAACACAAACGGCCTTGTAAATGTTTAAATGAATCGGTAACACACATGCAAATATAACATGCAGATTTAAATTCAAACCTATTAAAACACCAATTAAACCCTATCAAAATATGAGAAAGAAGACAATTACATATAAAATAATAAACATAAAAATAAATTAAAATAATAACAAAAGGCAACAAGATCTGCACGATATAAATATAAACATAACACGAAAACCTAATAAATTCGACCGAAATTTGATAAATTAACAAAAAATGTGAAATTTCATGAAAATGAAAAAAAAAATTCAAAAGAATTTGAATTAGAAATAATTCAATAAACATTTTAAAAGAAAAATTATCAAATAAAATTGCAAAATAATAAAAATTAAGATTAGAATACACTAGAAAATCCCAAGGTCAAATTTTGTTTTACTACATCAAAAATAACACGCAAGGTTAGGGCCAAAAAATAGGTATATATACCGATGCATTTTCACATAATTTTTAATCGTTTTTGAAAATCATTAACTTAGTTTTTCTTAAAAATCTATGTAAGTGAGAGTTTTATTTGGAAGCTCTCTCCACGTCGCCTCCTCGCAACCTCGATAGAGCTCTGCTTGGGTGTCGGCGTGGGGAGAGTGATATTTTTATGATAATTTTATGGATGCTTGGATTGGTAAATTTTTATTATTATTTCAATAAATTATTCATAATTCATAAATTGTTTTTTATTATTGTCGAAATTTTTCCGGCCCACAGCCAAGACACATCACAAGTTAGTAAAATCAACATATTATTCGAATTCGTGTAAGTGCGTGGAATATCGCCAATGATTCGTGCCCGTGAAGGTCCGGCGTGCGGAACGCAGGAGCTGGAACGTCAATATTATCCCGTATAGAAGAAAGGAGGAATAAGGAAGAGGTCTTTTGGCTACTTCCTCGTCTCTCGATTTCTTTAAACTCGACCTAAATTATTCTACATACGGCTCAAAATCACCACACCGAGTAGTCCAGTGGGCACTCATTAAATATAATATGAACACAGTGCGCCTAAGGTCAATTAAGGGAAGGTAACGGGGAATTATAAATGAAATCGTTGTTATAACTCTTAAAAAGAAACTATAGATTCAAACTATTACTATAAATCCAAATGGTCACGAATTTTAAACGGTAGATAATAATTTAAATAATCATAAATATTAAGCGGTTACCCTAAACTCTTGATAATTAATAATTCCAAGTTAAGATCACGAATTTAAATAAATTATAGGTTCAAGTAACCGCTATATAAGCTTTAATAAGGGGTTAAAATGAAATACAAAGATCGTTTTCTTTAATTGTTAGGTTGGGCTAATCACAACATGTTAATTACTAACTTAATAAGTGTAATTTGACCAGATTCAAATAGAGTATAGGTATAGATTTTAAGACCTTATTCCATCCTGACGCTGAATAACTAGTTCAATATGAGCCCAATACAAGGTAGAGAATCAACGCTTACTTGATGGAAGATTATAGTTAAGATACCATTTGAGAATCAGATATTTTCTAAGGCAAATAACGAGTGTGAGTCTCAGATAACCTGTCCTGAGGCTAATAAAAATTTCCCTTAAGCTAAAAAATGAAACCATTCGCATACAAACTGAAACTAAATAAATATAAAAATGGATACAATTTAGTCACCATCACTCCTGGATATAACAATTGCGATAATAAGTTTTCATTATGAGAAAATTGAATTAAACAATATTTAATTAATAAAAGTAAGGTAAATTTAAAATATACAAAAACCCACATAATTACATAATAAAACACATCATTATTAAGTAAAACTAGGACCCCATCAAATCCACGGAAATCAGGACGAATGGCTGGAATTTCTCCGAATTCCACGGGTTGGATTTAACTTTTAAGGTCCAGAAGCCGGAAAAATCCCTGAAAATACTAGGAACACAAAAATCGAAAAACTTAATTCCTAAATAATACCTGTCATATATATGATCAACTTGTACTCCCCGAACATCTAAGAATTTAATTTCCAAATCATAATTACTAGTGAAGCGATCGAAATGGGACATCCCTGAAAAGCCTGAATAGAAATTTATAAATTTAAATGGTACTTATCACCCGTACGATCAAGAAATAAAAATGCTCCTTTAGTTTTTATGACCTGGAAATTGACAATTCCGAATAAAACTTTTATTTACCAGCACGAAATTAGGCGATAAACGCATTCCAAGCGACGATCATAATAAAGAATTCTCCATAATATAACTCAAATAATAAATAGAATTTTCGAGAATAATGTTATTAAATGAAGGGATTAAATCCACCATGAAAATTGCGACAATAAAAATATCACCAAAAACAAAAATCAGGGAATCATTCTCTAAAAAGGGTTAAAAGTCAATAACTTAAAATATATAATATCTATTACTTGTTGCGAATTAATTGATTACCCACGAAGATTTATCCACCCGATTAAACTCCTGATCAAAAAATTGCGAACATATAAATGAAATCAATAAAATAATATAATTAAAGTAAACGAACCTGATTATTAGTCCACCCGATCGAACTGCTAACCCAAAATCTAACAAATGCGATCATATAAATAAAATCAATAAGTTAATAAAATAAAACTAATACCTACTATAAGTTTATAAAGACCCACTAGTGGGAAGGGAATAGTTGTCGATATATATAAACTGCCAATTTATCAGTGGTGTCTTGATCGATCGTTAATCGTGTTTTCCCACGCATATTCACTACAATTCCGGTAGCAATAGACAAAACCGATTTTGCATACCGCACACACCCTTGTTAAACGTCAGCAGTCGCGATCTACTCCACACACTCACTGTATCAACTGTTCCTGTCTGACGACACGGTTGAACCCGCACAATTAACCCACGAGAAATAGAGAAATCGAAATCGCTTATCGAGATCAGCTGTACAGCATCACCAACACCCATAGTAGGCGAGAACCAATCGATGTGTATACGACGCAGTGGACACACACACGCATTTTCCTATCGACACCCGAACTATATAGGGAAGAATCAACAGGTCGAGACTCTTAGAACTTTTAGAACCCGATAAAATGAAATGCCAACTAAAAACCCAACGACCGAAATACCCGATGAGGTCATGGGCAGGGACTTAGAATCCTGCGGTTCCGGTAATCTTTGTTTTAGTTGTGTATTAATTTAATTTTGTTTATGACTTAACTTGTGATAAATGAATGCCGATTTTGGGAGTTACGTAATGAGTAGTTTCATTAAGCATTTTGATTTTTAATTTCACAAATTAAGTAGCTTATTAAGGAATTTTGATTATCTAAGTTTCTATTTTTATTTAGTAAACATTTTATTAATTACTCTATTGAATTTCTCTGCGTAGGAGTCACAAAAAAAATAATTGACTACCTTAAACAAAATATTTTTTTGAATATATTTTTTTAAATAATATTGGTTTAAACAAAAATATATCTAATACTCCCTACAATTAACAGTTAACTCCAGCTTATTCCAGTTTAAACGGTATTTTGTTCACACTCATAACGTTAACTAACTATCTTAAATTAGATTTCAAGTAAGAGGACCCGACAGATGGGTTGTCGACCGTATCAAACTTCTCTTATCCATAGACTATCCCAAGAGCGTTTTAACCATTTTGCTAAATAGTCGGAGATTTTATTAATGTGCTCAAATTATAGATATGTCAGAACCTTTCGTGTTCATGTCCCTCACATTGCCGACCAGTGGAGGCAAGCCTGGCGCCAAATCGGGCGAGCGAGAGGCTACGAGGAGCCCCAACCAAGAGGACCCCGACAGACCATCGGGCAGTTGGTAGGAATGGACGAGAGACCATCGTTGCTAAATGGACAAGATGGCAACCAGTATCCAGCCCAAGAGATTTGGGAACACGTCCGCGATCTCCTCACCCGCCTTGAGAACCATCAACGGCAGGTCGATTTTCACGTGGTCAGGGCCAGATAATACCTGGCCAACGTGGAGGACAACATCGAGGCCGGAAGGATCGCAGGCTTCTACCCATGTAAACCGCGGCCCAACTCCAGACCAGTCCGTAATACGAAACGGCCCGTATTCGTATACTCTGGCTACTTGTTTTGTTCTGAAAAACATTGTCGGATCCCTTTTATACCATGATGAACTCCAACAATAAAGTCTACGACATACAGGGGACCCAATAATCTAAAGCGAGCACAAGTCTTCTAACGACAGCTCGTTGGACCCAGGGGTCGTCCGAACAATTACAGCATTAGTAATAACGCTCACTTTTTGCGGACGATCCACCCACTCGAACACAGTTCCAACATTGCTTAGCAACTGGTGCCGAGTGGTAGCAAGAAATATTTATATGGTGTTACCTGGGTAACCACCAAAAGATTAAAACAAACATCAATACCCAGTAACCCACCAATTGTTATATTTTATTTGACGTATTCAGTTCCGTCTGTTTTCATTCATTCCAGCTTCTTGTTGTTGACGTTGACAAATCAGTTCACGCTTTCCTAGTTTTACATTGCTTCTTGGTCGGCAGTGGTGACGTTACAAGAAGTTATTGTAACGTCTCTGTTCTCGATCTATTGGGAGCATTTCTAATTCTTTGTCCTTACTGTTGTTTCTTTTGTTGAACCAAAACAGAAAAGACCCTGTGGTTTATTTTGTCGTATCGATAACCCAAAATAAAAACTAAGCACCAAGAAGACTTAACTAGAAGATAAAATAAGAGAAAAAATCATAAATATAAAATTAAAGAGAAAAAGTAAAATAAAGTAAAATACAAACTGTACAAAATGCACCAAGAATACCATGAAATTTAAATAGATAAAACACAAGAACATAAAAATTTGACCAAAAATTTGGCAAATTTATGAAACGCTATATAGCGAGATAATTAATGAAAAATACGATAAAAAGATTACAAAAAATTCTTATTAATAATTAGGAAAAATATATTTGCCGAATCAAATAAAATACAGTACAAATAAATAAATCTAATTAGAAAATTCTAGAAGTTCAGGTTTTGTTTAGTCGCATTAACGCAAACACACAAGGACATACCAACTGATAGGGCTACGTATACCGATCATATAAAACAGATAATGATCAGTTTTGACTGCCAAAAGTCTGTTTCAGTGGACCAACAAAATGCTCGAAAACTTTTAAGAGAATAAAGATACCAAGTACAATTACTAAGTGTTGGTGTACTGGTGTGAGGTTTTTATGGTGTCAGTGTCCTTACCCCAGATGAAAATTATTGTCTTGCCTCCAATGGTTACCCGTTGCCAAGCAACGTTGGTAATGCAACCACTAGTTACGGGATCGCCAAAGGTAAGCGTCATATAGGAACTGCTAAGGCCCGATCCCATAGTGGGTTCAACGCACTACTAATAGAAGGTATGTGTGCGATTTTTATCCTGGTCCCTTTCACTTTAATATTTCTCTCATTCGATCAGTTATCTGGATCTGTATTATCGTGCGTGAATTATTCTAAGTCTCGGTCAATTAATTGTAATAAATCCAAAAGTAATCAACAATAATATTTATTTATCATGACATTCTCATTATTTTCGTTCCACAAGTCTCATCGCCCGTCGATTCGCTCTCTCGATTTTTCCCGGACGTCACTGAGGTGGTTTCACCGCGGGTTTGGTTGCATCTGTTGAGGCTCGATATGCCAACTGGGCAGGTGCGAAGACCAGGGGGTAGGTGACAGCTTGGCCTTCTTGGCAGGCCGATAGCGCTACCTCCAATCGGCGAATTTGAGTCTTCATGGCCTGCACCAATCGCTGCTCCTTGGCCCACCCGCGTTGGGTGGCCGTCACCCGCTGATATAGGGTTTTTGCTTTGGCTGGTTCGATCCATGTTGATTTTATCTGATGAATTTCCTTTATCAATTTTAGTAACTGTCTATGGAGATCAGTATTCTCCTTGCGTACCCTTTTGAGAGCCGTATTTAGTATCGTACAGGGATCCATCTCTGCAATAAAATAGGTCAGTAACAGTTTACTTAGTCTAGATACACTAAATTTTGCTATCGGTACAAGATTTTAAGATGTATTAAGTCTAACCTAAATTTTTTAATAGTTTTTCTTTCGTGGGCAAAATATTTAATAAGAAGGTGAATGTAAGCATGAATAATAACATCAAAAATATTTATTTCACAAAATTCAGTAGTGGCGCGAATTTGGATGATGATTTTTCGGATTTGGTCTCGTTGTTCTGCGCGCGTAGGAGTGATCCCACTCCGACCTACGATCTCCCACTTCTGGCCTCATTCCTCTTGAAAGTATTTTCTTCGGCATGACACGGTCATGGCCTGGGTTGGCTGATTCACTCTGGGGTCATCGAGCTCGAATGAGATGCCAAAGGAAGGGGCATACCCATCCGTGCTCAGAATCAGACCAGCCGCGATGTCCTCGTTGATTTGTTTTAGTTGACGGCGAGCTCTTTCTACCTGCTTGTTGGTACTTCTCTGATGGGCCTCTAGATGTGCCAAGAGATCTTCCACCTGACCTCGGAGTTCGCGAGCCGGATTCCGTCCTGGCTCACGTTTTATTGCCACGTACGGAAGCTCAACATCCTCTGTTCCTCCTTGTCTCTTGAATCTCGAGTCTCACACTGGGGAAATCAAAAATCCCGCATCCCACATCGCCTGTCTGCATCTAGCGGCGGAGTGGGATGGGAATCTCATTGTGATTCGAGATTCGTCCACCCATGAATCTATCGAAATGAACATCGTTAGAATTTTATATGGGAATCATGGGAGCTAAATACAATAGATTTATGCGTATACGGATGGTTTACATATAGGTTTTTTATGTATTTTTTGGCTATAATGTTTCGGTGGAGGGTGATTTAAAATAGCCCTCAGATCTGACGTAGTTTGGGGTTACTGGGTCGTGCACTTTTGTGAAGTCGTTTACTATGACGATCGATAGATAGGTCTTGATGGTTGGGTTTCCAGGCTTCATTTACGAAGTATAAGATTAATACACTTTCTACTGTCCTGGGGAGCCTTTCATCAGTATGTTCGTTGGTTTGGACATGGAGGTATGAGAAATTCATTTACAATCTTTCTTGAGAATCAGTTTATCTAAATGAAGATCAAGGTGCGGTGAAGTCGACAAAAAAATTCAAACTGTTTGTTCTTGGCAGCAATTCGTAGCTGGTGTTCGACACGTTGTTATACTGACGTAACATTACTCCCCAGCTGGTTTCTAATTTGTCCTACTGGGTCGCGTGATACCGTTCATAGTTTATTGTTATGAATCGAAATTAGCGAGTTGTAATCCTAGATTAGCACATTGTTGGGCGAACCTTTGTCTTTTATTCATGCTTGCAGATGCATAGTAAACTTGAATTTGGATAAAAATACTAATCATTTATTTATTTAAATTTCATTATTGTGATCAAGGTCTTCCTCGTTTTTTATCGCATTTTCTCCATTAGCAAGAGCATCTTGTCCTTATCCCGACTTGCGTCTCCGAGTGACGTGTACCAGAGTCTTATAGCGGATGGCCGAATTGCATGGAGTTTATTTGTGATTAAAAGGTACAATAATTAAATGAATTCCTTACTCTCTTGGGCGTCGGTCCGACGCTCCATGGTGATCTCTTCGTCGTCCATAAAGTGAGAGGGGTGGCCTCTAACTCGTGAATCATTTTGCCTGTTGGAGCTCATTTTAATATATCACTGTGATCTTTCTAAATTCTCGACACTGACTGGTCTATTTATATTACACCTTCTGCCCCGCAGGTGTGTCTGAACTCGTTTTCAGGCCAGTGTGTATAATGTTTATGTCCAATCTCTGCTAGATATTTTCTGCTGACGTGGAATTTCCCTATCCACTTATTGATTTAAATGGAGTAAATCGTGCCTTGCCACGTATTCACAAATTCTATTGATCTATGCTATTAATTTTCATACATGTATTCACATTTCGAGCTATTCCGGAATCGTCTCTTCATTGGAATTTGGATTTTATTTTATTGCTGAAGATTTTTAGGTTAGATAAACTTTGTGTATTTATACTAAATGAATCATTCCGGATTGTAGTTCCTCATCTCACGAATCGAAATTCCTTTGTGGTCCTAGTAGATCCTCAAGGTTTACCGATGTTAAAGGATTCCTAATCTACTTCTCCTCTCATTCATTTGAACACCATTCCTTATTGATTTATTACTAGCGTCTAATATATTTAGTGTGATTATTGTGCATTGATTGCGATATTAGTTCTATTTAATTTTTTCCTTTTTCTGGTTGATTGGCGGGTGTCTCTAAATGGGTGATCATCTACAACATCAATTCAGGACGTGATATGCCTTATGCCTGGTTGTGATTGTATTTTATGTCTTATTTTATCTGAACCGATTTTTTATCCGGTGGTAAATTCGATTCTATAATTCATTATATCCTCAAGTGGATCACTATGATTCGTTAATAAACTTGGGGTTTATTTTAATGTGGGTAACTCCTGTTTCTGACTTGTGTGGGTAATATTATTTTATTACATTTTGTTCCTTTGACTGGGGGTTGGTTATATTTTTGGGAGGAGGCATTTTGGATAATAATGGAGTTTTATCTTAGGGTGGTAGTTTTACAAGTTACGAATTAAATTAACGGATAAACTAGTTATACGAAAATTTCACTACCTAATATAACGACACTATTTTGGGACTATTTATTTAATATGACTAAATTTTGTACGGTAACAATTTTTGGGGGGTACTATTATCGGGGGTTAAGTTAACTTATATCGTTGGTGTCGATGTTTATGGTGTTAGCCTCTCATCATCATCCTTAGCTACGGTTTGAATTTATGCTAATTAGTTATTTTGGGTAGCTAATCTCTCGGGCTCTCTTGCATAATTTTAGATTCAGTTAGAGTATTTAGACAATGTCTATTAGACATAACAATTATTTCCGAATTCTTTCCCCACTTCCTTCCCTTTGATTTTGACCTTAGGATAGTTATGTTAATATTATGATATTAAGAGTGGTCACCGAGCTACTCAATGTTTATGATTTTTAGCCATTATGTGCAGTGATTTTAATTTGGTCGAAATTATAGGAAAAGGGGTGATAGGGGAGAAGCCAAAAGACTACTTACACACTTCCCAATTTTCACCTATGACGGACATTATTGACGTTTGGGCCCTGCGTTATTCACACCGGAACCTTAACTGGCACAGGCTGTTGGTAGATAAACTGCACCTACACAGACTGAGTTGTATGTTGATTTTACTTTCTTGTGGTGCGTGAGTGGTTGTGGGCCGGAAAAATTTCGACGAAAGAAAAATTGGTTTCATATTAATCATGTTTATTGCCATAATTGTCATTGTTTTCATAAATCATAATAATATCATAACTCTCTCCCCACGCCATCGACAAAGCAGAGCTCACACGAGGTTGCAAGGACGCGACGTGGAGAAAGTCTTCGAGCATTTTTCCACTCACATTAAAATTTAATCGTGCACTGATTAAGACTAATAAAACTGATTTTCAAGTTTTCAAAAAACGGTTTTAAACTATGTGAAAATGAATCGGTATATATACCTATTGTACGACCCTAACCTTGCGCGTTAAATTTGATTTAGTAAAACAAAGTTTGACCTTGTGATTTTCTAGTATATTCTAATCTTAATTCTATTATTTTGTAATTTAATTTGACAATTTAATTTCTAATTTTTTTTTAATTGAATTGTTTCCAATTCAAATTATTTAATTCTTGTTCCATTTTTATGGATTTTCGCATTTTTTGGTAAATTGTCAAATTTCGGTCAAATTTTCTGTTCTCATGTTATTTTTGTGTTTATTTCGTGCTGATCTTGTTGCACTTTGTTATTATTTTAATTTACTTTTGTGTTTCTTGATTTTATATTTCATGTTTTGTTTCTCATACATTTTAGCATGGTTAGTTGATGTTTTATGGGTCCGATTTTAAATCTGCATGTTGTATTTGCGTGTGTATTACCGATTCATTTAAACGATTCTCAAGGCCGTTTGTGTTCTGGCCCAACACTGGGTAGAATTAATTTTTTTTAAATCTGCGCTGATCTGTTTTAATCTGTTTACTTCACTAACTCTTGCCTTTTCTAGGGTAATTGCTATCTCACCCAGACGCCCCACAATTTTGACCTTACCACTAAATACCCATGAGCAAGCTCATGTTGGTACTGTATATAGCAGCCGAGAGTCTACAAGCAGGTGAGCCCCATTTCAAAGACTACTCCTTGTGATAATCTCGCTTTCGGGTTCCTGACTGCCGTTAGAAGGACTTACGTCTACTCCACTTCTCTGACTCTCTCGACATTGATACTCACATTTCCCATTCTTTTATTATTGATCTCATGTATGCGTTCGGGATAAAGTTTTCTCATGGTCTTTCCAGTTTATTGTTAAATATTATAACAAATTTGAGTTTGAGGCATAATTATCCGAAACTTGGTTACCTAGTTAGAATTTAATAATTTAATTTAGACAACATTATTTTAGATATCTAATTAAAAAATTTTAACTACTATAATTCAGAAATTTTCTGAAGGAAAATGTTCGCTAATGAGTTTTTAAAATCCAGGTTCTTTAATTATCATAAGTTTTGGGTTAAATCCCCTGAATTACTAAGAAAAAGGCAAAATAATCTCAATAACCTAAAATTTTGTTTAAGTTTGTAAAATTCTATCTTAATTAACATGCGGTAATTCGAAATTTTATCTAAATTATTAAATTCGCTGTTAGATCAGCTGTTCCTAATTTTAGTAAAAATTCTCTATTTTATCTAAGAAAAATAAAGTCGTCTTAAGGTTTACACCTTTCCTTCCTTTACAATTACTCTTTTACTGTTAAAATACTTCATATAATGAATTTAAATTGGTTTTAATAAGAATTACAATCATTTCCATTTCAGTTCTCTGAGTTAAATAAACCTCTTCAATCATACCATTCGCAAGCATTAGGTTTTATTAACATTATACTATACTCAGACCAGACTGTAAACATCAATTCATGATTTATTTGGGTAGAAAAGTCAAAAATTACTAAAAAATCGATAATAATTACCAAAATTCTACTTTTATTAAAATTTACAAAATTTATAAAAGGAATAAAACAAAATATAATTAAGCCATAAATCGATTGTTAACTCAATAAGAAAGAAATCAGTCACTATTGAAATCATGCTTCTATTTGTCGATGTCGACGGGGAATTTCCGCTTTCGGCCGAGAAGTCATCTGTCCAGTAGCCTACGAAAGTTAATGATTTCCGAATTTCGTTGATCATAGATATGAGGGTTGAGATTGGTGAAATGTTCACGCGAATTTGCAGTTTGTCCGTTTCGTCGGCACAGATTTGAGGTGTGGGTTCTACGGATTTCGCTGGTTCCGGTGAATTTTCGTCCGACTTGACGAATTCGGGGTATTGCTCGACGACCAGTATTGCGGCTTCCTTGAGCACCTTGGCCGTGTTATTTATCAGAGCGACTCCTTCGGCTCGGCATCGTTCACGACGACGCCGGTTTTTACTCGGATTGTGTTTCTTGCTCGTTTTAGGGGTCTGTGTGGGGCTAATTGCGGTTTTATCGGGAAGGTGACTTGCAAGGATGAGGTTTAATTTTACTACTAAGTCACGGCCGGCTAACCGCTTGGTTAACTCGGTTTCGGTGAAGGATGCAATTAATACGGCGCTCTGATCGTTAATGACGATCCTTTGAGCCCGATTTTTGGCGATCAGATCGTCTCGACATCTAGTTAGCCGATGTATCTGCTTGTGCAAAGCTTTCACCACTTCGGGGGCAAAATACGTGCCGAGCGTGGGTTCGTGCTCCGTGAATAGTTTATTGTCTTTCTGTTGGCAAGATAGTTGAGCGAGATCGTCATTCGGGATGCTGGGTTGGGTAGCTGCATTTACCTTAGGCTGTGATAATTTTGGTATTCGATAACTGGATTGCATTTCGGATAGATGTTTGATAATTTCTTGGTTGGAAAAGAGAAAATGATTCGTAGAGTCTCGAGAAAGAGAAAACTAAATGGGGGAAAATTTCGTATTATAAATTTGTTTAAACAAAATAATGAATATAATAGGGATAATAATTAGTTAACATGCTCAAACAATCAAATTCATCAATCTCATAATTGTTATTGATTACCGTGGTATTTTACTTAATGTCAAAATTGGTCGTCAATCTAATAGTAATAAAATTCGAAAAATAAAATGACTGATACTCCGGCCATTACTCGATTCATTAAAATTATTTTAAATTCAATATTGAATGTCTATTCTCCCTAGAATACAATTTAAATTAACAAAAATAAATTAAATTTCATTTATTGCTCTTTGGTTGCTATTCCTAACCCTAGTCGATCCCATCAATATAATTAATTTCGACAGGAACTTGAAAAATAGAAAAATCGTATCGTCCTAATTAAACATTTACACAAATGTTATCCCTTAATTATGGCGATCTCCCCGCAGTTTACTCTCTTACCGCTCCGACCAACATCGCAATGGCCGCCACGATGAATTCCGACGGTGTCCTACCCCGTGACCAGTGCAACAAGGCCTGACTAGACTAAGCAGACACCAAAGGGTGATTAGTGATAAGATAACACGTCAACGTCCTGCAAAATCAATTGTCAGAATTGAATGTTATCCTACCATTTTCCACAAACTAATATGATTATATAAAATTGAATTTAGGGGGACCTGTCGCGGATACTAAAAAGTATCACGGCCATCCATGATAAGACAAATTAATTAAATTCATAATTCATTAACATAAGACATATATTTGAAATATAAAAATCAATAAGAACTTACAATCGAATAGATAAAATCACAAAGTTTTCAAAGTTCAAAATTCAGAAAATTTTTAAGGTTTTCTAAGGTTAAATATTATGAAAATGGCTGCAGTATTTATAGTTTTTTCGTGCCTGTGTGCGACCAATCAGCGAATTTTAAATCTTTTTGACCATTTTTTCGTGTTTTTTAATGGTTTTTAATTATTTACTAAGTTTTTCTTTTTCTATTTATTTTTCCTAATTTTTTAATATTAATTTCATTTAAATTTACATTTTCTATTTTTGCTGATTTTCTATTTTTATTCTGGTCGCCACTTCCGCCTGTGTATTTTCTAAACCTTATTTTGCAAGGTTATAGGCGGTTTTGTGTTTTATTTTATGTTTTCATGCAATTGTGTGCGAAATTTATTAATTATTTGTTTTAATTAATTATGTTATTTTTTAATTTGTTTTAATTGGTGTTTTTTATTTAATTTTGTTTTCTGTTTGCGGTGTATGCTTATGTTATAGCAGCCATTTTGATAATTTCCAACATGACTTTACATAGTAATTTTATTTTGTTTAAATGATGGCTTTTAGCCAAACATAAGTAAGTATTCTAACTGGACATGATATCCTTCAAAGCAATTTTATTAATTATTGAGTTACATCAAATGTAGCTATGATGAAATTATACTTTTGATTCATGAAGATTTATTTAAATAAAACTGGACCACAACCACCATATACTACAAGATATTAAAATATATATATCAGGCATGTCAAAGTCATTTCGGTATACGGGCTAAATTTTTCAAAAATTGCATTCAAAATCCTTTAGTGGAAATTTAGTTTTATTGAAAATTTAAATTTTGATTGTTAATTGAATATAAATTGACCATAAAGAAAATAAAACACAAAATTTTTTATATAGAAATTTATTTAATAATAAGAATATAATTATTTGTTGCTGGATATAGTGGACGCTTCTCATTTTTCAAATCATCAAAATTTGGTATTAATTTTTGGCTTGATATAATTTTTAATATCGATGCTCAATGTTCTTCAGTCAATCTGGTTCGTTGTGCAGTTTTACTCATCTTCATTTTTGAAAACAGTTGTTCACAAATATACGTGCTAACAAACATGGATAATATGCGTATAACAAAATGTCGGATTCTTGGAAAACAGTCTGCATATAAGCAGCTGTAAAATTCTGGAATACCAATTTCCTTATATTTTTGGTTTAATAAAGTTTTGCATCGTAGTTCTATAAACTCCATTTGCAAATTTTCGTCAATATTCTCAATGTTAACAGACATCGGAGAGAAAACATATTGAAATGAGACTCGCTACTTCGAAAATCTAAAAACCTCTTTTCGAAATCTTCTTCCGACATTTTCAGTTGTTTCTCATATTTTTCAAATTTTAATTGTGGATGTTTAAGCAGAAGAGTCTACAACTAGAAAAATTGTATAAATTTTCTTTTTTTATTTGTATTTTCCACAGGGATATCTTTTGTTTTTGTATGAATTTATTTGATCATACAGTGAAGTTGTGAACATGTTTTTTACCCTGAAGGTTAGTATTGAGTTGACTGAGATGACCAGTAATGTCAATTGAGAAAGACAAATCTTGTATCTAATTAACTTCTTTCAGTTCAGAGCAGTCAAATTCTTTAATTTCTAAAAAAAGTACGATTTCGTCCAACAGTTGTAAAAATCTTCTTAAAACTTTATGAATCAGATTTCACATTTTTCAGCAATGTTGTAAATTCCCGATGGTTTAAACCGCATGCACGAATAAAATTAACATCTTTAGCAACTTTTTAAAGTATATTATCAATTTTAATTACTTTTAAACATAAAACTTGCTGGTGGATAATACAATGAAAGTGGTGAAAAGATGTATTATGCTGGGTTTTAAGATAATGTTTTAGTAAACCAACGACACCACGTGTAGCTCCCGTCATCGAAGGTACCCCATCAGTTGCTAAAGATGCTAAGTTATTCATTGAAAGATCATATTTTTTAATAGCAATCATAAGTACATCGAAAATATCATCTCCAGTTGTCGTACCATGCATTGGAATTACTTATAATAGCTCTTCAGTTATTGTCATATTCCCATCACATCCTCAAATAAAAACAGCTAACTGTGCTATTTCTGTTAAATTAGTACTCTCATCGATTGAAACTGAAAAAAACTTCACAATTCAATGAAACTGAGCGAAGTTGGCCTCTCAAATTTGAAGAAATGTCAGTGACTCTATTCGCAACTGTATTTCGGGACAAACTTATCCTTTTAAATTTTTTTATCATATCGGGGCATAACTCTTCAGCTGCTATTATTAAACATTCACTAATGAATTCGCCTTTCATAAATAGTTTTGATTTTTTTGCGATTGCATGTGATAACCGAAAACTAACTTTTACGGCAGCCAGATTTTATGCGGCTGGTTTAGTTAAAATGCTTCGTTGTTTTCGAAGAACTGCTTTTAGTTCAAACAACTTTTCTTAACGAATTTTCCCAACGATATTTTCATATTCTTCAGTATGGATTGTATCATAATGCCTTTTCATATTGTATTCTTTGCATACCGAAATAGTCTGTCGACATATCAAGCAGAATATATTTCCCTTTTCTTGAATGAAAAAATATTTAATCTCCCATTTTTCTTGAAACAAACGATGTTCACTTTCAATCGATTGTTTTTACTCGTACTTGGTTTCATCTACAAATTGAACGGCTTTAATATTATAATACTAAAGAAAAATGCGTAATACCAAAAAATGCTAATCAGAACTGACCGGATTAAAATTTACTTTTTTTATAAAAACAATTATCAAACTCGATCTTCAAAAATTTGAAAAAAACAGAATACACTAATTTTTAAATATAAAAGTAGTACTACTACTACCGCTAATAGTAAACTAAATTATAATTGTTGTGTAAAAACAAATCTAAAAAAATGCGTTCAATTGAAATATCTGCCCGCCTACTGATACAAATCTTTCCTTTAGAATTCAAAACATGAGACCAAAAATTGCAGAAGCTATATTCGACCTTCAAAAATACAATATTTTAATTTTTCTTAGAATTAAGATTTTCAGAATTAAGAAATGTTTGGGGTGTTTTAAATAAATAATAACAAAACGAGAAACAAAGTTTCAAGAAACAAATACATGTCAACGAACCGTCTATCTGCAAAGGTTTTTTGACCGTGAAGGCTGGATACGTACACAGCAGGTGGAAAGTAAAGTGATGATTAAATAGCGGCAAATGGAAAGTCAAGAGAAGGTCTTGTTTACTTTCCGACTACTAGTAAATTTGACCTAACTTATTATCACAAATCAACTCAAGATCAAAAGACAAAATAATAGTAACGAATTAATATATAATAGCTGTAAGAAAAAAGAAATACCCGAACAAATAAATCATGAAGTAAATTTAAGTAAACTCAAAGTATAACAACGATAGGACAAAAAAAGCAATACCGTAAAAAGCTTTTCCCAAAATAATAAAGGGAACGCTGCAAAAAATTTTTATAGATCGAGAAAATTCACAGGAATTCATTATTCAGTTTAGAAAGTAATTAAGATAAGGAAATTGTAACCATAAGATAGTTTTTGTTTTTTATGCGCAAAGTTTTGTAAGAATGAAATAGGTAAATTTAAGGAAACTTTCTTAATTAAATGATTAAACACCTAATTAAAAAAATCTACCGAAGGATAAAAAGACTAATCTTAAGAAAGTTTCCCGAAAATTAATGGAAGAACGCCATGCAAAAGTATTTTTGATTAGTTGCGCAGAAGTTAATGAAAGAATCGATCCGGGAAACTAAAGGAAGTACTTTAAAATCATGGTATAAAGTGATAAATGAGTTAAGATAAGATAGTTCAATGGGAACCATGACCTTCATAAAGCTTTCACACCAAATAAGAGTAGGATATCGCGAAAGAACTTTTCACTGAAATATTTTAGAAAGACTTCTAAGTAGAATAAGACACTGTAATATTTGGGACGGCATACTGTAGTTGATTTGATGCGAGTAGGCGAATGCTGAGCTAGTTATTGGGGGTAAACAAGATTGAATGCCAAATAGATTTTGGAATCCGAAAGCCATATTGTGGTAGGTGTATAAACAGGTTAAGTCTTTTACGAGTATGTGACAGGTTAATATTAGTGTTGGGCCAGGACACAAATAGCCTTGAAAATTTTTTAAATGTATCAGTAATACAGCACGAAAACCCAGCACCAAGATAACTTAAAATACAATATACAACACCAACTAAACACTTTAAAATCTGAGAGAATATAAATAAATATAAAATCAAAAACATAAAAGTAAAATAAAATAAATACAAAATGCATCAAGAACCGCACGAAATTTACATAAAAAATAACATAATAACAAGAAAATTCGACCGTAAAATGACCATTTATATAAAAGTAAACATTAATGAATTAAATGAATAAAAATAAAATATTTTTTGGTTGAATAAATTTATTTAAAAAACGTTAAAAATAAATTACTAAATTAAATTAAGAAATAAATAAAAATTTAATTTAGATAACATAAATAATTTCAAAGTCGAATTTTGTTTAATCGCAATAAAACTAACACGCAAGGTTAAGGCCAAATTATAGGTATATATACTGATATGATTTGACAAATATCTAATCTTAATTTTCAGTATTGATTTTAAATCGTATTTTGACACTGGTTGTCAGCAATTTCACTTTGGATTATTTAATTCGATGTTTTTAATGAATTTTTATGGATGCATTCGATTTATTTAGGAAGGATATGGATTTATGGATTTTTATGGATAATTATGAATTTTATGGATATGGATTTATGGATTTTTATGGATGTATCCGAGTTATTTAGGAAGGATATGGATTTATAGATTTTTATGGGAAGTTTAATTCAATGTTTTTAATTTGGATGGTTGAATTTATGAATTTTAACGGAAGTAGCTGGTAATTTAGCTTTGGTTTTAATAAATTATTATGATGCTTAAATTATTTTCTAATTGTCGAAAATTTTCCGGCCCACAGCCAATACATTGCAAGATAGTAAAATCATATACAGTATTCAGATTCGTGTAAGTGCGTGGAATACCGCCGATGATCTGTGCCCGTGAAGACCCGGCGTGCGGAACGCAGGGATCGGAACGTCAATATTATTCCGTATAGAAGAAATGAGGAGTAAGGAAGTGGTCTTTTTGTTACTTCCTCGTTTCTCGATTTCTTTAAAATCGACCTAAATGATTCTACAATCGGCTCAAAATCTCTAACACCGAGTAGTCCAGTGGGCACTCATTAACTATGAAATGAACATACATAGATCTTAAGGACAAAAAGAGGGAATGGGTAGCGGGAAAAATTGCGAAATCGTTGCAACAGTTAAAATGAATAGCCATCGGAAAAAGATTAATCCGAACGACCAAAATCATGAAAATAATGTTTTTAAATAAGAATTAAATAAATTATGTTAAATTGAAACGGAAAATATGGGCAGAACGCTGCGCAAATTTTTGGAAATAGTTAAAACACTTATCATAAAAAACTGTAAAATAAGGGCGGAACGCTGCTCAAATTTTCCGAATCAACTAAAATACTTATAAAAAATAGAAAAATAAAAGTGAAATGCGACTCAACGGTTGGTATAAGATTATCATGAAACTGAAAAATAAGGGCAGAATGCTGCTCAAATTTTCCGAATTAACTCAAATACTTAACAAAAATAGTAAAGTAAAAATGAAACTGTAAAATAAGGGCGGATCGCTGCCCAAATTTTCCGAATTGATGAAAATACTTATTGAAAATAGTAAAGTAAAAGTGGAACGCGTAAAATAAGGGCGGAACGCTGCTCAAATTTTCCGAATCGATGAAAATATAAAACCGTAAAATAAGGATAATGGTAATTATAATAATAATAACAATAATAATAATAATAATAATAATAACAACAATAATAATAATAATAATAATAATAATAATAATAATAATAATAATAATAATAATAATAATAATAATAATAATAATAATAATAATAATGGTAATAATAATAATAATCATGGTATTAGTAGTAATGATGATAATAATTATTATAATAATAATAGTAGTAATAATCATAGTAGTAATAACAATAAATATAATGGTAGTTATAGTAACAAAAATAATAATATAGGAAATAGTAACAACAATTAATAAAGGTAATAAATATGATGGCAACAATAATAATGCTGGTAATAATAATGGGAAACATTGTAGTTATAATAGGGATAAGGGTGAAAGATATAATGTGGGTGTATTTAACATAACAAAGGGTGTACAGGCCAAAGAATAATCATCAGCATGGACAATAATGAGAAGGACCAAGCAAATGGACATAAAGATAGATGATATGAGAGTATAGGTTAACATTTGAAAGAGATAGGATAATAATGGGACCTAAGAATCAAAAGCGAGCACAGGTCTTCTATTGACAGCTCGTTGGACCCAGAGATCGTTCGGTCAATTATAGCATTAGCAATAACGCTCACTTTTTGCGGACGATCTACCCACTCGAACACAGTTCCAACGTTGCTCAGCAACGGGTGCCGAGTGGTAAGCGAAGAATAGTTGTATGGGGTACCTGGGTAACAACCATATAGTTTCAAAATATCAAAACCCAGAAACCCACCATTAGCTATATACTTAAATATCCCAATTTTATTTCATAATTCAACTAAATATAGGACGTGTGAATTTATTTATCGAATAAATAATGATGACTGTTTTAATGTTCTGAGTTACTGCTTAAATCAACTATTGTATCAATGTGTGTGGCTCGATTCCAATTGACCATTCTACATAAATGTCAAAAACCTATGAAAATATTAAATTTGCGCTGAAGAAGATAGAATATTACCGACTTCAGTAGGCAATTTGTGTAGATCTCTAGATGGTGTATTTATTACTTGGCCAGCAATCTGAATATACAAAAATGCCGATGTTTTATGTGTTTATGGGATAGTCAAACCAAGCATCAACATTGGATAAAGAAAGATTGACTTTTACGGGAAGCAGTCATACTGTATCATAAGATTGTTGCAAAGTCGTTAGTTAATAAAAATTTAATAATATTTACGACACTTCATCTTAAACTGGATTTTATGAAGCAATTTATCAAAGCAATAAATAAGGATGGTGCTTGCTTTCAATACATATGCAACAAATTTCCTCGGATAAGCATAAATAAACTTAAAACAGGTATTTTTTATGGCCGTAAAATAAGAAAACTCATTTCCGATGTTAATTTTGTTAATTCAATGTCTGAATGTCGGCTGCCTGGCTCTCTTTTGTATGTGTCATTGAAACATCTTTGGGCAACTACAAAAATGACAATTATGAAGATATAGTTAGCAACATGCTATCGAGTTTTAAAGATATTAAAAATAACATGAGTATCAAGCTGAATTTTCTTTACAGCTATTTAGATCGCTTTCCTGAAACCCTTGGCCATGTAAATGACAAAAAAGGTGAAATTTTGCATCAAGACATAAAAATCATGGAAGAAATGTAAGGAAAAAGAATTTACAATATTTATTTTAAAATAGCATTAATATTACTCATATAATAAAATTGTAATTTAGAGGGCATTAGAAGATGGAACTCGAAAATGATTGCTAATAAATATTGGACAGTTAAACGTGACAGTCCGAACATTCAGCACAAAAGAACAAGTAAAAGGTGTAAATTTTTACCGAACCATTAACAATTTACATCTTGTTGTCAAATTTTTGTTAGAAAAATCATATAATTTGATAAAAGATGTGCTTGTTGTCTTTCGGAATATTCTTCATTAGGTATGTTAAGCGTAGCAAGAAAACTGGACCTGGTGCATAAAATCTGATGTTGTTTTTGAATTTAACACATCAAAATTATACAAGATCACATCTGATATCTCAAACACCATAAAACATTTTTTTTGTTGTATTGATCATATTATTTATTTTATTGAAATACTTTATTAATTTAAATCGAATTGAAAACATATTTTAGGAAATGAGTTTATTGGAGTATATCAGCTGAATAAAAACTCATTATTATGTAATAATTATGCAATAATCGTCAATAATAAATTCATCTCATCTCGGGGGAGAACATTGGATTGGAATACATATGAAACCGGACAGGATACCCGTGTTTGAGTTTTTATTATTCTGCTTCATTGGTTTCAGAGCTATAAGCAATGGGCTAACGTATTGTGTATAGTAAAACTATGAAAAAAATTATTTATGAATTATTATAATTTATAAACCTGATGCCATTTAGTTTTCAGTGTTTTTTTATACCCAAGATATTGTGTTTTCTTCATAAGACACATTCACAACTGCTATAAAGTTATGACAACATATTATGTTCATAAATTCAATGGCATCAACATTTTTATATACCCATAATATAACGCTTCCCAATGTGTCCTATTTTAATAGAGAACTTAAAAATCATTTAAATCAATTCACATTAAAAATAAATTGATATTTAATAAAGTTACCAGAAATAATAATTTCACGGTAAATATAACAAAGACTAACACATTCCCAAAGTATTAGACCCAGCAAAAGATATTACATCAAAAAGTAATAAAAAACTGTTGGTATTATTATAATTAATATGCCAAATAAAATTATTAAATCAGAAGTGATTATAATTAATGACGATGAATGCATCACCTCAATTTACTTCAGATTGGCGGATCTTCTCTAGAAAATGAACCATTTATAGAAGTTGATTTAAATTATGCCATAAAATCTATGTTTGATATTGCTGATAAGAAATTAAGTTAAATTTTTTTAACTGATAGAATCCGTAACAAATAAATCACTGAAATAAGAAAGATGGGGAGCGTAAAAATCCGGATCGCAATTGTTATTAGATCTGAATAGGAGGGTCAAATCAATACAATTATTTTTCAAATAAAGCTGATGTATTTTCAGATAGTGTTTTGCACGAGAGGATTAACCGACTAAATGGAAAATTAACACATCTAGATAGAGGGTGGCGAGTAATCAATAGTATGGAAATAGAATTTATTCTAACTAAATTTGCCCAAATTAATCGATTATCTGCATATAGTTATATCTTTAATAAAGGTCAAAAGGCTATTATGAACTCAAAAATTGACGATCACAGTTGCTTGTTGTATAGTATGCTGGCCATACTAAAAGGTTGGTCGTAGGGGAGTGTTGACTTTTAAGTTCTCGAGGCACCTTCGATTCATGCGCGCTTAATCCCTAGGGATAACTCCTCCTTACGCCACACAATTTTAACTACCATTATGCACCCGTGATTAGAATCACGTTGGAACTGCGCACAATAGCCGAATGCCATTCGAGCAGGTGAGCGCCATTCCTAGCACTACTCCCCGAAGGACCTTCGTCTTTCCCGGATTATAGCGGCCGATAGAAGGACTTACGCTCTGATTTCAAAAAAAACCCTTTTCATCTCTGCGATTACCCTTAGCTCCGACGTGGAAAATCACAAGGGGGAATTCATCGTTCCGGTATTTAGGCGCATTCCCACGTCCCTTCACCCTCGATACTCCGATTCTCGCGAAATAATAAACGGAATTTTATTTAGCACTACTAATAAAGAAAATCAAATCCAAACAATTTTTAATAAAAAAAAAATATAAAAAAACTAATACTAAACTACGGAAACTACAAAACCACTAAGATATCACAAAACGTTAGATGGATCCGTATGTTCTGAACGATGTAGATGATTCCGGTTTTCAATCCTCCTCGGCGTCTATATCAGTCGAGAAACGCCTTCTCTTGGGTGGCCGGTATGGTGGAGGGTCACCTCGTGGGTCCTCATCCCTCCGAGAGGATGGACCGGCAATCTCGCCTCGGGGACCGACGTTAGGGATCTCCCCGGTGAGAATGGCAATTTCCTCGAGATCTAGATCGAGGTCACTTAACACTCGGATCGGTGTAGATTGTTCATTTTCCTCCTCCACTAGGTTTATGTGGATAGAGGCCGGAGGAGAGGGGAATACGACCCGCGGAGCATAACGTATCTCCGGATCGAACTCGGAGATGTCGAATTCTCGATAGGGGGGTGGCAGATCTTCTAATGGATCCCCCCTTTCGAGTGGTTGAGTGCCCCGCAGACGGGCCTCTTCCTGTCGACGACGATCCCTACGTCGTTTATTGCGATTCGGCCTGCGACGGGCCGTAGGAGCAGATGGATTTTCCGGGTTTTCTGCAGCCCTGGGAGGTGGCAAGCAAACGAGATTTTCGTTTGGCGCGGAGGTGGTTGCGATGGATTGAGGCTGGTCTTCAATTGTTGGTAGGTGGTGGGCGGGAACAACGTCGAGTTGTTCCGCCCGAATGTTGCTGGGAACTTGGATTCGGAGTTCCGTATCCGAATATGCCCGGTGCAGTGCCACGGACTTCTCTCTAATCAGAAGACGCTGGGCGCGCGACTCGGCGATTAGTTCGTCGCGGGCCTGCGTTAGGCGAATGATTTTTTGTCGGAGCCCCCGGATGACTTCCGGCAGGGCCCAGGTTCCCTTGATTCTGTCGTGCTTCGCCTGAAGATCCCGGTGTTGGATCTTCAGGTCCTCATATTTGTGGCGGAGGGCCACAATTGACGGAGGTAAACGAGGGATCCTTGTCGAAGAGATTGATGGTTCGTTTTCTGTCATACTATTGAAATACTATTTAAAATGGAATAGATAGTACGAAGGAAAATACAAGGAAAACTGATAGTGGAAGATTAAAAACGAGGCTGACGAACTGGAGTATCGGGGGTACTCGGGGACCTTCGATCCATTTTATTTGGGTATTTAGACGAACGCAACCCGATACGGTTGGTGATTTCCCTGACTAGGTGAATTTCAAACACTAGGGTCGTCATAAGTACTCACTTTATTAGTATTGTGCTGATTGGGTGGTTTCAGATCATATGCGTAAGCCTCACTGGATTTAATTTGAGGTGATTGAGGTTCGAGTTTACATTATGACCCGAGATGGTGCGGTTCTCGATTTTAGGCGGTTAACATTTTTGTTACTATCGCAAACATTTATGGTTTTATTAGGAGGCGATTTATATTGGGGTTCTTGGCAATTTTGTAAATGATTCCGAATTTAAGTTACAGTAGACCGAATTTAGATTAATAGTAATTATCATAAATTTTGGAGATAGAAAGTTTAGTATAGAATATTTGGGTTTGCAATAGAAAAACATTGATATTAATAATTTAAATTCAAAACAGTCAATATTTAATTCTACAATGTAACCTAAATGTTTAGAATTATGATTTTTAGGGGTTATGATTCAAATTTATGGTACCGTCGCGATCGTTAATAATTTGACCTTCTAACTAATTAATTTTTAAATTCATGTTATCATGAAGAATTAAATTTTTGCCCTGGGTGCTGACCTAAGAATTTCTTATGGGCGTCCCGTTCTTGAAGAAAACTTAATTCCAACTATATCCAATGATGGTGCATCTTACTGGTCTGATTTTATTGATTTATCTGCTGGACTTAAACCGGCCTACGATAGTAGTCTCGGTTCATAGAGTTAATATGACTTGTGACAACAATTTAATCTATCGATCCGTATGGATTTTTTCTCTCGTTTTCGGGTTCTGGAAATCTATCTAAGTGTTTCCCAGTTGTTTGTCCATATGGGACGTGGATTCCTTAGGTCATTCGCCTGGCCACCTATCTAGGTACCCGATGGGTATTTAGTTGGCGTTACGAGAGCGGCTTTCTTTCTCTGGATGATTTTAGGTTCGTTATTTTCCGTGGTCTATTTTCAAGGAACAAATTAAGAGCGGACAACCGTGCTGCTCTCCCGTGAGGCACTTAATGGTAAGATGAGTTCTTTTCAAATCAGTTATTTATGATAAATTATTAATTATTATTTCTGATTAAATAAGACAATTCTGTCGTTTTGATCTGACTCCTATCCGTGCTACCCAGTTCATCGTTAATTTTCTAGTTCGGAATGTTCAAAAAGTACTTCAGACCACAGTACGGTCTCCCTAATTTCCCCTTAACTGAGATCTTTTCGCTCTTCCCATGATTTTAGACGACTCGTTCCGGCCACATTTTCAGCAGCCGCCCCGAGTATACAATGGCGCCCTGCGTAGCGGCCCCGTGCGTAAAGCCGGAACCGACTGCGAACTGCCAAGGGGTTCACGAGGCATGACCCACGAGCACAACTAAGGGTTTTCACCCACTAGCCGGCACACGGTCGGTCCCATGAACCAATCTATTCCGATACGTAACTATATTATTTTTGAGGGTCCGAACATTGTAAATAGAATATATTAAAAATTAAAAATGAAATGAAACATTAACATAGAACGTTATAATTATCATAAAATGTACAATCAAATAACCAAAATTCCTTACTCTAAGTGATTCGGATTTTTTCAGTTTTCAAAATGAAAAGTTATCAGTAAAGCATAAGATTAAAATTAATGAAATTCGTCACTATATTTATAGTGTTTTTGTGCTTGTGTGCGACCAATGGGCGATTTTTCGCCATTTTTAGGGCTTTTTAATTATTTTATTTATTTTAAAATATTTTTCTAATTTTTTATATATTTTTCTTTATTTTTTGATTTATTAATATTTTATTGTTAGATTTTATTTTTATTATTATTTTCTTACAATATTGTTTTTAAGCCCTAATATTTTGTTTTCTGGTCGCCTCTTCTGCCTATGTTTTTTCTAAACCTTATTTTGCAAGGTTTTGGCAGTTTATTTTATTTTTCATATGTTTCTTTCCTTGCTTCTGTAGGCATTTTCGAATTTTAATTAATTATTTGTTTTATTTAATTTTTGTTGTGTTTTTATTTTGTTTAATTATTCTGTTATTTATTGATTTTTAATATCTTGGTGCGGTGCATGTTTATGTTCCGTGATTCCTTTCATTAATCTCGCTCTTTAACCTTAGATTTTTATTTTTATTTTGTTTAAATGGTGGCTCTAAGCCCAACAGTATGCTGGCCATACTAAAAGGTGAAAACATTTCAAATCACCTATTTTTGAACACAAGATAGTATTATCGATTGGTCAATGAGATTGTGTGGTATACCGAAAATTAAACATATAAACTAAGAGCTAAAATTATCCATAAATGCACTACGATTATTGATGATGTATCTGATAATTATGTTTTTTCAGTTCTAATTTTATTTTATTATTTTATCGATGTATAGAAAGATTTAAATTCAACTTTTATTGTGTAGGTGATAATTCCCCTTAAAATTTGTTTAATAATAAAAATAATATTAATGCATGTAGGGACACAACAATAACATCAAAAATATTCAAATAAATCCAATAAGATGATTTGATCAGTTGAACTTTGTATTCGTTTGTTGGTCAGTCTCATAGTGTTGTTAGTAGAATCGAGTTGAGAAATGACAATGTGAGAGAAAACAATAATTTGTTATCTGAATAAGTTCCAACAGTTTAAATTTTGAAATGAGTTGGTGTAGTTTCGAGCTGACTTGAATATGTGCAAACAATCATTAAAATAAACAGTAATTTCACTGATTGAGAAATATAAAAAATGTGGCTATCATATTAAAAGTGCCAATATTCAAACAAAAAATTAAATTAAAAATATCACACAATATTGGTTTTGAATTAATAAATAAAAGAAAGTGCCAACCTAACATATATATTATACTACAATATATTTCGAAAGACTCACTGTCATCATCAGGTAGATTCGAACTTGAAACTATATAGATTTATCACTTTTATTTAAACTAATTTCTTCAGTTATATTTCTAAAAATATTTTACACAATCTAAGTAGGACTTGAAATCCACCCAAACAGATCATTCAGACAATCAATTCTTTTGATATAAATAGCGAGGTTTGTTTTTGGGTTTGTATTTTGAATTATAGGATCGTCATCGTGTTTATTGATAGATTTAAAGTCTTGCTTAGATAGTATTCAGATCTTGGTAATGACTATTTATGTCATGGAATGACTGCCCGTCATTTCCGTTTTCAAGTTTTCGATCACAGTTTACTTTGTGAATTGATTGATTTTAGTAAATGCAATTTTGTGCTGTAGGATGAAAATAAATGTAAAATAATTTTTTTTAAATTTAAAAGTATTGTTGGACGTATGGGAATTTTACTTTATTACTTTAGTGCTCATCCTATTGGTGTGACTGTCGCATTTAACTTCTAGGGATACTTTCCCGATACGCCGCACGATTTGGATAACCATTGCGTACCCATGACCGAAATCATGTTGGTACTGTACGCAACAGCCGAATGCCATTCGAGCAGGTGAGCGCTATTACTAGTGCTACTCCTCGAAGGACCTTCGCTTTCCCGGTTATTTGCTGCCGATAGAAGGACTTACGCATCTTACCTACTAGCTTATCTATGAACCCCTTTGTATCTATCTTAGCTGAGCCGAGAAAACCGTGGAAATCTTTCACATCATTTGACCCCTTTACCCAACAATATCTGATGAGTTACCGCCAACCGTTACCATTGTTTCACCCACTTTTAATCCAAACATACTTAATCCTAACCAAAAGTAAAGAGAAAATTATATTACAATACTACACATCAATGACTATATACACAACACAATAGGTGGATGATAGTTTGCGAGAGTTCTAGGTGGAGACGGACTGTGATAATTTGCTTTAGGCTCAATCTTCGTCGGCATCAATATCCGTAGGGAAGCGCCTACGCTTTGCCGGCCGATATGAGGGGGATTGACGTTGTAACCGCCCTCAATGCGAGTGGAGGGTCCGGCGACTTCTGATTGGGATGAGATTCGGGGCACATCGCCTGTGAGTACGGCGATGTCGTCGAAATCCAGCCCCAGGTGATCTAGAGCTTGGGCGACTCTGGGGAATTCCAAATCTTCGTCCACCAGATTTATGTGGATTGAGTGAGCTGGTGAGGGGAAAATTACTGTAGGTGCGCAGAGCACATCCGAATCGAGCCCCGGAATGTCGAATTCCTGGTAGGGGGGCGGAAGATCATCGATCCGGTATGGAGCGCTGAGTGGCTCCGTTTCCCGAAGGAGGTCTGCTTCCCTGCGACGACGATCGCGACGGCGTCGATTTTGGTTAGGCCGCCGACAGGCTGGGTTGGTACTAGATTCCACCACTGGAACTTGGGGCGGGTCAATTTGTGGGGGAGCTGAAGTTGAGGGAATTGAATTGAGCTCGGCTATTGGCAGATGGTGCTCGGGTATAATGTCTAGGTGACGGGCCCAGACACTCTCTGGGATGCGAGCTCGGAGCTCTGCATCCGTAAATATTTGGCGGAGTGTCGTAGCTTGCTCTTTGATTAACACCCGCTGACTACAGGACTCCGTAACTAGTTCATCTCGGGCGCGCGATAGTCTCACAATCTTCTGATGAAGGCCTTTGGTAGCTTCTGGTGGGGACCAAGTGCCCTTTACCCACTCGTATTTGGATCAAAGTGAGTTGTATTTTCTCACAAGTTCCTCGAATCTTTGTCTAAGCGCGACTACCGACGGAGAGAGTCGGGGGATCCGTGGAAGGTTATTTAAAGCTGAACTGGAGTCAGAATTCATATCTACAAAGGAAGAGAGAAAATTCATGAAACGGTAATTGACTGAGGGATAATGTGGGGAAAATGTCTAATCGTCGGGAAAGTAGCGGAAGGACATGGTCAGATTATAGGCGATTCTTTGGGTGACAATGTTCTTACTCCGGGAAGTGTAATATTAACAGTAGTTATGGGATTAAATCGGTTAAACATTTACGATATTTATGGGGATTAAACATTTCATCGGATTTATCTTTCTATTTAAGTTAATTTACCTAATTCCTATTATATCAACGATTATATAAAAGGGGCTCTAATCATAGTACTTATACAATTTAAATTATTACCGATGATTATTCAAAAAGGCTGTACTACTGTTCAGTGCACAATGGTGAAACGAGAATTATTGATATCAAGAATTCGAGACATTCCTTACCTTATTAATGATTACTCAAGGAATTTGCGGACTTTTAAACACTTAATTAATTTCCAAATTAATATTATTACCCGTAATTACCTATAAACCAGAGTTTCTATAATTAATTAGACTATTACCTTACTATGGTTATTATTAATTATCGATAAACTAGGATTATCGTGAATGATTACGCGATAATGTAGTTAATATTGCTAATGGTTATCGATGACTTAGAGTTATTGTAGATAATTAAAATTATATTATTATTATTATTACTGATAATTACCGATAAATTAAAATTACTATGAATCATTAAAGGGTAGTATTATTATTAGTAATAGTTGCCTATGAATTAGAATTATTATAAGTAATTAAATGCTGACGTTACTATTATCATTAGTAATTACAAAGATAAAATTTGGTCCTAAATACATTTAGTATGAAAATTTATATACATTACAATTATCCTTTATTATTAGAGTTAAGGTTACGTTATTAGTAGACTTACTAAAATCAGATCACTGCGGGTACTATTAGATATGAGTTGGGTGAGAATATCCCTAATACTTTGGGAATTTGGTTGGAATAATAATAACTCCACAAATTTGGAGTATCCACGACGCTATTATGTAATTTATGGCGAGAGTAGCTGCTGCAAATCGATATACCGTATTAACAATGAAGGTGGCAATAGCAGTGAGGAAGAAAATTACAGTGGTATTTGTGTGTGTCAGTGAGCTGGATTTATCGATTGCTCAGATTTATTCAGTATCATCTAGTGATTTGATTAGCTCATGAGATTTCTCAGAACTCGTACTGTGTGGGAAGGAAATGTGAATTTCTATCGTGATGGATATTATTCATGGAAAAGAAGCTTGTAAATTTAATTGCTCCGACTACTTATTCATGAAGAGGGTCAATCTCGCGTTGGGAGTAATTGGATTTACGAGTACGGTGAGTTTTGTATTTTGGTCACAATACTTATCGAGGTTTCTATAAATTTTAGACAAAGTAGGGAAAATGGTTCAGTGGTGGGTTATCTCTTCTTGGAATTACATTTTCTAAGCGATGGTGACGACGAATTCTAGTTTGTAAATGTCTCGACAATGCTTTCCTTTGAATCAACTGCGTCTATTCAATCGTGGCATATATGTAATGGATTTATGTCTTTGTCGATCATGTTGGGAATTCATGCTTATTTCCGATGGATTCAGATATAAAACTCAACCCACTCGCGGAAACAACTTTGACATGCATGCCGGTGTCACGGGACTTATTTCAAATTCGGAGAATTTCAACTGTTGTCTTTATGTGTATTGTGGCGTTACAGAACGAATAAATCTTTTGAGCACTTGCGTTATTAATTCTTAATTTTTCATGCGATCGTTCAATTATTTAATCTTTTATGTCTATGCCTACTTCTGCTGCTCAGTATTAGTTTACTAGTTTGTTCGAGGTTTAAAAACGTTTTCCTAGATCGTCCTGCGATCTTGCCTAATATCCCTTTGACTGAATAACGCTCTTCCCGTGATTTTATTCCTACTCGCTCCGGCCACTTTTCAGCAGTCGCTTCGAGTTGTACAACGATGCCCTGCGTGGAGGTCCTGTGCATATTGCCAGACCCAACTGCGGACTACCGAGGTGTCCACGAGGCATGACCCGCGAGCTCAACTAGGAGACTTAACCCACCAGCCGGCACGAGATCTGTCCCATGGACTTCTATTAAAATACTTTTAATATAGGATTTTAATGGACTCAAACTTATAAATATATATATAGTGTTATTAACGAAAAATATTAAAGCAAGACATTACAAAACACCATAGAAGTTTAATTATAAAAATTGTTTGCATTAACATAAAGAAAAACTAAAATCAATAAAATTCCTTACGTTTCGATAAATTGTTGAAAGATTGAAAGTTAAGCATAAGTTAAAAATAATGAAATTTGTCACTGTATATATACTATTTTTGTGCGTGTGTGCGACCAATGAGCGATTTTTCGCCATTTTTAGGGCTTTTTAATTATTTTATTAATTTTAAACTATTTTTATTATTTTTTGTGTATTTTTCTCTATTTTCTGATATATAATTTATATTATAGTTGGATTTTATTTTTTATTACTATTTTCTTATAATATTATTTTTAGCCCTTAATTTTGTTTTCTGGTCGCCGCTTCTGCCTATGTTTTTTTTCTAAACCTTATTTTGCAAGGTTTTGGCAGTTTATTTTATTTTTCGTATGTTTCTGTATGCGGCTGTATGCTTTTATGATTTTATTTAATTATTTGTTTTTATTTAAATTTTGGTATATTTTTAATTTGTTTTAATGTATATGTTTTTATTGATTTTTAGTATCTTCTTGTGGTACGTGCTTATGTACAGTGACTTACTTCATTACTCTTAGTTTTGTTTTAATTTTTATTATCGTTTTTTTTTGTTTAAATTGTGGCTCTGAGACCAACAGTATTTTATTGAGAATTTATTAAAGTTTTGTTATAATCTCGATTTTATAAAATTTTATGTTTTTTAAAACTTGAGATTTTTAAAAACAGAATTTATGATTTTTGGTAAAATATTTTTAAAATATAAAAGAAGAAAAAATAGGTGATAATTCTATATAGTTTCAAGTTCGATTCTACTTGGCGATGACAGTGACTCTGTTAAAATATTTTGTAGTATAATATATATGCTTGATTTGAGTTTTCTTTAAAAAATTAAATATGTATTATTTTTAATAATGCATTTTTAATTTAATTAAAATTTTGTAAAATTAAATTAAAAATTAAATGTTGTAGGCACTACAATGCACATAATAACAATAGTTAAATTAACTTAAAATTAATATTCTAATAAGTTTTCAGAGATATTGAAAGCCAGAAAAAATTAAACATTAAAAAATTGATTAAAAAATTAGAAGTTTAATAAAGAAGAATTTAGAAAATGGCAGAAAACAAAAAATGAACGATGAATTAAAAATTATGAAAACTATGCATTTTTATGTCTAAATAAACTGAGGTTTTTATCTTTTTATTTTTAAAATTTTTTTCTGCAGAAATAGATTTAGTTGGTCATTAATACGATTTAAAAATTACAAAAACAAATTTTGTTTACCTATCTGTAGAGATAAACTTGATAATATCAATTCAATGATTGTGCTAGGAAATTTTATCATTAGAAATACATAGTAACAAATAAAAAATTTAAACAATAGATTCGTCATTTGACAATCATGGGTGCTAATGGGTTAATTGAGTTACAGTTGTATGTATCATTTGTTTATAAATATCAACAGAGTATTCAGATACATTTTTACATGTGACTTGGTTGGGTTCTACAATTTTCTACAATAACTACATAACAACTAGAGTAAATATCGAAAAACTATGTTTAAATCTATTGTACAATCTATTGATCCTTTTAAAATAATTTTTTTTAAAATTTTTATTCTTACAACAGATGGTAATAAAATTTTTAAAAACATAAAAATTATTTTAGAATTTTATTGATGAAAAAATTTCAAAGAATCTAAAAAGTTATCAAATTCAAAAATTTGACTCTCAAACAAAACTTCTGCATTTGGCCGTAAACAGGGATTGTATATCAACATTGACTCAATTAAATTTTCAATAATTTCATTTTTTACAACATTTCTTAGTAAAGTTCGAATCATTCTTCGATAATTGGGGAAACTGATTTTCCTCATCATCATTAATTTGTAACCTTCGCTCCAATTTGAATTACTAATATTTCCACAGATTTGAAAAATGGTGCTTAGTTGATTTATTTCATTACTTCCAGGAAAAAGGGGTACTCGTGTCCATAATTCAATAAAAACACAACCCAAGCTCCATATGTCAACAGGAAATGAATAACGTAACTCACCAAGTAATAATTCAGGAGCTCGATACTGGAGGGTAACAACGTTGTTTGAATAGGAAGGTTGCTCATTGGAACCTAAATTTATCCTTCTTGATAAGCCAAAATCTATGTATTTGACTAGTCCACGGTCACTGACCATAATGTTGCCAGGCTTGATGTCTCTGTGCAGCACTGCATTTTTGTGAATATAAATTATACCATTTAATAGCTGAAACATGAAAGCTTTCTTTTGTTCATATGACAATGCAAAATCCCGCAAAATATGATACAAGTCGATGCTATAATATTCGAATACTAAAAAAAAATCACAATTGTAACTGTTATTTGAGTAGTTTTGGTCGAAACAAATATCATACAATGAAGCGACATTTTCGTGTTGAAATTGTTGTAAAATCGACACTTCTCTCATTAAATAAAAATTTTCCAATTTTGATACTTTTTTAAACTTTTTAACGGCATAGATTTTTCCATTTTCACTATTCTCCGCCTTAAAAACTTTTCCATAAGTCCCTTCACCAATCACACTGATATTTCGGTACTTATTTATATCACTTAACATGTGATTTGTATTTTGACGCAATCGGTCAAGCATAAAATTCTTTGATTGGCTTTCAATATTTTCGAAAAGATTTTTATACATTACAGTTGGTAAATTATTATTGTTTATATTATAAATTAGGAAAAATTTTATATATTATTTTATTTATTCACATTTCATTAGTTTAAAATAAAACAATCTTTTTAATTAACATTTAAATCATTTTGTGTAGAATTTAATTTTAAATTCTTTAAGTTGTGTATTTTTAAAAATGATATAAATTAAAATTTTATTTTCCCCATTAATCTGGGATTTTTGGTTAAACTTTCCTTAAGAGTATAAATTGGCGATAAAAAAATATTTTTTTTTTTTTTTAAATTTTCGGATTTTTTAAATTAATTTAAAATTTAAAAACTTTTTCTATAGGACATCACTTTAAAATTTATGAAAACTTATTTATTTTATCATTACCTAATATGAGCTACCCAAAACGAAGATCCACTCGGAAACATAATAAATAATAGTTATGATAATAATTTTTAAATTTTGAGATCAGAAAAATAATTTAAAACCTTTTTGTATCTCATAAAAAAATTTTTGGGAAAACTATTTCTCCAAGTAAACTTTTCAAAATATTGCAAAAATGTACTTTCAAATTCAACAGAGAGAACTCACGGAACAATATTCAAAGAATTCTTTCAAATTTGTAAAAGATTAAGTTTGTTTGCATCTATCCAGTGAGCTATCTAAAGCAAAAACGCCTTTGTTACTCTCTTTATATCTTTGGAAATAGTGGTACTGCAAAAATAAAACTCACTTATTCTGAATCATAAAAATATTCCAACACTTCTTATGATTCAAACAACAAACTGATAGTATCTTTATTTCTAGTCGAAAAATAGATTTTAAATTTTAAATCAAAAAATATTTCCTGACAAGCTTACCCGTCGTGCGTTGTTGTGACCTCAAAAGAAAGGAAATTCACGTACCAAAAAATTAAAACAAAACTTTGAAATTTATTTATTTTAATACCATTATTTATTTATTCGAGTGCTTTTGGATATACAATCTTTTTTGTTTTTTCGTACGGTGTGTGTACGAATAAATCGAAAGGGTCGCCAAAGCGTGAAGTTGCCACATACAGTTGTCCATGTGAGAAGCACGGATTCTCCAAATCTATTTCGCACACTTGCAGCGATTGCTCTTGTGTTTTGTTTATGGTCATTGCAAAAGCGAGTCACACCGAAAGCTGTAAACATTTAAATTCAAATGGCATATTTGTTGGCACCATTGGAATTCGTGGTAACAGTACATTTCCCCCATGAATTAGCATTCAAAATTGTGGCTTCGATGAAATTTTTCATAATTTTTTTTACCGAAAGTCTCGTACCGTTACAATGTTGTGGTGAATTGATGATTAGGAGAGCAATGATAGGCAGTCCAATTTTCAATATTAAAATGTGCGGTGGAATACTTGGCAAATCCAGTGAATTCAAGAATTCCGTTGGGTAATCGATAACTTCGTCTTGATTCATCACGGTGTATATAAACTTATATGTTGTCGCTTCGCCTGGTATTGAATTTCAATTTGAATTTTGAAATTGATGGCATTTACATCATTGTTGGTAGCGGCTAATATTTCACGTTAACTGAGCCACTGATGATTTTTGTAATATAGCGTGATATTTGGGAAAAGTTGTTGAATCAATTCGTCTTTAGTGATGTCATCTTACAAAAGTTTGCCGGCAGTGGAATACATTGTGTAGATCTGTCGATTGCCATCTTCCCATTCCCAATATTCAGCAATCGTTTTGCGAAACGTTACACACTACACAATTTAAAAATTTTTCAATTTAGTAAAATAATAATTAAAATATGTATAATTTTAATTTTTAACCGGTAAATAAATGCACATAAATGAATAAATAAATAATTAACTTATTTGATTTTTAAAATTTATTATATAATTTCGCACTACATAAATATAAAATTTTTCAATTTAGTAAAATTAATATAATTTAGCTTATTGCATTTCTTGTCAGTATATGTAGCATAATAATATTTTTTAATTTTTATCTGTAGCGGGTCTAGGGGTTCGATATTTAAAAAATATTTATACCTAAAACCTTCGCAATAATGTACTCGATGTCTTCTTAAAGTTTCTTGGCGATCGGATGAGCAAGGAAGTAATGCATACAGGACATACAAACATACTTAGTACATATATTGTATTTTATATATATTTTTCAACTTTTTTCAAAACATTTTTGTTTTAATCAATTTTTAAGAATTGACTCTAAATATTAAGTCATTAAAGCTTTTTACAAAAATACATTATTGAAAAGCATTATTAAAAACATGACAATCTAATTAATGCATTTATTGGTTACAAAATAAAATTGGTAACACAAAAAATGAATATTCAATTTCAATTCGAGCTTTGTCAATTTTCCATATTGATGAAAAAATATTGTTTTGGTCTACCTTGAATTCTTGTATTATTAATGTTAAATACCAAGAATTTAATCTGAAGACAATTCAACAACGAAACATGTTTTTTATTCATTATTTTAGAATAATTTGAAATATTGTGGATTTCAAGTTGATTTTCAAAAAAAATCTGATGTATTCATTGAAAATTTGAGTGGTCTATACAAGTATACTCTTTATAAATTAAAATTTTATTAAAATATCAGAGTAATAATAATGAAATATCACCATGGCTTCAAGAAAGTGAAGATTTGAAAAGAAGTAATGAAATATTCGAACAAGCCGTGATTAGGAAAATTCTTCAGTGATACTAAATCAAATAATGAAATTAACAATGTAGTTTTAAAGCTTTATTTCGAAAAAAAGTTACCAAGTAATAAATGGACTTTTTAAACTTTTATGTCATCATTTTATAGATAATTTATTGACAGTTTGGCGGCTAAAATATTATTGATTTTTACATTTTAATTTAGCTGTAACACACAATTATGACAATCAAGTTGAAGTTAGAAAATTATTGAAAACTTGACACAAAACTTGAAACAAAGTTTACAATTAAACTTTGAATTACAAAATTAAAGATAACAGTGTGAATGGTGAAGAAAAAGAAGGGCGTCTCACATTTTTGACAAATAAGAACAATGAAGAATAATGGCGAAAATAGTGCTTAAGGATCGTTGAGTAATGACCAGACACCTGTCGGAAATCATACAAGTCTCCAAAGGTTTAGTTGGACAATCATTGCAGTACCTTATAATTCAGAAAGTCGTTTTAGACTTTAAAAATGTTTGAAAATCGACGGAAAGCACATTTTCATAACCTTTCAATTTATCACAAGTATCAAACTAGGTTTTTATAAAATCTTATCATTATTAATGAAACACTTTTAAGTCTTCATGTGAATGAATCGAGAAGCGAATCAATGAAATGGCGGATACCTGAAGAAAGGTCCGTTTTGGAACCACGTATATACGTGAGGTCATATTGACTGCTTAGCATTTACAATGGGGTAATTCTGATATACTTTGTTGAAAAGGAAAACAATCTATGGAAAATAGTAAACAGAAGTTCTTTGAAAAACCTCGTGGTTTGGTTTCAGAACGACAATTCACGCAATTTCTACCAAATAGCTTATTTTATGAAAATTATTTTTGGTTCTTCAAGTCTGTATGTCGCAGGAAACTTATTTTCAAAAAATTAATTTTTATTATGTTCGACTTTTTATGAAGTAACACATTAATTTACAATATGTATTTAAATAATAAAGAATAAGAACAATCACATTCATCGACACCACATTTATTAGATATCCTTACCATCATCAAATATTGATTGATTCACATTATCTTTCAAATTTTCTTGTGGCTTCAATTTTATTTTTCACTAATATTGACACCACATTTTTCAATTAAAAACTTTATATAATGATTTAAATGTAATTAATTTTGAAGTAAAATAAAATGTTAAACCATTATCAGATATTTTAACGTATATTATTAAAAAGGGTAGTAGTGGGATGTGTCACATCCAGCACATGTCACATCCAGCACAGAACCCCCTCCCCCCTCCCCCCCGGCTGAGAGAAAATTTTTCTAAGTCCAAAAGTACAAAAAATTTTTAAGACAAAGACAATGACTCATTCAAGATCATTGAACCAAAGACCATGACTCATTCAAGGTCATTGGATGACTCACCATATTTTTCAAGGTCATTTAAACAAAGACCATGACTCATTCAAGGTCATTGGATGACTCATCATATTTTTTCAAGGTCATTTAAACAAAGACCATGACTCATTCAAGGTCATTGGATGACTCGTCATATTTTTTCAAGGTCATTTAAACAAAGACCATGACTCATTCAAGGTCATTGGATGACTCATCGTATTTTTTCAAGGTCATTCAAAAGTAGGTCAAGGTCATTGGATGACTCATCATATTTTTTCAAGGTCATTCAAAATTTCTCAAGGTCATATTATTTTTAAACATTTTTAAATTTAAATTTACTACTTATAAAAATAAGTAGTATATATTTTGTACATTTATTTTATTATTATTAAATTAAATTGTTTGTTTTAATCAAGTCAATTATTTTATTATTATTATTATTATTATTATTATTATTATTATTATTTTTATTATTATTATTATTATTATTATTATTATTATTATTATTATTTTATTTTTATTTTTATTATTATTAATATTATTCTTTTTATTTTTATTATTATTTTTATTATTATTATTATTTTTATTATTATTTTATTATTATTATTATTATTATTATTATTAATATTTTTATTATTATTACAAGTTTTATTTATTAAGATTATAATTTTTATTATTATTATTACATGTTTTAATTTTTTTTTTATTACAAGCTTTATTTATTATTAATATTATTCTTTTTATTTTTATTATTATTATTATTAATATTATTCTTTTTATTTTTATTATTATTTTTATTATTATTAATATTTTTATTATTATTACAAGTTTTATTTATTAAGATTATTAATATTATTATTATTATTTTTATTATTATTATTAATAATATTATTCTTTTTATTTTTATTATTATTTTTATTATTATTATTATTAATATTATTCTTTTTATTTTTATTATTATTTTTATTATTATTAATATTTTTTTTTTATTATTACAAGCTTTATTTATTAAGATTATAATTTTTATTATTATTATTACATATTTTAATTTTTATTACAAGTTTTATTTATTAAGATTATAATTTTTATTATTATTATTACAAGTTTTATTTATTAAGATTATAATTTTTATTATTATTACAGGTTTTAATTTTTATTAATTTATATTAATTTTTATTACAAGTTTTATTTATTATTCTTTTTATTATTATTTTTATTTATTATTATAAATATTATTATTATTATTATTATTATTATTATTATTATTATTTTTATTATTATACTTATAAATTTGTAAATTTTATTCTTTTTTATTATTAATTTTTATAAATATTATTATTATTATTATTATTATTATTATTATTATTATTATTATTATTATTATTACTATAATTAATATTTTTATTATTATTATTAATATAATTATTATTATTATTATTATTATTATTACTATAATTAATATTTTTATTATTATTATTATTATTATTATTATTAATATTAATAGTATTATTATTATTATTATAAGTTCACGTTTTATTATTTTTAATATTATTATTATTATTATTAATGTATAATAAAAACAACTACATAAAACTTTTATTATAAGGAAATAATTTTATTATTTTTAATATTATTATTAATATTATTAATTAGCATGATTACTTATTAATATTGTTTAATTATTTTTTTTTTATTATTATTATTATAATTGTTATTATTAGTATTATTATTTTTATTATTAATATGATTAATAATATGATTAATTAGTATGATTATTTATTTTTCTTATTATTATTTTTTCTTCTTAATATTATTATTGTCAAGGTCATTGGATGACTCATAATATTTTTTTTTCAAGGTCATTTAAAAGTAGGTCAAAGGCATAGTATTTTTAAACATTTTTAATTTTAATATACTACTTTTTTTTTAAGTAGTGTTTTTTAATGTTTTTTAATTTTTATTATTATTATAATTATTTTTATTATTGTTATTGTTATTATTATTATTATTATTATTATTATTATTATTATTATTATTATTATTATTATAATTATTATTATTATTATTATCTCATAAGTAGTGTTTTAATGTTTTTTAATTTTTATTCTATTATTATTATTATTATTATTATTATTTTTATTATTATTAATATTACAAGTTTTTATTAATTATAATTTTCATTATTATTTTATATAAATTTTCAACAAAGTATATAAAATTAATATTGAATAGAAAAAGTTTGTTCAATTGTGGCTCATAGTATAGAGGGATAGAACAATTGTAAATGTTTATAAAAAGTTAAAGAAAAATTTTATATTTTTAAGAAAATATGTGCAAATAAATATCAAAACTAATTATGGCTCAAATGTGTGTGTTAAACCATCGATATGTTACAGTGTTTATGGAAAAACTTTAATGAAAATATGTGTTATTTTTCAACAATTTATGAAATATTTATTTTATGGCTAATAATGTGTATGTGTTAAATCATAAAAATAGTTCAATATTTATGTAAAGTTTGAGATTGTTAAGAAAATGTATATAATTTATGATACACACGTGTTTTTGATTGAAATATGTGTGTTTGTTTTACCGATATAAGAAAAACTATGGACAATTTTTAAGAAAATACACGTAATTTATGATTATCATGGGATTAGAATTTGATTAAAGTTGTGAGAAAGTTGTTAAATTTGAGATAAAACTGATTAATTTGTAAATAATGTTATTACTTTGAAGAAATTTTAAAATAATACCTTCAGCAAATTGGTAAGAAAATAGTAGTTATTGAGTAATACTTATTAAAATTACCAAAGTTTTATAATTTTTGACAAGTCTTGATAGATCTTTAATAAAATTTGTTAGTACTTTGAATACGAATTTAAAAAAAAAAAGTTTCAACACAGTAGCAAATCGTAAAGAAACTAGTACTTATCAGTTAATTAAATTAACTAAGTTGTAAAATAATTGAAAAAATTTGTTAGATTTTTTAAAATTTTAAGATTGTTAGGTAATTGTTCTAGGTACTTGTTGAATAAAAATTAATGTATTTTATCAACAGCTCATAGTTTTTAATCGTACAATTTCTCTTCATTCCTGGAAATAATCGTAAATATTTAAATTATTCAGAAAATTGTCAATAACAACATAAATAATAGGTAACCAAATATTTTTAAATACTAGTCAATTTTAGTTTTTAATTTAATTACAAATATAATAATAAAATCAAATAAATACTTGAATACATGAATCGAACAATTTCTTAGAACTGAACACGTATCGTATATTTTATTCAGATTCCAATAATATCATTAAAATTAACCAAAATCTTATTTTTATATTTTGAAAACCGTTAAGTCAATGAAAATGTATCGATTTCACTAAGTATCCATCTTTTGACATTGATATATAACCGAATAAATCCTCTTAAAATAAATTCCTCCTCTTGACCTATTGTTTCCCCTTAAAATAAAAAAAAATCGACTCTCAACCAATCATTCCTCTTCAAATGTCATTTTTCACTCCATTATACCAACTATATTCATAATTTTTATAAAAGCCTATCAAGTAGATAATATTTACCTTTTGAATACCAATATTCATTCCAGTAAATTTCTTTAGAAATATTATAAATTACTCTCTTGACCAATCATTTTCCATCAAATAACAATATTTCCAGCCATATTCAATATTTTTCATAAAACAAAATCATAAAAATACCAATTTAGATAATATTTACCCCTTAAAATAACAATATTTAACCAACCCAACCCCTTAAAAATGACAACAAACTTGTTAATTGACTATTTCTCACTAAACTAAATTCCACTCTAGACCAATCATTTCCCATCAAATAACACTTACTCTTACCCTACCAACTATATTCATTATTTTTTATAGAAATCACCCTTTAAATAACGATATTTAACCGACTCAGTACCTTAAAAATATCAACAAATCTGTTCTTAATCGATTATTTCCCCTTAAAATATTATAAATTTTGTTCTTAGCCAATTGTTTCTCACTAAAATAAAATAAAGTTCTCTTTAAATGACATTAATCTAAGCTATATTCATTATTTTCATAAAAAATCACCGACTTATATCGATATTCAACCGAATAAATTTCTTGAAATCCCCTTAAAATAGAATTCATCTCGTGACCAATCCTTTCCCCTTAAAAGATCATAAATTCTCTTCTTAACAAATCATTTCTCTTTAAATGACAATATTTCCACTCTCTCAAAAGATTTACACACATATTGATATCTATCTGAACAAATCCCCCTAAAAATATTATAAATTCCTCCTCTATATTCTCCATTTAGAAAATATTTACCTTTGAACACAGATATTCAACCAACTTAACCCTTAAAAATATCAACAAACTTGTTCTTAATCGATTATTTCCTTAAAATATCATAAAATTTACTCTTAACCAATCATTTCCATTGAAATAACATTTCCCCCCAACTGCACCAATAATATACATATTTTTAAAAACCTACAAGGTAAAATTTCTTTAGAAATCTATGTTTAACCGACTCTACTCCTTAAAAATTCATCATTCGAATCATATTTACTATATGTATTCAACCAATCAAATTCCCTTAAAATTATCATAAAAATTTGAATTTTACCAATAAAAATAAATTTTCTTTAAAGTATTACAAAATTGTTATCATCATTTTCCATCGAAAATCACCACAATTTTGTTCTGGCAACAATTTCAAGCAATTAAAAAATTCATCAAAAATGACTAAAATCGAATAAAGTCTATGTTTCCCACATAAATTAAATTATTGTAAAATATATATCATATTGCTCATTAAAATTAATCAGTAAATCAAGTATAAATTCAATAAAAATTACCAGTCAACCATTAGAGATATATCAATGATTTTCATAACTATACTGATAACCACACTGAGCATCCCCTTAAAATTCTCTAAATTATACTACTTTTGTGATTGATATCCATGAAATCAATATTAGATTTGAAAATGAAAGTAATTATTGACCCCTTTATTTACACTGTAAAATCAATTAAAATTTTAGGTTTCACTAAAATATTTTTAAAAATTAACTGATTTAATCAACTATTTAAATAGAACATAAAATTATAATTAAAATATCATTTACTATTCAAAATCTATCAGTCAAATTGGATTCTAATTGGTAAATAATTATCTTAAATAGATGTTTCATAAACATTTTGATCCTAAATTTATTTATTTATTTATTATTTTTATTTAAAATAATCCTAAAATCAAGTCTAATCTAATAAATTAGGAAGAAATTAATTGTTTCTAAAATTATAGATTTACCCTAATTTCTTCAATAATTTCATTAAAAACATAATCAAACCTTAAATCCATTAAAATTCAAAAGAAAACCATAAAATTCACAAAGATGATTAAAATTTACTAAAATAAATACCTCGTAAAACTAGATATTACTTAAATTATAATAAAATTTCCCTAAAAGCTCTAATTGATTTACATAGCCTAAAATTATTTTATTTTTGTCGAGTACAACCTAATCTATTGAAAGATGTAATTTATTTAGTTAAATTTTCATTGAAAATAACAAGTCAACAAATGGAATTTTAATTAGTAAAGATTATATTCTATAAAGAAAATTTTCAGTGAAGAAGTAATATTGGTGAGATAGTACATTAAGTGACTAAAATCGTTGAAATTACTGAAAACAGTGGGATAGCTAAAGATATCTACTAAATAGATGAAATATCAATTGTTATCTTAATAACTTACAAGGGTAATATACTTTGAATGGAGAAAATATACATCGAAGAGAAAAATATTCGTTGACGAGGAAAAACATTCATTGAATAAGGAAAACATTAATTGAAGAGAGAAAATATTCATTAAAGAGGAAAGCAATCATTAAAGTGAGAAAATATGAATTGAAGCTAACAAATATTCAGTGAATCGAGAATTGCTTATAATAAATTAGTCGGTAAAATTTCTCAATGATGAGATGAAATATCAATTAAATATTGTGAAATACTTGAAATAAATGGTCTGAATTATTCAATGATCAACAAATATACATAAAAGATGAAAATATTTACTGAAAATCAATTGTACTTTAAGAGTGTATTAATTACTATTATATTAAATTAAAACTTTTTAACAATTGAGTAGATTTCATCGGTTAATTATATTTAAATAGGGATATATATTTTTGATGGATACTTATGCGCGGAAGAATAGTTATTAAAAACAATAACACACACATTTGAGCCATAATTAGGTTTGATATTTATTTGCACATATTTTCTTAAAAATATAGAATTTTTCTTTAACTTTTTACAAACATTTACAATTGTTCTATCCCTCTATACTATGAACCACAATTGAACAAACTTTTTCTATTCAATATTAATTTTATATACTTTGTTGAAAATTTATATAAAATAATAATGAAAATAATAATAATAAAAACTTGTAATATTATTAATAATAATAAAAATAACAATAATAATAATAAAAATAATAATAAAAATAATAATAATAATAATAAAATTAAAATTAAAAACATTAAACACTACTTATAAGATAATAATAATAATAATAATAATAATAATAATAAATAATAATACTAAAAGAATAAAAATTAAAGAACATTAAAACACTACTTATAAAAAATAAGTAGTATATTAAAATTATAAATGTTTAAAAATACTATGACATTGACCTACTTTTAAATGACCTTGAAATAATATTATGACTCATCCAATAACCTTGAAAATAATAATAATAAATATTAAAACATTACTTATAAAAAATAAGTAGTAAATTTATGTTTAAAAATGACTAAAAATATTATGACTTTGAGAAAATTATAATAATAATAAAATTAAAATTAAAAAACATTAAAACATTACTTATAAAAATAAGTAGTAAATTTATATAAAAATGTTTAAAAATACTAAGAACTTGTGAAATTTAAATGACCTTGACATACTTTAAAATGACCTTGAAAAAAAAATTAAGACTCATCCAATGACCTTGACAATAATAATAATAAAAACAATAATAATAATTATAATAATAATAATAATAATAATAAAAATATTAATAATAATATTAATAATAATAAAATTATGTCCTTATAATAGAAGTTTTATACATTAATAATAATATTATTAAAAAAAATAATAATAATAATAATAAAAATAATAATAATAATAATATTATAAAAAGTTTTCAAAGTATTAATAATAATAAAAATTTTAATAAATTTTATAAGTAATAAGTATATTAAAAATAATAATAATACTAAAATTAATAAAATATTAATATTAATAATAATTAAAGTTTTTATAAGTATTAAAAAAATTTTTTTTTTTATAAGTAATAATAGAATAATAAAAAGTAATAATAATATTAATAATAATATTAATAATAATAATAAAAATAATAATAATAATAAAATAAATTTACAAAATATATACTACTTATAAAAATAAGTAGTAAATTAAAATTATAAATTGTTTAAAAATAATATGACCTCGAGAAATTTTGAATGACCTTGACCTACTTTTGAATGACCTTGACCTACTTTTGAATGACCTTGAAAAATTATGATGAGTCATCCAATAACCTTGACAATAATAATAATAATAATAATAATAATAATAATAATAATAATAATAATAATAATAATAATAATAATAATAATAATAATAATAATAATAACAACAATATTAATAATAATATTAATAATAATAATAAAAATATTAATTATAGTAATAATAATAATAATAATAATAATAATAATAACAACAATATTAATAATAATATTAATAATAATAATAAAAATATTAATAATAATATTAATAATAATAATAAAAATATTAATTATAGTAATAATAATAATAATAATAATAATAATAATAAAATAATAATAAAAATATTTATTATAGTAATAATAATAATAATAATAATAATAATAGTATTTATAAAAATTAATAATAAATAGAATAAAATTTACAAATTTATAAGTATATAAATAATAATAATAATAATATTTATAAAAATTAATAATAAAATAGAATAAAATTTACAAATTTATAAGTATAATAATAAAAATAATAATAAAATAATAATAATAATAATAAAATAATAATAATAATAATAAAATATTAATAATAATATTAATAATAATATATAATAATAATAATAATAAATAATAATAATAATAATAATAATAATAATAATAATAATAATAATAATAAAAAATAATAATAATAATAATAAAATAAAATAATAATAATAATAATAAAAATATAAATAAATAATAAAATATGACTAATTAAAAAAAAAATAATAATCATATAATTTAAAAATAGTAAATAAATAATAAAATATTGACTTAATTTAAACAAAAAAAAAATTAAAGTATATTACATAAATAAAATAAAAATAAATAAATAATATTATTGACTTGATTAAAACAAAAATTATAGTATATATTTTATTATAATATTAATAAATAAATAAATAATATTCTTTTAATCAAGTCAATAATATTATTTTTTTATTTTTATTTTATTTTATTTATTTTATATACTATAATTTTTGTTTTAATCAAGTCAATAATATTATTTATTTATTTTTATTTTATTTTTGTAATATACTTTTTTTTTTTTTGTTTAAATTAAGTCAATATTTTATTATTTATTTACTATTTTTAAATTATATGATTATTATTATTGTTATTGTTATTATTATTATTATTATTATTATTATTATTATTATTATTATTATTATTATTATTATTATTATTATTATTATTACTATAATAAATATTTTATTATTATTTTTATTATTATTATTATTATTATTATTATTATTACTATAATTAATATTTTTATTATTATTATTAATATTATTATTAATATTTTTATTATTATTATTAATATTATTATATATGTTGTTATTATTATTATTATTATTATTATTATTATTACTATAATTAATATTTTATTATTATTATTATTAATATTATTATTAATATTTTTATTATTATTATTAATATTATTATTAATATTATTATTATTATTATTATTATTATATATTATTATTATTATTATTATTATTATTATTATTATTATTATTATTATTATTATTATTATTATTATTATTATTATTGTCAAGGTTATTGGATGACTCATCATAATTTTTCAAGGTCATTCAAAAGTAGGTCAAGGTCATTCAAAAGTAGGTCAAGGTCATTCAAAATTTCTCGAGGTCATATTATTTTTAAACAATTTATAATTTTAATTTACTACTTATTTTTATAAGTAGTATATATTTTGTAAATTTATTTATTATTATTATTATTTTTATTATTATTATTAATATTATTATTAATATTATTATTACTTTTTATTATTCTATTATTACTTATAAAAAAAAAAATTTTTTTTAATACTTATAAAAACTTTAATTATTATTAATATTAATATTTTTATTAATTTTAGTATTATTATTATTTTTAATATACTTATTACTTAAAAAATTTATTAAAATTTTTATTATTATTAATACTTTGAAAACTTTTTATAATATTATTATTATTATTATTTTTATTATTATTATTATTATTATTTTTAATAATATTATTATTATTATTAATGTATAAAACTTCTATTTTAAGGACATAATTTTATTATTATTAATATTATTATTAATATTTTTATTATTATTATTATTATTATTATAATTATTATTATTGTTTTTATTATTATTATTGTCAAGGTCATTGGATGAGTCTTAATTTTTTTTTTCAAGGTCAATTTAAAGTATGTCAAGGTCATTTAAAATTTCACAAGTTCTTAGTATTTTTAAACATTTTTATATAAATTTACTACTTATTTTTATAAGTAATGTTTTAATGTTTTTTAATTTAATTTTATTATTATTATAATTTTCTCAAAGTCATAATATTTTTAGTCATTTTTAAACATAAATTTACTACTTATTTTTTATAAGTAATGTTTTAATATTTATTATTATTATTATTTTCAAGGTTATTGGATGAGTCATAATATTATTTCAAGGTCATTTAAAAGTAGGTCAATGTCATAGTATTTTTAAACATTTATAATTTTAATATACTACTTATTTTTTATAAGTAGTGTTTTAATGTTCTTTAATTTTTATTCTTTTAGTATTATTATTATTATTATTATTATTATTATTATTATTATTATTATCTTATAAGTAGTGTTTTAATGTTTTTTAATTTTAATTTTATTATTATTATTATTATTTTTATTATTATTTTTATTATTATTATTGTTATTTTTATTATTATTAATAATATTACAAGTTTTTATTATTATTATTTTCATTATTATTTTATATAAATTTTCAACAAAGTATATAAAATTAATATTGAATAGAAAAAGTTTGTTCAATTGTGGTTCATAGTATAGAGGGATAGAACAATTGTAAATGTTTGTAAAAAGTTAAAGAAAAATTCTATATTTTTAAGAAAATATGTGCAAATAAATATCAAACCTAATTATGGCTCAAATGTGTGTGTTATTGTTTTTAATAACTATTCTTCCGCGCATAAGTATCCATCAAAAATATATATCCCTATTTAAATATAATTAACCGATGAAATCTACTCAATTGTTAAAAAGTTTTAATTTAATATAATAGTAATTAATACACTCTTAAAGTACAATTGATTTTCAGTAAATATTTTCATCTTTTATGTATATTTGTTGATCATTGAATAATTCAGACCATTTATTTCAAGTATTTCACAATATTTAATTGATATTTCATCTCATCATTGAGAAATTTTACCGACTAATTTATTATAAGCAATTCTCGATTCACTGAATATTTGTTAGCTTCAATTCATATTTTCTCACTTTAATGATTGCTTTCCTCTTTAATGAATATTTTCTCTCTTCAATTAATGTTTTCCTTATTCAATGAATGTTTTTTCCTCGTCAACGAATATTTTTCTCTTCGATGTATATTTTCTCCATTCAAAGTATATTACCCTTGTAAGTTATTAAGATAACAATTGATATTTCATCTATTTAGTAGATATCTTTAGCTATCCCACTGTTTTCAGTAATTTCAACGATTTAGTCACTTAATGTACTATCTCACCAATATTACTTCTTCACTGAAAATTTTCTTTATAGAATATAATCTTTACTAATTAAAATTCCATTTGTTGACTTGTTATTTTCAATGAAAATTTAACTAAATAAATTACATCTTTCAATAGATTAGGTTGTACTCGACAAAAATAAAATAATTTTAGGCTATGTAAATCAATTAGAGCTTTTAGGGAAATTTTATTATAATTTAAGTAATATCTAGTTTTACGAGGTATTTATTTTAGTAAATTTTAATCATCTTGTGAATTTTATGGTTTTCTTTTGAATTTTAATGGATTTAAGGTTTGATTATGTTTTTAATGAAATTATTGAAGAAATTAGGGTAAATCTATAATTTTAGAAACAATTAATTTCTTCCTAATTTATTAGATTAGACTTGATTTTAGGATTATTTTAAATAAAAATAAATAAATAAATAAATAAATTTAGGATCAAAATGTTTATGAAACATCTATTTAAGATAATTATTTACCAATTAGAATCCAATTTGACTGATAGATTTTGAATAGTAAATGATATTTTAATTATAATTTTATGTTCTATTTAAATAGTTGATTAAATCAGTTAATTTTTAAAAATATTTTAGTGAAACCTAAAATTTTAATTGATTTTACAGTGTAAATAAAGGGGTCAATAATTACTTTCATTTTCAAATCTAATATTGATTTCATGGATATCAATCACAAAGTAGTATAATTAGAGAATTTTAAGGGGATGCTCAGTGTGGTTATCAGTATAGTTATGAAAATCATTGATATATCTCTAATGGTTGACTGGTAATTTTTATTGAATTTATACTTGATTTACTGATTAATTTTAATGAGCAATATGATATATATTTTACAATAATTTAATTTATGTGGGAAACATAGACTTTATTCGATTTTAGTCATTTTTGATGAATTTTTTAATTGCTTGAAATTGTTGCCAGAACAAAATTGTGGTGATTTTCGATGGAAAATGATGATAACAATTTTGTAATACTTTAAAGAAAATTTATTTTTATTGGTAAATTCAAATTTTATGATAATTTTAAGGGAATTTGATTGGTTGAATACATATAGTAAATATGATTCGAATGATGAATTTTTAAGGAGTAGAGTCGGTTAAACATAGATTTCTAAAGAAATTTTACCTTGTAGGTTTTTAAAAAATATGTATATTATTGGTGCAGTTGGGGGAAATGTTATTTCAATGGAAATGATTGGTTAAGAGTAAATTTTATGATATTTAAGGAAATAATCGATTAAGAACAAGTTTGTTGATATTTTTAAGGGGTTAAGTTGGTTGAATATCTGTGTTCAAAGGTAAATATTTTCTAAATGGAGAATATAGAGGAGGAATTTATAATATTTTAGGGGATTTGTTCAGATAGATATCAATATGTGTGTAAATCTTTTGAGAGAGTGGAAATATTGTCATTTAAAGAGAAATGATTTGTTAAGAAGAGAATTTATGATCTTTTAAGGGGGAAAGGATTGGTCACGAGATGAATTCTATTTTAAGGGGATTTCAAGAAATTTATTCGGTTGAATATCGATATAAGTCGGTGATTTTTTATGAAAATAATGAATATAGCTTAGATTAATGTCATTTAAAGAGAACTTTATTTTATTTTAGTGAGAAACAATTGGCTAAGAACAAAATTTATAATATTTTAAGGGGAAATAATCGATTAAGAACAGATTTGTTGATATTTTTAAGGTACTGAGTCGGTTAAATATCGTTATTTAAAGGGTGATTTCTATAAAAAATAATGAATATAGTTGGTAGGGTAAGAGTAAGTGTTATTTGATGGGAAATGATTGGTCTAGAGTGGAATTTAGTTTAGTGAGAAATAGTCAATTAACAAGTTTGTTGTCATTTTTAAGGGGTTGGGTTGGTTAAATATTGTTATTTTAAGGGGTAAATATTATCTAAATTGGTATTTTTATGATTTTGTTTTTATGAAAAATATTGAATATGGCTGGAAATATGTTATTTGATGGAAAATGATTGGTCAAGAGAGTAATTTATAATATTTCTAAAGAAATTTACTGGAATGAATATTGGTATTCAAAAGGTAAATATTATCTACTTGATAGGCTTTTATAAAATTATGAATATAGTTGGTATAATGGAGTGAAAAATGACATTTGAAGAGGAATGATTGGTTGAGAGTCGATTTTTTTTATTTTAAGGGGAAACAATAGGTCAAGAGGAGGAATTTATTTTAAGAGGATTTATTCGGTTATATATCAATGTCAAAAGATGGATACTTAGTGAAATCGATACATTTTCATTGACTTAACGGTTTTCAAAATATAAAAATAAGATTTTGGTTAATTTTAATGATATTATTGGAATCTGAATAAAATATACGATACGTGTTCAGTTCTAAGAAATTGTTCGATTCATGTATTCAAGTATTTATTTGATTTTATTATTATATTTGTAATTAAATTAAAAACTAAAATTGACTAGTATTTAAAAATATTTGGTTACCTATTATTTATGTTGTTATTGACAATTTTCTGAATAATTTAAATATTTACGATTATTTCCAGGAATGAAGAGAAATTGTACGATTAAAAACTATGAGCTGTTGATAAAATACATTAATTTTTATTCAACAAGTACCTAGAACAATTACCTAACAATCTTAAAATTTTAAAAAATCTAACAAATTTTTCAATTATTTTACAACTTAGTTAATTTAATTAACTGATAAGTACTAGTTTCTTTACGATTTGCTACTGTGTTGAAACTTTTTTTTTTAAATTCGTATTCAAAGTACTAACAAATTTTATTAAAGATCTATCAAGACTTGTCAAAAATTATAAAACTTTGGTAATTTTAATAAGTATTACTCAATAACTACTATTTTCTTACCAATTTGCTGAAGGTATTATTTTAAAATTTCTTCAAAGTAATAACATTATTTACAAATTAATCAGTTTTATCTCAAATTTAACAACTTTCTCACAACTTTAATCAAATTCTAATCCCATGATAATCATAAATTACGTGTATTTTCTTAAAAATTGTCCATAGTTTTTCTTATATCGGTAAAACAAACACACATATTTCAATCAAAAACACGTGTGTATCATAAATTATATACATTTTCTTAACAATCTCAAACTTTACATAAATATTGAACTATTTTTATGATTTAACACATACACATTATTAGCCATAAAATAAATATTTCATAAATTGTTGAAAAATAACACATATTTTCATTAAAGTTTTCCATAAACACTGTAACATATCGATGGTTTAACACACACATTTGAGCCATAATTAGTTTTGATATTTATTTGCACATATTTTCTTAAAAATATAAAATTTTTCTTTAACTTTTTATAAACATTTACAATTGTTCTATCCCTCTATACTATGAGCCACAATTGAACAAACTTTTTCTATTCAATATTAATTTTATATACTTTGTTGAAAATTTATATAAAATAATAATGAAAATTATAATTAATAAAAACTTGTAATATTAATAATAATAAAAATAATATAATAATAATAATAATAATAGAATAAAAATTAAAAAACATTAAAACACTACTTATGAGATAATAATAATAATAATAATTATAATAATAATAATAATAATAATAATAATAATAATAATAATAATAATAATAATAACAATAACAATAATAAAAATAATTATAATAATAATAAAAATTAAAAAACATTAAAAAACACTACTTAAAAAAAAGTAGTATATTAAAATTAAAAATGTTTAAAAATACTATGCCTTTGACCTACTTTTAAATGACCTTGAAAAAAAAATATTATGAGTCATCCAATGACCTTGACAATAATAATATTAAGAAGAAAAAATAATAATAAGAAAAATAAATAATCATACTAATTAATCATATTATTAATCATATTAATAATAAAAATAATAATACTAATAATAACAATTATAATAATAATAATAAAAAAAAAAATAATTAAACAATATTAATAAGTAATCATGCTAATTAATAATATTAATAATAATATTAAAAATAATAAAATTATTTCCTTATAATAAAAGTTTTATGTAGTTGTTTTTATTATACATTAATAATAATAATAATATATTAAAATAATAAAACGTGAACTTATAATAATAATAATAATACTATTAATATTAATAATAATAATAATAATAATAATAATAATAAAATATTAATTATAGTAATAATAATAATAATAATAATAATATATTAATAATAATAATAAAAATATTAATTATAGTAATAATAATAATAATAATAATAATAATAATAATAATAATAATAATAATAATATTTATAAAAATTAATAATAAAAAAGAATAAAATTTACAAATTTATAAGTATAATAATAAAAATAATAATAATAATAATAATAATAATAATAATAATAATATTTATAATAATAAATAAAAATAATAATAAAAAGAATAATAAATAAAACTTGTAATAAAAATTAATATAAATTAATAAAAATTAAAACCTGTAATAATAATAAAAATTATAATCTTAATAAATAAAACTTGTAATAATAATAATAAAAATTATAATCTTAATAAATAAAACTTGTAATAAAAATTAAAATATGTAATAATAATAATAAAAATTATAATCTTAATAAATAAAGCTTGTAATAATAAAAAAAAAATATTAATAATAATAAAAATAATAATAAAAATAAAAAGAATAATATTATTAATAATAATAATAAAAATAATAATAATAATATTAATAATCTTAATAAATAAAACTTGTAATAATAATAAAAATATTAATAATAATAAAAATAATAATAAAAATAAAAAGAATAATATTAATAATAATAATAATAAAAATAAAAAGAATAATATTAATAATAAATAAAGCTTGTAATAAAAAAAAAATTAAAACATGTAATAATAATAATAAAAATTATAATCTTAATAAATAAAACTTGTAATAATAATAAAAATATTAATAATAATAATAATAATAATAATAATAATAAAAATAATAAAATAATAATAATAATAAAAATAATAATAAAAATAAAAAGAATAATATTAATAATAATAAAAATAAAAATAATAATAAAAAAATAATAATAATAATAATAATAATAATAATAATAATAATAATAATAAAAATAATAAAAAAAATAATAATAATAATAATAATAATAATAATAATAAAATAATTGACTTGATTAAAACAAACAATTTAATTTAATAATAATAAAATAAATGTACAAAATATATACTACTTATTTTTATAAGTAGTAAATTTAAATTTAAAAATGTTTAAAAATAATATGACCTTGAGAAATTTTGAATGACCTTGAAAAAATATGATGAGTCATCCAATGACCTTGACCTACTTTTGAATGACCTTGAAAAAATACGATGAGTCATCCAATGACCTTGAATGAGTCATGGTCTTTGTTTAAATGACCTTGAAAAAATATGACGAGTCATCCAATGACCTTGAATGAGTCATGGTCTTTGTTTAAATGACCTTGAAAAAATATGATGAGTCATCCAATGACCTTGAATGAGTCATGGTCTTTGTTTAAATGACCTTGAAAAATATGGTGAGTCATCCAATGACCTTGAATGAGTCATGGTCTTTGGTTCAATGATCTTGAATGAGTCATTGTCTTTGTCTTAAAAATTTTTTGTACTTTTGGACTTAGAAAAATTTTCTCTCAGCCGGGGGGAGGGGGGTACTGTGCTGGATGTGACATGTGCTGGATGTGACACATCCCACTACTAAGGGTTTTCAGCATCTTCGATCAGTAAAATATTTTTTCTATTTAATAGCATATTATCGACAATAGGTGCTTCTCAAAATCTGTCAATCAGCACAAGGAAGTATTCATTACATTGTTTAGTTCAAATGACATCTTTATCGCATCCAGATGTTGTGGCATATAGTGGTTTTGCGATTTTGGTACAACCTTTGATGAATATCCTATAATATTTTTTAATGAGTAAACGATCTTAACTGTTTCGATTACTTTGATAATTCCGTTTTCTCCATCTCTTTAACTTACTTTCTGTTTGTTTTAATAGTCTTTTCATTAAATATGTCTAAGAAAATGCAACTTTGTTTAATTAAATTCGCAGTTTTCTGGATTTATATTCAATCCTGCCATTTGAATGATCCAAATATTGCTACTAGTTGCTCATCGTGATCTTTTTTACTTTTTCCATATTATCAAAATACCTAGGTACTGTATGCATCAGTCTCTGAAATGTTGCAGGGGCTGTTGATATTCAAAACGGTTTATTGGAGCAGAACTGTACTTCTATTGTATTAAATGCAGTCATTTCTTGAATATCTTGGAGATCAGATATTTATTTTTCTCCGGCGTTTCTCCACAATTTTTTAGTTTGCCCCACAATTAACCCATCGAATGTACTTATCAGTCGCTGTTCATTTGTCAAGAGCCATAAGTTTATGTCTCTGATTCATTATTCTACTTCTTTTCATCCTCGTCCATTATATTTTTGGGTGTCTAATGTGTGTATATCTTGACATGCTTTTGGTAAACATTCCATTAACAATGATTTAGTTGCTTTCTAAAATAAGTTAATATTATTATTTTCGACATAGTCCACGTTACATCCAACTCATTTTTAAAAGACTTGATTTAAAGTTCAAACAATCAACTATTAAAACACAAGATAATTTTAAATATCTTAACTTATACATTTTATGCTTCAATATTAAAAGACAAAAAGGCTTTCATACAAATTTGAAATAAAAAATTTTTACTAATTTAATTAATAAGTGAAATAAATTAAATCAAATTATAAGACATTTTAATTTTTCATTAAATTTAGTTTAAAATTAAAGTACAAGTAAATAAAATCAAAAACTATTAGATTAATTAAAAAACAAAACAAATATATTTAATTATTTATAAAAAATAAATTTATTAGGTACTTTTTACAGACAATAATTGATGATTGAATAAAATGAATAGAATTTGAATCACGTTAATAATTTGGATCATGCCAAAAGAATTTTGTTTTAAATTTTTAAAAAAGAAAGGAAAAGGGGGAGGGCCCGAGGCAAACGTTACACATTGCACATTAAAACTTGCTTGTTAAATATGGCGAGATCGTTTTTGTATTTTGAATTGGTATCCAATTCATGATATTTCAATTTACTGATAGAAATTGATGATTCAATTTGTGGATTAATCGGACTCAATGGGTGGGCATCTTTCAACGGAATGGAATAGTTCGTTATTGGATTTTCTTTATTTCGGCAAGTGATTTCTGAGACAAGATATCTGTGTAAATTCAACAAAGTTTTTTTGTTGCACCACATCCACATTCCACTGGTAATGCCAATAACAAGGGTGGAAAATATTTCCAGTAGTCGTACTTCAACCAATGGCAGTGGTAAACCTTTCAAGCATGACTTATCTGACCACCTAAGCCCAAATTTATTGACACATTCTTCTCCAAGATTTGCGGCTATATCTCCTAACTTATTCCATTCATCAATATGTAAATAATAATACAACTGACAGCCAATGTAGCACGTCATTGGAACTCCATAAACTCCACAGAATATACCAGTTTTAGCAATAAATTTTTCTAGACTCTGTTGATTTTGAATAGAATCCAATATCAAATTTAGTTTATTGTGAGCGATATTTTGTCTCAAAACCATCAGTGATCGAAAAGACAAAATCAACAACACTGAACCCAATAAAAAGCAAAGGATTCTCGGTATTAAAATGAAAAAAAGATTTGACCTGGAATTCTGTCGACCGACATAACAACTTCCAAGCAATTCATCTGGATCTATTTTATGGAGAATCAACACAATTGTCGTACTAATGGCAGGCAGAGTCCACGACACGATGTGCATGGCATTACTAATTCTCTCCAATCCTTCACAACTCCATTTTCTTTCTGAAGCTAAATAACAACTTATCGCCAACATCAGCCACCACAAAGCGGCTACCATTTCAAAATAATACATCCCCAAAAACGTCAAGGTACACATTGGACTTTCATAACCTTCTTTCATCAAAATCATATCGTTTGGGTGTGTGTGAAGAATCTGACAAACGAGCCGTTTGCGATCAAGTCCCAAATGGAATAAATTGAAAACACAAATACAACCGTAACATAAAACAATAAAAATAATCGGCCGTTCAGGATATAAAAATCTTACTTTCTGATCAAAAACAAAAGTAGCAATGGCAACAATGCTCGAAATCAAACACAAAATCGTCCAAATAAAATACCAAATCCGAGCGAGATTTTTATCGGACGAACTATACCAAATATTCGAATCGCATTTCGGAACGCAAGAGTAAGATTTTGATTTTGTTCTATTATCCACAGCGGATTTCACGGAAACGTGACTGTCAAGACATTTGAGATTGATCTCGGTTTCAAAGTTCTCCAATCTGTTTGTTTTAACATTTCCATCGACATAAAAAATTGATTTCCATTTCGGATAGTGTTTTTTCAAATAATCCAGTCCATTGGCATTGAATGAAAGGTTTCGATCGAGATCGTAATTCGTTGGTCGAATGCAGATTTCTGTATTCATGGGGAACTTTTTACAATTCAGTTCGGCTGGCCATTTCAATTTGAATGCTTTCATAAACGGTTCACACCGAATTTGAACTTTCTCACACATTTCCCGGCAAGGAAGCAGAGTTTTCGTTTCACCCAACATATCGGTACACATCGGAAAATAAAAGGTGCATAGGAAAAACCGAAAATAATATGAACACTGTGCGTTAATTAATGGAAAATAATCATTCATACGTTTTGCTGAATCCTCTTGATTTGTAATCCCGACAGAATTTGGCATTCTAGTCTTGTCATATTGCAAGCCTTGACAAATTTGCTGGTTGATTTTATCACATCGATTGTAGACATCTTCGTGTGCATTATTGGACTTAAATAAAATAGCAGAGAGTTTGTGGAGTTTTAAAAAACAAAATAACACAACGAAACCATTAAATAAAATGATCATTGTTATTAGAATTTAATTCAATAAACTATTTTATAGAAAAATATTAAGCATAAAATACAATAGCCAATGCAATATAATAATTAAACCAACCTATGAGAATTAAGGAAATTCAATCCTCTAACTTCATTGCCATTAATTAGCTACTGCGTTTGTGTGTATATTAATATCTGAATTTCATTTGATGAATTTTGTATTCAGGTCACATCAAATACAGTAGACGACCTAGATTTATGAAATTGATAAATTGTCGAATAGAAACATTTGCTTTGATTTGCCGACTAATTTATGTGTAGCCGATAAAGTGGTGCAGAATTTTAATTTTTAATAAATTTTTTTTCTCGAGAAATGTTTCGTACTCTTTGGCGGGAATGTAATAATATGAATTTAGTGGGAAAATCTGGTCTCTCTCTTTAAACCGGTAGAGCGCACAAATTTTGATTTATTGCCCAACTTTTTTTTGGTCCAAAATGGAACTGATTCAGCAATTGGTTATAATTACAATTCTATTTCAACATAGCCATGTTTAAATTTTCAACGCGGTTACTTTAATCAGGTATCCATATTTTTCCCCGTTAATTCTAAAACCAATCTCCACCCTAACAAATGAAAACAAGATTAAAATTGAAACCACAAGGCAATAAAAAATTTTATGGGATTTTTAAAGAAAGATTAAAAACAGATAATGATAAACAAGTCAATTTCCAAGATAATAAATCGACTTTGTTGATGAATTTGCTTTCGGTAATAAATTTTTCGCTGAAAATAAATCAGAAGTTTTCATATTTTTATAACTTTGTCAATGGATTTTTATTTGGAGTTTTTTCTCTCGAATAAATTCAGATTGTAAAGTGGTTTTACTACAAAAAAAACTTTTTTTCATGTAATTATTTGTTAAAAATTAAGTAAAATTTTAACGATTAAAATATAAATGTTTTAAATTTTAATTGGTAAATTAAATTTAAATAATTTAGAAATTTTAAATTTTAAATTATTATATGTTTCCTTATCGAATGATGAATAATAATAATTTACAGTATGATCCCGAAATATACATTTAAAATAACAAATTACAGTAAATGAAAGAATTTGTCTATTTTCTGGTATTCAGAAGATTTTTTAATTTTCTTTCGGCTCTAAGAGGCCGCCCATAAATGACGCCAAGCGCTTTTGGCCGATTTTTACCCACCCCCATCCTTCTCGTCAAAACGGTAGACCCTCTTGAAATATGAGGTCAAAAATCTTTGGTCCCCCTAAAAAGTCGTATTTAATATTTGAAAATGAACATATTTCAAATCACGTTATTGACATTTTAGTATGTAATTAGTGTAATGCTAGACTAATATCGTATAAGAAAATATGTATTAAAAATGAGGCCCCGGAAAGCGGAAATTAGTATAAAATTCTGTTGAAAAAATACAAAATTTAAGACGTGACGTCACAGTTCTTAAGCACCCCTTCCTCCTCCTCACAAATGTGTGACTCCCTCCACCGTAGGTGCTCGACGCCATTTTGGACAGCCCCTTATCCGTAAAAATTTTCAAAATTAGAAATAACTTTCAAAAATTGTGAAAAAAGAAAATTAATTTAAAATTAATTGATTTTAGAGTTAATTTGTTATTTGCTGCTTGTTCAGTAGTAAAAAATTGAAATTTTTAATGCACTAACTGCAGAAAGCAAATAAACAAAAACAAATGTTTTTCAATAATAATGCGAAATTTAAATAATTAATTTTAAATATTTTTAAGAAAAGTAGAGATATTTTAAAGGTCAAGATTTGTTTTTAAATTTTTCCAAAAAAAGTTGTTTTACTGTTACTGTTTAAACAGTTCCAGAAACCCTAGAATTTAACCATGCAAGGTAATGTTGACCACATGCTAAAGTCATTGGATTTTGGTACCGAATTTAATTGCACACGAGTGTTTAACCAATTTTTTGTAGTTTTGATACAATTATATCTGTATAATAATACCACATCGGTTCAAAAACATGCATTTTATCTGACCTCATATATATATATATATATATATATATTACTACAGGTAACCCTCGATTAACACGGTACTTGAATAACACGATTTCGCTTTAACACGGTTAAAATATCGCGGCACACCCTTGTCTAGTACGATATTTTTTAGCACGGTTTTGATTTTACAAGGCTTCAAAATTGATGAAAACCCTTAATTAACACGGTCTCGATTAACACGATTTTAATTAGCACGGAGTATTCTTGGAACCAAACTATCGTGTTAATCGAGGGTTACCTGTATTATAATGTTCTCCTTTAAGAGTTGATGATTGAGTATTGACGATTATGATTTAGTTTGCATTCAGATATGGGATATTCCAACAGCTTTTAAAAAATTCGATTAATCTGAATAGAAATAATTAAGTAAAGTTATTTAGTATTTAAAAATTTACTCTATGATAATTTGATTCCATTGCTTACTACATTTATACTAGTAATGTTTGTTCAAACCAACAAGTATAACAAATTTTTTAAAAATCTAAATTTTCTTACTTTTTTATCATACTATTTTTAATTTAATTTAAAAAAAAATGGTTACAGCTATCATTTCACATATAATATGATAAGTTTTTAAGGATTTATCACAATTGCTTATGAAAAAGCTATTTGGAATTTTATTTTATGTTATCAAAGAACTGTATTTATTTAATTATTTCCACTCTGTTTTTATTATATTTTTATTTCTTATTACCTTTATTTATTTAAATTACAAAATTATTTATTATTTATTATTTATTTTGGTTATTGAATTAAATTTTTATGTAAAATGAATAAATTTTTTAAATTGCTAAATACAATTTTTTAAAAATGTTTTGTATTTTTCTTCAAATTCCAGAAGACGCCACTGCATACTTAGCATAATTAATTTTGTGATTTCTAGGGAGACTGGACCCGCAAGTATTTTGATCATCGATTTCTCATTGAATGTGATTTTATTTTATTTTAATTATTTAATATTAAATTAAATTTATTATAAATATTTAATATAAATTTCAAATAAAATCTAATTATGTAAATTAATTGGTCAAGAAATTTTCAAAACTAATATTAATATTTAATATGTGAAAATAACATAATGAAATTGAACTAAAGGTTTATTAAATAAAAGAATAACAATAATAAAGTTCAAAGTTGATACATGGAGAATTGCAGGACAAAAATATATAAATATAAAATTTAGTACCCAATAATAGTTTTTATTTAATTATTATTTAAAATTAAAAGTATCTGATCTGATTATTTAAAATTTTATTTCGGTGATATTATTTAATAACTTTCAATATTATCAATTATTTGCGTTTCATTAAATTTAAGACAAAATATACACAATATAATGTAAATTTTTTTTAAAATTTATTAAATAATGGTTTTATAATATTTATTAGGTTTTGTGATTATTTTTCTAACCGACAATATAACGAATTTTGTAGACTTTAAAAATATTTTCACAGCAAAAAAAGATTTTTCAAACTAATCAAATATTTTTCCATTTGTTATTAATAAAAGTAGAGTAACTCATAAATAACTGCAGAAAGCTCAACAGAAAAACGTATAATGGAAATCAGATAATAGAGTCATTTTTTCCTTTTGACTTGTTTTCAGAAACTGATTAAAGAGATTTTTCCTCTATTTTTCGATTCTAAAGAATGATCTAATCTCAAAATTTCACATTAATAAAATCGTCTTTAAATGTAGTGAGATTCAACCCGGTAAATGCAATCAAATCAGTAATCAGGCGTAACAGAATCCCAATTTCTACAGCTTGATATTGTATTCTCCAGAGAATTTTAACCGACAAATGAATCTGAACAAAATACCAAATAAAACATTTTTGGACTTTTGTGAAATTTGTTTAGAATTCTTGAAATTGTGAACTTATAAATAAAAAATGAATATAAATTAGTTTATTAATTCATTTTTTATTATACATATTTATATATTATTTATATTTATTTACATTTATTTTTGTACATTTTATAATAATAATAATAATAATAATAATAATAATAATAATAATAATAATAATAATAATAATAATTAAATAAATAAATAAATAAATAAATTAATTAATTAATAAATTAATTGATTAATTAATTAATTAATTAATTAATTAATTAAATTAACTAATTAATTACTTAATTAAATAAACACAGCAATGCATTAGTTACAAGAAAAAACCATTCAAACACACCTCTTACTATATATTTTGACAGATTTAAAGTCATCATCAGATAAAAACTAATAACTCTATCAATTTTAATATACATATTCAAACGTATCATTAATAAATTGTTTAAAAATTTCTCAAAATTTTAAAATTCTTTAAATTTACTTTAAAAAAAAATTTTATTTTAAAATTTCTAAAAAAAATTAAAATATTAAAAGAAAACATTTTTAATTAATACAAAAAAAATCAATCGATAAATTTGAAATATACTATCCAAACTATTAAATTACTATCCAAAACAGCGGTTCTCAACCTGTGGACCGCAAAAATTTGCTTGGTGGTTAGTGGTTATGCTTAACATATAAGACGTTCCCAATAATTAATAAAAATCCCTATTGTGTACACTAATATTAGTCAATCCCTTCGATCGATAATGTTCAAAAACTCGAGTACAGACAATGTATGCGACAATAGACCATAGTTTTTGACTTATTAATAAACATATTACAATGCCTACTTGATTTTTGAATATAATTTTTACAAGCCAGGAAAAAAAAGGTTACAACAGAATTCATAGATTGAATAATTTTGTTCATAGGCAACATTACGTGAAGTTAAGAGAGATTTTATTGCGCGAAATCTTATTTTCTTTTAAGCTTATGCGGATACTTACAAATATTACCACAAAAAGTATAACCTATAAATTGTCCATTGACAGTTGTGACATTGTGATAAACAAAATACTTTACTAAATTTGCTATTCAATACAAAAACCAATAGAAAAAAAATGAAAAATACATGAGAAAACTTTAATAATAAAATTGAAGGGAATCATATCTATAAAGGATACATTACTTATAACACAGTTGAAGCTAAACAAATATTTACCTTGTAACTGGTACTGGTATCTATTTAGATCAGTGATACAAGTCTAAGTGACAAGTCTCGTTCAGGCCAGTCGAGATACCTCGATTTGAAAGACTAAAGCGATAATCAAATCAGAATTCGGCAAAACGACAAAACTGTTTTTGGAAATAATAAGAATATGTAAAGCAACTATTTGTGACCACCTTTAGCAAATTGACAAGGTTCAAAAGAAGGGAAAATAGGTTCTACATTTATCAAATAGCATAAACTCAACTATTGTCTATTTTTAATTCACATAATATTTTCTACAAAATTTAACTATTAATCAGATTTTATTATGTTACTTATAAAGAAATCAGAGGTGAAAAACAAAAAAAGTCATTATTATCCAGTCCTAAATAAAAAAAAATTTTTAGTACAGGTTATTTAAATAAGTTAAAGACTTATTACTAGAGGAAGACACTCGATTTGATATAGTTAAAAATTCAGGCTTTCGTCCAAGCAAAAGTCATCAAGTTTTCTAAAGCCAGTGAAACAATTGTAGCGGTTACTCAAAAATCTATAAAATAGAATGGTAAAACAGGAAATTGTTAGAAATTTAGTAAAAACTAATCAAATATTCAAAAATGTAACATTTAATTAGTGACTGTTAGCAAATGAAAAGTTGAAGATGTATTGTTAAAATGCGACATGTGTACAATAAAACAAATTAATTAATTAATCTCATTAATTATTGTATTAACGTAAATTATTAACGGAAATAATGTATGAGAAACAATATGTATTTACTTGAAATGCACTTGTGACAACGTTTAATCCAGTTGTTGAATGCCTTCACGTGTATAGTAAAATATTTATTTTGGGACGCCTTTTCTATACTCTTGAAATTTTATTTTCTGTATTTAATCTCAATTACATAAATAAAATCTTCTTCCCATCATAATTAATTATCTAATAACGGAGGCTCTTTATGAAATTTGAGCCCATGTGCCAAAAATTAAAAGGCTACTAAAAAAGTTTTCAAATTTTTTATTTACAAAAATAAAAAACATAATCAATTTAAAAAAAAAATAGTATATTCAAAAACGAATATAACAGAAAAAAATACATGATATTTTCTACAAAATTTGACTATGAATCAGAGTTTATAGAAAATATAATGTATTTTATAAATAAAAAGAAATCACAGGTGAAAATCAGCAAAAGTCCATATGAAAAAGAAAATGTTGATTTGTTTTATAAATTTTCTTATACATTAATTTAAAATAAAAAAATTGATTTATGTATTATTTTTATTTATTATTTATTTATTATATTTATGTATTATATCCTGATGGCGCTTCTATGCTACTAACATTTTTTCTAATAATGTCAAAAATTCCTTAAAATTTAATTAACACTAAAAAAATTTTGAAATTTTGAAATATTGAATAAAATTAAAAAATTAATATTAAATTTCCAAAAAACAAAAATTTACTTTATAGCAGTGTTACAATTCGCATAAATATTTCCCTAATATTGAAATAAACATGTAATAATGACTTTTCACAAAAATTGATAATTATTTCCCATAATTCACTGAAATATTTGATGAAAAAAAAACGATTGTATATAAAATTAAAACAAAAAATGTTTGACATAATTTTAAAGATTTTTCAAAAAAATACCAACTGTACGAAAAAATATAAATATGTGTGCGATCGATTAATAATAAATTATTTGCATTTTTTTAGATACCGCCAAATCAGAAAAGAACGTAAGTTAATATTCTAATTAAAATGTTTATGAAAAAAAATCATTTTCGGAGATTTCGGTATTCGATTTCATTTCCGAAATCGTGCGACGAAAACCCAGGAGCTCCTTATCGACAGTCAGAATCGAGAAAACCTAATCCGAGCTTAGATGGATACATTTGCCAATTTTTATTAATTGAGTTTTCATATTCAAAGTGTAAATGTTAACAAAATATTTTTAAAAAATAATTGATTTAAACAAAACTTATGAAAGTAAATTATTAAAACAGATTTGTTTTTTTTTAATGAAATTTTTTTGATTTAATAATAATATTTAAATTTATTGTCGTAGTTGGATCAAATTGTCGAAGTTGTTGTTGCAAATTTAGAGGTTTTTGTGTGACTTTGTACAATGATAATTATAAATCTACAAAATCTACAAAATCAAAGTAATTAAATTAAATTACTCAGAAAAATTTCATTTTTAAACACAATATTTAAACAATAGTTACATTCTGTTAATCTCATATTCTTTAGCTTTCTTTTATTTATAATCAAATCCCCAAATGAAGATTCGGAAATGTTGCAATTTTTTATTTCAATTTTGCCTTTTTAAATATTTTTTCAATTCTGCAACTTATACTTGTTATCCAAATAGTTTTTCGATTAATCGTTTAATTTAGCTGTTTTCGTTTTGCTTTTTACTTGCCATATGAGTCATCCAACCAACTTTTAATAAATTTTAATAATTTTAATTAATTTTGATAATTTTTAAATTTTATTATTTTTATTCATGTTTTCTTATAACCTCAACATGACATTGATAAGTAGAGATGTTAAGTGGAATGAAGAATTAGTCTATTTAGACGATATGAAAGTATTTTCAAAAACAATTGAGGAACACAAAAATAAAATTAATAAAACTGTTTCTTTGAATTAAAAATCCACATAAATATGTTAGTTTGTCGTATTTGAATTGAAGGTTTTGGGTTACATAATGAAAATGTATAAAGCGGATAATTGAAGCAAAAAAAGCATGAATTGGCCTAACTTATAAAAACATTTCAGCAGTTTCTTAGGATTATGTAATTAATATATTTATTTTTATTTAAATAAATAAAAATACAATCTGCGAACAAATGAAATTAAAATAAATTAAAAATTAAAATCTTTGTTTTAAACTGAGTTAAGAAAATTTTAATGATATTTTTATAACTTTTTTTTTATAAAGATTTATTCTTCTAACAAAACGACACAGTCACGAAAAAAGAGCTTTGATCACGAACAGGCCGTAGAGACTAATTTGATGATTGCTACTTTGACAGAAATTATTAAGCATTTTATTACTCATTTTTTTTCTTTTTCGGTTTAAAATCTTTAGGAAAAACCAATCTACATAAATAAAAATGTTACTTTTAGTAATTCATTTATATGACTTAATTATAGCCTTTCTCGAACTTCTTCGTTGAAATTCCTTTGAAAACAATTATAGCGGTACATTGGATATAGAGAATTTCTTTTTTTTTATTTCTTTTATAAAAAATAATTATATTGTCATTTCTATTCTAAATCATGTTTTAAAATTAGAAAAAAAATTAGCAATATTAAAATAATATCAATATTATTATTTGTTTTATTTTGTTCAAGAATGGAATGTTTAGAGAGGGGGTGAAGTTTTAGTAAACTTCCCAGAAATGGGAACTCAATGAATGCTGTAATTTTCGTAGAGTAAATGAATTGGAGAATATTAAAAACTTAATTTTAGAATTATTTTTTTCAAGCCTATAAAAATATTTTCCTATTGAAATTTTTGTAAGATTAAATGATTAACTAAAAAATTTAATTGAGAATTATTATTATTTTTTAAATATTTTTATGACTGATAGACAGCCGAAAAAATTCATTTATAAGTGTACCGTTGAAACAAAGTTTGGATTATACTGTTCTATACCTTCAAGATGTAAATTTCGCAAATTCTATGAAAAATTTAAAAAGATTTTCTATTTATGAAATGATTAAATATAATTTTAAATGATTTTGTTCATTTTTTAAATACTAGCAACCATACAAATGTTCCAAATAATTTTTATTGATAAAATCTTCAAAAATAATCAGTGACATCTTATGAAATTTGAACATCTGTGCTAAGAAAATTACAAGGCGCCAAAAAATATTTTCAGATTTATTTTACAAAAATAAGAGACATACTCAAATAAAAAACAAAACTAACAAATTTATTCATTTTAAAAGAAAATTTAATAAATAAATAATAACTAATAATTAAAAAAAAACATCATTCCAGGCTATATTTCGAAAGCTCTGCTATCATCATCATGCACTAAACAGGCCCATAATTATATGTGCGTAATTCAGAAAAAATTATTAACATTAATAAAATGCACTTATATAATACATTTTAAATGTTGATTTTTGGGTATTGCTATTTTATCACCAAGACTTCACAAGAAATGCCTTCTCAATAGTTTTTGAAACTTTTAGATAACACTTTAAAATTGGAATTGTTTATGCTTAACTTGAATGTCTAACGATGCTTAATAATATCAACAGTGCCAAAAATTGTTTACTGAATATAACATGAAGTTTTAAAACCCTCAGAAACAGAACCAACACAATTAGACAAATTAATTTCATTTATTTTATATAATCTAGCATTATTGAGTATCATAAATCATATTCATTACATTATTTTCCGTGTTAATCATAGGACTGTTTTCAAGGGCATTGAACATATAAATAATCATTCATTTGAATATTGAATGCGAACAATTTGATTTAAAGAAACATTTTCGGTTTTCTAAATTTTATCTTTGGAATAAATGATACTGTGAAAAGTAATATACATTATATTTTAATTATGTTTTCGCAGGATCAACAATTCCAAAAATAAAAGACATGGTTTCTCCACTTCAAATATTCAATAAATTATACTTACACTATCGATATTAGAATAAAAAAACATCATATTATTATTATATTAAATTCCAATGTAAAATCTAAAAAATTATTTTAAAAAAAATTAAATTAAATAAATTAAATTAAAAAAATTAAAATTAATATACTGAAAAATCTGTTTGTTGATAGTTTTTATTTAACCCTTAAGTAACCGTGCTTATTTTCATAACGTAAGTACTCGCATGGTGTATTCTATACACCAAAAATAAATTAATATATATATATATATACTTTATGTATTTATTAACATTGTACGTTTTATTGATTTTAAATTAATTTATTTTTGGGATACAAAACACACCACACGAGTAATTAAAGGTTAATTATTTTCTCTTTCATTTATTTTACTTACTTACTTTATCAACGTGTTTTAATTTAATCTTTTAGGTTGAATTTATTTAATAATTATGTTTAACCAGTGTGATATTTTTAATTTTTAACAGTAAATTTTTAAATTAAAAAAATTAGTAAAAAATTTTATATAATCTTAATGTTTAATGAAAATTAATAAATAAATTTAACCAAAATATTATTTAGATTCACCTTTAGACTCACCTTTTATGTTTTCCATGCTGGTAAAACATAAAAGGTGAGTAACAATTTTGAGTTACAAAAATGTCTTCTAGTATTATTGTAAAGCGTTAAAAGCTAAGGCATTTCTTTTTAATTTATCAACTTTTTACATTTTGTTTAAATGACGTTAGCACATTTAAAATCATTTTCTGAATATTTATCAGTATTTATCAAATAAACAAAAAAAATTTTTCGGATAGTCACTCTGTCGAATGTTTGAAGTCAATCAAAGCTGTAAATACTAAATAATTTATTGTACATTATCCGACATAATTATGACAGGAATTCACATAAATAACTCACAAGTAACATTAATAAAAAGTAGAGCATTTATGTAATAAATTTGTTTAACAGATATTCAAAATAAGGAAAAAACTGATTTAATTTACAGTCAGAATTTCATCGTTTTTTTTCAATTTCAAATTGGAAATAAAAATTTAAATATTAAAATTCATCCAATAGTAAATAATATCAAATTAAGCAATAAAACAAAACACTGAAATCAAAGCGAATCATTTGAAATATAATTGAATTTCGGTTTTTGTTTTCATAATTTATAGAAATTGATTAAAAAATCGCTAAGAAAATTTAATTAGAAAAATGTGCCTTTCTAAATAAATTGCAATACAAGTCTTGAAAACGGGTTAATTACTGGATGATGTTACGAAAGTTTATGGAATAGATAATTCAATTAAAATATTATTTAAATATTTTAATCATTGAATCACCGGTGATTCAATAATTGAAATTGCAAATTTCGACCAATCAGAACATGAATAAATCTCTGGCATGTTAGTCAATTTAATCTTGTTGGTAATCGAATTGCCATTCCATCAAGTACTTTATCATTAAAATTTCATTTATTTTCATTTCGATTATAGATCAGATTTTCCCATTTGTTCACACAAAACTTTGGCATTGTCTTTTTTAATGAAAATAAATAAAAGGTTAAAATTTAACCAAAATAGATTAAAGGTGAAAAAAAATATAAAAATTTTACTGATTTTAAATACTTTTTTTAAAGTATTTAATCTTTTTATAAAAATAAAAAGTTTGATAATTATTCAATTATTTAAATAATATAAAGTTATATTTTCCGAAAATGAGAACAATTTAAATCTCTTAAATAAATCTGGTTTCAAAATGAATTAATTATTTTTTAAAAATACAAATATTTTATAAATCAAAGCGCTAAATTTTGTCAAAATTAGTTTAAACTAAATTATTGTTGGAAGATTATTAGATTGTTTAAAGAATTAATAAAAGGAGATTTTATTTTAAATTAAATTAAAAACCAATTAGTAAATTTTAATTATTAATTTATAGAAAATTATTTTATTTAAAATATTTAAAGATGTAAATCTAAACAGTCGAAACTTCGGTGTTTATGTGTAATTGAAAATATTTTGAATATATTTACTTAAAACCAAATTTATATTTTTTATCAGCCAGTTCTCTAGGAATAAATATTTTTCATTAGCATTTAGATTCTTCTTTGAAACATTTGAAGCTTTGGTATTACCATGTGATTAACGGGGCTCGACTGTATTTATATTAATAATTATTTAGTTTATTGATTGAAAAGTTTTGTTAAATTATTAATTTTAAATGAACCTTTTACAATTTCTTAAATTTTTAATGAAAAATTAATAGTTATTAAAAATAAATGTTCTTTTTTATGTTTAAGTAAAAATTAATTTTTGTAAAATCAATTTAATTTTAAATTTGAATTTTAATTTAAATTTTAAAAATTTTCAAATAAATCGAATATTTAAAATATTAAAAAATAATTTGTTTAAATTCATTATAAAATAACTGCAGATATTTTTTAATTCAAACAAAACAAAAAAATAAATAATTACATGGAAATTTCAACTGAAATGGATCATTACAAAGGCATGAAAGATTTGGAAAGTGAAATTGAAGCTTTAGAAAGTCGAGAAGTCTATTTGAAGGAAGAATTTAAAAATTTAAAAAATCAGTACGGTTATTTAAAAGAGGAAGTTAAACGAATCCAATCGACTCCTTTAGCTGTTGGAAATTTCATCCAAGCTATTGATAAGGATTCTGGAATTGTTCGTCTTGATTGTGATAAAACTTTTTATGTTCCGATTTTATCAACATTGGATAAAGAATTGCTTATAAAGAATGCAACTGTTGCATTGAATAAAGGTAGCAAAGCACTCGTTGATATTATGTCTCAAGATTCAGATTCGTCCATCAAGGTTCTTCGCAACGATGAAAAACCTGACATTACATTCTCAATGATTGGTGGATTGGACAGTCAGAAACAAGAAATGAGAGAAGCAATTGAGCTTCCTTTAACCCATCCAGACTTATTTAAACAAGTTGGCATTGATGCCCCAAGAGGTGTTCTCATGTATGGACCTCCAGGATGTGGAAAGACCATGCTAGCCAAAGCAGTAGCTAATGAAACTAAAGCTACATTTATTAGAGCGAACGGTTCTGAGTTTGTACAGAAATACCTAGGTGACGGACCAAAAATGGTTCGAGATATCTTCAAACTAGCAAAATTGAATGCACCTTCAATTATTTTCATTGATGAAATAGATTCAATTGCAACTAAAAGATTCGACAGTAAAACTGGGTCAGATCGTGAAGTACAAAGAATACTGATAGAATTGCTGACTCAAATGGACGGGTTTGATCAATCTGTCAATGTTAAAGTAATTATGGCAACAAATCGTGCTGACACTCTTGACCCAGCTCTTCTTCGACCCGGTCGATTAGATAGAAAAATCTCTTTTCCTTCCCCTGACAGAAGACAGAAAAGACTAATATTTACAACAGTTACTGCCAAAATGAATTTATCCTTAGATATTGATCTAGACGAGTATGCTTCAAGAAATGATCCAATTTCAGGGGCTGACATCAACTCTATTTGCCAAGAAGCTGGAATGCTAGCAATAAGAGACAACAGATACCAAATAACAAGGAAAGATTTTGAGAAGGCATACAAGACAGTTTTGAAAAAAGAAGAAGTATTACTTGACTTTTATAATTAATATTTTCATATCTAAATGGAAATATATTTTTATCAAATACACATGTTTAATTTGTTATTATTTGTTTTGTATTTTTTAAGATTTTATTATGCTTTCAAATTTTTTCTTTTTCTTATCGTTTTCTTATAGCCGACTCACAAACCTGAATAATGGGTTCAGAAATTATTCGATTAAATGTCATTGTGGTTGATCTTATTATTAATTTTCAAAACTTACTATTAGATATTCGTATTTTCGAAAATCGTTTTTAGTAGATAATTTCGAATAGTATTTTTCTTATTGAATTCTCGGAGTACGGACACTTAATCCCACGACAGATAATCCTATTGACACTTAATTCCATGAAACTTAATCCCATTTAAATAATAATATTAATAATTTTTAATTTAAGCCTATGAACATCACTTTTGATACAAAGTCGAAAGACAAGCAGTCTTTACTACACAAGCCATGTAAATACGTCAAACATAGGGAGTGTACGATTGGGACAATTCATTGGTGTAGCAAACTTCACGGCCGTTCGCTGCTTACCTGTTTTGGCGATGGTTCCAGTTGCAGATGTCGTAGACGCTGTTCCGATAGTTGAAATCACCCTGTACTTTGATAACTGAAAATTAGATTTACCTTTTTTCACTATCGATGAACATAATCGATGAATTGTTTTGCAATAGACCTCAAAATGAACTGATTTGATTTCATTCCCAGAATTCATTCAATTATTTCCAAAGTTTGCATTTGATGAAAATCTTTATTTGTATCGCGCTGGTCAGAAGCTATTGATTAATTATTATAAATAATCACTTGAAATGTTTAACATAATTTCAATCCATATTTTGACATTTTCTTGGAAATTGCCGTTTAGATTTATTTTCTTGCCTTAAAACCAAACTTTGCAAACTTATTTGATGTCCAGTGCATCAGGTTAAGTGTATTGGACTATGAGGGCAAACCCATCACCACATTTGTCCTGAACAAATATTTCAAGACGGGGCCTGGAAAGTACACAGTGAATGCATGTACTGAAACTCGAACTTAGTAAAATCCCAATCCAAAAAACGAACCCTCAATCCAATCTTCAAACAGGCCTCAACAGGTAAACAATTTTGTTATTGTGCATATGACATTATTTGCGATTTAAATTTTAACAATAATTAAACAATTATTTTATTGTGCATCGTGTGTGATTTATTTTTAATTATTATCCATGTTTTATTTTATATGTTGTAATATAATTTTTATAATCTTTGTATAATATAATTAATACAAAAAAAATTTAAAGGGAATTTATTTTATTATGCATCACATGTGATTTATTATTATCTATGTTTTATTTTATGTGTAACAGAATTAATACAAATAAATTTAAAGGGAATATAATTTTAATTAATTAATCTTAATGTTAATCTAGAAATCTAATCAAAAATAAATAAAAAATATATTTCTCCAACTGAAATCTAAAAATAAATAAAAATTTTAAATAAATAAAAGTTGCATTTTCTTAAATCTAAAATAAATGTAAATTATAAATCTACAATAAATAAAAATATATTTTTTAAAATTGGAGAGCCTCCCTCATAGTACTGATGAGATCCATTAGCTCGAAACTAGTATATTATTGGGAAATGCACTGGATATCACTTAATGTATCGTATATTCTTTGAATACAATCAGACAGCGAAAAATGAAATATATATTGAATTCTTGTTTATTTATTAGAAAATTAAATTAATCGAAAAAAAATAATTTGTTAAAATTATAAGTTAATACATAATATTTTTTAATTGATGTCTGAAGATTATAGTCAAACTGTCGAAATATACGAAGAGTTTTAAATTGGCGTTTTCTTTTAGTATATTAAATGAAATTTTTTTAGTTTTCACCTCTGATTGCTTTTAATTTTTAATTGTATACAACTGTAATATTTAACTAACGACTTATTCTTAGATTACTTTACAAAATGTATTAAGTTTTCTTTTTTTTACAAAACCCCATTAAAGGTGAAAATAAAATAGAAATTGTTGTGAAAAAATTCATAATAAACCTCAAAATTTGACCAAGTTCTCACCTGACACATTCTCGACTGCGTTCGTTGCTGTTGGTATCTATGGCAGAGTGTCTGCCACGAAGCAACCACAAATCAACATATCTTGTGGGATATAAACGTGTGAGTAATCTTATAAATAAAAGCAAAGATACAGTTATTGTCATCAATGAAGCTCTTGTCGGGGTGATGATAAGATTCATCTGCAAAAACCATCGCTCAGTTTCACTGGAAGAAATTGGACTGACTGAAAGCAATTTGCAAAGGAAAATGCTTATCAGGAACACTTTTTCGGTGAGATATTCACGAAATCCGAGAATCATTGTTCTTTCGTTTAACTTTAATCTTGTTGACAAGTTCTTTATTTCTGCTTCGCCAAAAATCAAGTGCATATCAATATTGTCTGGCCATTGTTTTAGATCAAGCACTCGAGCCGAGTATGCCGGCACCTTTTCCAACTTATAAAAAATAAAAATTATTAATTTTAACTGTTAAGTGTTTTAAATTTTTATTGTATTAATAGTTATTAATAGTATAATAAAATACAATAAAAATTTAAAAGTTAAAATTAATAATTATTATTTTTTATAAGTTGGAAAACATGCCGGTACCTGTACCGGCGTGTATCGTCTTAAAAAAGCACTATATATAGTTATATAGCTATCTTCCCCGATACAACAGCAGCAGTGAAAATGGTATGAACTGTCTTAAAGTTATGGAAGTATATTATGATAAATATATATAGACATGACAAAAGTTATGAAACATTTGGAAAAAATAAATTCTATATATAGTGTACTCTCAATTATCCGTTCATGGGTTATCCAGTTTTCGGATTATTCGTGCCTGAAAATTCTTCCCGTCGATTATTATAGTAAGAAAGGGGCATGGATGGACAGGAAAATTTTTGAAGATTGGTTCAAAAAGAAATGGGTTTCAGAGGTGCAATCATTTTTGAAAAATAAGGGATTGCCACAGAAAGCAGTTTTGTTATTAGATAATGCTCCTTCTCATCCGCACGAAAGAATATTGAAGACAAACGATGGACTTATGATTTCATAATCTTTGCCCCCCTAATGTTACATCACTGATTCAACCCATGGATCAAGGTGTTATTTCATCAATGAAACGTCTTTATCGTCAAAAACCTCTGAAAACTCTTTTTGAGGAAGATGATAATCTGATCAATTTTTGGTAAAAAATGACGGTATTGGATGCTATACATGGGATAGCACAATCTTGGTCAAAAGTAAAGCCAATGACACTTCTTCTATCATGAAGAGATATTCTTCCTGACATAGAAACAGATTTAATGGATTCGGAAGAGAATGAAGAAAAATTTGTATCTGAAATGTGTGAATTGTTGGAAAATTTAAATTTTTTAGAAGACGTAGATAAGGAAAACATAGAGGAGTGGCTCAATCATGATTCAAATGATCCGGGCTTTGAGCTCATGGACGATCCTGATATCGTTTCTCTTGTTACTCAAAAGGAAGAAAATGATAGTAATATTTCATGTGAGGAAGATACCAGTGGCTACGTTAGCAATGAAATGGCATTGAATTATATTGAAACATTGCTAGATTACGCTGAACAAAGAGGAACTGAATATAATAATGTAATAGCTTTAAGAATATTTCGAAGCGAAATAAGAAATTCGTTAAAAAAATCTCATAAACATGAAAATAACAGATTTTTTTAAATTTGTGTACTTATAAAAGTATAATTTTTTATATATATTTTTATGTTCGTATATATGATAAAATATTATATTTTTACTTATTTGCTTATGTTTTCTTGATAAATAATGGATATAAAAATAGTGTGTTGATAATTTGTGTTGTGTATATGATATCTATATGATATTATATTCGAAAATAAAATAAATTTTGATTATACGTGACCATCCTCCCCAGCATTAGCCATGATAATCAAGAGTGCACTGTATATATTTAGTATAAATCAGTGACAGGGTAACAATAAAATCAGTAATTGGCATTTATTGGCTGCGGAAATCTGATTCAGATTTAAACTTTTATTCTTTTACTGAAATTTTAACAACTTTCAAAGAATTCACTAAAATTTTGCCTCTCAACCAAATAATTAAAAACAAATGATATTTTAAAAAGTTATATATATATTTTTTGTCTTTTGTATGCAATAAATGATTCGATTTTATACATTTGTTAGAATATAATATTATGAAGCCAAGTATTTCTAAATTTATATCAAACGAATAAATCTTTAATGATTTTTCGTTTTATTGTTTACTTTGTTGTAAAAGTGATTAGTTTTGTTAACTAATCAGTATTCAACTAATCTAGAATCCATGATTTGTCACTTAAACATTGATACCTGGTTAATGAAAGCATGGTTATATTTAGCGAAGTCATTTTATACAACGCTTAGCAAATCAGATATATTCTGTGAATAGCATATAATAAATACGTTGTTATTGGGGTATCATTTAGCAGCTTCTTGTGTAATAATTTATGTGTAATAGTTAGAAATATATGGTAATTTTTTAAAATTTATAGTAAAACATAATTTTTAACAACAATTAATTGTTATTTGATGTATAATATAGAAATACGTTAATGGGCCATATGATTCACTAAAAACTGTTACTTTTCACGTTTAAATAATGTGTGAAGACAGCCTATTTTTGACTGGCAGGTTAAAATAACATGATACCAAAACGAGAATTTTTGACTGAAATATATTGCATTCAACTTAGCATTCCTTTATATAACTGTTGGACTAGAACACAAACAGCCTTGAGAATTGTTTAAATGTATCAGTTATATAACACGAAAACCCAGCACCAAGATAACTTAAAATACAACATTAACTAAACACCCTAAAATTTGAGAGAACATAAATAAATATAAAATCAAAAAACAAAAAGTAAAATAAAATAGATGTAAAATACATCAAGAACCGTACGAAATTTACATAGAAATAACATAATAACAAGAAAATTTGAGCCAAAAATCGATAATTTATATAAAAGTAGAAAATTAATTAATAAAACGAATTGAAATAAAATAATTTTGGTTGGAAAAATTCAAATAAAAAATTTAAGAAATAAATTGTCGATTTTCATTAAGAAAATAATAAAAATTAGATTTAGATAACACAAATAATTTCAAGGTCAAATTTATTTTATCGCAATAAAATTAACACGCACGGTTAGGGTGAAATAATAGGTATATACTGGTGTGTTTTCACAAATTTTCAGTCTTATTTTTCAGAAAACTTTTCTGTCTGAATTTTTAGTTGGTATGTGTATCAAGCTGAGAGCCGTGCATTCAGGCGATTACCACTGGTAAGTGTTTTGTCTGGACATTATAACTCTCAGTAAGTGTGCGAGAATTGACTTGTGATTTAAAATGAATGTGTACCTGCTATACGAATGACTTCACGATGAATTTATTGATCGATAATGATTAAATGATTTGTGATGATGCGAATTGACAATGTTTATGTCAATTTATGAACTTCCGACCACTATGTGAGATGTGACATGCGAATAAATGTTTACGACTGAAATTTTACATCGAAGCTTTTACCTGGATGAAACTTTTATCCAATTAAAATGGTATTTTTATTTTTTTTGACCCACAGCCACCATACACTATAAGTTATTAAACTCGTACATACAAACGGACCATGTAAGCGCAGTTCACCTGCAACGGCAGGTGCTTGTGAGAGCCAGCCGATGAAGAACCGATGGTTTGAACGTCAAATTTCAATTAAAATATATAGTGAGAGCGGGTAGTTTGAGAGTGGGTCTTTTAGCTCAACTTTCTTGGACCCCATTTCGATAAAATCGACAAAACTTTCAATTAACAATCAGCTAAAAATCACTAACACCGAGCAGTCTAGTGGGCACTCGTTGAATACAACATGAGCACAAATAGATCCTAAGGTCAAAGAAAAAGGGAAATTGTAGAAGAAATCGCAAAATCGTTTTAACAGTTAAAATGAATAGCCATCGGAAAAAGATTAATCCGAACTACCAAAATCATGAAAAAGGAATAATTTAAATAATATTTAAGAACTAAGTAAATTATTTTGAGTTGAGATGGAAAATATGTGCGGAACGCTGCTCAAATTTTCCGAAATAACTAAAATACTTTATCGAAAAATGTAATCTAAGGATGTTGTTTGGCTCAATCTTTTAGAAAATTGAACTATTCTAATAAAGTTGAGAAATAAGAGCGGATCCCTGCTAAAAAATTTAATAATGATAATAATGGTATTGGTAACAATAATAATAACAGTAATAATAATCTGATAAGAATAATACCTTGGATTATAGAAAAGAATAATAAAAAACGTAACAATAATAATGGCTATGATAAATATAATCATAATACAGTGGTACCTCGGTTTACGAACTTAATCCGTTTCAAGATTGTGTTCTTAAACCGAAATCTTCGTTAACCGGAGCATCAATTACAATAGAAATTGTATGGAAAGGCAATTAATTCGTTCCAATATATAATATTTTGTTCGTAAACCGAATTTTTTAAACTTTAGCGTTCGCAAACCGAGATTTTGCTATAAATTATTTTTAATTTAGTGTATAAAAAATATCGCAATGTTATATATTTTTATAAATCATAGGTTTTAAAAAGAAACAGTTTTATTTAGGTCAAAACAATTAACTTACTAGAAAGGGTACTTTTCTTCAACATTAATTTCATTAGTGGTTTTTCTTTTATTCTCGGGTTCTTTTTCTTCTGAGGTTTTCGTCAAAAATATATCGAGAGCAGTCTGTATTTTTCTTTTTTTAAGTGTCTCTTGAAAATATGATATTGCATTATCATTCATAATATTAATTGCTCGGTTTACATCAAATTTGTTTGGATGATACTTTTCAACGAATTTAAGTACTTCGGTCCACTTATTACAAATGTATTTGATAGTAGCACTTGTGATATATTCTTCTTGTTCAGCCTCAAATAACATATCCTTTTAAAAACACCCTGCTTCTCACACCAAAGCATTTGAAGGTCTTTTTTTCATCGGCTTATGTCCAAGCATTGATTTTTCTTCATGTGTAATAAAGGTTCTGTTGGGCATTTGCTTCCAAAAAAGTAAAGTCTCATCACAATTAAAAACTTGTTGTGAAACATAACCATCATTTGCAATAAACTCTATAAATTCTTTTTTAGATATTTCGGCGGCTTGGAGATCTGAACTCGAAGCTTATCCATGTCTAACCAAACTAAAGTCCATTATCAATGTCATTGATTTCAGAGATCTGCTTAAATAAATCTTTATATATTTGGTTAGCTTTTTCACGTATTATCAATTCACTAATACTATCACCACAAAGCTGTTTTTGATTTATCCAAATTAATAATAATTTCTCTACCTCCTCTATTATTTGCGGTCTTTGTTTTGCCAAGACATTCACTCCCTTCGCAACATCGGCAACTTTAATTAAATCTTTGTTTTTAAAAATTGTGCTAGCCATTGATTTTGGTAAATTATAATCTTTTGAAATATTGGTTGTACAAATGCCCATCTCATGTTTCTTCAGAATTTCTTTCTTTTTTACAATTGATATTTTACAGCGCTTTGAATAAGATTTTGATGGTAGCATGAAGAGATAAGAACTATAAAATAAAATATTATCACAAATAGTATAACAACACATTAATTAAATTATTAAAATTAAATATTAATTACAATAAATATCACAACATGTATCTATTTTAAGTTATGTAATATGTTTTAAAATATTTCATATTAAAATTGTTTATTTAAACACTAAAATATTTTAAATATTTACGCTTTGTCATTTTATATTTTGATGTTCGTAAACCGAAGCATGTTCGTAAATCGAGACAAAATTAAATTAATTTCCTTATCGCACTATAACTCACAAAATGATGAGCTAGTGGAGAGTATTTAAGCAGCGTCTCACCTGATTTAGATCCTTTTGAAATTCTTGATATATCCGAAGGATTTTTCAAGCTATCTTTTATCCAGTTGGATAGGAATCTTTTATTTAGCTAGTCTATATCAAGTTTGATAAGACAAATTAGTGGCAAAAATAATGAATTTCAACGCTACATAAATACTAAATTTTTAAGTCTATTGACGAATCAAAATAAATAGATTTTTGGTTTTCCCAAATTGAAAATTTAATTCCTATTTCTGGTTAATTAATTTCTATTTTTAGTAATTACGTCAGTTTTGGAAAAACCAAATTATATATAATCATTATATATTAATTACTAATGATATAACTACCAAATAAAATGTCCTCGACATTTGGGGAACTCAATAATAATAATAATAATAATAATTATAATAATAATAAAAATAATAATAATATTAATAATAATAATAATAATAATAATAATATTATAAGAACTTTTTTGTTTTTCACCTCTGATTTTTTTATAAGTGACATTATATTTTCTACAAAATTTGACTAGAAACCCACCATAACACAAGATTCGTCTATATGTCTCTCTCTGGTTAAGGAGTTAAGGGGTTAATTAAATTATTATAATGATTATTCAACATTTTCAATTAAAGATTTGTTTACTAATTGTTGACATTTTTAAGTTAAAAAACTTTATTAATAAATGTAGAATTTAGCATTTTTAAGAATCAGACAAAACGCGACAAACTCAGCAGTAAGGTGGTATCCATAGTGGCAGAGTTTAAGGGTTAGAACTACTCTCTCTTGTTTTCTGGCTACGACCTTGTGCAGATGACACAAGGAAATAATGACTCAAATAAGAAACTAAAAATAAAAACTACATAGGGAAATATACTTTAATAAATTTAAATCAAAAAAACTAATCATTAATAATTAATTATCGTTAACAGCAACATTAATTTGATTTCGAATATTTCAGTAAAATTTGATAATGGCCACGGTTAGTAAAAATAAATTGTTTAAATGAATTTCATAAGCTTCTAGGGAGAAGTTATTTCATTCATGATAGGCCAATGTGGCGTCCAGACCGGATGTGCTTGTTGGAGTTTATATGGTGAAGAGCACGGAATAGCATCTACAGGGAAGATCGTTGATGAATCTGTAAAATATGACTATTCGTTTAATTCCTTCTATAGAGAATCTCAAAATAGCCAATTCGTTCCCAGAACATTATTCATAGATCTAGAACCGACAGTCATTGGTAAAAATACATAAGTCAATTGTACAATTGTAAAGGAAAAGTTTAGATGAAATCAGAAAAGGTGCCAATCGAAATCTTTTCCACACGAACTCCCTGATTAATGCCAATGAAGATGCGGCAAATAATTTTGCAAGAGGATTTTATACATGTGGGAGATTATTAATTAAAGAGACAGTTTTCGCTACCCGAAAACAAGTTGAAGCTTGCAATGCTGTGAAATGTTTTGTAATCCATCATTCATATGGCGGAGGAACCGGGTCCGGATTTATGTCCAGTTAATAGTTATTTTGTTTTCTAATAATCTTATAATAACCTTTTTTAGTGTTGGTTGAGTATTTAATGGCTGAATATGGAAGAACAACAAAAATTGATTTGGGCCTTATACCGAATGAAACTTTATCATGCAGCAGTGTTGAACCATATAATTCCTTGCTTGGAATGCATCATCCTATGGAAAGTACAGATTTAGCCATTTTGTGCGAGAATGAACCCTTATATAATATCTGCAAAAACAAACTTAAACAAAGTCGGCCAGTTTTCCCTCATCTTAACCAAATAGTTAGTCAGGTAAAAGATTCATATTAAAATTCAAAAATATATATATATATATATATATATATATATAATTTATAAAAATATCATTTGTTTTAATTCTTTGATTGAGAGGCAAAACTTCAAAGAATTCCTAAATTTTCAAATCTTCAGTAAAAAAATAATGTTCTCTTTTTATTGAACTACATTTTAAAAGTTTCAATTTGAATCAGATTTCCGCACCTAAAAACATTTCTGATACATACGACTTCCTTAGCCAAAGGGTTAAAAACTTTTAGAACTACATCAACCATTTACAATCCTTATTACCATGTTCATGTTTACTTGTGATAATTTCAACGCTCAGAAATTCTTTGAAACGTTTCTTTGAAGTTCAGAATATAATTTTACTATGATTTTTTTTATAAAGTACGGTAAAATTAATTATATAATTAAAATAATTTCTCAAAAAAAAAAAAATTTTAAAATAAATTCAAGTAAAATATAACTAAACGATATACCTAAATTATTTTTAAATATTTTAAATGTTTGGATAATGCGAACTTTATGCTCTGGAGAAGATCATACGAACTTTATGCTCTTAAAAATTCAATACTGTGAACTTTATGCACTTATAAAAATATTAGAAAGATTAATAAAAAAATGGACTTTAACCAAAAAGATATATTACGAAAACGTTAGCACATAAATTTATTTAATTTTTATTATCTCAAGCATTTTGTTCAGTGAATTATCTTTATAAGTATCTATAAATATAAAAAATGTTAAAAATCTTGGCCTATCGTCTCGTTTAACTCCTTTTTCTCTTTTTATGTCTAATTTTAATTTATTATTAAAACTTTCAACGTTTTGCGTATGTACACAGGTATTTGTATCTACAAAATTAAATTGATGAGTAATCTTTTTATGTTCATAGCAATCCTTGTTGCTTAAAGGATCGTAGGCTTTGGCAAAAATTTTATTAATATGAACATATGAACTTTATACTCTAAAAGAGTATAAAGTTCGCATGATCCAAATGTTTTTTAAATGCTTCATTCGTTATAAAATAGTATGTTTAATTTTAATCTTAATAAAATCAAATTTATATAAATTTTTTAAACTTTTTAAATCATTCACATAATGATTGAAACAGTTTGATTAAAAAAAAATTAAACTCAAATTTTGACCAGCATGTCAAAAATGTTTACTATCATTGTTCTACTGAACATATGAGGCTTATCAATCAGCAACGAATTTATTGAGATTATATAATAAACTCATTAGATTTTTAAAAATTGATGTAGTTGAGTCACCTACAAAAATTACTTATTGTAAGTAACAAGATATTTGATTCTTCCGAAACAGGAAGTAATTATAACTTTAATTTGATAAATTTATAATTTTACTATAATTTAATGACAAAAAGTCAGGATTCAGCAAACAGTGACATGCACGTATCTTGACGCTTTCCTCTAAAATTGTTATAAATAATAATTTTCTCTATTATCTTATTAAATGATTTATAGAATTATAAATTATATCAATGACAAAAGTATCTAAAAAAATGATTTATTTAAAATTTGTTAAAAATTTCCGAAAACTGACACATTTCCTTTAAATTTAATTAAATCTTCATTGATATTGGTTTACAGTTTCTTTATTGACAAAAAATGTTAATTTGAGCAAATTTAATTTCGTTTTTTAAATATTACAATAATTTGATTTGGTTTACCAAAAAAAAACCTAAAAAACTAAAAAAATTATTTAATCTTGAGAAAATAAAATCTAAATATTTATTTTTTTACCTATTCACAATTTTTAATTGGAAAAATATTATTAAATACTTTATTTTAGCTCAACAATGAATATATTTGCAAAATCAATCCTGTTATTTATAAAAAATAAGGGATTTAAAATTCAAATACAATAATATTTATTTTTAATTTACAGTCTACCAATTTTTAACACAAATTTTCGGTAGCACCTTTTTTTGCATAAAGAAAAAATAATTCAAATATCAATACTTGAAATAAGATCTATGACAAAAAAGATTTTATGATAGATTTTATGCAATGTATAAATAAAATCTATAATTCATAAATTTTTACTTTTTATCAAACTAAAACCTTACAATAATTAAATTTAAAATTTTTTATAAATACATTTTCTTTATATTTTAATTTTTATAATCCTTGAACTTTTTAACTCGTATAAACACCAACTAGGCTCTCCCAGTTTGTTGCAAACAATTCTCAATGAATCATGACATTTCATATCCCCTCTATTTTTTAATAATAATATAATATATTATAACAGCGGTTTTCAACCGGTGGTACGCGTACCACGATTTATAAATAATTATTTATGAATTCAAAAAAAAATTAACATTTTTACCATATTAATTTCAAAGATTGTAATCGACAATCATGCGTCTTGTTGTTTTAAATGAGTAATGTCCACTGTCTAACAATAACTAATTCTAAGTCAGTAATAATCAATAGTGGATATTATAATTATGATTAATGTTGTTTTTGATTTGACTTTTGCTGGTGGTACGCCGACATTAAAATTTCTTACCTGGTGGTAAAATGAAAATAAAGGTAGAAAACTGCTGTATTATAGTATAATATAACATATTATATATTATATACATTAGTAAACCTAATAAAATTCATCTTGACAAAATATTATAATAAAGTTTTATAAACTTAATCCACATAAAATTTAATATGTGGACCAGAGAAATTTTACTATAATATTAAATCAACTATTATTTATTATTAAATATGTAATATAACGTGTACCGGAAATTGATGTCACAATTAATCAACATAAAGTATAGAGATGTAAAAGAGCAGTTAGAAGCATTAGTTGTAGTCAAAAAAGACAAAACTACCGCTTATAGATATTTAAATATTGTACTTTTAATTAATGTCAAAAACACAACAATAATAATAATAGTAGTAGTAATTATAATAATAATAATAATAATAATAATAATAATAATAATAATAATAATAATAATAATAATAATAATAATAATAATAATAATAATAATAATAATAATAATAATAATAATAATAATAATAATAATAATAATAATAATAATAATAATAATAATAATAATAATAATAATAATAATAAATAATAATAATAATAATAATAACAACAATAATAATAATAATAATAATAATAATAATAATAATAATAATAATAATAATAATAATAATAATAATAATAATAATAATAATAATAATAATAATAATAATAATAATAATAATAATAATAATAATAATAATAATAATAATAATAATAATAATAATAATAATAATAATAATAATAATAATAAAATAAACGTCTTTTTTTATTACCTTTTAGCTCATGAGTGGAATTACTGCCTGTACACGTTTTGAAAGCCCACTTGGCTGCAATTTAGTCGACATGCAAACTAATCTGGTTCCTTATCCTAGAATTCATTTTCCTTTAGTAAGCTTTGCTCCAATCGGTTCTCCACAAGCCAATGCAATGTCACGTAAAGAATTTTCTTGTTTTTCTTTCAATATTTATTTTCCTCAAAATAGCTTTGACAACAAACGAAGTAACAATAGAAGCTTTTCATACGTCAAATCAAATGGTTTCAGTTGAGGCAAATGAAGGAAAGGTTATGGCTTGTAATATGCTTTACAGAGGTCCAGTTACTGCCCAAAATGTTTTCGAGACAATTCACAGTATCAAACGGGGCAAGCAAATGGAATGGGTTGAATGGTGTCCAACTGGCTTTAAAGTAAATATATTTATTCTATTTTCATTTGCTTAACATATGCATGTAATAATTATTAAAAGACAAAAAAACAAAAAATCAGACTTGGATAATATTTGCCTTATTTTCGTGTTTCTACTTTATTTAAACTTATTAACAATAAAGAAACATATCTACAAAACTTTCAGATAGATAGAAAGTTTTTATTTTTTGTTTAAATATTCTTCGAAATCTTCAGGATTTGTTTATTTAAATAACTAAATTGCAATAAAAATCTAAAAAATTATTTTTATTTGTAATATTAAATTTCAAAAGTCTGTATTGTATTTCTTTCGAAATTGGAATATTAAACTTTTACTATTGTTCATAAATTAATAAGTTTGTAAGTTATTTTTCGATTTTTAGGTCGGAATATGCTGGCAACCCCTTTCAGTGGCTCCACAATACATTTTGAGTAGTGCATCTCGATCGGTAACCGTACTCAAAAACAGCACAGTTGTCCGATCAGTATTCAATAGACTCGGGCAAAAGTTTTGGCAACTTTTTAGCCGAAAAGCTTTTCTTCATTGGTTTATTGGTGAAGGAATGGAGGAAAAAGAATTTAAAGATGCCTTTGATGATTTAATGCTTTTGTCCAATGATCTAAATTTGGTTTATTTTTTTTTAATTAATAAAAATAATTCTTTGTTTAGCTGGAAAAAGGAGCAGACGAATTAGATGACGCAGAAATGACTAGTCTTTACGTAATAATTATCAAGTTTTTTTTTATTTTAAGCTTATTTTCAATAGATTATCTAAATTCTAGAATCTAGATTAATATAATAAATTAATTATTTATGCCAGTCGTGTCATAAAAGTAAAAATATTAATTAAAACATAAATCTGCCAGTAACAGTTAATTTGGTTTTCTCACATTATAGATCATTTCTAAAAGAAAAAAAGAAAAAAGTAGTTTGTTAACGAATAATTAATGAATATAAGAACCACTGATTACTTTTCATTTTAAATTACATTTATTAAAAAATATTTGACTAAAAGATGTTTGAATTCAGTAAAGATATCGATGTTTTTGATATTCACTAATTTTCGGTACTATTACATAATAAGTCTAAATTGTATTTTCAAGATCAGAAGTTATTTATTATGCGTAAAAGTTGTATTTGAATGTTGGTATGCTTGTGTATCTGAAGGTATTTTGAGTCAATAATTAGTAAATCGATAAACTCCCTCACATATGTTACACAACAAAGAGCTATAAAAGAGTATGTTGAAGATTTGTCATCTGAATTAATAGCGTACATATGTCTCTTTTTAACAGATATGACAACCGATCCTTACAATGATATACATTTATGAGTGACTATATTATAAATGACATATTTAATTATTAAAATCTTTATTTCGATCGATTTCCAACAAACTTTGAACTACTGTATTTTCACGAATATATTCCTCGTACTATACCAGATTTTCTTTTCCATAATAACACTTCAAAAACAACAAAAAAAAATCCTAAAACTTCAAAACAAAAACAACTCATCAGACGTGCATCAAGTTGCACTAATGAGCTATAAATAACTGAATGGTGTGTTTTATTCAATGATGACTAGTTTTAGTATGTTACGGTCGTATTCGATCGCATTGGCTGCCATAGAGTCAATTCGAACAATATTTTAAAACTTTTCGTCATTTCTTTGCATTTTTGGTGATCCATTTCTTTGACCTAGTTCTTCAATAAATATTGATTTTTGGTTGAGATCCTACGATATGTGTAGCTTTGAAATTGTAATTCTAAAAAATCTACTTTATTGTATAAAAAATATTTAATAAGTTTTCTTTTTATCAAATATTCTTTTTCATGTAACAAGTGTCAGTTTGATTGTAACGCAACATTCATTATAGATTTCATTGTATGGATTTTTTATAATATAATTGTTGAAGTTCGCAGAATCTCAACTTGGTATCTTATATAAATAAATAATACGACACTGGTTAGTAACTTTTATTTAATATAGCAGTTACAAAGATGATTTACCGATAAAAAAATATTAGTTTCACAATGTATTATGTGTATCTTTATATGTATGTATATGTGATTGAATGCGTTTTCTGAGCTCGATTTCCTGCATGCTCTATTTTATTCTTTCAGTAGTCTATATCAACTATGAACTTTTTCTTGAGCTAAGTATTTTAGAAGTGACTTGATAATACTAATTCAGTTTTTGTTGACACTTAAAATGTCTCCTGTATTAAATTTTCACAATAAATATCATCGTTGGGAAAACGAATATGACCAAGTGCGGAAAAATTTCAGACGATTTCAAGACGAAGCAACATGTTTGAAATGCAATAAAATCATTAAATGCAAGTCATAATCAACATCTGAACTTCATCGTTATTTTAATCGGATCCATAACACGAAGCGAAAGAAAACATAAACCTGAAAAAACGGACAATCAACCATGTGACCGCGAATACTTCATAGTTTTTTCAATAGTTCAACAATTATGTCTTGCTCTTCTGTATAGCTTGAAATCGCAGCAAAATTGGCTCCAAAAGATAGAATTTCAATCAACGCTATAACAAAAAGTGAGTTCATACGCAACAGCATTAGTTCTTAGGGATTCAATCTTCCATAATGTCACAACGCTGTTCTGCGTTTGGTCATAAACTACTGTGTGACCATCAAATGTAATTTGAAGAACAAAATTGCAAATTTTAAATCGGAACAACGTAAATTTAGCTTGAGCATCGACGAGTGGACGAGCGTTCAAACCCGATGTTAAATAAACGTCCATATATATTATGACGACGGAGAATCATACTACTATGGTGCCAGCGTGATGATCGAATTTGGGAGACTATTACCAGCGCATCAACAAATAATGTGGCATACACTTGACAGTTATGGATGTAATGTGTCAGAACAGAAAAACATAAAAACCGGATATACGGAAGTGATTTAAGCGACGGAACCACAGATTGTGAAAATTATAATAAAAACGATGTAGACTGCAGAGCGGATTCGAATGAGGGAGGCAGTTAATGGGAGAAACTATTCTGATAAATCGATGCTGACCAGGTACATTTGCATAAGCAAGCACGTTCGTTAGGCACTCGACATGCGGAATTTAACATTTATGGCAACTTCTGACACAGAAAAAAAAGAAATGTAAGGAATTAATTATTACTCTAAAACTTATACGTGTTACTATCGAAGCTCTCAGCAACTAAGATGTAAACTTATTTGCACAGAATTTATCCTGAAATTTTTGTTCACGAATTTGGATTATCCGTACACCGAATTCGTACTACTGAATTTAGGTGTCTTGATTGTAATTTAAGAATTATTATCGAAATTAAAAATTGTCTAAAACTTTATATTATATCATAAGAAATATATATTTTAATACTTGGATTTATTTGGTTATTAATTTAAAATGAATAATAAAACGGAATGAAATTATATTGCTACTAACAGACACTATTGAAATATAAAATGTTGTCGATTGAAATTTCAAGTTATTATAAAATATATTTTTAATATGAGTTCCAAACTAAAGCAAATATCTTGTAAATTCTATATGTTAATAATACTAAACAATTATTTTAAAATTATTTTATAAATTAAAATTTTACTGGTGTATGCAGACAAGAAATAAAACTGGAGAAGCTGCAGAAGAGAACAATAATAAACTTTCAGCGGATTTCAATGAAGATAAAACTATTACTACAACGCCGGATTCCAAGATTGAAGTCCAAAAACATCCCATATCTGACTCAAAAGAAATTGAAGATTTAATCGCCACTTCGTCAAATTATGAAGAAAACCAAATTTTAATTTAAATATTTATTATTAATTTACTCTCGCAGATTGATTTTTATATTATTGATTAATATTTATTATCACTATTGTAAATTTATTTTATTGATTTCTGCTTGTTTTGATTAGTTTTGAATTATTTGTTTTAATTTATTTCAATAAATTTTGTTTACATCAAATTTAATTATATTTATTATAAAATATTGAATGTTAATAATAAATGGTTAGTCAGGAGGTAAAATATAATCACTTGATACGAGATGAAGGGGAGAGACATAATGAGTAAACAAGGTCATTTCTGAAATATCAAAATTATTGTTTCTTAACCTTTTCAGTGTATTGGACCTTTGATAATTTTTTTAAAACCACGGACCTTTTTTTCTCATCAATATGATAAAATTAAAAAAAACATCAAATATTACAAAATAATTTTATTATTTATCAACAATTGACTATTGTGAAGGATGCTGCTGTTTTTCTTAATTAATAAATTGAATTGTAAGGTGGTTTTTACAAAGCAAATTTTTTGACTTGATCGCTACAAGTGTATATATTAGATATTTATTTATTTTTATTTTCCAAGAATAATAAATATTGATTTCGTAAAAATCGGTATGGAAAAGCATCAACTTTTTCTTGGTATTTTGCACAAAATTTTAATGTATTTCCGACGGAAAACTTGAACAACAACAGTAACAACTAAACATTGAGGATTGTGGGGTTAGTGGTTTATGGCCTTTAGCCCTTATATATAACCTTTCGTACCCGCCAATGGCTACCCGTTGCTAGGCAACGATGGAACTGGAACCACTGGTTATGACACCACCAAAGGTGAGGTCTAATTCTAGAACTGCTAAGGCCTGGCCTCATATTGGGTTCAGCTAGCTACCGTTAGAAGGCTTTCACTCGTCTTATCCCTTTTGGTCCCTAACTATTTTTTACTTTGATGCTTATAATTATGAAATAACTTAATCAACTGTTGGGGTTTGTCTGTGAATTTGAATAGGATGTATTGTCATTCTGACTCCAAGCATGCTTTTAAACAACAGTAATGACCTCCAAACGATATAAACTTTATTGATTAATACACTTTATCTCCACTTTAAAATGACACAAAGAATTATCTATTACAGTCACAACTTGGTGCTTATTACGACCCTTCGGGAAGAATAGCACTTTTTGGATCAATTGGATTTCACAATCACTTGACTACTGTGACGGGTTTCTGTGATCGGTAAATCTGATTTAGTTGCTTTGCTTTGACTTAACTTTATTTCCGTTTCGAATTTCTCTTTTCCTTTCTTCAATAGTTTTCTGTAATTTTCTCCTTTCCAATTATCGTCGAATTCTGTCGAATTCCTCTCTAATCTCTTTTTCTCTTTTCTCTACAACAGCATTCCATTTTTATACGCCGTTAATCAATAACACTTACTGATGTCAAATAGAATTTCCAATATCTTTTACCACTAATTCCTTTTGGGACTCTATAATCACTGACATCTGTCCAGATAAATAATTTTTAGAGATGCTCTTTCCCGGATTCTCAAACAACATTCCTTCCCTTATCTTGAAAGGGCTTTCGAGATAACGTGCAAATTTTGCTTTTATTTTTGTTTTCCTAAATTAGCACTTGTTAATTATAAATGACCTTCTTTAATTTAATTGACTGTTTTTATTGATTTTCTCTTATTCACTTCTCGTTATTCGACATTTCTTTTTCATTCCCTTTTTTAAGCTCCAGAACCACATCTTAATCACTTATCATTGTTTCCCCAAATCATTTTACATGTTTATTAATTATTTTACTCTATTATTTAGGCATCCTCAACACAACTATATCTATCCATTTTCAAGAAAACTTTATATCAAACATTTATAATCTCTACACAAAACATTTATTTCGTCAATTAACAGGTTGTTTGGGATTGCTTGCTTTTCGGATCCGTCTTCGATTTCTTTCGGCTCTATCCGGCCTTGAATGAGTTTGCGACCTCTTGGTTGCTTAGATTGGTCGGCTCTGATCTCGGTATGCGAGCTGTGCCGGTCAAATACTAAGGGGTGCGTTACCGCACTCCCTTCCTGACATGCCGATAGCGCGACCTCCAATCCTAGAATTTGAGTGCGTTGAGCTTGGGTTAGAGTTTTCTTGTCCTTAGATTCTTGTTGGGCTACGGTGAGACGCTGATATAGTTTCTTTATTTGGAAGGTTAGACCCAGGTAGCCTTGACCTGTGGTATTTCTTGGCACAACTGCAATAACTGTTTATGCAGATCGGTATTCACCTACCTTAGGTTTTTCAAATCCTGGCCGAGAATTTGAATTGCTTCCAGGTCGAGAATTCAAATAAATTTCATTAATTCATTAAGAACGTGTATGTTTATTCGTAATTTGAATTAGCGAATGAATCTAATGTACTTTTATTTCGTGTATATTATATCTTATTATATCGTCATCCTACTCATTTTATCTTAAAGTTATATAAGGGTTTAGTGATTTTTTATGTCTCGTGAAGGAAGTTCTTTTGTATACCACTTAATTAATACAAGATTTAAACTTTTAGTAGTAATCTTATGCAACAATAAAACAAGAAAACATTTAATACTAAAACATTTATTTTCATTAAATTTACATGGCGCCTCCCGGCTTATCGTTCGGAACAATTCCCGGGTTTCCTGTGGTCCTTTTCCCATTGAAGGTATCGTCGTCCAAAAGTATGATTGTCTCGTGACTGGTAATTCAGACGATCTCTCACTTCCGGCTGAAGTAATCAAGTTGGTAGAACTATTTGCGTCGGGCCTTCCATTCGTGATAATGCGGGGTCATCTAACTCGTAAGAAACTCCGTAATCCGGAGCGAAGCCATCGGTGCTTGGTATGGCTCCATTCGCGATGTCAGCATTGATGCGAGCCAATCGTCTTCTGGCTATGTTCGCCTGCCACCAAAACTTTCTTTCGCGGGGTTTCCAATCGATGCAGCTTGAATTCGGCCTTCGATCTTACTTATCTAGCTGGATTTCTACCCGGCTTCCTCTTGATGGCGATGCTGGGTAATTCCACTTCCAATTCTCGGTCTGTGGTTCGATATGGTCTGTCATGTCTTCCGTAGGTCGATAGAGAATAACTGCGATCCCAAAGAGCTTGATGATATTGAGCGGCATGTCGAGCTTGAACAGTCAGGGTAATCCTGGAATCGTCGGACCATCCGGACTCGGTCGAGTTGCTTACTGCCCTTGTTTCGATTGCTGAAAATCCGAATCCACCTCTGCTACTGGTCGACGAGACTTGGGTCTATTACTATCCCAATTTCTACGGTTGCGTTCCTCGTTAGTTGTGTCGTTCGTTCTTGAGTGCATAATTTTCTTGTTCTGTTTTGACCACGTTGTTCACATATTAATAGCAATCCTACATTGACAACATTGATAAATAATTATAAACTTTTCTCATTTTCTTAGATGTGCGGCTTAAAACGGAATGAATTTGAATGGATTTTGACAATTTTTTATTTAGTTTCAACAAACTCGGCATTATGTGCATTGGTTAGTCATTGAATTGACTTATTAGCGCTTAGATATGTTAAATCTCTAATCATGATGTTGTTTGTTCACGACTACATCTGATTCAGTTCATTAAAACTTCTATAATAGAACTTTTAATGAACAACCAATTACAATTATGATTAAGTTTATGAATTAGCCATTTTTAAAATGTCTGGAAGGTAATTTTTTTAATAAAGTATATTTTAGGGCTTAGATTGTGATCTCGTATATTTATGAGATCATTATTCAAGCTCTTAAATAATACTTTTCATCATCATTTATTATAAATTTAGTTTTAATTAGTTTTTTTAAGTTTTTAGGAATTTATGCCAATTTATGTAAATTAATGGAATTATTTTCGAATAAATGTAAGTCCGATTAATTGAAAACTAAAATTTATTATTATAAAGTTTCTATATTCGAATAAATTATTCCTCTGTTCCTTGGAAATTTGTTTTGGCTGCCATCTTTTTTACCTTTAGACAGAAATCCAAATTTTTGATATTTATTGATTTTATGAGGCTTTGGAAATTTCTGTTAATTTCCCAAATTTATAAAAATCTTCCTCATTTTCAATGGTATAAATGATTTGGATTTTTTATACTTTATAAAAAAAAATTTTTTTAACTTAAGTTATCGGAAAACTTATGTTTTCCGTGTTTTTTAAACTCCTCATTTGAAGGTTCTGGTTCCACTGCTCCTGGTAAATTGTAAAAGAGGTAAAAGCTCAAAAATCTAGAGTTTCGATGGACATTTTTGAAATATCTGAAAAGTTGTAAAAATATTAAATTGATTGAATTTCATGAAAAACCTTACGAAATTATTTCTTAATTTTCTCTACAACTCAAAGTAGAGTTATTGATATTTTTTTCAAAGGTTGTCGGCTTTAATTTAAAAAAAATGTCTAAAAAGTTACTAAAAATAGTTTTATATAGAGTTTTTAATGAATTGAACATTTCTACATTTTGAAAGTTTAAATGCATTTTTTACTATGTATTATGTTTTTATGTTAAGAAAAATTTTCTTCTAATTCCTTCCTTCCTATAATATAAGTTTTATTCAGTTGAACAAATTACATGCAGACACGGGTAAGTATGTATGTTCCTATATTATAAATTTATTGATTTTTCATTTTATTATAGGAGTTTTTAATGAACTGAATCAGGTGTAATTTAATCCATTCTGAGAAATCGTATTATTATTATTATCTATTGGAATTGATAATTTACTGCGGTCACTAACGTGATGATTTCTTCTATTCTCGCTAAAATGCTGGATCGTTCTATGTGTAAATTCAGACTATCTCACGTTACTTAATCGGAGAGCAATACCTTCACTAGCTCCTTGTTTTCGGATTTTTAGTGTTAATGATGCCCTGAAAGTGAGAATTTCAACTTATTATTTCTCAATTTATATCTTTCATGGATTCTAATTTTTGTATTCCAGCCGGTATAGCGGGATCTGTCAAAAAATAGAGAAAACGGAATCCACTGGTTTATGATGGTCGATGTTTTAACCGTTTTATGATTTCTCGCACAACACAAAAGTAATCTAAAGAATTATACAGAACTACTGCATTTCTAATAAATCACAGGAAATGGACAATATATAAATAATTTTCATTTAAAAAAATTATAGAGAATAAAAAAAATAGAGAAGATTCCATAGTTGTATAAACATAATATACTTTTCATAAAGTTTAACTAGAAAAATATAAAAGTCAACAATTAAATTAATATAGGACAATTCATTCATGTTCCAAAGAATCCAGAGAGATAAATGCACATTCTGTAATTTTACGTTTATAGTTTTGTTGTAATATTTCATATGATTTATTTTATTTATTTTATGAGGGGTAAACAGTTTAACAATATTTTGGCATTATTTTCCTCCTATTCAACTCACGTTGCGGACCGGTTATTTATGGTTCGCGGACCGGTGCTGGTCCACGGACCACTACTTTGAGAACCACCGAATTAGAATATTACAAGTATTAATTTTATGTGAATTAAACTTTATTAGAGGGTATAGTTAGCCTCCTTTAGTACTGCGCTATCTCATATTTTTTGGGTTGTAATATTAAAAGAATTTTTTTTCTTCAACTTCCCTTCAACGTATGTTTAAAAGTGATTGGGTTTGGCCCTATTAGGTCTTTGAGATCATTTAATTTGTCTTTAATTAAATTTCAAACTTATTAGTTTGGTTTCTTAATAGTTTCGGCAATCATTTTTCTCCTCATTAATTTAGATTGATTTTTGATTGGGTCTAATTCTAGTTAGATTTTGGTAATGCGTTTGGTTTTCTTTTATTTAGCTTTAACATGGGCCTTAATTGGGTGTTGTCCCAGTCAGATTTTATAAGTATATAAATTTTCTCAATTTAAGTTGAGGAATTAACTTTATTTGGGTGTAGTTATAATGGTCTTATTCAGAAAAATTCAGATTTATAGTCATAACAGTCTTTTCATAATCTTTCCGATTTATAGTAGTTACAATCTCTTTAAAAGTCATAATTTATATAACAATTTATTTAATTCAAAAAGTGTCTAATTAATTCTGAATATTAAAACAAATTTTTTAATATTCACTATTGGACATCCTCTCCTCTTCATATTCTATGCACTTCTTCAGCAATTCGATTCTTCTTGATTTGATTGAGTGTGGAAATTGTAATCCAACTTGTCTTGGCGATAACAATTTTAAAATTTTATAAGGTCCTTCATATTGAATTCCATCCTTCTTTCGTCTATGTGGCTCCAAGCGTACTCTCCACCCATGAAAACTCGAGTATCCTGGTTGTCTAAATCTCTATTTTGCATAGTTGTAGCTGCCTTTACTAGATTAGTTTTCGTTTCATCCTCAATTTCTTCTCTACATTTTTGTATATGTCCTACTATCGAATATAAATTAATTTTCCGGCCATATACAATTTCAAAAGGTGAGAATTTTGTCGAGTTTTGTATTGTAGCATTCAAACTAAATTCAATCTTTGGTAATAATCTACACCAATTATTCTTTGTTTTAATCTCTGCCAATGATGTTGTCAACATGTCCCGAACTGTTCTTATGATTCGCTATGCTAAACCATTCGATTGATGTTGGTACGGTGAACTAAATTCTTGTTTTATACTAAATTTCTCCATCCAATCACGAAACATTGATCCTTCAAAAATTCTTCATCTATCTATAAGAATGCTTTCAGGTCTACCAAAACGATATATCCAATTATTCAAAATGACATTCAAAATTGTTGCTTCATCCTGTGCTGCTGATAAACTGACCAATTTACAAAAACGATCTATTATCACTATCATATTTCTTAATTTCTTTTGTCTCCATATATGCAATATCCATTACTATCTGTTCTAAAAATCGTTCTCCTGTTCTTGGAAAAAAGATTTCTTTTGTTCGTCCTTGATCAATCTTTCTACTAGCACAAATCTTGCATTTATTAATACACTCTGTAATAATGGATGGCCAAAAGAAAAAGTCCTTTAAATAAAATAAGGTTTTCTTGATACCCAGATGGCATAGTTCAATATGAAAATAGTTTGCTAAAGATTTTACTAGTTATCGACTAGTTATGTTTCTTACAGGTACTGAAAATATTAAAGAATATCTTCTATTGCCTACAATGAAGCCCGAGCTAAATCAGAACAAAGTTCAAAATTCTAAATAGAATTATTAAATATATTTTGGAGTTTTATTATTACGAGTAGGTACTATTATTGATTTTTACGAAGCTTAAAATATTCTATTTTTATATTAGTAAAATGTATTAGTAATAATGAATGACCAGTTGATTTTACATGCTCATTCTATTAATTTCATGTTAATGTTATAATCTGTGTTTATTTCTTTATTGGGTTAAGTATAAATTGATACTTTCGCTTAATTTTGAGTCAATGCTGACTAGACACCCGACGAGAAATGTCGTTGATAAAGTGAATTAGCGGTGGAATGTCAGCAAAAGGTGACTTTCTGCAAACGCTGCTATTGTCATGACTTACGCTTGGGTCGATGAACTACAATAGAAGGTTTCGTGTCTAAAACGATTAAATTCAAAATACAAAGAAAAAGAATTTCTAATTTACGATAAAATTTTACATTTCTAAGTTATCACAATAATTAGTTCAATTGTTTTCGTTTTTAAAGTCTCCGACGTTATTGCTTTACTTGCACCAATAAACAGGTAGCTATCGATCTCTTGAAACGCGCTTGCTCATGTTATCCTGGTAACGGTTTGAGCGGTGAGGGCCTTCTGATTGTTACTGCCACATTTGTGGGTTCCGGAAATGTCACTGGTTGTACGGATGCGGATATCTCTACGACATAATTTTAGTCTCTGGAAATAGTTACGCTTCGGCATAAGTTGGTCGTGCCGACAGATCGTAATGAATGTGGCACTGCGCTTCCAGCTGTTGGGCAAAAACTAAACATCGAACTTTTGCCCAGGGTCATATTTTTATAACATCCTGGTGACACAAACTAAACGGACAAGATCCTTTGAAGCATGATCATTAGGGCTCGTGATGAATGTGGCACTATACTTCCAACTGATGAGCAAAAACTAAAAAAAATAAAATTTTTGTTCATTTGGAATGATAACTTAAATGGACGCAAAATGACCAAATTTCATCAATATAATGATAAACGAGACGAAAACTAAAGGAAATATTAAAAAAAATACAAAAAAGATAAAGAAAAATAAGAAATAAAATTAGAAAACAATAAAATTAACCGAATTAACACCAAATTTATAGAAAATAATTTCCTTTTAAACAAGATGTACAAGAATCAAACCCTTAATTGAATTCAAAGCTTTCAATGCCACTGGTTGTACGAATGTGGATATCTCCAACAAAATCGTCGTCTGCTGGAAATAGTTATGCTTTGGCATAAGTTGGTCGTGCCTACAGATCGTGGTGAATGTGCACTGCGCTTCTAGCCTTGTTTTTAACCGAGCATGTTCTCTTATTTTTACTTTCAATGCTCTGGACGTATCGAGCTCTTCGTTTCTTTACTTGAAAGCTGAACAAAATAATAATATTTTGTTTTGTATTTTCAATTTTAATTTGATATATTTTTTAGTGAACAAAAGTGATTTTTGAAAGCTGAACAAAAGAATAAATCTGAAGCAGCTACTAAAACACAAGCAATTGAAAAAATAATTTATGCAAGTGATATGGTTGCAACTCAATATAGAGATTTTGAATTAATTCGATTAAAAAATTGTTGAGTAATTAATTTTAATTCGGTTAAATCACTGACTCCTCGTGCTCTTTTTGAAATAAATAAACAAACCCAACACAGAATAACTTTATTAATTTCGATCACAAAATTTACACTCTGTCAACGATTTGCACTCCTCGATCAAAAATAGATTCACAACATGGAGACAGATGTCCTAATCGAAGATCGCCTCATCTGGCATTTTAATATAATTAAAACTGACTCTTATTTATACTCGGTTTCTGACCTTGTTTGGTTTTCACTCATACCAATCTCTTCTAATAATTTTCTTCGACCAACTTGCAATTCATCTCATCTCACACTCTCTTTTTATAGAGTTTCCTTGAAAACAAATTAAATTGTTGTTCCAAAATCTTTCCTGAAATTGAAGTTAATTGTCTGGTTAATTGTTTTCGAACATCCGTTTGGCTCGGTCGGCTCTTGGAGTGACTTTCCTTAATCATTTTCATTATTTTATTTACTATCGGGCTCTCTGCACAGCTCGGGTATTTCACATTCTAATAGCTCGGGTTTCACATTATCTCGAGCCTTCCATTGGCTCGGATTTTTAATTAGGGGATTAATTAATTTTAATTAGTTTTGTTGGGCCAAGACAAGATTTTGTTTAAATGAATCGGAATTAACACGAAAATACAGCAGCACAAATTTAAAATCAGACCTATTAACATCAATTAAACAACCCTAAAATATGAGAAAAATGTAATTAAATATAAAATCAATAACATAAAAGTAAATTAAAATAATAACAGATATGCACCAAGATCCGTACGAAATTAACATAGAAATAACTAGATAACATAAAAATTTGACCGAATTAAGTGAAAAATTCATAAAATTAACAAGTAACGATTAATATAAAGAAAAAATAGAATATTTTCAGTAAGAAATACTCCATTAAAAAAATAAATGAAATAGATTGTTCATTTAATGTGAAAAATTAAAAAATTAAAAACTAGATATTACAATTAAAACCAGGGTCAAATTTTGCTTTAATGCATCAAAAAGAATACGCAAAGTTTTGGTCACAAAATAGGTATAAATACCGATTCATTTTCACAAGATTGTAATCACTTTGTGAGCAATCACTTTTCTCGTGAAAAACTCGAATCGTTTTTTATCAGAAAACTAGTATTGTGTATCAAGAACCTTAGCAAACAAAAGTATCGAAATACTATTGGGACACTATTGAACAACTATCTTGAATTTTCAAAGTGAGGAGGATTAATTTTTTGACGAGTACTATGTGAATATGAGATGATGTTAAATCCTGTATTGGTAATTATATGATTTCTAAAACATTGACTTTTAAATATACGTCGAAAATTTTCCGGACCACAATCAACACCTATCACAATTCATTAAAATATACACACAAGTCGAGATATGTAAGTGCCTGTATATCCACCAATATCTCGTGTCCGTGAAGATCCAGTCATGAATTGACGACGGATTCAAACGTCAATTACGAAAACTTATAGGGGCAATGGGAAGATAGGGAATCAGTCTTTTGGCTGACCTTCAGTCATCCATCTCCCGAAAAATCGACCTAAAATATTAATTACTCATCGGCTCAAAATCTATCACACCGAGTAGTCCAATGGCACTCGTCAAATTTTAACATCAGTTTAACTTAAGATCAAATTTCCAAAGGGGTGAGTGAGAAAACGAGCGGAATCTTTGCAGCGATAAAAAATAGAAATTTAATTTATATCCTAAAAATTCAAAAATGGAATAACGTGAAAACCTTAAACGAATTAGAATTATCTAGTGGTAGTAAAAATATAAACAGATTAATCGGAAATATTCAGTAACTATAGAGAACAACTAGAAAAAAATGACAATTTCATATCAATTAGAATTATTCGGTAAAGAGCAAACAATATATAGAATACCATATAAAAGTTTTATTAATTAGGAATATGCAGTAATCGTAAAAGAAGCTATAAATAATATGAAAACTTCAGAGAAATTTGAATTATGTATTAATCGTGAAGACGGAAAATTTATACTACTTAAGGATAGTTAATATTTGTAAACAGTAACAAAAATTAAAACCTTAAACTAATATTCGATAAATGTAAAGGGTAAATGAGGATTGATAAGGATAATCAGCACCACTTAGCAGATAGGGAAAAATTGAAAATTTTAATTAATGACTAAAAATATGTAGCCATTATAACAAGTAACAAAAATGAAAATACGAACGATACAGTAACTAGAACCATTAAGGGATCATTTAATCATGATAGTAAACTATGACAAAACAATAAAATACATCCTTAGTCCGACAATGCGGATTAACCAAAAACTCCGAGCAATTATCTATTCAATTCAATTGCCACCCAAGGCACTTTAAGATCATTAATCATAGGAAAAGTCAAATAAAATAACATCAACAATGTCCAACTAAATCACCACTTAGATGCAACGACCAAAAGCGAATCATTTAAACAAATTTCTGCTTTTAAATTATCAAAAACGTTTTATCAAAAATTAAAAATTTTGCTTTTTTCAAATCACAAATTCTACAAAATGTTAAAAAATTAGTTTTTTAAAATTTTACAAAAACCGAGGCTTTAAAAATATTTAAATAAAATTTTCAACAAAAATCTATAAACCAACCTACTGATGCACTTACCGTCCCGTTGGAAACGGGATTGTAGAAAGAAATCACCGGAAGATAAAATGTCATGCAGCAGGAGTCATGCAGATCTTCGGTATATCGTCTTCTGGTACAACGCCACACCTAGAGATGGGACCAATCAGGACACAGCCCTATCAGAAGGGTTATTCAAGTATCAATGGAGATTTTATCGAGGATATGAAATTGAGAATTCAGTAATATGCGACTATAAAATTGGTCAAAAGGTCGTGGAAATGGCGCATTGGAATTGTGACTAGGATTAATTCTGCCAAAAAAATTGAAGTGGATGGAACATCGAGACACATATCGGACATCCGACCACTAGTGGAAGAAGCTATGGCTGACGATAAATCTTAAAATCGATACAAAAAAGACCAAGCTAAACTTGAAGACTACCTGAAACGACGACGGAGAAAGTCGCTTTATCTTGATCAGTATGATTTGGATGCATCGTACTGATCACAGGGGAATGTGCAATATTTTGTATCTACTTTGACACGGTTTCTTTACAGTGTTGAACCATGAGACTTAATGCAACGGTTTGGACTAAGTTTTCAGCGCAATATATTATGTGTTGAACCGTGAGATTATTATGCAACAGTTTTGACTAAGTTTTCACCTCAACATATTACGTTGCGGTAATAAAACTATTTATAAAATACCATATTATAATGTGTATATTTGTGATTGAAATAAACTTGTCTTTGATATTCTAGAAATTGTCTTACTGGTGGGTTACAGGGTTTCATTATTTGCTTATCTTCATGGTTGTCCCAGTAACGCCATACAAAATGGTACTAACCGCCACTTGGCACCCGTTGCTAAGCAACGTTGGTAATGTGTTCAAGTGGTGGATTGTCCGCAAAAATTGAGTATTATCGCTAGTACTGTAATTGCTCGGACAACCCTCGGGTTCACGAGCTGTCGATAGAAGACCTGTGCTCGCTTTTGATTCTTAGGTCCCCTTATTCTCATATCTCCTTCAAATGTTAACCTATACTCTCATATCATTCATTGTTATGTCTATTCTCATAGTCCTTCTTCTTGTTGTCCATGTCGAAGATTTTTCTTTGGCCTGTACACCCTTTGTTGTGTTAAATACACCCACATTATATCTTTCACCCTTATTCCTATTGTAACTACAATGTTTCCCATTGTTATTACTAGCATTATCATTGTTGCTATTATATGTATTAACTTTATTAATTGTTGCTACTGTTACCTTTATTATTGTTTTTATTACTATAACTACCATTATATTTATTGTTATTGTTACTATGAGTATTACTATTATTATTATTGTTATCATAATTATTATCAATCATTACTACAAATACCATGATTATTATTATTATTACCATTATTATTATTATTATTATTAATATTATTATTATTATTACAATTATTATAATTATTATCAATATTATTAACAAAATTTTGTGTAGGGATACGTCCTTATTCCTCAGCGTTAAAAAAAATATTTTTCTTATATAAAATATTTTGTTGTAATCCTTCCGTATCTTTCGGTTTTTGATAAGTATTTTTGTAAATTCGGAAATTTTAGCAGCGTTCCGCCCTTATTTTAAGGTTCATCCCTATTCTACAGTTTTCGACAAAGTATTTTCATTGACTCGGAAAAATTGAGCAGCGTTCCGCCCTTATTTTACGCATTCCATTTTTGCGTTACTATTTTTGTTAAGTATTTGAATTAGTTCGGAAAATTTGAGCAGCGTCCCGCCCATATTTTCCGCCTCAACTCAAATTAATTTATTTAATTCTTATTTAAAAACATTATTTTTCATGATTTCGGTCGTTCGGATTAATCTTTTTCCGATGGCTATTCATTTTAACTGTTGCAACGATTTCGCAATTTTCCCCGCTACCCATTCCCTCTTTTTGTCCTTAAGATCTATTTATGTTCAATTCATAGTTAATGAGTGCCCACTGGACTACTCGGTGTTAGAGATTTTGAGCCGATTGTTGTTAAAAATTTATGTAAATTTTACAGAAAACGGATGGTGAAGGAGCAGCCAATAAACTACTCATTTACCCTCCAATTTCCCCTATGTACGGATAATATTGACGTTCCAGCTCCTGCGTTCCGCACGCTGAGCCTTCACGGGTACATATCATTGGCGATTTTCCACGCTCTTACACAAATCTGTCTATGTAGATTTTGCTTTCTTGCGTTATGTGTTGGCTGTGGGCCGGAAAATAACAAATAATATTTTACCATAGCATTTGGAATAAAAGTTTCGATGCACTAAGGCTGTAGATATAAAATATTTATTCAGCATATTACATCGGCTACATACATTTGAAATTCATTGTATCCATTCCATAAAATTTACTTCAAAAATCCCATAAATTTAATTCGATAAATCATCTATAAATTCAATTGGAAAAACAAAATTATCCATAAATTTAATCTGAAAAATCATCCATAAATTCAATTGAAAAATTACCCACAAATTTGATTCAAAAAATCATCCATAAATTCAATTGGAAAAACAAAATTATCCATAACTTCAATTTGAAAAAACAAAAATCATCCATCAATTCGATCTGAAAAGTCATACATAAATTCAATTGAAAAGTTACCCATCAATCCCCTTCAAAAAAATCAATTAATAATATTGCACCAGTTGAGAGTGATCGTGTTCAGGCAAAACACTTACCCGTGTTAATTGCCTGAATGCACGGCTCTCAACCAGTTATACAACTAGTTATACAGTTCTGTAATGAAATTTTTTCTCCGAAAAATAAGACTGAAAATTTGTGAAAACACATCGGTATTTATACCTATAATTGGGCCTTAACCTTGCGTGTTAGTTTTATTGCGATTAAACAAAATTCGACTTTGAAATTATTTATGTTATCTAAATTAAATTTTTATTTATTTCTTAATTTAAATTGGTAATTTATTTTTAACATTTTTAATTAAATTTATTCATCCAAAAATATTTTATTTTTATTCATTTAATTCATTAATTTTTTAATTTTATCTAAATGGTCATTTTACGGTCGAATTTTCTTGTTATTCTGTTATTTCCTATGTAAATTTCGTGCGGTTCTTGATGCATTTTGTATTTATTTTATTTTACTTTTATGTTTTTGATTTTATATTTATTTATATTCTCTCAGATTTTAAAGTGTTTAATTGGTGTTGTATATTGTATTTTAAGTTATCTTGGTGCTGGGTTTTCTTGCTGTATTACTGATGCATTTAAACAATTCTCAAAGCTATTGGTGTGCTGGCCCAACATAAAACACTCCGGGGCCCGTAAAATTGCGACCCGCAATTTCTTAAAGATCTAAGCTATGAACTATGCAGAGTTTACATTTTCCATTCAATTGGGTCTACGAGCTACATGGTCGTGACCTTAAAACCCACATGCATAAAAATAATCATACAGTATACATCAATATGCGGATTACAAGATGAAGTGAAAGAGGACATACAGTCCGGTCATGATCACACATAAAGAATAGTTAATAGTCTAAGAATCATTAGTTCATTGTTAATCGTGAGTTCAATATTCTGTCACTTGGGTATTCGTCACGTTGATGCCTTGAGTTTCTTGGTTTCTGATTGATTACTTTCTTCAGCAGGTTCTGATATTTTGACGATTCGATATCTGTTGCGCGATTTGACTTTGAGATTTTGTTTAGTTTGGGGAATTGACTTCATTAGATGCCGATTGTTTGGACGATTGGCAGGCTGAGTGAATCTCAGATAAGAAGAATAGATAGAATGTTTAGTTCAAGACTCCTTTTTTGCTGGTTTATTTAGGGTTTTGAGTTGTAAATTGACATTCTAACTTTCGTTTGTTGATTTTTTTTCTTTGCATCTTGAACTGGGTGGCGTTCAATTGGATTCTGTGGATAGCTGACCCTTTATCATATTATCTAGTCTCGATTGTTTGATGATAATTGATCGGTTCGGGATTATTCATGATTCTTTGAGGTTGGTTTGAGTTTCTTCTTTTCAGTTATCAATTTTGGCTGTTTGTTCTCGATTTTCGGTTCTTTTTGTTATTTTGTAGGGTTTCTAAAGATCATCCATGATTATTTTAATATTGTTCCCTTGATGGGTGTTTCCTTTTTCTATTGACTTTCGATTTGATTTTCTAGAGTTCTGAGGGTTGAACGATCTGTTTTTCTTGTGTTAATTCTTTGACCATTGGGTATAATAGAAATTGATCCGTCCGTAATTGATATCCTTTGTCTTCTCATATATCGGCATATTTGTTACAGTTAATTTTTGCATCGATTGATTGATTGTGGGGTTTTTTTTTCGACATCTTTCTAAGGGATACTAGATTGTATATATGGGTTTATTACTGCCATCTTCCATCGCATCGCCAATATCATGCTGCTTTCGAATTCCTTGTTTTTTATAACAATTTTCAGGTTCCTTTAATAGGGCTTGTTATTATTTTCTCTTGATTTTGGGTAGTTGTTTGACTTTCTGTTTCTCTCCTTTCTTTATCTCTGTTGCTTTTATTACCGTATCTGGTTTCTCGTTTCTGTGATTGGTATTAACTTTATTTTGACATCATTTATCTTCTTTGTTTGCCTTTACTACGATTTGCAAGATCCTTTCAATATTCCATTTTGATTGGCTGCACTTTGTAGTTCAGCCTCATCATCTTTCGTCTTGTCGTTTGTTGGCATTGCCCTTTGCCTTCCCTCTTTCTTGTAATCTGGTTTTCGATTTTTGAGTTGGTTTTGATTTGTTCCCTAATCCTTTCCTTATTCATATCCGCTGTTGCACGTCAGTCTTGCTTGGAATTACGATTCCGTGATATTCATTTTGTCTCGTTTGGCTGCATCTAGTTTCACTTGCAGTTGGTTGTTTTTCTTGCTCTTTTCCTGGCTTTAATTTTGAGTCTCTTCCACTCTTTTGCTACATTTATTTCTTTGTATTTTTAGTTTTTCCGTTTATCTTTGTTTTTCAATTATCTACCTGTTTGTTGTTATTCGTCAGTTTCGCATTAATTGATTCAGTTTTTTGTTAAATTATTCTCCCTCGTCTTTTTTTGTTGACTGACTTGGTATTTCATCTATTTCTTCAATGCTTTCGTTTCGTGTTGATACTTCCTTTACTGTTTTGCTGCTTTATCTTGCTCCGATCATGACTTTGTTTTTGTTGTTCCTGATTTTCGTCTCTCATCTGATTCTACTGGATTTTCCAGGTTTTAAATTGCACTCCAAGTCTACTCTTGTCTCTGATTTCCTTGATGGCTTCGGTACCTCTTAATCGGTTTATTTCAATTTCTGATTCCGATTTGATTAGCTTTTGTCTTTCTCATTCCGCTATATTCTTTATCCCATCGTCTGATTTCTAATTTGTTTTCGCTCTTTGACTATAATATTTATATACTACTTTTATATATTATCGGATATTATTATATTCATTCCATATAATATTTATACACTACTTTTATACATTACTATATAAACATATCTATTATATAAATTATATGCACATTTCTAACTATTTATTACTTTATCTCCAAAGGGTCTTCACGCAAGGTGCGTATCCTCCGCATCTCTCATCAATTACCGGATATATGTCGATCTCACTTGGCTATTGGGTATTGGTTCATATTTTGACTTGCTTTGTTCTCTCGATTTTGAATTTTCTGTGAGTCCATCATTTGTTTCCAACAGATTTTGTCTGTGTTTTCTTCATCTTTTGATCTTTTCTGATTGTCTACGTTATTTGGCTTTGATTGTTGTCCTATTTCTTTGAAGGCTACTGGATTTTACCTTTTATTACTCTCTCGGTTTTCTCCCTCTTTGTTATCTTCTAGGCTCTCTTTTATTGTCCATGAATTTTATTTCTCCTCTCTTTAACAGGGCTTTTATCGTCCTTGGTAATGCATACCCGGAATTTATTGCTCTTTTTTGTAATATATTTTCATTGCTTTCGAATTTGTTTACGTCTATAATTTCGTTATCGGATTTTCTTTTTTCTCCAATTGATCAGTTTTGCTGCTGCTTTATCGTATCCTCTCCCGATTGCTCCAAGGATTGGGTTTAAATTTTGTCCTATTATTTCGATGTCTTCTTGAATTGCATTTATCGTAACGAACTCTATTGCACTTGCTTCTCGCGACATCATAATATAATTTAACATCGTTTTTCCTTTATTGTCCTTCTCATTTAGAGTTGATCCTGTTTTTAATAACTCCCTCAGAATTTTCGTTGGCGTATCTCTTGACACTACAATCATCATGGGTGTTTGTCCTTTCTCATTTCTGATATTTGTATGTTGTCCACATTGGTCCATTATCTCAATAATTTCCATCGTTCGTTCCTCGTTTTCGGTTTCTATGGCATGGTGTTGTAGTTTATTACCTGCTATGTCAATTATTGTGAATAATATTGGCATTCGATTCCTTAGGATGCTGATTTCTGCTGTTGATTCTGAGCCTTCTTTCGTAGTTCGTGATCATCTTTGTTACTCCTTCTAATATCTCGGTGATATTCTTGTTTCTAGTCCATTTCGGCATTATTTCCTTAGTTATTTTGCTGATTGCTTCCATCTGTTTCAGGTAATTAATTCTAACATCGTGGATTTCGTTATGTTCTCGTTTCAGTTTCGCCTGATTCCTATAATATCTTGATTTTGTCTCTTGGCTGTTTACGACTCTGGTAACTTGTTTTCGTCGTGTCTAATAGGTTTTTCTGTCTTCCAGTTGTCATGTCTTTTCCTGGTTTGTAGCTTGATTTGACACTTGTGTCATTTTCTGGCTTTATTCTGGTGTTGGTATTGATCTCATCTGGTTTCCTATTGCTTCCTCTTATTAGTCCCACTGCTCCGGATGGGTTCTGAGTCTGTTTATTTGGACAATTCCCAGTCATATGTCCCCATTTTAGACAGTTAAAACATGTTCCGCGACTTTTGTGACAAAATTTATTTACGTGTCCTCTCTTCGCGAATAGTTGGCTTATTTGATGTCGATAGTAGTCGTTCTCTGTGTGTCCGGATTTTGAGATGTTTTACAATATTCTCTGATATTTACTTCGTTAGCTTTCGTATCGATTGTCCATGTACTTTCTTCGTTCGTTGTGGTTTTCCTAGTTTTGTTGAGTAAATCAATACCATATTGTAATTTTCCTTTCCACGTGGGTTGAGTTCGTCAATTACATCTCAATTTTCAATTCACTGACTGTTTTTGAGCTGTCTTGCATATTCAGATTTCTCGTTTGTTGTCTTTGGATTCTCTTTTCGATTAGTTCTCTTTCTGAAATTTTATTAACCATTAAAATATTTATTACCTCTTGTTTGATTGACGTCTCTCCGATTCCTGTATTGTCTCCTGTTGTTTGTATAAATTTTTTCTCCAATATTTTACTTTCTACGTTTATTTCAAGTTCCTCTTTCTTCACCTTTTCATTATCTTGTTGTAACATTTTCACTTTCCTTATCGGTTCTCTTTTTGATTTTTGTAGTAGTACCCTCTGATTTTGATATTTTGTTTTTTCGATATCTTTTATCGCTGTTTTTTTTTTTTTTTTTTCTGTTTTTTCGTCGTCTATCGTTCAGTGAACTCTTGACTTATCTTTATTTTTTCTTCGCTGCTCGATTCTTGTTCTGATTTTATTTTGTCCTCCTGAGTTTCATTTTTCTTAATTACTTCATTTTGTTTGTCGTTATTTTCGTTATTTATTGTTATATCCTCCTCGCTGTTGACGACACACTGCTCCGCAGTGTGGATTTCTTTTGTATTGACTATTTTCGACATATTGCTTCTACTTGATATTTGATTTCTTTTCATCCGTCTTTGTCGAATTTCTTGGATTTCCTCTCTCAGTAATCTCTTTCATTCGATTTTTTTTGCTGTTCCGAATATTTTCCGGTCCATAAATATCGAACATCATTCCTGTTTCTCCTCGTATTACTTCGTTGTCTTTGATTGTTTGCGGATATTCGTTTAATCATGCCTCTTAATTGCTCACTCTCTTGTATTTGATTGCTTTGTGTACTTTGACTATAATTTTCGTTTTTGGTTGTCCCGATTTTCTCTCTATTGGACAATTTTCAGCCAAATGTCCGTTTAAGTTGCTGTTGAAACAGGTTGTAATCTCGAATCTTGTTGTTGTACTCATTATCGCCCTATCTCTTGAATGTCTGACCCCTTGTGTTGGGTTATTGGTTTGGTTTTTGTTGACCTTGAATTCTTCTCATTCGACAATTCTTTGACATATGACTGCTTTGATTGCAATTAAAACAGATTATCATTTCTTCTCCTTCTGTGCGAACTCTTCTATCATATCCTTGGCAATTTTTTAGTTGATAACCTCAGTCAGTTCGGCATCCTTCTTTTGAACAGATAGTACATACTGGATTGTAACTCGCGTTGTTAATCCTGAAATAATTATTATAATTTATAAATTTACCTCTACTGTCTTGAATCCTCTTAACTGACATATCGTAAATTCGTGATGGTTTTTCAATATATTGATTTGTTTGCGGGTAAATATCTTTCGTTTGTCTCGTTATTTCCATCACTACTTTCATTGGTTCTGATACTTGATCTGTTAACTCGGTTTGCTCCTTTTCTCTTTCGACTCTTTCTTCCATTGTGGTTAATATTTTCTCTTCCAGTACGATTTCCGTTTGCCATGTTTCAGCTATTTTTGTTCCAACTGTTTTTATTTCCGAATTTCCAGTTTCTTTTTGTCATTTAAATCTTCTTCGTTGCATTTTCTTTTTGAATGCATCTCCTGTAAATTCCTCTTTAAACTTGAAGATATTGGTTCTCAGCCCCTCATTTCCGGTTCATCGCGTACGATTTTGTACATTGTTGATTCTCTCAAAAATATTTCTGTTTTATCCGTGTTTTTACTTGGCAACTCTTGGTTCATTTCCTCTCGGAGTTTTTCCATCTCTTTACTCGTACTTGTTTTCAACTGAATTGGAATTCCTAGCTCGGGTGATTTCACGTTGTTTCCTTTATCGGTTAGCTTTTCCGTTAATTTATCATATTTTTCGGCTTCTGTTTCCAAACTTTCTAATCTTGTTGTAATCATTGATTCTGCTATCGCTACTGTATTAAGTTTTCTATCTGTTGCCGCTTTTCACTCTCTTTGAATTTCAATAACATGATCTATTTCTTTATCCTTGTTCTCCGTTTGTTTTGGTATATTTTCAGTTTCTCTACACAATGGTTCCCTTGATTCCGGTTTCTCGTAACTCGTTTTCTTGATTCTATCTCTAGTTTATCGGCTCTATTATTCGTCGTTTACTTGATCTCTTTATTCTTTTGGTTTACTCGATCTCTTTATTCTTTGTCAATTAACTAAACATAAATAACACTTCTAGTATATAAATTTCCGCATTAATTTATCGTACTACTCTCACTGCTTTTCCTTAATTCTTTTCTCTACGTCAACTTCTTATCTTTTTAATTTTTGTTTTTTCATTTTAATTTTATTTTAAATTATCTATAGCTCGTATCAATTATCTATTTGTTTCGTCTAAATTATCCTTATAGTCGCATCAATTATCTATCCGGTCGTATCAATTAACTATTTTAATCAAATAAATCATCACCATCATATCAATAATCGTCTCGTTTACTATTCTCCTTTATCTCTATCATTGGTCCAAAAACGTTCCTTAATCTCTATGCGCTATAGGCCTTTTACTTAACTCTTCTCGTCTTTTTCCTTAAACTTTAACCGCTGTTGCTCTATGGGCCTTTTTATTTAAATTCTCTTGTCTTTTTCCGTAAGCTTTATTCGCTGTAATAATTTTTCTTTTGCTTCATCTCCCTTCATTTTTAAGTCTATTTTGAATTATCTATATCTCGTAACAATTATCTATCGACCTCGTATCAATTATCTATAGAGTCTTATCAATTATCTATGCGGTCACATTAATTATCTATATTACAATAATAAAATCATTATACTCATACCCTCATTCAATCTGTAAATTATTTTTCCCATGTCTCATTGGTTTAAAAATCGTTTACTTAATCCTCAGTCGCTGGCGCTCTATACCCTCTATTGTTTCCGTTGGCTCTCCAGCCTTCGTCATCTTATTTCTAACTGGCATTCTGTAGCCTTCAATCTCTAATCTCATTTCAACTGGCACTCTATGGTCTCTAATATCTAATCATAATCATATCTCATCTGGCACTCTATGGCCTCTGATATCTAATCATAATCATATCTCATCTGGCACTCTATGGTCTCTAATATCTAATCATAATCATATCTCATCTGGCACTCTATGGTCTCTAATATCTAATCATAATCATATCTCATCTGGCACTCTATGGCCTCTAATATCTAATCATAATCATATCTCATCTGGCACTCTATGGCCTCTAATATCTAATCATAATCATATCTCCTCTGGCACTCTATGGCCTCAAATATCTAATCATAATCATATCTATCGGTTTTATCCTTACTCATATTCCTATTAACTTTAATCTAATCTATCCTATTCATATTATCTTTCATCATTTTTATCTCATTCTAATCATCGGAATTGAGCTCATCAGTGACTTTTGGGTATGTTTGAGGCCTCACACTGACTCTCAATCCATGGCGTCTTTTGGCCGCGCATTCTTCCGGTTACGCTTTACTCACCGCCATTTGGATATTTGGTACTCGGTGTGGGATCCGGGTTATTGTACCAAACTCCTAGCTGGGCAAATAAAAAAAAACATTCCCTCAGTACTCGGTGTGGGATCCGGGTTGTGTACCTCGGAGAATATAAAAGTATGGAAATGCCTAGACGTTCAATCAAGTTCCAAAAGCGGTTTACTTAATTTCCCGAATAGTGAAAAGAAAAGGAAGCGATTAAATATGGGCGCGGAAAATTTTATCAATAAACTATCTAATCTCTGCCCGCCTCTCCCATCAGATTTCCCGGCTCAATTCGGCCGCCCTTATCTGACCCGTCAGATTTCCCGGCTCAATTCGGCCGCCCTTATCTGACCCCTCAGATTTCCCGGCTCAATTCGGCCGCCCTTATCTGACCTTAGTAGGACATTTTGAGTATGAACCATTTACCGGTTAGTTCACATCTCACCTACCGTTTGGGCCTCGATACTCGGTGTGGGATCCGGGTTATTGTATCGAGTTCCTCCAAGCAATAAAAATATTCATTCGATACTCGGTGTGGTATCCGGGTTTTTGTATCGAACGGCTCAGCGCCATCAGTCCCTTGGCTGATAACAACCTGAACACGACAGTCCGTAGCTGTCCTCTGGTGCCTCACCACCAGCTAGGGAAAAAAAGAATATCTCTAGGTACCTTTAACGTCTAAATCATGCGCATTTTTCAATTTTTATTTTTATTTTCGGTTTCCCCTTCACTTTCCCAATTCAAAAATTGTAGTAATCGCGTTGGTTTGTTCCCCAGAGAGGTGATCAATCTCTCGACAGAAACTCCCCAACATTTGCGAAGGTACCTACTACCTTCCTCTCCTCGGGTTGATCAGGGTTCTCCATCGGAATAAGCGTACTATCGTTATGATAGCTCGGTTTTAAATCTTACTTTCCAGTATTATTTCCATATAATATAATATAAATAACATTACAAAATACACTAACAAAATGATGCATCGAAACTTTTACCGTACCTTATGTGTGATTTTTCAGCTTTCACTGTTTAAGTTGTGTTTTACTTGTCCACTCAGAATTTATTTAACGGCTTTCATGAAGTTTTCGGCTTTTTCCGTATGTTTTACACCTTTCGGTTGCTATTGTTGTCTCATTTATTATTATTATTAATCTCAACTCATCGTACTCGTTTTCAATCATCGTTTTCCTCTGGTTGCTAACTATTATTCTCGTAATTCATTATTATCTCTAATCCTTTATTTTCATTAATAACAAACATCATCATTTTATTCATCTACGCTCATTTCTTACTATTCATTTCATTTACACCTGAACATTTCCTTTTATCTACGCCTAAGTTTCTCCATCATCTGGATTATCTTTTCGTCAATTTCTCTAACTTAATCGATTATCTGTTCTCGTGTAGTGTCTAATTTGGCTTTACTTGGCCTCATGTCTTTTGTAATACGTACAACCAATTGTTCGTTACTTCCGCTAATTTTCTCATCTCATAGGAGAAGGGGTTCGAAATCGTTGCAACCTTTTCCGTTAATATTTTGATCTTTAATTTAATTACTTCCAATTTATCGTTTATTACGTTTAGAATTATTTTAACTGACTTAGTGATAACGTCTTATCTCAAACAATTTTAATCCAGTAATTTCTAGTTTTCCAATTTTTTTTACGAACTCTTAGACGACCCGCATTTTTGTGGTTTCCCCCTATTTCTAATCACTTTAACCTTCATGATTTCCACCTTTTCCCTGTTTTTATTATTTTAATTTTTATTTATTTATCTATTTTTTATATTTTTATTACTACTTCTACGGTTTTTTGGATGATATTTACACGATGATTCCATTGATTTATACAACCTACCCATAATTTTAGTTTTATTTATAGTTTCCTGTTTCTTTGATTTCTGCTCTACAAATATTGATAATTTTATCCCCACTTTCCTGTTGAATCGTTTCATTTTTGAAATTTTTGTGTATCTAATATTTTAATTTATTTACATATATTGATTTTTTCCTATCTTATTACGATACTCGTCATTCATGAGTTTTCTAAACTGTTGTTTTGTTTCGTCATATTGTTGGGGTTGTTGGTGACTTCGAATAGAAATTATTGTCGATCTGACTCCAAACGTGCTTTAAACACCAGTAACGAACTCCAAACGATATAAACTTTATTGATTAAAACACTTTGTCCCCACTGATTTACAAAAATATTTACAATTCACTTTCCAAATTTTTAATTTCTTCACAATTTTCTGAATTCTAGAGTATTCGGAGGTTTTAACCCATTGTAACTTTTTATCAAAAGTTCACATGATGATAGTTCTATGGTAATTTTTGATCGTCTTATTATTCTACACAATATATCAAAAATTAATTTTTTTTTTTTTCCCAAAGTTGTGACCCTTTATAACTTTTTATCTAAAGCTCTGATGACTAAAGTTCTATAGGCAATTTTTCTTGTTTCGTCGATCTCTACAACATCAAAAATTAAAAATTTTGACCAAGGTTTTGACCCTTTATAACTTTTGACCCAGAAGTCAGACTGCCATACTTCAATAGTAAATATTGCTCAGCTTCTCAAGCTCTACAACATATCAAAAATTAAAAATTTTGACCAAGGTTTTGACCCTTTATAACTTTTGACCCAGAAGTCAGACTGCCATACTTCAATAGTAAATATTGCTCAGCTTCTCAAGCTCTACAACATATCAAAAATTAAAATTTTTGAAGGTTTGACCCTTAATAACTTTTTATCCAAAGGTCGGAAGATCCTAATTTTATCACCACTTTTGCCATTTCATCGTTCTGTACAACACATTAAAAATAATCTTTTTGACCAAAGTTTGACCCTTTTTAGCTTCGAACCTTTAGAAGATATGACCATGGTTCTATTGGCAATCTTATTACGCTCATTCTTCTCTACAACATATCAAAAATTATATTTTTGGTCAAGGTTTGACCCTTTTTAGCTTCGGACCCTTAGAAGATATGACCATGGTTCTATTGGCAATTTTATTAAGCTCATTCTTCTCTACAACATATCAAAAATTATATTTTTGGTCAAGGTTTGACCCTTTACACCTTTGAAGTTCGATAAGATACGACTATAGTTCCATTGACAATAATACTCAACTCACCGTCCTGTAAAACATATCAAAAATAAAATTTTTGGCCAAAGTTTGACCCTTTGTAACTTCGAACCTTCAGAAAATACAAGCATAGTTCAATTGGCATTTTTACTCAACTCATCGTTCTCTACATAATATCATCGAACTGTTTTCTCATCGTCATTAAGTCGATCGTTTTCCTTCGTTTGTTGTTAAGTTCCATTCTTTAGTTCACCCTCTCTCCGTGGTCCGACAAAATGTCGTTCCGACATTTCTGTTTAATAATTAAACATTTGCTTTTATTTCCTTGGGTTCTTTGCAAAAACAATCATGGTTAATCCCGGCTGAGCCCCCAAATTTGTACTTGGTGGGCTAGTCGTCTGTTATTTATTCTCTTGATTTGTAGTCAGGTTGATCGCTTTTCATCGATCTTTCAATTTTCTCATCGATCTTTACAATTGATTTTACAATCTTTAAACTCTATATTCCATCTCTCTGGGGTTTGGCAAAAATGTCGTCCCGACATTTTCTATTAAAAAGATAGTTATGCTTTATGTCCCCTCGTTTGTTGTGCAAGAAAATCATGTAATCCCGGCTGAGCCCCCAAATTTGTATGGTGGGTTACAGGGTTTCATTATTTGCTTATCTTCATGGTTGTCCCAGTAACGCCATACAAAATGGTACTAACCGCCACTTGGCACCCGTTGCTAAGCAACGTTGGTAATGTGTTCAAGTGGTGGATTGTCCGCAAAAATTGAGTATTATCGCTAGTACTGTAATTGCTCGGACAACCCTCGGGTTCACGAGCTGTCGATAGAAGACCTGTGCTCGCTTTTGATTCTTAGGTCCCCTTATTCTCCTATCTCCTTCAAATGTTAACCTATACTCTCATATCATTCATTGTTATGTCTATTCTCATAGTCCTTCTTCTTGTTGTCCATGTCGAAGATTTTTCTTTGGCCTGTACACCCTTTGTTGTGTTAAATACACCCACATTATATCTTTCACCCTTATTCCTATTGTAACTACAATGTTTCCCATTGTTATTACTAGCATTATCATTGTTGCTATTATATGTATTAACTTTATTAATTGTTGCTACTGTTACCTTTATTATTGTTTTTATTACTATAACTACCATTATATTTATTGTTATTGTTACTATGAGTATTACTATTATTATTATTGTTATCATAATTATTATCAATCATTACTACAAATACCATGATTATTATTATTATTACCATTATTATTATTATTATTATTAATATTATTATTATTATTACAATTATTATAATTATTATCAATATTATTAACAAAATTTTGTGTAGGTGTTGGGCTTAGAGCCACCATTTAAACAAAATAAAAATAAAAATCTAAGGTTAAAGAGCGAGATTAATGAAAAGAATCACTGAACATAAACATGCACCGCACCAAGATATTAAAAATCAATAAATAACAGAATAATTAAACAAAATAAAAACACAACAAAAATTAAATAAAACAAATAATTAATTAAAACTCGAAAATGCCTACAGAAGCAGAAGAGAAAACATAAAGAAATAGAATGAACTGCCAAAACCTTGCAAAATAAGGTTTAGAAAAAACATAGGCAGAAGAGGCGACCAGAAAACAAAATATTAGGGCTTAGAAACAATATTGTGAGAAAATAATAATAAAAATAAAATCTAATAATAAAATATTAATAAACTAAAAAAATAAAGAAAAATATATAAAAAATTAGAAAAATATTTTAAAATAAATAAAATAATTAAAAAGCCCTAAAAATGGCGAAAAATCGCCCATTGGTCGCACACAAGCACAAAAACACTATAAATATAGTGATGATTTTCATTAGAATCAATCTTATGCTTCATTAGAAATTGTTTCAATTGAAATTCTGAATATTATAAGTAAGGATCTTTTTCATTACGTTATGTTGTAAATACTTTTATTTTTATTTTTTGAAACGTTAATATCTAAAATAAACTGGTTCGTAATGTTAACTTTCATTTTATCATATATATCATTTATCTATACTGTTCGGCCCCTTTAAAATAATATACTACGTATTGTAATAGATCTGGTTCATGGGACCGACCGTGTGCCGGCTAGTGGGTGAAAACCCTTAGTTGTGCTCGTGGGTCATGCCTCGTGAACCCCTTGGCAGTTCGCAGTCGGTTCCGGCCTTGTGCACGGGACCGCTACGCAGGGCGCCATTGTATATTCGAGGCGGCTGCTGAAAATGTGGCCGGAGCGAATAGCTAAAAATTTTTCGGGAAGTGCGGAGAACTGCAGCTAGGGGAATTAGGGCGGATCACATGTAGATCTGGAGCAGATTTTTAATATTCCGAACAAAAAGTAGAATTGGGTAGCACGGATAAGACTTAAGAAAGACAACTTTTAAAGTTTTAAAGCAAGTAAATTGCAATATTGCCAAATAGTCAGACAAATTTAGATGATAATGGAAAAATTATTACCTTGCAAAAATGTTCCACGGGAGAATCGCACAAATAGTCGCGTTCTAATCAACTTGTTCCATCTAAAACCTGAGCGAACAATATCATGAGATAAAACAGCGCGGCACCAAATAACTTTCTTCTTGTAAAAATTTTTTTAATCCACTAAAATCAGAGGTAGTTGATGACATAGAGGAAGGCTAATAAATCCATAATCCGTAGCATAGGTGATTCGAGACCATGAATTCGACGAGAAACCCAAGAACATATAGATATAATAATTGATTCATGAATCAGCAAATAGCAATATTGATTGTCTGATCGTACCCACTGAAATACATCTATGGTAGACTGCACAAGCACCAACCGTATAATCAATAAAACTAATAGCTCTTTTGCCGGTTCTAACAGAAAATGTTTTTGTTACTTTGATTTACTGTTATAGCAAAATTATATTTAATTATGACGCTGGAATGTCCCGAAAAGTTAAGAGAAACGCAAACCAACTTATTGATTGTAGCTGAGATACCCAGAGTAACCCGTACGCAAAACGAAATGTCGAGCCAGTAAACTAACCACTGACCACTCTAGTAAAATTGGGTCGAGTTGAAAATCAAATTTTGGTTATGCGGACGAGATAATCACGCTTATAAACGCAACCGGCGCCGAGTAAACGGTTGGCAGTGATGTCTTCCAAGATAACGATGCCAGGGTTGCTAAATAGACCACGCTTAAGTAGGAAGCCGGGGTTGAAAACGAGAAGCCGTCCTAATTTTCGCCGATATTCCGGCTTTCGAGATTATACAAATTCCTCTCCGTTTTGTCTAGTCGAACTTCTTTTTCTAGTTTTATTAAATTCTTAAATTCTTATTTTTATATATTTTTTTTTCTCTTTCCCAATAGTATGCCGAGCGACGAGAACACGAACAATTCAATGAGGATCCCTCGTCTGCCCCCATCAATCGTGGCAATTCGTCACAAATATGAGGATTTAAAAATACAATATCGGGACCTCCAAACGAAACACGAACGAGTGAAGGGAACCTGGGCTCCACCAGAAGTCGTTAGGGAGCTCAGGCAGAAGATCTCACGACTTACGCGAGTCGCGCGCCCAGCGGATGTTGATCCGCGAACAATCAACGACCCTACACCAGGCCTATACCGAAACGGAGCTCCGGATCAAGGTCCCAGGGAGTGTTCGGGCTGAGCAGATCGACATCATCCCTGCTCACCACCTCCCAAATGCCGGGGACCAATCCAACACGGTAACTAATACTCCTATCTCGAGTGTGCCCACCTCTCAACCATCATCTTCCGGAACTACCGAAAACAGGGCCAACTCCAATGCCCCTACGGCCCGTCGTCGGCCAAACCGGAACAAGCGACGTCGAGATCGTCGCCGGCAAGAAGAAGCCCGCCTCCGGAGAACTCAGTCGACAGGAGGGGTGGAACACCTAGATGATCTCCCACCCCCTTACCAAGAGTTCGAAAACTCGGGGATGGATCCGGATATCCGATATGCCCCGCGAATCTTATTCTCCTCTCCCCCAGCTTCCGTACATATTAACCTGGTGGACGAGGAATATGAAGCTCACCCGTTGGTGCAGACGCTAAGTGACCTTGAATTGGACTTTGATGAGATCGCTGTTCTCACGGGAATGGTCCCCAACGTTGGTCCCCGTGGCGAAATCGCTGGACCATCATCGCGGGGAAACGAGGATCCTCGAGGCCATCCTCCCTCGTACCGACCACCTAAACGGAAATACCTCCCGACGGATATGGACGCGGAAGAAAGCTAACCGCCGGAAATCCCGAGTTCACTCACACTATGAGTGGTTTTTACTTCAACCAGTGCTCGAACTGTTTATTTTCATTTCCGTTTATTATTTTTGTTCTTGATTAAATGTTGTTTTGTTTCCTAATAAATATTGCTACATTGATGTTTCTCTTTATAAATCGAAAGTAGGAAATCGGAGATGAGAATTACGGACGCGCGGGGTTACGAGAACGAGGTTGTTACATAATTCCCACTTCTGAAATGAACGTAATATCAAGGAATAGAGGGTTTTTATTGCGTTTTGAGGGAGAGCGTAAGTCCTTCTATCGGCAGCTACGAACCGGGGAAAACGAAGGTCATTCGGGGATTAGTGCCAGTAATGGCGCTCACCTGCTCGAACGGCATTCGGCTATCATGCACAATTCCAACGTGATCACCAATCACGGGTGCACGATAGTAATTAAAATTATGTGGCGTATGGAGGAGTTACCCCTAGTCAGGAACGACAACAAAATGAAGTTAAAGTGACCAGAAGATCGGAATTTTAATACTCCCCTACGACCAACATAGGGATACGTCCTTATTCCTCAGCGTTAAAAAAAATATTTTTCTTATATAAAAAATTTTCTTGTAATCCTTCCGTATCTTTCGGTTTTTGATAAGTATTTTTGTAAATTCGGAAATTTTAGCAGCGTTCCGCCCTTATTTTAAGGTTCATCCCTATTCTACAGTTTTCGACAAAGTATTTTCATTGACTCGGAAAAATTGAGCAGCGTTCCGCCCTTATTTTACGCATTCCATTTTTGCGTTACTATTTTTGTTAAGTATTTGAATTAGTTCGGAAAATTTGAGCAGCGTCCCGCCCATATTTTCCGCCTCAACTCAAATTAATTTATTTAATTCTTATTTAAAAACATTATTTTTCATGATTTCGGTCGTTCGGATTAATCTTTTTCCGATGGCTATTCATTTTAACTGTTGCAACGATTTCGCAATTTTCCCCGCTACCCATTCCCTCTTTTTGTCCTTAAGATCTATTTATGTTCAATTCATAGTTAATGAGTGCCCACTGGACTACTCGGTGTTAGAGATTTTGAGCCGATTGTTGTTAAAAATTTATGTAAATTTTACAGAAAACGGATGGTGAAGGAGCAGCCAATAAACTACTCATTTACCCTCCAATTTCCCCTATGTACGGATAATATTGACGTTCCAGCTCCTGCGTTCCGCACGCTGAGCCTTCACGGGTACATATCATTGGCGATTTTCCACGCTCTTACACAAATCTGTACTATGTAGATTTTGCTTTCTTGCGTTATGTGTTGGCTGTGGGCCGGAAAATAACAAATAATATTTTACCATAGCATTTGGAATAAAAGTTTCGATGCACTAAGGCTGTAGATATAAAATATTTATTCAGCATATTACATCGGCTACATACATTTGAAATTCATTGTATCCATTCCATAAAATTTACTTCAAAAATCCCATAAATTTAATTCGATAAATCATCTATAAATTCAATTGGAAAACAAAATTATCCATAAATTTAATCTGAAAAATCATCCATAAATTCAATTGAAAAATTACCCACAAATTTGATTCAAAAAATCATCCATAAATTCAATTGGAAAAACAAAATTATCCATAACTTCAATTTGAAAAAACAAAAATCATCCATCAATTCGATCTGAAAAGTCATACATAAATTCAATTGAAAAATTACCCATCAATCCCCTTCAAAAAAATCAATTAATAATATTGCACCAGTTGAGAGTGATCGTGTTCAGGCAAAACACTTACCCGTGTTAATTGCCTGAATGCACGGCTCTCAACCAGTTATACAACTAGTTATACAGTTCTGTAATGAAATTTTTTCTCCGAAAAATAAGACTGAAAATTTGTGAAAACACATCGGTATTTATACCTATAATTGGGCCTTAACCTTGCGTGTTAGTTTTATTGCGATTAAACAAAATTCGACTTTGAAATTATTTATGTTATCTAAATTAAATTTTTATTTATTTCTTAATTTAAATTGGTAATTTATTTTTAACATTTTTAATTAAATTTATTCATCCAAAAATATTTTATTTTTATTCATTTAATTCATTAATTTTTTAATTTTATCTAAATGGTCATTTTACGGTCGAATTTTCTTGTTATTCTGTTATTTCCTATGTAAATTTCGTGCGGTTCTTGATGCATTTTGTATTTATTTTATTTTACTTTTATGTTTTTGATTTTATATTTATTTATATTCTCTCAGATTTTAAAGTGTTTAATTGGTGTTGTATATTGTATTTTAAGTTATCTTGGTGCTGGGTTTTCTTGCTCTATTACTGATGCATTTAAACAATTCTCAAGGCTATTGGTGTGCTGGCCCAACATTACATACACCATACAAAATTTTTAGTTTTTCTATTCTACTCGATAAAAACGAAACTGTAGAAATTTATTCTAAAACGAATGTTTAAGTGGTGTATTCTAATATTAAAATAGCGGTCAGGTTTATTTCATGTATTAGTTTTGAATTGTCATAAAAAATTAGTTTGAAAGAATATAAGGTACAAATAAAATTTTTTTTGAGTGAAATTTTAAAACTATATTGGTATTTGTTTAAATATACATTCAATTTAAAAGTTAAGCATTTAATGAATTATATTTGTATGAAAAATTTTTTTAATTATAATAAAGTATAATAATTGTGACTTATATAATTTTATATTAATAATGTAGAAATATTTACATTATTCCAACATCCAAAGACTCTGTTCAAATTTTTCTAATGATAAAATGGGTAAAACTAGAAAAATAATAGTTGAATTTTAATTATTTTTTAGTTTATATCGAAACATATGGATGCCAAATGAATTTTAATGATAGTGAAATAGCCATGTCGATATTAAAATCTGACGGTTATACACATACCACTAATTTAAAAGAAGTAACTAATTTTATAAGTTATTAATTGCATAAGATTAGATATTTTTTGATTATGTAATTTTAAATTAAATTTAAGTTTAATATAATTCTTATCAATCTTATTAAATTCATATGAGTTCATTCATTAAAAACATTAGGTAATAGCAGATTTGTTCTTGATGTAATTTGAAGAATCATATAATTAATTAATTTCATTATTGTCAGAAATAGATTTTACAATTTAATTCGAACTTCGTTACAAATGTGACTTGTTATTCGTGTTATTTATGACAAATATTGATTTTATTTACATTGTATTGCATAATAAAGAGAGAAAGCTAATAAAAGCACTCAAAACCAAAGCGAGGTTTACCATTTTTACAAATCGTTACTGTGTTGACTCAATATCTCATTAAAACCGTTAAATGAGAACTTGAAATACCGAGTTTGGTGCTTGTGCCGATATATTTACAAACTGATGAGGCGGCAAGATATTTTATTCAAAATGATATCAGCATTACTGTCAAATAATCCATATATTTAATTTTATTTATAAAACAATCCAACAATACCTTTTTATAGTAAAAAACTAGCCTCAGCCCCTAATTTTGAAAATCGCTCTAAAAGCGGCGATATCGCCCAGGTTGGGAACCACTGGTCAAGAATGATACAAACAAAGTTTTGATGTACAGGAGATAATATACAAATCAATACAAATGGTAAAACTTACAAAGAATGAAAAATAATAAATAAAGTAAATGAAGAGGAATACAAGTAATATAATATAAAATCAATTGGAATCCCCAGGAAAATATATATTCAAAAACAGAATTTACTTAGTAGCTGTGAGATAAAACTTTAAATTAAAATTAACTAATTAATAGTAGGTTAGATGGATTGTTGACAATTTGCTGAGCGTATTTATATATTAGAAAATTTTGTTTATTTAACGTTAACTAACGTTGTTTTTGAAAAATAAATATTTTAGTTTTGCAAATTATTTGGAGTTTGATATTTTAAACACCACGAGTTAAGATGAGAACGAAAATTGTAATATAGCGACAACATTGAATGATTTTGTAGAGCAACTAAATATATGAATTGTGCCAAGATATCCAAAAATTCATTGTAGAATTTGAAAGTTTCTTTGAAAAACTCAATATAAAAGAACGACTGCAGAACAATTTCATCAGTGCCTTCTTGCCTGAAAAGGCTAGAATAAAATCAAATTTGAAAAGTTATACAAAGAAAAGCCTCTGAAGTCATTTCTTAAACCATCAACGTTAATTGAGGATTTGCAAAAATGTTGAATTATTCCAAAAGGCAAGAAAACGTGAAAGAAGTTGACCGAAAATTATATTGATAAAGAAACCCTGATGAAATTCATATTATTCCATACTCTGGATGACAAAGATATGAAATATGATTTTAAAATTCAAGATTTGATATATCTAGGAAAAGCTAAAATGGAGAAACATGATAAAATTAAAGACTAATTAGAGGAAACTAACAAATTTGCCTGGGTGATAGACAAGAAATCGCATGCAGAAACAATTAAATATCAAAAAAATATATGAATTTTGCTTGTAAAAGAAAATGTAAAGCAAATGGAAAACCACATGATAAAAACCAAAAGACTCACCATCAAAATGTGCAGTACAGGTCAATGAATTAATAAGATTACAAGACAGTACCAAGACGGAAAAGCCAATCAGCTAGAATTTAATCAAAGAAGAAATTCATGTGAGAGGGAATACAAACTAGAACCTTAAGTATTTAGATGCTGGACATTCAAGGAAGTTGGTCATTGTAGACACGAATGTTTAATGTGCACATTGTCATAAACAGGGACATTTCATATATCAATGGTACAAGGTGAGCAGAAACCAATTCAAGAGACAGGTGGCCGGATCGACGATGTGATATAGAAGATGATTATGATAATAATAAACCACACCAGAGGACGCAAAAAAACATGAATAGACTTTATCAATGTGAATGTTGATAATGATGAATGTTAATATTATCATTACATCCGAAATGAAAACTTCATGGATAATTGTCTATAGTCGGCTGCAAAGCGAACTCACTTGATTTAAATTAAAACCTAAATGAATTTAAATTTGTCGCTCTTGAAAATATGACCTTGAAAAATTAAGTGGTCCAGCGGTGACATGACCTTGACCTTAAAAATCTGACCTACACTTTAAACATATGACCTCAACCTGTAAATTTTTGATATTGACTCCTGAAATTGACCTTAAAACGACCTTAACTTTTAAATTTGACCTCGAAATGAATTCTATCAATCATCACTGTAGTCAGGGGTGATCATTCCCATGACCAGTGATTTCAAAATTCACAATAAACCACATTCGGTTACCCGTCAACTCTACCAAAGGTATCTATTACCATTCAAAATACATAGCAAATTTTTATTAAAAACCCCCAATTTTTGGTTTATTGCAGCAAAAAAAAAATCCTTAATTTATAAACTGCTGATATTTATTGCATTTTTAAAATATTGTTTAACAAAATAATAAATATCCTCGTCAGAATAATTCCACATTCGCACCAGAATGTATCTTTCAGATAGTTGAAATTTTATACAATTTTTCATGGACAGGTAGGTATCCAATCAAATATTCGTTAATATTCTTTCGCGTTAGATAACTTAAATTCTTAATAATTTAAAAATGGTGGAGAGAAATCATTTTTTTAAATAAACTTTTAATAATGATAATGTGACTGACATTGGTAAATTCTTGAAATAGCATGTTTTATGATTCGGTAACATCGTTTCGGTGAATTCTATTGGCATTATACAGTTTATAAACCTTCGGATATTTATCACCATTTTCCAATGATAGATGAGTTTATTTCTTTTTCAAATTAATGATTCTAAATTTGCTTTTGATTCATTTATTTTAGATATTATCATTGATAAGTTTTAAACAATTTATTTAGTAATACTATTTACTTGATATCAGACTTCGAAATATTTCTTTTTATAATATGATATAAACGAAGTAAATGGTATATAATTTTTATTTTGAATCATCTATTTGCCTTATATCTTCTTTATCCGATTTCCCCATATAGAATTAATTAAGTTAAATGTGCTTAAATATTAGCACGACTTTACCAATAATACTTATTCGTTGATACTTTTTTAGAATCTAAAAATCCTAGAATCCCAGAATCAAACTTAACTTTTAAATTTTTATAGGCTAGTGTTATTCTATTAATGACTTGTGCGATAAGAGAAGGAGCCGAAGACAAAATTTGGGATAGATTAAAATATTATCATGGAATTAATAAAAGATCATCTAAACTCAAAATTGGTGTACTCGGTTGCATGGCAGAAAGATTAAAATCAAAATTACTTGAAAACACAATAGCGCCTGTGAATTTAGTCTGTGGTCCGGATGCATATCGAGATTTACCACGTTTATTAAAGGAAATTAAAGCTGGAAGGAAAGGAATGAATGTAGCATTGTCATTAGAAGAAACATATGCTGATATTACTCCGGTTAGATTGAGCAGTAAGGGAATTCCATCAGCTTTCGTTTCAATAATGCGTGGCTGTGATAACATGTGTACGTATTGTATTGTTCCTTTCACACGAGGAAAAGAACGTAGCCGTCGTATTGATTCGATTTTAAAAGAAGTTCAAACACTTTCAGATCAAGTTAACAGAATCATTTTTTCATTTTGTTTAACAAAAACTTTTCAGGGAATTAAAGAAATTGTTTTATTGGGGCAAAATGTAAATAGTTATCGAGATATGAGTGAATCGAATGAAGTTCATGGTGTAATTTCCAAAGAAAAAACTAAATTGGCAGATGGATTTTCAACTGTATATAAACCCAAAATCGGCGGTAGAAGATTTGTTGATTTGCTAGACGCAGTTAGTCAAGTAAATAAAGAAATTCGAATTCGGTTTACTTCTCCACATCCTAAAGATTTTCCTGACGAGGTTATTATTATTTATTATGATTAATATTTATTATTATTATTATTATTATTATTAATATTATTATTAATATTATTATTGTTATTATTTTTATTATTATTATAATTATTATTATTATTTTTATTATTTTTATTATTTTTATTATTATTATTATTATTATTATTAAAATTATTATTAATAATATTATTTATGTTATTATAAATATTATTATTAATATTATTATTAATATTATTATTAATATTATTATTAATATTATTATTATATATATTATTATTAATATTATGATTGTTATTATTTTTATTTTTATTATTATATATTATTATTATTATTTATTATTTTTTATTATTAATATTATTATTATTATTATAATTATTATTAAAATTATTATTAATAATATTATTAATGTTATTATTGTTATTAACTAGTTCTGTATTGTTTTGTTAGCAAAGTTTTAAATTATCGCTTAGAGTATCTCAAATCTATTAATGTAATTAATTTAATTTAACGAGAGCATTTAATTTTTGGTCGAAGGATTCAATATTGACATATTCATTTGAATACGGTTTTAACCTTAAATAGCAACTGATCTAAATATCAAGATTTGTAAACAGATTCTTAGTTTTACAAGATATACTCAAAATAATTTCAAGTTTAATTAAAGAAATGTTATCTAGCTTGCAAATTTACAAGTTCCCTTATTGCTTTTATAGGTGCTTCACCTAATAAGAGCTACTCCTAATATCTGTAAACAACTTCATCTACCTGCTCAAAGTGGAAGCTCTACTGTCCTTCAGAACATGGGACGTGGCTATACAAGGGAAGCCTATTTAAATCTTGTTGATAAAGTTCGAGTTATAATTCCCAGTAAATATTTCTATGTTTGAAACATAATCATCACTAGCTACACGTAAATAGATGTAGCGCTGACCAGTGATTTTATTAGTGGATTTTGCGGTGAAACAGAAGAGGATCATCAACTAACATTGTCATTATTGAAATATGTCAGATATAATTTCATTTTTTGCTATCCCTACAGTATGAGAGAGGTTTATATTTGTGGAAATGATTGTAATGCTATAATTGACCAATTATAGAAAACAAAAGCATTTCATCGATTGATCGATGATGTCAGTGATGAAATAAAGTCTTGCAGACATTTAGAATTGGCAGCAGCATTCCGTCAAATCACCTTGGAAATTAACCAATCACATATCGGCTCAATTCAACTGGTGTTGATCGATGGGGTTAATTTTATAGATTTAATTATAAAAATAATTTTCAAATCCATTTTAAAAACAAAAGTTTTTATTAGTTTATACTAGTGTTTATTACTTTTTTTTTCATTCACAACACGATTTTAGTATCTAAACTTTTATATCGACCACGGGTATTAAATATACACATAGTACTTTATTAATAATTAAATAAATAACCATGGTGTAATTATTTAATTTCAAGAAAGCACAACTCAAACAGACGTTTTTAGGTTATTTAGTTTGACAATAAAAATTTTTTAGTTTTTAAATAAATATTTTTAATAATTTAAATAATTTTTGGACATATTAAATTTTTTAAAAAAATTTTTAATAATTTTATTTTTGTTTTTAAACTTTTAGATTTTATAATATTAATTTATAAACGATAAATTTTAAAAATAAAAATAATTTGCATAAAATTTTACCTAGAATAGAGTTTAGCTTAAATGACACTCGACAGAGCGCAACGGGTTTTCGGTTAATTTATGTGCAAAGTGTTAATTTACTCTCAAACTTGAAGCAGGAAAATTGATGGAAGATACAATATGTAACTCAGCCAATATCAGAGCTGTAGACATGACAAAGAGAGGTGCTCGTGTTTTTGAGGTAGGGGAAATGGTATTAGTGCACAAAAAACACAAAAATGATATGCAGTACGAACACCCTTACAAAATCGTCAGGTTTCTATCTCCTCATCAAGTCGAACTTAATTCTCAATTCGGAATGAAAGAAAGAAAAATCGAGTAACTGAAGAAGTGTAGAAAATTTTATAAAGAGGAAATATAAGATATTTAAATTATCTTGTATTTTAATAATTGATTATTTGGCACTTTTTATGAAATAAATCTTTTGATGGAAATTAATTCTCTTAAAAATGAATTTGGATGTAACTGATGACCACGCTGAAAGTAAGAATATCAACACAGTTTCAAAACCAACGAAATTATTAATGGAATGTCTACCAAAATAATGTTAAGATATACTCACACTAAAAATCCAACGATATGATGGACGAGAGTCAAAAGAAGCAGAAGAAAGAATCAGAGACATAGAAGAATGGCTGCTGACAAATGGACAATTATTGACAAGAACATTCAATGTATTATTAGTAGCAAAAGCTAAGACATCCAATGAAAACGTCATAAAACAGAAACAACAGACGCAAAGCCAAAACGTAGTTCTTAAATACGTTCTCAATTACAAAATCAATGACTGATTTGGAGCGATTTCTGAATTCAGGTCGAAGTAAAAAAAATAAATTATTCACTATCTCATTGTAAATAAAGCGCGTTATGTACGAGATTGAGAAATATTACTGACAAAATCAGAAACAAAAATAATTTTAAAATCCACATTTTCAAAATTTGCCGTTCAAACTATTTAACCCAGATGTGGCGAACTTGTGGCCTTTTGACTGATGCCAATTTTTTTTGCTTTTTTGATACTTTTTTTGTGCGGTTAAATTTTTAATATTTAATTTTTATTTTAAATTCAATTATAATTGAATAATTTATTAACGTAAAAATTAATTAAAATTAAATTTTACCCTTTCGACCCGTTAAAGAAAAAATAAAATTTATTTTGCGTGACTTTAGCCGACTTACGCGTTCAAATGATTAAAAACATTCAAAACACACATTTTTTCGATTTTTCCATTTATTAAAATTTTGCAAAAATTCAATAACCCCAACAGATGGGTATTTTTTAGTGCATTCAGTTTAAGAACCACACATCGCGAAAATGCCGCAAGCTCTGCCTGACTATCCTAGTTACACCACTGTATTTAATCGCCATTAGATTTAATCACTTCAATTATAATAAATTGAGATAATTTTATTTTCATTCCCTTCTTGAAGACAAGTAAAAGATCATCAAATGAATGGGTAGGGAGAAATGAGGCCAACACCAAAGTTATTTTTCCAAAATTATCTTTGCCATTCAATAATGATCTTATAACAAATAGTGAAATTCCTCAGATCGGAGATTACGTAGCGGTCAAAGTAATTGAAATTCATATACTGCATGAATTGATAAGTTAAAATAAAATTTCAGATCATTGCTGCTACGTCACAAACTCTGAAAGGAGATCCTATTTGTCGTTCATCTATTGCGACTTTTAATTCAGAAATCATAAATTCTGGCAATAACACAATCTCACAAAACAAAATTCCTCATCAATGTTATAGTTAAATATAGCTTTCTGACATGATCTTTGTTTTATTCATTTTTTCGTTAAATTAACTTATGGCTCCATGAATTTAATTTTGAGAACCTAGTGCCAGTTCTACAGATATATATCTTTCGTATTGACTCAGATAATACTATTCCTACTTTTTAAGATAAATGTTCAATAATTTGTGGTTTAATCAATATTGAAAAATCACAACTGAATTTTATCTCCTTGACATCAGTCATACGGACCGGTTCTGACAGTAACGAAAGCTTTTTAAACCTCAGTGAACATTGGCCTAATGAAACTCTTGAAAAAATTACGTGGTTATAAATGCTCGACATTTTCCTGGAAGTCACCCGGGTAATTCATTAAGCGAAATTCTACAATTCTAGAAATTAAATGCTGAAAACCGCATAAACGTATTGTTACGAGATGTAGCGCGTAATATGATCAGATGATCAAATATGGTCCATTTGAGAAATGAGTTGTGTTTTATTCATAACATCCAATTGGTAATTTATGATAGCGTATATTCTCAAAAACCTATTTCCGACATATTCACACAACACAATTTAGTACAAGACGTATTCAACAGGTGGAGTTTATTATCAATAGAATATTAGAACAGAAAGATGCCATCATAATATATCAGACTTAAATGCAGTAAATTTTAATTTAATGGAAAATATAGCTATCTTATCGGAGCAATTTTATATCGTTACAATTGAAGCAAGTTCCGAGGAAGCTCATTCGATGGTGATCCCAAATGTATTTACCTTAAAGCGCTTTCTCTGTAAAAAAATACTAAAAAAGTTATGTCTAATAGCTATGCAATTAATAATAGGTTGTTATTAAGTGCATTTCATAATAATGAAAATAAGATCATAATTATTATAACGTTCGCTTACTTTCTGAAGTTGACCACGCAGATCTAATAAATAATTTAAGAACTCATCAACGAAGATCTAATTGAATTGTTGAATGATAAAGATAAGTTGAATGTAGATAATGAAAAGGAAATCAGAGTTGAAACTGCAAAAATTTGTTACTTGCACGAGTAACTTCGAATGAGGTTGATAATAAATTTGATGATAATCTTTATATCTTCTAATGTTTTGCTCAATTTTTCTAAATTTTATTATCATATAAATTTTATCTATATACATTTGAATAAAATGGTGATTATATATAATACACATATGAAATTGCGCATATCCCTCGCCTAACGAAATTTTTCTTACATACATACTATTATGAATTAATTTTTTTTATTTTACGAACAACTTTTCGTAAACGATTTTATTTCGTTAAGCGAGGGATAGGTGTAACGTTATTTACAGAACAACTTAATTTAGCGCTTGGTATTCCGCGAAAGAAAAAATGGTATAAAATTATAGATTAAGAAGGCGAACATATTAAACCATTTTCAAATTAAAAATAAAACAAATTAAAGAATTTATTTATTGTTAAACATCAATTATTTTTCTATCTGAAATCTCCTCTTGACTTTCTAGCATATTGGCCGACATAGTCTTGCAGTGCTTCATCATTAACATCCATTATCAAGGGTCGACCAAATTTATCTACAGCCATAGAATGTTCAATCGTTGCCATGTCAGACCGGAAGCCTGTTCGATTATCAGGCCGATCGTAGGGACTAAAAGGTTTCATCAATGGCATATCATATGAGATGTATACAAATCATTAAAGCGTGATATAGAAAGCTATTATAGAAATAGTTTTTCATTAACAACAGTTAGCAATTGAACGAAGATTTTTGAATTTATTATTTATTTAATAAATTATTACATTTAGTGCATCAACAGTAATTTCAAATATTCAGCACTTGCTTTTTAAAGTTAAATCACTCATTTGACGTTCTTCTGTTCGTTAAATGTTTCAGTAGCTCGTTTGTTTCTCGTCGGTATACTACATGCTCTTTGTTTTTATAATAAATATTTTCACGAATTTTAAACAATGGTTTAACAAAAGTGCGCCTGAAAATGCTCTGTGATTAAACACAGTTTGAAGAAGATGTGAATGAATTATTTTTTAATTTTAAAATTCTGACTACTGATTTTATAGTTTATTCTGCTTTCTCCACTCTATGATATATTAGCAAATAAAAAACATTGTAGTGCTTTTTTCTTACCGATGATTTTACTGATTTAGTTTTGGAACATTATTTATTACAGCTATGTTAGGTGTTTAGAATCTGAATAATAGGCAATTTTTCAGTCTATCCGATTCTGTCTTTACACAATAATGCTTTAATCCCATGGATACCAAGATTTATTAAGATAAATATATTTCTAAAGATTTAACCCAATCTAGATGGATTCTATCTCATTTATTTGAGCTAGATCATTTGTCAATACTAGTTATCGGTATAAATTTGAGACTGACATGCAATGAAGCCTTTAACCACTTGCGCTATATTGACGTGCCAGGCACGCCTTGATGATTTTTTTCAAAACCGCAAGTGACGTGTATACCACGTCGGTAGCATTTGTCGCAAAAACAAAAACGACGTGTGTGCAACGTCGGCTGACAGACTGCAATTATAAAGTTAGTTCACATCGCGTAGAGTTATCGATATAAGGAATATTTCTGAATCGATAAGGTATGTTGTACTGATTTTTTTACAAGGAAATGCTTGTGGTTTGCAGTTACGATACTTTACATATATAGTAGAGCGCGGCCCAGCTACCGAAAATTAAATCATAGCGCAAGTGGTTAATGAATGTCAAAACATCGTATCATAATTTGGCTCATCCATGATTCTAAAGTGATTGGTAAATCCCGTATGTGTATCCAGAGCTTGTTTAATAATTGGTTCACTTGTTTTGTAACGTAAATAAATAATTTTGATGAATTAAATAGTTTTCTTATTTTTTCTAGTTATGCTCGTTAACCAGCTGTATGTGTTGATATCATATATGTTTGTGCCATAAATTTTTTCCCGACCTTAATTTCATTGCTTTTGATTACATCCATTTTCTCTTTCCGATCTAGAGCACTGAGTAACAAAAACTTTTTATGTTTCTCTGAATAAAAACATGTTTGAGAAAGGAAAAATTAATGGTTTTTTTCGTCAGATCTTCCATAAGATCTTCTACAATATCTAGATTTAAAAATATCAATATTTTCATTTATCAAATTTTCACGATTAAAATTTTTTGCGAAAACCTTTATACTGAATCTATTATTATTTTTCTTGTTTAACGAAGAAGTAATTATTGTGTTCAGCATTAGCTAATTTTTCTTTGGTTGAGTGTATTTTCTAATTGTCTGTTTGATCTCGGAAAATGTTGATGTTTAGATTTAAATAATTATTCTTCCTTCAATATTTTGATTATGCAGAAAGCTTTGAATGTCCAATATTTATCCTTGGCACTCTTCAACAATATCAAAGTTCGATTCCCTTAGTTGCACTTTTGTCACAAAATCAATCAATAAATTTGAATATATAATATTTACTTAATTACATATAAATAAACAAATATATGTGAATGCTTTTAAATTCATTAATATTCATTTGAAATAAATAACAATATTTCAGAATTCCTAAACTGTTAGATTAAACATTGTTTAGGCGATGGTTTAAGGAAGCTAAGTTTTCTACAAGTGTTACGCACCAAATAAATCAAAGTCAGTGGACAAGAAGGTTCATGAGATAGAAAGCATTTTATTAATCTTTATGTACTCAAAATTTTCTCTGCATTTGGTTTGATACACCAATAATTGTAAAATACGGTTTTTTCAATCAATATAAATTATTTTATTTGCATAATATTAAAAGGATATATTTTTTAACTAATAAGGTTGTTTGACGAAAAAATAATCTTACAATATTTTACCTTTGTTGGGCTCAGAGCCACAATTTAAACAAAAAAGTAAAAATTAAAATTAGAAAATGAGAGTGAAAGTTGTGAAAGGAATCACTGCACATAAACATGCACCGCACCAAGATATTAAAAATCAATAAATAACATAATAAGTAAAACAAAATAAAAACATAACAAAAATTAAATAAAACAAATAATTAATAACAATTCGAAAATGCCTACAGAAGCAAAAAGAAAACATAAAGAAATAAAATAAACTGCCAAAACCTTGCAAAATAAGGTTCAGAAAAAACACAGGCAGAAGTGGCGACCAGAAAAACAAATAAAGGGCTAAAAATAATATTATCAGAAAATAATAATAAAAATAGAATCCAAACATAAAATAAAGTATATATCAAAAAATTAAGAAAAATATACAAAAAATAATAAAAATAATTCTAAAGTAATTAAAAAATTAAAAAGCCCAAAAAATGGCAGAAAATCGCCTATTGGTCGCACACATGCATACAAATAGTATAAATACAGTGATGAATTTCATAACTTTAACTTTAAAAATTTTATGCAAGTTTGAAAAATCTTACTCATTGAGAAAACTAGAAAACTTTGACCGTAAGGAATTCTTATTTGTGATTGTATGTGCTTTATTGTAACTTTTGTTTTGTCATAATCTAAATTAATGTCTCATTCACTTATATGTTAATTAATTATATGTATATTTATTGTCCGACCCTTTAAATTTATATATCGTATATCAATAGATGGTCCATGGGACGGATCTCGGGCTGGCTAGTGGGTGAAAACCCTTAGTTGGGCTCGTGGGTCATGCCTCGTGGACCCCTCGGCAGTCCGCAGTCGGGTCTGGCGAATAAATGCACAGGACCGCTACGCAGGGCGCCGTTGTACACTCGGGGCGGCTACTGAAAAGTGGCCGGAACGAGTCGAAGTAAAATCAGGGAAGATGCGACAATAGAGTCAAGGGGAATTTAGGCAGAATCGTAAATCGATCATACCGAATTTTTTTCAATTCTCGGACAAATTTACAAGGAAATGGGTAGCAGGGTTAAGTATAGGAATAGTGGGATGTAGAACGAACCAGATTCAAGTAAAAGAGAAGTACATCAATTAATTGAACCGCACGAATTGTCACAGAAAGGAAAATTATAGAAAAGATAGCCGGTGGGAGTGTCAACACGCGTGAACGCCAAAATTTTTACCCGCAAATCCACCAGATAGGCTCCAGAATCCGAGAATTATTACACGATATAAAACGTAAACCTTACACAGTTTCAGCTTGATAACGTTACCAATCAATAACAATAGTGCTATGTACGATAATGTAAGTCACGCTTAAGTGCACATTAAGTATTTGAGTAGTGATTCTGAACGATCAACTAATCTGAACTGAGTTAGATTCGTGATAGAGGTGTCCCGACTTGTCCAGACGGATAAACTACATAACCTTATATTGAGATAAAAATCTTGACATCAATCAGGATCCAAGTTTTCACGGAAAATAAAATAAACCTACAAAGTTAGCAATATATTTAAATGTCACGAGAGAAAATGGACATAAACGTTAATATTGAGTGACAGTTCCCTGACCATCAATTAATCTCAACGAATTGTAAAAATTCTCCATGTAAAGACCCCTAGGATTGGACGCAAATAATTTATTTCTACCATAGCGTATGTAAAGATAGTAACATTTTCATTAAATGATAACTATTAGTTAAATTGTAGTGAAATAAATTAAATTGATAATAGTTAATTTAACAACAATTAATAGTCGAAGTATAAGGAGTTACATAAAATTAATAATAATATTGATCAAGTAATAATTATCAATTAAACTGAAACGAAGTAAATAAAATAATATTAATAGTAAATTTTTAATGATGAATGGTAAATTTTTTAATAGCCTGCACAAAGTCAATGGTAGTCGAATAAGATTATGTTTGACGGATAAATTAAAAGGAAATAAACAAACTAGCAATAGTAAAGTTACTAATAATTAATAGTTAGCCGGTAATAAAATATTTAAACCATGATAATAGATCCCATAAAACCCAGCGATTGGATCACCATAGAACAAATAGCAAGGATAATAATCCCGTTTAATGAAGATGAAGGGTCACATTAGAATGAAATACAGGGGAAATTTACAAAAACAAGAGCTCCCCCATAAAATCGCTATCCGGCCCCTCACCAATGTTTCCGTATTTTATCACCACTTCGCCTCTCAGAGGACCTCATTTCATTTTTTTTGTTTTCTTTTTTCAGGATGAATAATGATAACGATTCTGGATTAACTGGGTTGCCAAAAATACCACGACTTCCACCCTCGATCGTGGCCGTCCGCCATCAATATGAGGAGCTGAAGCAGAAGCATGAGATGCTCCAGGCCAAGTACGATCGGATAAAGGGCACTTGGGCTCCGCCCGATGCCATCAAAGTGCTGAGACGGAAGATTGAGCGGCTCACTCGAGCGCGAGATGAGCTAATCACCGTATCCCGCGCTCAGCGACTACTCATCAAGGAGCAGTCAACCGCGCTCCGACGGGCGTTTACGGACACTGAACTTCAGGCTTGCGTCCCGGGAAGCATCAGGGCCAGTCAACTGGACATAATACCAGCCTACCATCTTCCCACTGCCAATGTCTCGTCTTCCCCTTCAGTCTCTAGGAACCCAATCCCTGAAACTCCCAGTCTACCTGTCGAACCTATTGTCTCTCAACCATCTATCGGGAACGCAGAGAGTGCCGCCATCACTCGAACGCGCCGGCGACCAAACCGAAATCGGCGACGTCGCGAACGACGCCGACGAGTGAAAGAGGTTCTCACCGGATTGGTACCTACTGGGGCCCCCTGTCCAATTAGTGGTCCGCCTCCACCCTACCAGGAGTTCGAATTTCCGGAGTTTGACCCGGATATCCTTTATGCTCCTGACGTAATATTCCGATCACCCGCCCGGTCTATCCACATTAATCTGACCGACGAGGATCCGGAATCTTTCCCGGCCATCCACACCCTTGATAGACTTGGGCTTGGAATTGAGGATATCGCCGTTCTCACGGGCGAAGTGCCTACCGCTATCGCTGCGCAAGAAATCGCGGGTCCCTCGACTCGAAGAGAAGAAAATCAACTTTCGAGTCCCCCACCTTACAGGCCAGTGAAAAGGAAATACTTCTCGACAGATATCGACGAAGAAGATTAACGAGCAAACCGAAAACGGTCTCGACGTAGTTAAAGGACTTGTGTGGATATTTCATCCCTGTTGATTTATCATTAGAAATTGTGTACAATACTCTCTTAATCTTGTAAACTTAATTTACCGATAATATGATGTTTCCCTGTCATTTTGTTCTTCATGTTGAGATAGACTAAGCGAATTTGATTTATGAGAGGTGTGGTGGGAATAAAAGAGATAAAGTCTGGTGAACCAGTAATGGGATTTAGCGATCACCCAAAATTTTCTCTCCGAGGGTTGGCACGAAATGAAAACCAATATATGGAAGCGTAAGCCCTTCTAACGGCAGCAAACAACTCGGGAAAGACGAAGGTCCTTCGAGGAGTAGTGCTGGTAATAGCGCTCACCTGCTCGAATGGCATTCGGCCATTGTGTACGGTACCAACGTGATTTCGGTCACGGGTATATGATGGTTACTAAAATCGTGCGGCGCATCAGGAGATTTTCCCTAGTCATTAATGATGAAAGTCCCCTCAGTATAACGAGTGAAATCCTGGAATTCAATGACTCCTGTGCGTCCAACACCTTTATTAAAAATCTTTGTTCACTATATTGCACGTACAGATTTTAACACCGAAGAAATTTATTAGCGCCAACTGCAAAAATGTAAAAATATTTTATCATCGTCAGAATTCCCATAGACCAGCTAAGATAAAGGTTTGAAAATTGCGAAACACGTTATCTATTTTATGTAAAAATTATAAACTCTTTTTTTTCTAGTCATGAATATAATAATAATGTATAAAGACTTCTTCATCTATAAAGATAAGTAAAATATTTCAAAATTAATTGCACTATCAATAAATCCCAGCTGTTGTACAAAATCGAAATGATCATCGAGAACTTAACAGGTGCAAGTTTTCAGGATTAGTGTTAAGAAGATATTTGTATGTCATACAAATTTTTATATAAATTTTATTACATATTGAAATTGTGTGATTATAAAACCAAATAATAAGTAACAATATTCAAGGTCTTGGTGAATTTCAGATCATGTCAGGTAAGTAAATCACTTATCAGTTGCTAAATACAAGAAAACTTTCAAATTTGATATTACAATAAAACTATGTGAAAATCATTTTTATTTTAATTTATTACTACGTCCTGAACAAAGTAAAATGATTACCGTATTTTCCGGGTCATAAGCCGCTTTTTTTTTAGTTTTTTTCTTAAAAATAATGTGTGCGACTTATACGATGAATAAGTTTTTTTTAACGAATGTGACTGATGCGCAGTGGTGATGTGCTTTAGCGAAATGCATCATCTACCACAATATTTAATTACAAATGTGTTGAAATTTGTTATTAATAAATAAAAAAACTTGAATTAACGATTGCCATTGTATTTCGAAGTTTAGAGACAACGTAAAGAAATAACAGTGACGCTATTATTTATTTAATAAATATTACTTATAGATCTTATTTGCTATTATTTTCTATTTCTATTTTAATACTGACTTTCATACAACTCTTAAACAATTGTATAATATTTCTTATAAGTTGGGAATTACCCAGTCGCATGCAATGGCTGGCGGTATCAAAGACGTGATTACGGTAAGTGCACAGGAGCGCCTTATAGGGCGAAAAACACGGTATTAAGAAAAATAGATTTGGTTTTGAAATAAGTGATTACTTTAATAATAATCGTAGAATGAAAACACAATCACGCTTCGAATAGGGTTACACAAGCGTGTGCAAAAGATGGTGATGTGTTAATATAAGAATTCATGCTTAATCAACAAAATAACACGAAACTAAAATATTTACATCGACAAGGAAATCAAAAATTTATGAGTTAAACACAAACGACTATATGACAACAATTATGATACATAAATGACTAACGATGGAGATCGGGGGCTCAATAATTGTTTTTTAACTGACAAAGAACTGCTATTGAATCTTAAATGAGATTCATGATATATATGCTAAAATGAATTTACACACACACACACATACACATATATATATGTGTGTTTTCATTTCAAACTAATTGCCAATAATTTTTTAATACAAATTTTGGTTAAAGTCTCAACAAATTCGTATAAAATAAATATATTGATCTGTAATTTGAAATGAAGATAAAAGAAATTAATTAATAAAGATAAATGAAGAGAAGAATTAAGGATTTTATTAAAAATTTAAATTAATTAAAAATAATAAATATCTTAATAGCAACTATTTTATCGAAGAATCAAATGTTTAATTTCATAAATATAAAATATTAATAAATAAATCGATTCCTAAAATATTATTATTACATTAGGAAACACATAGATAAATATATAATGATTACAGTATATTCCAGATATAGTAAAGTCTGCTATAGTAAAAAGCCGCATTAAGTAAATTTTTTTCGAGGCAATAACGTTAAACCATAACCGGAATATACTGCATATTAGAATTTTTTGTGATGCTTGGGTGATTATATCACAATCCCTTAAAATAAACGTTCAATCAGTAAGTAATTTATTGAGATAATTTAATTAAATCATAACTATTACTTGACATGATCACTGTTTCCGTAAATAGTATTTGACAAATATTATTATGACATACTGATGATAAGGATCATTTCATCGAAATATATTTCTTTTATTTTAGTACTATTTCAAACATTGCAAAGCACTTGTGTTGCTGATTTAGAGGCTGCATAAGAAATAAGTAGAGAAAGATCCTATGGAAATAGTCAAAAAGATTTTTTGCTGATAAATATATATATTTGATATCTACATGCTTTATATTTTATAACAAGTTGCTGTTAACAACTACTTCAAATAGGAGTCAAATCATATTTTTTTAAAATTTAACGAAATAAGTTTGCAAAATTTTTATTTTAAAATTATTTACTTATCTCTAACTTTTATAAATATAAAATATTAATAAATAAATTGATTCCTAAAGCATTATTACATTAAGAAATGCATAGATAAATAGATTATAATTATCTTATAAATGGCTTACAATGTTTAATTGTATAAATTATTATCGTCTTATGATTAGTACAAATATACAATATAAAAGTAAAGATTATTAATCTGAAAATAACTTGTGTAAAATTTTACTTTTAATATTCTTTACTTGATAACTTCTACGGTAAGTTATTATACATAAAATATTGATTTTAGGCAAAAATAAATTTCATAATTATTTTTAAATATTAAATTGTTATAGCTTCAATCAATAAATTGCACATACCAAATATTTTATCGAACACCATGCTAATGAATATGGGCGCCAAAAAGATAACAATACTAACATAATTAATAATTGGTATTAATATGGGGAAATAAATAAAATACTAAAACACTTATTGTATAAAACTTACAAGTCACCAGATGCAAAACGCATATAATTTGCCAATTGCACCGGCCGACCAAATTCATCTGTAAATGATCCCAGAGAAGGATCCAATACTGGACTTACTGATCCATCGACTGGTAAACCGTTTTCGTCATACATTCCTTAACACATTATATCGTTAGTTTTATTCTATCTCGATGATTTCATACCGGACATTAACATTTCATACCTACTAAGTATATCATCTGCTCCCACTGTATTATAGGGATAATTCATTCCTGTGTCATAAAGAAACGCAGGATCTTCGGCGGGATCTAGTTCTGGAGTGTTTGCACCGCCTTCAATCATTTCCAACCACTGGCTATTATACCAACGAAACTTTTCTTGTTGAATTTTATTTGACCATTCTTCATCAAATTCCTTGATAACATTATGAAACAAATAAAAATGTTTACAATGCTCAATAATCTTACAGTAAAAGATAAATTATAATCTTAATAGATCTTTTGAAGCTAATAAATAATAATAGATAGCTATTGTCATGAAGAGAAAAAATGGTAAAATATGTCTCGCTTAGAGTTAAATATTTAATGTTTTTATTAGATATGATGTACACATTTCGTATATTACTTTTATAATCAAAACTTCTTATGGCCCCTCAGATAGTCGCGGCCCTCCTGTTAAGAATTAATATTGTATAGAATAAAATAAATTAATAAAGAAAGCGATAGAAATATAAATTGAACACACGAACACAGCACATAGCAAAAGAAACATGTAAATTTTGGATATATGAAAATTTTATGGAATGAAATCATTCAAAGTATTATTATTTGGAAAAACATATCAGGTGAAAATTTAAAATTTTATGCGAAAACTACTGAATTCAATTAAAAAATTTATTTTATATATATATATATATATATATATATATATATATATATATATATATATATATATATATATATATATATATATTCGTTTTAATATAAAAATAGATTATTGTCAAACGTCAAAACTAATCATAGGATGACAGATAATAAACACAATATAGATATCAGCATATTACATAATTATTTTACATACATTTTATAAGATTTCAGTTTATTTATTTACAGAACTCCCTAGAAAAATCATATAGATAATTTTAAGTTTAAAAAATGTATATTCAAAAATAAAATAATCAAATGTAGCACTGCATGACTTACAGATATGATATCTAATGTCCAATCACAGACTTTGCGGATTTCAGCATTCTTGTCATGCATCAAGTCGATTATATATGCCGGTGCTTCTACGGGAAACAATGACGAATCATGCAGTATAATGAATTAAAAAAATTCAACATACGAGTTTTTTCGATGATTATTTTTCGAGTGGATTCATGGAAAATTAATTGATAGAAAACATAAACAATCTGACAAACAATTTCATCATCTTCTTGTTTAGCTGAATATATACAAATCCGTAAAAAGGAATAATGCAGGAATTTCGATTATTCAAAGCTAACATACAATTTACAAGTAAAAATGCCATTAGCTGGAAGAGATTTTAATGATATTTATATCATATAAATTAGCAAAGTATCTATCTTTATATATTTCTCAGCACCAAAACATTGGGCAACATCATTTTTTAAACAAATAAGTTTAAAATATGTCAAACTATTTCCATTTTTTACAGGACTGGGAAGTAGTGGTAACTTTTAAGTTACTCCTACTTCGGAGTTAAATATTTCTTTAACATAACTCCTACTCTATTTTGAAATTTTTAAATTAAATTAATTTAAAGTCTTTAAAACTTTTATTTGATTTAATCTAAAATTTAAGATATTTTTATATTCAAAAACAAATTTTTAATTTTAATTTAAAATTCCGTTTAGATCTTTTTAAATACAATTGACAATATTTTAAATCTTTTAAAAGCCCACTAATTGTTTTTATTTTTCCTTTTCACTTTCGCTTCTATATTGCATTATTTTATTTATACAATGATATCATATAACTTGTATGCGTACAACGCTTTTAAACACAGTGTTCGCAATATCATGATTATCATAAAAAATTTATTATTATTTATAAGATATTTAAATATTAAAAATTATATATTATATTAAGTAAATAAAATATATTTGTTTATATATAAATTTTAACACCCGCTTTGTAGAAATTTAAAACCAAATTAAACATGTTTAACGAAGTCACCGAAGTTCAACACACTAATTTGATAAAAAAGTCGAATCAGCAAAAGTTAGTGCAGAAGTTTGAAACAAGTTCGACAACATACAAGAAGTAGTCAATAAATTTCAAATTTATAAATAAATATTTTGGATCGAATTTGTTATTATATATAACATTAAAGGTTAAATATATCAAAATACAAACCCTATTTTAAAATCATAGTATTAAAACTCATCTCACTCTTTTACAATCTCTCAAAATCATCTAGTTAAGAAAAAACTTTGAAAGGAACATTTTAGTAATATCTTTTAAGTGACCAAATTGAAAATTTTTTAAAAAGTTATTTATATCATGTTCGATAAATCTGAAAATTTGACAGAATGAATTGTTCTCGACGACGAATATATGTACCGAATTTCTGCTCGATCCGATCAAGGGTAGTAGGTTGATTTGCCGTCGCAAGATTTGAGTGACTCAGACAAAATTTCACACATACAAAGTTAAGTTAATATAGAGAGTAAAGATAGAAAAACATCACTGAGTAAAATATACATAAAAATATTATGTAATCACGATTTTGTGTGTTTTATGTGCAATATTATAAAGAGCCACGAATATATTTTTTTACTTCTTATTTATACTTCTAGTCCCCATGAATATATTATTTTACTCTCCTAAACCAGTGTTTCTCAAACTGTGTTCCATAGGGTTCCGCGAGAAATTACATTCAAATTTTAATTTTAATGTAAAAAATAGTGGATAAAAACTATAGATGTTATTTTCATAGAGTTTCAGTTAGAATTTCAATACATTTTTAAACATTAGAAAAACTCAGTTGGTTTATTTTAAATTTCGGTTTTTTAAATGTAGAAAAAATATTTGTAAACTTTTTATGGCCTACTTTACATATATTTATATTTAATACATATATATTTATTTTTAACACACACACACACACACACATATATATATATATATATATATATATATATATATATATATATATATATATATATATAATATATATATATATATATATATATAATATTTTCTTCAAATTTGACTATGAATCTGATTTATTTAAGGTATTCACTTGAAAAAGGCTGTGCCCAAAATTCGTGAGTACCTTAAATAAATCTGATTCACAGTCAAATTTTGTAGAAAATATTATGTCACTTATAAAGAAATCAAAACAAAAAAAAGTATAATAATATTTTTTTATTAAATACTTATATGTATTTAATTTTAATAAAATATTTCTTTGCTAGTTTTACTTAAATAAAAACAATTTAGCGTAAAACTTTATTTTTATTTTCATTGTGGCAGTTTTTTCAAATAAATTACTATCAAAGTTCATAAATATGAAATTTTCCATTTTTAAATTGCTTAAAATAAATTCAACCTTTTTGATCGACAAATATGTCAAAAAGAAGGATTATAATATAAGTGAATAATACTCATCTGGCTATAAAAATTTCCGAAGGGGTTCCGCGAAAACGAAAAAAAATTGATAGGGTTCCGAGGTAGCAGAAAGTTTGAGAAACACTGCTCTAAACTACTCATACTTCAATTCTAATTATAGATTAGGAAATTCATAAAATTCGGTAAAATCCTTTAATATAGTAATTTTTAGTAACCAAAGTGCTTGATAGAAAACCTCAACATATTTCTGTAGATTGAAAATAAAAATTTTAAGACATTTATGGGAAAAATAGCTCAATGATATAAAGATAGTATCTAGGCTACATGGACATTAAAGGTTAAATATATCAAAATTCTAAATGTTTCAATCATTTTGGAAAGAGATCCAAAACAATAAAGTATAAACGAATGATACCTGTTATTAGATCTATCAGACTTTGAATAATTCCAGCATCAGCAATCATTTTTGCACATGTATTATCATTGGATACTGTACCAACAAGCATTACTACTTCCAAAATTAAATCATCTTCAATTTTAGTCGGTTGTAAATTTTGCTTCATCCAGTCCACTAAATTAAACTCAGTCAAAATCATTTCAAAGTCGAGATCAGATATTGTCAGATTGCTCAAAATTCCAACACACTCAACGACAAATTCATGGTCGAATTTGCCAGACTTATTGGTAATTACTTCAGCTAAGTCACTGATGTAATCCTAAATATTATACAAAAAGATATTAAAACAACACTTTAATATTAAATAATGCTAAATATATCGAAATAAAAGAAAAATTATATATTTAACCCAATAAAACCATTAATCAATTTGGTGGTAATCTCAAAGATTTTGCTGAATTTATTTTATGTTTTGACTTGTTTCTGATTGACTCATAAACATTTCAACAGCATTAGTTCATTTAGTGTTTAGCATTCATGAGTAGATATCCATATAAAATGTAATACAATCGAATATGTTTAATTGCATATTATTTTGGTCTTAGTATATGCCATATACTAAGACCAAAATAAAGTGAAAGTTTGTTCACAGACCTGATAAAACAAACATTTTCATACAGAAGTGCTGTATGTCAGAGCAGAAACATTGAGAAACTAACTTTTTTAAAGAAATGAATGAAAAGTAACATTGGGTCTAAATTTATGCACATTATTACAAAATATGCTGTATGTTTTCCACCGGTACTATAATTCTTTCATAATCAGAAAAAAGGAATGCAAACTGAGACAGGAATTGAACATATTTTACCATCATGTATTGGTAATTTTGAAAATAACTTTACATTAAAATAATAAACCAAATATTTGATGACTTACACAAACCTATGCAAATTGTCTTTTAAAAAGTCAATATTATGTGTTTTTTGAAATTGAATGTTTCATAAATAATGTCATAAAATGATTTTAAGTTTAAACAAATAAAGTTTTTTTTATGAATAAAACAATAATAAATTGATTATGGCCGAAGTGCAAAACGATTTTGTAATAATACAAAGAAAGCTCAATATTTTCAAAGAAAAGAATTAAAGGTGACAAAAATAATGGGGTAATATTATTTACAGTAAAGAAATAAATAAAATTACTAACCAAAAACCTCATTTTAATTTCTCCTTCATGCTGAGAAATATTACGGAGCATTTTCATTATCATGAAATCCCTAGATTTATATGCTCGCTTCATTAACATACGTAACCCTTTTCCTTCACTGATAACCGACGCAATCTCTGTATCACAAACTAAATTGATAGCAAGAGCAACAATTTCAATTGGAACTTTCTCCATTTTGCACTCGAGAATCATTTTCATTAACTTAAATATATAAATGAAAATGAAAAAATGGTTAAAAAGTGTATTCATAAGTATAGTTTATTTTGTTTTGAACGTGGTTCTTTTAAAAAGGTTTATGAATTACATTATTAATGCGTTGACAGGTTATAGAATACGTATGCTTTACATTATTTATAATAAAAACAATGATGTAAGTTTAGGAAATTAAACGAACAATTAATCATATTAATCAATTAACCAAGTAATAAAAAATATCAAAAGTCTAAATAACAGCTAAATGCCAACGTTAAAATACTCTTTAACTGATAACGAAAGCAAGTGCACTAAAGAAATTTTGTATTTGGACTGGCGATGAGATGAGATCAGATTGGCGGTTTCATCGATTTCTTCTTTAGTGTTAATTGTCGGATATTTATCTAAGATAATAATTGCATCTTTAAATCTGAGAATTTTTTGTGAAGTTGTCACTGTTTATGATCTTGATTGAAATATTTTTTCTTTCTTTCTTTGACTGGCAGTGTTGGAGATGTCTGTATACAGAGGATTTTCTCGCAGGTTCTAGATGTTCTTTAATTCCTGAGTATATATCCAATGTATATTTTGCATACATTGTACGACATTTTTTCGATAGCCTATTTTCTTTAACATCTGTCAGTTATTTTAGTGCAAAGTTTTTATCTTTTTGTGTTGTTTGCTAATGCTTGCCTCAGTCTCCAAGACTTCTGTGATATACGAATTGTAAGGCCAGTGTGTTTGAGTTTTATCAATATATATATGCCCAGTGAGTCACTGACGAATGAAATGTTTAGATAAAAGTATTTCTAATGTTATTGTTTTATCCCTAGGCTTTTTCGGATTTGAATTCAATTTTTCCATGTCCTTATTGTGATACCCGTTTCTGCAAAGGACTTCATTGAAATTTAATACAAAATAGTTTTTCGCAACATAAACTTTTGGCTTTGTCTTTATCAAGTGTTATTTTATTTATTTTTCTACAAATAACAAATGATAAAGCACAGGTTCCCAACTGGCGTTCCACGAGAATGTTAAAAGTGCTCCATCAAAATTTAAAATGTATTTTGTAATACTTTTTCTAATTGTTTTTTTGTAAATTATATAAGTAAAATAAGTATCATATACATTTTATTGTTAGATCTGATTTTTTTTAAGGTTTTGGAGCTCATTAAATTTTCTTGTAATCAAGAATCCCGTAACTTCAAAAATGTTAGGAACCACTGTGATAAAACAAAAACAATAAATTTTATTTGCAAAGAATTATTTCTTAATCGATTGTCAAAATAAAACAATTACATCTAAAGGAGTCACCGTTAAATTCCAAACTTTTATTTACAAAATTTTAAAATTTTCTCTTCCAACTTTTAAAATAACTACGATTAGTTAAATAAATTAGTACTAATAACAAAATGCCCAATTGAATTAACGTGATATCCAAAATTTAGTTACTAGTTACAATAACTATATATATACGTTGATTACAGCTCACGGATCAAGGCGCAATAGCAGCCTTCAAAGCTTATTATTTAAGAAAAACGATGTGTCAACTCACTGAGGAAACTAATGGAGGTAATAGAGATGGCACGCGGCTTTGGTGGAAACAATTTAATATTACGAAAACTATCAGAAACATCCACGAAGCGTGGAATGAAGTCACCAAGTCTTGTATGAAGGGTGTTAGGAAAATTTGTTTAGTGAAATTAATCGTATAGCATTTCTGAATGCATCGAAGATGTTGACAAAGATTGTATTCAGACTTTGTTACCTTGAATACCTTTGACTTATAAACATCTGCAGGAAATGGACTGTCATACATTCATAGAAAATGATGTCTTCGAACCTGTTACCGTGCGCAATTTAACTGTTAAAATCATTGAAAATGCCATTAACCTTCACAATCTATATATAGAGTTATTAGAAGAAAACGACCAAAATTACGAGCGAGTGAGTGCTGTTAAACGTCAGCATAAAGCATTGCTTTACAGTTATCGGCAATAAACATCCGCAATAAACATGGAACAAAATGTATTGTAATTTAATGTAATTTAATGTATTGCTTTTTGTTATTATTAATTTTTATTTAATAAATAAAGTTTTTTTCGAGTTTTACAATGTTTTTTTCAAAAATTCCCCCATTGATCGCGAAATTTCACTTAACGCGATCATGTCCAGAATGTATCCCCCACACTGAACGGAGATCTCTTGTTTATAAAATAATTTGTTTCGTTTAGAAATATGAAAAAGCATTAAAATGAAATTGAAAATAATTCACTCACGTAAGGAATGCAATCAGTTTTCATAAAATAAGGTTTATACTTATCTTCACAACTGATATTATAAAGAATACACAATACTAAAGTTTCATTTTCTAGCGATTCTAAAATATAATAAATAAAAATTTAAAAACGAAGTAACTATTTAAGAATCATTTTTTAAAGATTGATATGATATTTAATAAGTGTAACAAGATGTTGAATGAGTCTACATTATTTTATACCTGACCTACTTTATTTAAAATAAAATTTAATATTTGACCTTAAACAACCCTGTCCTACTTTTTGATCTTATATATATATATATATATATATAAAATAAACTGTATGACCTACATAATTCTTTATATGACCTACTTAATTTTACAACTAACCTACTTTATTTGACCTGAAAACAACCTTGACATACTTTTTGACCTTAACTTACTGTTATGATTCTAATTTAAAAATTTGACCTTGAAAAACTATGTATTTTTTCTATGGGGTAGATATATGTCACGGGCTCATATCCTACTCTTAATGTTTCACCGGAATTTAGCGAAAACATTATTGTTATGTATGCGTGTCAGATCTCAGTCGAGCTTTCGTGAATTATCTGGAGCAAGGATCGGCAACCTTTTAGAGAAAAAGAGCCAAAACCGCAAAAAAAATAATTTTTTTCTTATAAAGAGCCATTTACATTTTTTTATTTTTATAATAATATCTAAATATTAAGTTATTGGCTTTTACTCACAATGTATATTCACAATATAAATAACTGTGAGTATTTTTACAGATGCAACAGTAAAAAATATCTTCGACTAATTTATTATCCATGAAATACATGTAAAATACAAATATTCGGTACATAGTCAATAAATAATAATAAAAACAAAAAGTGTAAATTCGTATGATAATAATCCATTATAAATTTATAAATACTTTAGAAATAAATAATAGATTTCCTTATAAATTAAAAAATATATATAAAACACTAAAAATGGAAATTTTATTTTTTATCTATGTGATTCCTGTCATTGCATATCCCTGAATAATTGTTGTATATTGTTCTAGTAATTTTTAATTTTATTCAAGATTCGAGATTTTCATCGTACAAAACTTCTGATATTCCTTTTTATTATATTCATGGAAATGGTTTGCTCGCAAAAATACATCGAACCAAATATGGTCAAAATATTTTAGATTATGTACAGTATGGGACAAAATAAATGTAATTTTTTAAAAAATGCCCAAAGTACAAAACAAATGGGCGAGAAGTTTGATTTAGTTTAAAATAACATTCCTAGTATAGTTTTATAAAATTAGTAAATTAAAAAAAAATCTTTTAATATTCAAAAAGCTGGATTGGACAAAATAAATGTAATTTATTAATTAATATTAAAATATGATCCCGCCATTTTCGAAAATAATTTATATATATTTAAAATTATTAACTAAGGGTTATGACTGCTAGAAAGTCACTTTCTGATAACGAAAGCGCTTCAATTTTTAGATGGAAAAAAGGAATGAAACAAAAGAAAATGGCTGAATTACTACAAGTAACACCTAGATGTATAAGTTATGTATTGAAAACATATGCTGAACAAGATTTTAAATCAAAACGGAATAATTTTAGTTGGAAAAAGTCTCTTTATGATAAAGAATTGGTTGAATTACAAAAAATAATTGATGTAGATAGATTTATATCCGGACCTCAACTTGCAAATAAAATAGAAAAAAATTCAAAAAGGTTATCTCATCAAAAACGATCAAAAGATTTGCTAAATTTGTAGTGTTTAAGGCTATGAGACCTAAAAAAGTACCTTTTATTCTAAAAAGAATAAAATAGCTAGATTAGAATTTGCCAAAAAAAATATTGTGATGACTAAAAGCTGTTGGAGATAGATTATCGGGTCTGATAATCCAAAATAAACTTGTTTAATAGTGATGGGATTAATTATGTATCGCGTAGAGCTGGAGAAAGATTGAAAAATAAATGTACTAGAAAAACTGTACTATGAATTAGCTATCTCATAGATTGGAAAAATTTAGCAAATCTCCATACAGCAAAATGATTTTAAAAATAAAAAGGTTTTTAAGAATATAAATAAAATTTTGGAATAATATTATAGAAATCCGTTTCATTTATCTCTTGAATTAGAGAATAAGTTTCGATTCAATAGGATCATTTTTTGTATTACATTGAATTTGTTTGTTTTGGAATTTTTTCTATTGAAAATCTGTGAATATCAATAAAACATCTGATTTATAGTCAAACAATAAAAAATTCTTGCAAAATGAAAACCAATCATAAGTGAAAACTAGAAAAAGTTCTTTGCAATTTTCAGTTTTAATGAAATATTCTGAAATTTCGGTTTGTTAAAAACGAACTATACAAGCATCTACATGTGTAATTAATAAATTTTCTGGAAGTGTTTTCTTTAGATTTTAAGAGTTATTCAATTTTTTATGATTATAGAAGTAGATTTGAATTTGTTTGATGATCAGATATTAAATGATGTAAATATAAATGTAAGCATAATTATCTAAGGCATTCGATTCGAAAGGAATAATGTTCTCAAGCATGAAATTCTACGTGATTTCTTTAGATAAGTTTCAATTAGAATATTGTTGTATCTCATTCACTATTTTTGAGTTCTATCTTTGATTTCATTTGAATTAGGGTAAATTTAGACTGACATTGAATTTACATAAGAAACCGTTTATTTATAAATAATCAATATAAAATATCAACATTTATTTGATCAGCACAGCGAGGATAAAATTGGGTGAAATGTTTTACGGGATTCCAACTCTGCTTTATGTCGTATTGATGCAGTGTTTTGCAATGTTTTGCAATATTTGCTACCTGAACATCAGGTTCTGAACCTCAGGATTTATAATTCAATGGAAAAACCAATCCCAGATTTAACATATGGTATTTTAAATAGATTTACAAAATTATTCATTTTATGATAAAATGAACATGATAAAAATAAGAAGAAGCTTTTAAAATTTAATGCATAATGAGATCTTTGACTTTCTCAAAAATAATAGTCTTGAATAAAGAAAAAAAAATTCTCATTTAATATTAATGAATAAATACTTACGAGATAAATTGACCAATTTTGGTAACAAACCACATTTGACGATTCGCAAACGCAAAGCAGAATCAAAGCTCATATTTAATAACAATCGCAATGAAATGCTTAACAAATCAGCATTTGAATTAGGAACGTGCTTAGAAAGTCGCTCAACTACATTGTATTTAACCTATATTAAAATTAATTTTGTTATGTATATATATTTACATAAAAAACCGGTTTTTATAAATAATCAATATATATATATATATATATATATATATATATATATAAATCAGTAAAGATATCGATGTGTTTTGATATTCAAAAAGGTGACCAGACACCTCATCATACGAGACATTTCATCATTGCAACATTTCATCATTATAGCAATTCATCATTGCACATTTGAACATTATAGCAATTCATCATTATAGTATTTCATCACTATAACATTTCATCATTGCATAAAGTGCATTTATCTATTATCCTACAACAGAATTCATTTCAGTTCGACAGTCAGCATAAAAAATTTGGGCATTGCTCCTGTGCACAGAGGATATATCAAAGCATAATCTGATAATAAATTTCTTTGCAAGGCGAGTTTTTCTGTGATCTTAAGATCACTGGCATCTTAGTGATGAAATGTTATGGTGATGAAATACTATATAATGATGAATTGCTATAATGTTCAAATGAGCAATGATGAATTGCTATAATGATGAAATGTTGCAGTGATGAAATGTCTCGTATGATGAGGTGTCAGGGAACCATTCAAAAAACATCGATACTGATTCATAGTCAAATATTTTTTAAATGTCATTTGAAAATGAAAAGAAATCAGTGGTTAAAATTAAAGGAAGTTCTTATATTAATTTTGACTTACTATATAAATTTATATATTACTAATTTTGTTTGTTTTTAAATAAAATAAATACGTTACAATTTAATATTTAATATTTAAAATAATTTCTCTGGTATACGTAAGTATTAAGCTAGTCAAAAGTCGCCGACGGTACTTGAAAGTTTTTTCTATCCCTGTTATATGGTATCAAAAAGCTTGATTTATGGATATTTGCGTCAATGCCAGAATACCATGAAAAGAATCAAATAGATATTTGGACGACGAAATTGTGACAATATAATAGAAGTCAAGAGAACACCTGTAAACAGTTACCTAAATTTAGAAACAGATATTGACAAAAACAACTTGGTTTTCGTAATGATGTCGTGATTACTCTTAGTAGAGGTCGAAGTAGAAGTTGTCAAAGGATTATAGATACCAGACAAGCCTTAGCCAGGGAATTGACTAACAAAACAAATGATAATTTGGTATTTTTAGATGAAACTGGGTTCAACTTATATTTATCAGCAATTTTGGATATCCTCTTAAAATTACCAAACTTTATTATGTACTCTCAGCAAACAAAGGAACAAATATAAGCTTAATGTCATCAATTACGTTAACGGAAATTCTATAGTATAAAGTGAATAGTGATGCTAATAATGTGAATATTCTACATATTTATAATTATGATTAAAAAACTTATTTTATAAAAGTTTTCAAGATCTATTTTAATTATGGACAACTGTAAGTTTCATCAAAGCCTTGTGTGTGAAGAATTTTAAACAAAAATTATATTGAATACAAATTTCTCTTAAAATAATTTCTACAAAATTATTCCCCACAATTGAATACATTGAAGAATTTTTCAGCGAACTAAAGGCAAATTATAAGAGGAATAAATCATTGGTGAAGGCTTTGGAGAATGTAAAAACAGAATAATTATTATAATATTAAAAGAAATGGAGATTTAATTCCTAGCTATGAAATAACTCGGAATTTCATTCAATATGTAATCTCAAGGCATCTTTTTATTTAAGTAATAAAGAACTTTAATTTATTGATTGAATTTACATATATTTGCTGTGGAGAAAATGCGCTTCATTATATTGACGCAATCTAACAACCTCGACCTAGACACGAAATATACACACAAAGGCAGAAATGTTATTTCCCAAAACAGTCATTGGCCCAAGTACTTAATACACGCAACCACTGAAACTGACCAAACATAACAAAATCCAAAATTCAAGAAATTAAAACTTTGAAACATAAATATAAGAACTAAAGAAACAAAATAAAACTTTAAACCAGATATAGTTATCAGACCGAAAGAACAGATTACAACAGTAGATATTAAAACCAATTAAATGATAGACATTGTTGAATCTGCAATAATCAAGAATTGTGGAAAGTATCGAGAGCTTGAAAAAAGAATTTAAAGAATCAAGCGGAAACACTGCACAACTGTTGAAAATTTTGTAGCATGCTCCCTGGGAACATGAGACAAGAGAAATAAAACAATCCAAAGAAACATGAAATTCAGATATGAAGGTTTTAAACACACGAAAATCAAAATGAATGACCATATCATCCAAGGCTCCAGGAAGACCTTAGAACATCATAGAGGCTTCCACACAACTTAGCTGCGATATGGAAAAGATGTCTTATGCCAACATCCAAAAACAAGTGAAATCCACATATCTAATTATCAGGATTGTTTGATACTTGCTGGCTATCAGTACTTGTGCTGTTTTTGTGTTGTTTGAATCATAAATGTTTGAATATAATATATTTAAAGCCCTATAAGTTTGTAGAATAGTTATACGTATAAATTTGTGACCTTCTAATGCCGAAGGTCCTGGTAAGTTTTAAAAGTGTTGCCTAATAAAATGTCATTGATTAATTTTATGATATAATATACTAGCCTTAAACCCGAGCTTCGTTACGGTTATAATTTTCTAATTAATTAATGTTTTAATAAATTACTAAGCTTCATTTTTCACATCATGTATAATCAATAGTTACAATATAAAAAGAATTTGCCGTTTTTGAAGTTTAATATTGTGTAGACTTACTATTTACAGCAACAAAAGATGAAAATCTTCCTAATATATAAAATAAATCAAAATGAAAAATTAATGAAATATAATGCACTTACAATTGTAAGTAATACAGCGAAAGGTGGTAAACAAACGTATTTAGAGTTATATATTAATATAATGAAAAATTCACTATATCAAAAAAAATCATTTTAATTTTACATCAACAATTATCAAAAATAACTTACCAAATCAGATTTATTCTCGCCGTAAATACTCAACTTTTTTAAAAAGGAAACGATCAAAATCAAAAGTTCAGGATTCTTTCTTTCCAGAGTTTTAGACAGCATTTCGACTAAGTTCTTAGTGCGCATCTTTATTTCTAGACTTATATCTTCCGCGACATTGAGAAGCATGTAGTAAGATACTAGAATTAAATATTTGTAAATTAAATATAATAAAAGCATTACGACTGCATTGGTTAATGTTGAATATAAAATAGGATGTTAAAAATCTTATATTTTGAAAAATGTAATTGTTTTAAAAGATAGAAAAATAAAATAGAGTTGATAAAAATTAATTAAATATAGAAGTTAATTGTCGTTGAATGCTTTTTTTTATTTATTAATGGGAATATTTTTTTAAAAGTATCAAGTTGTTTCATAAATTCCTAGCATTTTTATTTTTTGCTTTTATTTTTAATCAATTTGTCTTATTAATCGGAAAATTGTGGACAACAGCTTATAGTGAAATTCTGTTCTACAAATATTTTGTAATCATTTTCTTTAATAATTTTATTTGTTTAATTTTTAGGCTCGTAAAATCGTATTTTGATAATTTCGAATTCTACGACACTCTCCAATCTGATCGACCTTCCGAGTTTGACAGAGATCGTCCCAAAGCTCTTTTGAAAGACAGCGATAAAACGTGAAGAGAATTGAGCAAGAACATGAATAGTAATGAGTCGATAATCTTTTTTCTCCTTCAATCAACTTCGACAGAGAAATAACAGTGATATGACCAGAAGTACGATCAAGAATATTTTCACATAATAACTGTAACGCAAAACTTCATTGTGCTAGAGATGAATAGTTAAATATGATTGGAATATAAAATTATTACAACACACAACAACAGTTACTGCTTAGCCATCTTGAACTTTTGATTCTTTAATGGAATACATTCATTAAAATATTATCATTAGAAACGTTAAAGGTGAGTTTTTAATTTTAGAGTAGGCAATGAAGTTGGAGAAAATAATTACAAGCTTGTTATATATAAAAAAGCAATGCTTCGGTTTCAAAATAAAGAAGCAATTTATGTACCCAAAGAGCATTAAATAGTTTAAAGAATGGAGATTAGCATTTAGAATAATTGTATAATGTTCTCAAATAAATGAAAGAATAAAATTTGCTTATCAAATTTGAAAACCATTTAAATACGGATGATTGATAAATATATCAAAACTAGATCGAATATTCTTAAACTGTAACTCATGAAGAAAATAAATTAGATTGAAATTTTTAAATTATTTTCATATTTCAAAAATTTGGAAAATATTGCTTTTTATATAAATATATATAAGTGCAATTTCGTTTGTCTGTGTGCCACAACACAAATATGATATTGACATTAAGCATTTTCAATAAAGGTTTGAAAGATACTTATTATTTTTCAAACCTTTATTGAAAATACTTAATGTCAATATCATATTTGTGTTGTGGCACACAGACAAATAACCGTATATAATTTTATTATCAAACCTTTATTGAAAAATTCTTAAATAGACAAAATTAAAATACTCACTGAAGCCAGTAATACACACACATGTATATAGTTATAAAAATTAGTTAAATTAGCATAAATTTGTGTTCTGACACATAGACAGACGGCTTATCATTTAGCATATTAATCGCAGAGTGAAATGTAAAGTATTATTTTGCGAGTCACACATAATTGTCTATAGCATTTTGTATAGGTTAAATGATATTTAATATGATTCAATCTAATAATTTCGGTAAAACGTCACATGACAAATTGTTTTAGTAAATTATGCAAAATCCGTATTTATAATTTTATAATTTCATGTATCGGCTTATTTTACCAGTTATTTTATAAAATCTACTATATTTAAGATCTTGGTAACGTTATTTTACTTCACAGCTTTAATTTATATGCTTCCTTAAAAATATTAAATAATTATATATTCAAAAACTTGAAAAGGTTGAATTTTAAAATTTAATAAAATAACTATTTTACTGTTTGTTATGAAAATGTAGAAATTTTATATGGCTGTCCGCAGATTTCAGATTTTTTAATGCATGATTTCTGAAGTCAAGAGTTTAAAAACCACTGTACTAAATAACAGAAATATATTTGCTGTCAATAGGTTTTGTTTGTTGAATTTATTATTACTTTTTGAAAGAAATTACTCAAGTAGATTTGTTTTAATAATAATTCTGATGTCAGAATTGCAAACTAAAGTTGTTGGAAAAGATTCTTTATTATTTTTCTCATCAAGCAAATGAAATTAGCAATATTAAATCGGTCTATTAAGGTTTATTTTGCAAAAATTACAAAAATTGTTTCAAAAATAAAATTTGGAGCCTAAAAACAATTGATGAATTTAAACCGAAATCTTGAATATTTTAGATCAGTGTTTCTCAGCCTTTTTGGGGTAACTACTTACTAAAGGCATCCGAGAATTTAAGTGATACGTCAAAATATTTTTATGAAAAATTTTGAGTTTTAAGATAATAAACCAAACAACCTTCTCTCCAATTAAAGCTTTTGTTTTGCTTTATTTTAAAATTTCATAATAATTTCAAAGCTAAAAAATCCTATAACTTTTAAATATTTCCCCAAAATCTCGCAACACAAAGGTTGAGAAACAGTTCTTTTGAATATTCTTAAAACACTCCAATAATCTTGACATCTTGCTAGGTTCAAAATAATAAATAATCAACAATAATCATTAATAATAATCAATAATAATAAATAATAATCATTAAATATAATAATCATAATAATAACAAAAATATATATTATTATTATTGAAATTATTATCCAATTAAAATTATTATTAACCTCTAAACAATTGTTCTTGTTTGCGCGTCATTGTTTCGACCTTCTTTAATGTTTTATCGAGATCTTTTTGTTGCTCTGAACGTTTTTTCTGCAATTCGTCAATCCACATTTCGTACTTCTTTAATTCGTGATCTATGATGTTCATCGTCAATGTGCCAATTTTGAAATGGATTATGATTTGATGAAAATCGGAAAATGATGAAAAACAAAAAAATATGTAAATAATATTTGTGGCTAAATCTGTGCTTTCTTTCCAATCTTCTCGAAGAACTCGTGCCAATGCTCCAATAAGGGTACCTGTTTTAATATATAAATTTAAATGAGTTCTAAAAAATGGTTCTAATATAACCAAAATAAGATATAATATCGGAAAAATAGGAATGATGATAAAAAAAGATGGGGAAAATGGTTTATTGATAACTCTTCCTAATAGAATTCGGTGGCATGAATTCCGGTTAGTTCCATATTGTCGGTTCGAGCGTTACGTAAAACAACCACCCATTCCTCTTGGTTTGATTCGGATATTATATACTACTCATAAATATGACTCTGTTACAGTGAGACTATGTTTGTGACGCTCTTCGCAAAAATAATAAATGTAGAAATCTTGGAGCATTGATGATAAAAATACAATAATTACATTAAAAATCACTGTGAGCTTTTAAGCCAGAAAGCCATTTAAGGTCAATGTCAAAACATATTCAAAAATTGTACTTTAAATTTCCTTAATTTTATTCTCAATAAAAATTGATCAACGAAATCAACATTGAAATCTTCAATTTTAATCTATTATTTACGATTTTGTTTAACTTCATTTTTTAAGACTATAGATAAACTATGTAGCTAAACAATAAAACTGCATATAAACAACGATTTTCGAGACATTGTATTATTTTAGAAGAATATAGCATATATTAATAGGTCTTTGCTGAAAGTTACAAGTTTACTGAAGATAATGAATTATCTTTCCTAAATCGACCTAAAAAGTAATTTGAATGATAATTTTTATTTTTTTTATTTTTGAATCATCTGCTTTTTGATTAAATCTTAGTTTAATTTAAAAATTAAAAGAAGTTTTCAAGAAATTATTGTATAATTTAGTTGATATCAGATTTTACAGCTTTTGATAAATAGCTGGTTTGCTATATGAGAACTTATAATATTTTTCACTGAGAAATTATTAAATTAATTAATTGATGAATAAATTATTAAATTGATTATTAAATTGATAAAATAATATAGATAAAAATATATCTATGGGAAAAACAGTCATTATTTAATCAATAAGCTGCTAATTACAAATAAATAAAACTTACATTAAACTTCGTATTAACAATCAACAAATAGCAAACGATGTTTTAATGGGCTTAAACTAAATTTTTGCCAGGCCTAATAAATGTGTTTTTGACATCAATAATATACAAAATAAAATTAAAATTAATTTTTTAACATTGCATACTTCATTAACTCCTTCATTCAGGGTGGATTTAAATATTTTATCATCTTTCAAAAATTTTAGTTTATTATTAAACTTAAATCAATAAAAATTTATATTAAAACAAATACATAATAATTAAGGAGAAATATTAATTTTTTTGTGAATATCAAAAATTTGATCCTTGAATGTTTTTTTAGGAGAAAAGCATTTAAAAATTATTTCTGGACTAGAATAATATAGTTGATGGGAAATCTTATTATGTATAATTAATTATAATAATAAAAAAGCTACTGTTATCATATAGTTCCTCTAAATTATCAGGATTTCGAGCAAGTTGCAAAATCATTGCAGATGCTTTTAATTTGTCTGGAATATCTTCATAAAGTAGCTCCAGATATTCATCTGTGTCATTGAGATTTGCGATTTCATCAATTTCAGTTGAATCAAATGCTCCGGGATCAGCTGGCTTATTACTTGCTTTTGATTTGACTGAATTATGATTGTCATGATAAATATCCAAACAAAAATTTATTTAATAATTTAATCTTAATGGAAGGAAGCTTGATTATAATATGTTACTTTTATCTCATGACAATTATAATTAATTTTATAATACTTGATTATAATGTTATCGCCAAAAATTGTGATCAGGAAAAATCTGAGTTCAATTTAAATCAAGCTGATTTAACAATAAAAAAAGTCCAGAAATTCATTACGTTATAGTCTGACTCCATTTTACTAGCTGACCAATGAAAGTGCGGATAAATTTTAAATAATATATCGTAAGGTAAAATCTTTAAGTGACAGTTGGTAAAAATTGGGTTCTTTTATGTTATTTCGACTTTAACATTTAATATCTTTCAATGAAAATATGGATTCAAGTTCCTAGCAAGTCGCAATACTTAGAAAGCACATTTATCTTACAAACACTTCCTAAACATAAGCTCACATAAATATGTTACCTTCATCTCATGCCAATTATAATTAATTTTATAATAGATAGTTTGTTAGCGAAATCCAAAAGTAATGAATTATCAAAGAATACGTGCTCAGTGAGTTATAATTGGTTTTAAATCAATGGAAAACAGGCACATAAATATGACTGGTATTAGTTTTTTATCAACAAAATTAATATTTCTTGGTATAGGTTAATAAAAAATAAAAAATTTATTTATTTCTCTTTATAAAATACTATAAACAAATACTCGTACATAATAAATAATATTTAATTTAAAAAAGAACATTCACACATTGTGCTCAAAATATATCTCATAATTTAAAAAATTAAAGAATCAATTATTTATTTTTTTGAAAATACTATCTTAAAAAGCATAATGCATCAATCGTGTCACCATTTAGACGACTCCGAATTTTCGATTACATAAAACCAGCAGCTGAACACGCCCGTTCCGACTCTACACTTGTAGGCTTAATCGTCATTAAAAAATTGTAAACTCCTTGGAAATAGTCTCCTCCTGTGACACCAGTTTTGAATAACCATATTTATTTTTTTAGTTTTGATAATATGTTTTCAACTCTTGTTGTAGGTTTTTTAGTTGATATAAAACCTTTTTCAAGTGCTTGATTCAATTGCTAACCCATAGACTTCTCATTATAAAGTATATCTTCATCGCTTGATATTTCCTTAATATCATCAGAGGCAGGGGCTTTTTTAATAACACCGGGTCCGAAATCGGTTGCATTCAAACGCTGAAGAAGCTCCAACATAAGTTTTTTGTTTTTAGAATTTGTGGTAGCTACATAAAAGGTTCAGTCATTTTCATTGAATCATTATGAACTTTGCAAACCCTAGTTACAATGCTGATCCATCATAATATGTTGAAATCGAGTAAACTTGCTGACGGGTCACAAGTTTACCTGTTTTTCGAGCCACGTGTTATGGATGGGTCACTCGTATTTTCTGCACGGCGTGCTTAAATTATACCTGTTGCGATCTAATTGAACTATTATATCGATTAAGTTGTTTAAATCAGTCATCGATATAATAATCTAGATTTATTTCAAGTTTCTTTTGTTTTTTATCGTTTTAGATTACATTTTGGTATTTCAGCGCGGATAGTATTTTAATATTTAGATTATTAATGCTTTTAATAATAAATCACGAAAGAATATGAAAGAATTACTTAAGGATATTTTTGATGATAATTTGTCATTTTCTTAATTATAGTGAAGATACGGATAATTGTGAGAACGATTTCAGTAAGAGTGGCGATATTAAAGCTTCTGACACTAACTATGAAGGTGATAGCTCCAGTGTTTATATTTAAAATAGATTTAATAAAAATGTGATAATTTAACAAACTGGGTGTCTGTTAAGCATTTTAACAATACATAGAGCATTTGTTGGACTCAATTAGAGTTTGAAAAAAATTAAATTTTTTCCAATAACAAATACGAAAGCAAATATAATAGACGACATGTAATTATATAATAAATTTTATGGCTCTTCAAAATAAATTTCCAGATAAGTCTTTGTTTTTCGTTTGTGATGTCGAATGTGATGTCGAGCAATGGTTGGTGACGAAGCAATTAAGAGCGTTTTGTCAATAAGAAATCAAAATCTTTATGTTACAGTTGTAAGGATAATATTTAATGTTGTCATATTTTCGAGGTCCGTGTCCTGGTCGAAGATTTACTTGTCCCGGTAGATTTAAAATTTAAGAATGAATATATATATTTTTAAACATGAAAGTCAAAAATAACGAAATGTTCCCGAGCGAGCTAGGTACGGGCAAGTTAGTATCTAGTATTGATACGCGTATGTGGCAAAACAGACATTCAAAGCAACACCTCCGCCCACTCCCATCTACCTACACCAGTTATCAGAAAAAGAAAGGCTATTTTTTTACATGATATTAATTTTAGTTTATTAATTCAAATGACAAATGTATGATTGTCGATAAAAGTTTTTTTGTTGTTTTTTTGTGAGGGGGGGGGGGGTGAAGTGTAGAGAGAAGGAAGTGGAGATTGTCCCGGTCTATAGTCCAAGAATTATAACAACCCTATTATAGGTTAACAACTATTTGTAATATACAAAAAATATAATAGGAGAATTGGAATGGTAAAACACATCATATTATAAGGGATTCAAGCAATATTGCAAAATTTCTAATATTGCTAGTTCGGGCACAAAAGGAAAAGGATAGAAATTAGATATTCGGAAGCTCATTTAAAAACAGCAAACAGCAGACTATTCCAAAAACCAGATCAGATATGTAAGGCTAAAGCTGTAAGCTAATCATAATGCTAACCAGTGCTAATATACGTCTTTACAGATTAGTTCTTCCTAAACCCGGGCATTATTGGCATGCATTATTAGAGCTAGACTGTTATAAAAAAAGTACTGGGAAATAATAAAATAGTAATTTAAATTGTAATTCTAAAATTACTAATTTATAATACAATTATAGTAAATTAAATTAAATATAGGAATTATTAGTTTAAAAATAGTAACATAATATTTTCTACAAAATTTGACTATGAATCGAAATCACTTGAAAAAGACTGTGCCGAAAATTCGTGAGTATCTTAAATAAATCTGATTCATAGTCAAATTTTGTAGAAAATATTATGTCACTTATAAAGAAATCAGAGGTGAAACACAAAAAAGTCCATAAAATTGTAATTTACAATTAATTTTCACCCAATACTTTAATATAAATATCGATGATTTTCAGTAAAATAAAATTGTAAAGTTAGCATTCAGCGACCTTAATCTAGACGCAAATTTTGAACTAAATTTCAGATGGAAAATATTGAGACAGAATATAAAGGAAATCTGATTTGTAGCAAATAACCCAAGCGATATCAAGTTTGTGGAAAAGTTGTAATTCAGTAGAACAGAGAGATAAAGTGAACGGAATTTAACGAGGCAAGTCATAACAAGAAAATTATTTATCAAAAGTATTAACTTTAAAGTTGATTTGCCTTGTGATAGTATTAGCTTTTATCCTGCAAATAATCGTTTCTTTTTCAAGAGCTTTTAAACAGAAATATGTTTTCATTTATTAAATAGTTTAACAGCTGGTGAACAAAGTCAAATTTTATTTTACTTTGAGATAAAAACTTTCTAGCGTTGTTTATAAAATCTTAGAAGGTATAAAGTTAGAAAACGTTGTAGTCATATCTTGATTTCAATCGATCACGTGAATTTCGGGTATCTCTCGTCTTGTTTATTCATTTTTGAGCGAAGCTGTAGGTAACTTAGAATCCAGTTCTCTTCACTTACAAGGGTTTTCACCCTATTTTGAAAACGTTTCACCCAATTTTGAAAATGTTTCCACTATTATGAAAACGTTTCACCCTATTTTGAAAACATTTCAACCTATTTTGAAAATTAATTATAAAATATTAAAAAAATTAATATATTTAATTTTATTAATTGAGAATTTCCTCGGTATTAAAGCATCCTGGAATATAAAACTACATATTCCTAAAATAACCTTCACAATCACTGGTTGTTACTGGTTGTGACCTAGACTCGAGAGCATCCATAAGATCTCTTTAATTAAGCGGGTTTCGACGTTTAGTAATTTATTTCCATTTACTAAACATGTTTTCTAAAGGATTTAAAATGTGGAATAAGGTGGCAAATATAGTACACGATAATTCCCATCTTCAATAGTGGCTTGAACTTCTACAGATCTATGAAATCCTACATTATCCATTAAAAATATTGTATTATGTATATTCAATTCTCGTTATTTTTGTTTTAATTCTTGTATACAATCAATAAAGAAATCTTTGTTAAATCCTCTTGTATGAGATTTATAACAAACGATACCATTTTTATTCACGAAACAGTAAATAGAAATATTTCTCTATCGAATGCTAGGAACATTGAGAACCGCTGGGCTTCCTAGTAAACTACGGCATATACTAGTTCTCATTGAAACATTGAATCCGATTTCATCGATAAATATTATTTGTTCTTCTAAGTATGAGGCCCGCAAAGAACTGAACTGGAGTGCATATTGTTTTCTTGTTTCTGTATTATCAGCATTGTTTTTTCTTTCTGGTATTAAGTGAAGGCGTTTTAATAAGTAGTGAAAATCCTTGAAAATTCTTCTAACTGTAGATTTTGAATCTGAAACACGTTATTTGTCCAGTGTTTTATTACACAATGCTTGTAGTGAAATAGTCCACATCTACTAAATCTTTAATCTATAACTTCTGCGACTCATTTGCTTTTATTTAACCTGTAAGTCGAAATTTTTAGGGTGAAACATTTTCAAAATAGGGTGAAAAACCCTATATATACTTGAGAACGGTTGGATATAACGGATATCTTTTCTTTACCAAAACACAATTTTGAGGGATTTTTTTGGTTATAATATTAACTCTTGTAATTTAGAACACATATTATCTATTTATTTATTTAATACATTTTGTTATTGAAATTGAGTTGTTTTAGTCAATTGTTTACTTTATTTGGATTGAGATAATGCTGAGTTAGGCGTATTACCTACTTACGAACCTAACAAATGTTCCAAGCGTTACATCAATTAATTACAAATAAAAACTGTACAAAATAAAAATAAAAATACATACAAAATGAAAAATACTAAAACGCAAAGATTGATACGGTTAGGTAATTCATATAGTGAACATTTCCACCTAAAACTCAAAATGATTCCAAAGAAAACATAAATCTATATTTTATCTGCCTATGACATTCAAAATCATTTCACTACAAAGTAAACAGTACAAGACCGAACGTTTTAGTTTCCTTTTTGTCTGTCTCCATATAGTTTCGAAATATTTATTATGGTCAATTATGAATTCATTTATTGTGAGTTCACCACATTCCTAACAAGTCTTCTTGGTAATACTTGCACGAATATAAGGGCTTCCAGATATTCGCTCAAAACCATTATAACACTACAGGATCTTTAGTCATTTTTTTCTATGGTGTTTTGATAGAAATATTCACTCTCGTATATATTGGACCTTCACGTCAAATCCACCAATATTTCTATATAATCGTCAATCACGAAAGTGAATCAATATACCATTAAAAGATCGGGAGAAAAACTCCAATCATGTTAGATTGGGTCTTGGAAATATTCTAATTAAAATATTAGGAAGCCGATCGTGATTAAAACTCGATTTAACGCAAAAGTGTTGCGACACCTTCATTCTAAATGATCTAATAACAATCGGTACATTTGTAGGGTTTTCAAGCAAACTTTGTTTAGTAAGCCATAAATTTGAATAACCAACAGATTTTATTTGAATAGAAAAGTCAATATTCTCAATTCTTTGGGGTAAACTAGTTGACAATGCGTATACACGATTAGCCTATCGTTTTTATATAATTAACGTAATACGAAACATTTGAATATCCGGAATTCGAAAAGTTTGGTTTGGAATAAATTCATGATATTATTAAATACGTTAAAAATAAGTCAAGTGGGTGGTTGTAAAAAGACTGCTGGTAGTACAATCGATCATTTTATTTTAATATCGCTAATAATTACTCAGTCCTGCACGTTAATAATAACGTTTATTTCATGGAGCTATTTATAAAAATTAATACAATGAATGAATCCAAATTTAAAAAATAATAAATTTCCTTAAATTTAGTCAATTTGAAAAATTTCTAAAAACATTTAATTTTTATGAAAAGATAGACATTGAAATAAATTATATAATAATTACTTTCTGAAACTGCTACTTCTTTACGACTTAATAAATAATGTAATAAATGCTCAACTTCTGGAATTTTGGATGGTTGTATTAATTTACAACTATCGACTATTTCTTGGGCTAATTTTGGAATATTTGTATTGCTGTCAAGATTTTTCACACGAATTCTTGATATGGAGATGCATTAAATAGTATAATTTTTAAAGAGAAATTCACATTTTTTGACATTCTTTTCTATCCCCTGCCATAGGATTGCCAAGTTCTCCGAAAATAGTAGCTTGTAATTCATAATTTACTATTAATGCTTTTTCAGTTGGATGTACATCAATAGTTCCAGTTCTTATATTTCTATAAAATTTATCATTAAGAAATTTTTATGAAATTTTATTTAACTTAATTAAACTATATTTATAATTTATATGAACTACTTTTTTAAATATCTGACGTCATCAGTCATATTTTAAAAATTTTATTTCAAGAGAAAAGAATTTATCACCATGAAGACAACTAATAAACAAAATGAATATTAAAACACTGCTGAAACTTTAAAAATTTTTAAATCATACACATTATTTAACATTATCAGTAAAATCTTTAGTTTGCAGTCATCTAGAGTTGTTTATTTTTTTAAAAATACTTAAAATCACATTTATACTTTTAATATTAATTTATATTTTGCAAATTTAGATTTAAAGTCTCGATTTAAATAGTTAATTTTATCAATATATTTTATTAAAAAGCAAAAACAATTAAATATTCCATCTAACTTACAAAAATGATTTCAAAGGTTTCATGTGATCAAAATACTTGAATTTTCGGTTTATTTTTGTGCGTGAATAGATATATGCAATTTCACCAAGTTTATATAGCTCCTCGATAACACAAAATAATATTGTGTTGGGCAAAACTGACTTGAGCTCTTAAATTGGTGTGGCCAGCACGGTAATGTCTATATACTTTTGAGCGGTAAATTTAAATATTAAATTGAGGAAGAAAAATATAAAAATTAAAAGAAAAAATAAAATAATTAAAAATTAAATCGATAAAAATAAATTGATAAATAAAAGAGTTTTAACTTCCAAAACTCGAAGAAATAATAATAAAATCAAAAATTAGAAAAATAATTTTTAAAAAAATAAAAAATTAAAATTCCTTGTTTTACCGCATCAAAATACACACACGGACTATCGTGGTATATAAGGCAGTGCTGGGAAAACAAAATTCAGTACATTTTGAAATTTTTTTAACGTACTCGAGATTCTCTCAATTTTGAACAAAAATTTTAGAAGGAATCCTTTTTTGAAATTTTGAAGACGAAATCTATCTAAATCAACTTTAATGAATACATCACTCTCAGACAATTTTTTTTTCGAAGTTTTAATTGTATTCCAGCTATTTGTTATCATCCAAAGTTATAAAAGTAAAAATTTAATTTTAATTTTATTACTTGTTTTGTTTATTTTGAAAAATTTGGTAGAATAATTTTGTAATGTTGAATCACATTAAAAGTCTAAAGGATTATGAAATATTTTGTTTTTTTTCATCTAATATTATACTTCATCATTTAATAAATATTAAAACCATTATTGAGTTTCGTTGCGATCGAACTCCGTTGTTTTTATTTGGTTAATAAACCAAAAGCACATAAGTTATTATTATTCTCCATTCCTAAATCCTATCGTCCAATATTAGAAAGAGCTTGTGGTGGCCCTCGGAAAGGTATAATAATAAAGGAACAAAATTCTAATTAGAAGAACACATTGAGGAGATAAGTCAGTGAACTATCTAAACGAAAGGAAGAGCTATGATTAAATTAAAACAAACAATATTTACTCGGAGGAAATAAATGCTTCAGGCAAATCACAGTAAATAAAGCGATGTAAATTACACTGAATCAAATAAATTCGAAAATCACGTAAATCATCTAAAATCATAATTACTGACATATATATACATAGATGCTCAAACTAGTATAGAAAAGGTACACATAAATTTACACCGGACAATAACTGCTGTTCAAAATGAAAATCGAACGGGAAATAGCTAGACTCTTTGCGTATTTTAACTATATAGTTGGAAATTTTAACGGAAACTTTCCATCATTTTATTCAGGTATAAAATTTTCTCTACGTTTGATTTAATAGTCGTAAAAATTATCCCTTGTAATGTTGGATATTTATTTATTTATTTAATGTAATAATTTTATGATTCTAAAGGGTAGTTAAATTAAACTGAATTTAAGTTAAAAATAGAAATGAAAACGAAGTTGACCAAGTCCAAAGTTATATTATAATACAAATTAATATTACCATTGAGACATCACAGTAGAACATAAAAAAAAGTCAAAATACTTCCAGAGACTAGTTCAAAAACACGAGGATAAATCCAAACTAAAGTACAGGAGAAATTCATCTGCTTCATTGAGTAGTAGATCGATAAGTCGACCCCGAGTGTGGTGTATATTGGGCTAGAATGGGCTAGAACACAATTTTGTTTAAATGAATTAGTAATAATACGCAAATACAACACGCAGATTTAAAATCAGACCCATAAAACATCAAATAATCACTTTAAAATATGAGAAAGAAAATTATTAAAATATAAAATCCGAAACATAAAAATAAATAAAATAATAACAAAATGCAACAAGATCCGCCCAAAATAAACACATAAATAACAAGAAAACACGAAAATTTGACAGAAAATTGACAATTTAATTAAAATAACAAGAGTTCATGAAAAGTAGAAATGAAATAATTTAATTGGAAATAATTTAATTAAAAATAAAAGAAACAAATTGTCAAATTAAATCAAGAAATAACAAAAATTAGAATTAGATTAGACAAATAACTTCAAGGTCGAATTTTGTTTTACTGCATTAAATTTTACAAGCAAGGTTAGGGTCACACAATAGGTATATATATATATATAGATTCATTTTCTCAGTATAAAACTCGTTTTAACGAAGACATTGTTTTAACCTTATTTTCGACTTAATTCGAAATACAGTTATGTTAACTCGTTTTTTAACGAAACAAAACCAGAAAACAGTTTAAGCAGCTATCTTACTTTGTAAGTGGGCGATTTTTCGAAACTTTCTTCATGTAGCACACAAACAACCTCAAGTGAGCTGTGTTTGGGCGTCTGCGTTGGGAAATGTTATTACGTATGATAATAATGAATGCCCAGGATGATGCCAATTATGCGATGATATTAATTATTAAGCCAATTGTATTATGCCAACGATGGTCAGAATAAATGTTTATGTCGAAATTTTTCCGGCCCACAGCCGATACAACACCGCAAGAAAGTAAAATATACACACAATTCAAGCTGTGTAAGTGCGGTTCATCCGCCAATAGCTTGTGCCCGTGAAGGTTACGGCGTGAATAACGCAGGACCTAAACGTCAATACTATCCGTTATAGGGAAAAATGGGACAATGGAAGGGAAGCTTTTTAGCTTCTCCTTCACCACTCGTTTCTTATAAAATCGACCTAGATCATTCTCACAAAACGGCTTAAAATTTCAAACACCGAGTAGTCCAGTGGGCACTCATAAAATCATAATATCAACAATTTTTATTATTATCCCTACAATTTATCATTACCATTCCCCTATAAATGCAAACGACATTATTAAGTTTATTCCTAGCATTATCATCACCACAATTTTTATTATTACCATGGTCAGAATAATAATAATAATAATAATAATAATAATAATTATTATTATTATTATCATTATTATTATTATTTATTATTTATTATTATTATTATTATTATTATTATTATAATTATTATTATTATTATTATTATTATTATTTTTATTATTATTATTATTATTATTATTGTTATTATTATTGTTATTATTATTATTATTATTATTATTATTATTATTATTATTATTATTATTATTATTATTATTATTATTATTATTATTTTTTTTTTTATTATTATTATTATTATTATTATTATTGTTGGCATTAACAAAATGCACAAAAGTAAATATGGAAACCCTATAAAACAGATATTCGAAATAATAATTAAAAAGGCAAAATCAATTAAAATTTTAAAATAAATATTTATCGGGGGAAATGGGTATCGGCGGATGCCAAATGACGAGACAAATCCAAATATAATAAAATTAAATCAATTGGGGGTCTCCAGAAGGAAATATTTAATAAAAATAGAAATTAATTAAAAAGGTAATGGGAAGTCCGAGCCAACAGAAAGCCCGAATAGTGTGAGAAACCCAGAACGTCAACAAATTTTCAAATTACGGAAAACGAAATTGGTTGACGAAGAAAACCTGGGATAAAAGAGAAACCCGCCACCAAAATAATTATTGTAAACAAATCTAAACCCCGGGAGCCTAAAAATAACTAATTTGGTTTTGAACAGAGATGTCAAAAATTCCAAAACCAATTTAGTTTGCGGTTGACTTGAGTTGCGAGATTAGTATAAAAAGAAAAGGCAGATCAACAAAATTGCCAGTTTGTCGAAGAGAATATTTCAGAGAGTGGAATAAAGGAGGTAATAAACTTAAAGATAAATCAACCTGTCAAACAAATTGCGTACCAGACAGTGACATCTCCCTTTGGAAGACGTATTCCTACGCATTGAATTTTGTGAAATCATGCAGAGTAATTGTGTAGAGTATTGTGAATTGAATCGATTTTTGTGAAAGTTGTGAATAAAGTTGTGATATATAAATTGGAAATAAATCTTATTTTGTTGGGTTAATTAAATCGATTAAAGAAGGACACCAAGGAGTCAGACCTAAGCACGGACTTTCTATATAAAAACCCAACATTATTATTATTATTATCATTATTATTGGTATTATTATTATTAATATTACCGTCGATATTATTTGTTGTTACAATGGTTGTAATTGTCTTTATCTTTATTGATAGTTATTATTATCATTATCCACCTGTAACTTGTTATTTTAACTAGCCATATGCCACCATTTACGAATATTGACCCAAATTCTTTTTTAACTTAAGTATTAAAACTTTCCACGACAAAGAATCATTTTCGAATATATTTAACCATGAGATATGGGAATGAGGCGAGACTCGTGGTGTCCTTAACAATGCTTCTGTCACATCGGCCAAGTGTCGATGGGTTCGAGCATTGTTGTAGAGACCTTCCTAAAAACTATAAAATAAAACAATTTACAGTCACCCTCATACCTCCTCTTATCCGGATGATGTACAAATTCTCTAAAAGAACACACCTGTATAAATTTATAGAGATTTTGTTTTTGCTAATTATTAATATCGAATTAATTAAAGATAAAGATTATTTAATGATAAAGACGTGTTATGACAACGAATCATTTGATCTATTTCAGTGGATCAAGCATCACAATTATCGGAGAGATTTAGAAAAGACGTGGCCAAATACCATGCAGAAGTGATCAACGTCGTTTTCGACGGGTGTCTAGCTGTTACTTCTTATGCGGACGCTGGTTAGGGATTGGTTAACCCTTAGACCCTTTGTTAATATTTTTGTTGACCCAACCAGTGCCCAGCAATAGAGTAAAGGACATTACACGTTATGAATAAATTTAATATAAATGAATAAACTGATATAAAAAGAATGATCTATGTGCATTCTCAAATAACAATGAGCTCAGAAAGAAGTAATTAAATCAAAAACAAAATAAAAATGATATATAAATGTGTGAAACGATTGTTGGTTTTACTATCATACGAAACGCAAATCAAACTTTAAAGAATAATTATAAATTGCACTACGAAAGAGTCATAATTTAATTCGCCAGAAGATAACTTTATTAATTTAATAATACTATGTATTGACTTACGAAAGTACCATAATTATATTAAAAGAAAATAATAAAAAATTGAATTTGTTTAAATAATTCAAACAAATGTGAAGAACTTCCATACTCAGAAATCACTAAACATGCTGAAAACACAGTGTAATGAAAAAATTTAAATTCAATTAAAATTAAATTAAAATTTAAATAAAGTACATAAATAAATTTCAAATTCTATTAATTTCTTTGCAATTGATTCATCACATTGCAAAAGATTATAAAAGGATACATGTGGTAAGAATGCTTCATCATAAAGCACTGTTAAATAGTTGGCGAGCGAATTCCAAGGTGACTGAAAGTCAGTTTTTGAGAATGAAAGGTTTGGCAGACCAGTTGAAGGCTATTATGCTGATTCACATTTTATAATATCCCTTGAATGAAATGTGTCAGATCAAATTTTTTTTAATATATTTATATATCAATGATAAATTTAAGGAACATTTTTGATAAATAAATAGAACTCATTTAAACATTCAGACATACGTAATTTTGTACAAATAATTTAATTTAACCAAATTGGATATTTGTTATTAATTATAATTTGTTGAAATTTATATTTTTTCAAATCATGTTTTCTTAAATATTTTTAAACTTATGTCATTATTTTAAAAATAATAGAAATATATTTGTCATCACTTTCTAGTATCAAGCATATAAAACCAAAATGACAAGTGGAAATGTTGCCACAGGCAAAATTTTCATTATAATGCATGTATAATAAAATATCAAATATTTCTGAATAAATACTTTGAAATTCTTTATAATGGGTTATTTACAAATTGTAAAATGCATACTAAAATTTGATAATTAAATTAATGACAAAAATATTAATATTATTATTATTTAAACTTTAAAATCTTTGATTTTGTTGATAGCGGAATAATTTATAAAAATATAATTTAAATAAATAACCATGTAAGCCAATTTCCGCAATATTTATTCATAACATATTTATTCATAACATAAATATTGACTAAACAATGCCTTAATATTAATAATATTTAGTTGCATCGTGCATTTTCCATAATAATCTCTGGTCCTTCTGGAAGTTCATTAACCTTTTCAAGTAACGATGAAAAGCCTACGGTTTGCATTTCTAGCTCAAAATCAAGAGAAATATAATACAATGTTTATTTAATATCGCTAACAAATTTCCCTTTCGGATGTTGTTGTAAAACTGGAATTTTTTTGTGTTAGATAATCTTTTAAATCTTTTCCAGCCATATCCATTCTGCACATTACATGATGCGGGGCATAAACTGTCGAACGCTCAGCCGCATCGAGAGCAAAAACTGCAACACTATCTTTATCGGCGCATTCCTTGTCATCATTAATAACTCCATATCCTTTCTTCGAATTAAACCATCTAGCGTGTCAGACATTTTCAGATTGAGCCATAACTGAATTTATTCACAAAAACCAAAGCAAAATTCCAAAATAATGTCTAAGGCCAAAATATATTTAACAAAATTCAAACTGTCATAAAAATGCAAGCGAATAAACAAAAATTCTGAATGTCCATAAAATTACAACATTTCAAATAATATATTTCCACCAGCATAAATCGATTCATCCAAAATCTAAAAAGCAAAGCTCGCGCCTGTGTGCGCACACTAAATAATTTACTCAACAAAAAACCTCTATCGCGCATGTAAGATGTATTTAAAAAATGTTATTATAAATTCGTATGTTAAAATTGTATAATTACATTGCTCGGAATATTATTTATATTTAGGGAAATTTTTCATATAAATTAGAAAATCGTTTTGGTTTAAATAATATATCTTGAAAAACATGATTTATGAATAAACTTAAATCTTCTTCTAATATGGTGACCACGCCAATGCTGCAATTTATTCGACCACCTAAAACATTTGAAGTTGGTGATGATGTGGAAAAATTTATAGAAGAAACGGGTAAGTTTTTGAAATTACTCAAACATCGGAAGATCACAAAGGATTATTCATCAAAGCATTCTTATCGATGGAAGCAACTCGAAAATTTGACCAAACAGATGCGGAACTGCACTACAAATAGAGAATCCAAAATGCTTTTATAAAGACATCAAATTTGGCAAGTGATCTCAATGCTGCTTATCTTATCGAAGAGGAGATGATTCGATTATGGAATTTTTAAAGAAAATTGAAAAGTTAGCCAGAAATGTTGTTGGGCACAATTTGACAGAATAAGATCTGAAAGTATTTTTAATTCAAAATGCCATTGAGGATAATGAAACGAAGAAAGATTTGAAGCTCAAAGGCTTGAAAACTTTTGAACAGATGAAACATAGAATCATAAAATTCGATGAAATAAAAAGAGATAGAAAATGAAAATATTGCTGCTATTCAGAACGTATAGAAAAATTAAGCAAAATCTGCAATGTTAAATGAAGGTCAATTATGGAAGCAACGGGTGCTTAAACAATATCAGATGAATAAAAGAAATGAGCAGAAATTTTATGTCAGACAACCAGAATATAAATCACAAAGGTCTTTAAATCGACAACAAACAAATGAACAGTTTAGAGAAAAGGGACAATTAATTTCAAGAAATTCTAATCAACAGAAGTAGTAGGTGAGCCCGTCAGATACAAACCCCCTCGGGTTACATAATATTACATAATATCTGACTTCTGTCCACGCTGTTACTACCTGGAAATTGACCTCTGTCCCCGGAGACACACTTATTACCGATTACCTAACTCACACTTGTTATGTCATGCAGTTGTGAACCTACACACTTCTAGAATCTTCCACACACCTACCTTCTAGAACCTTCCACACACCTACCACATTCCACAAACCTACTTTCTAGAATTTTCCACACACCGTTCTAAAGCAGTTCACAAATATCAACCAACGATCCGCATCGATCCGCACCGATCCATACAAATCCACACCGATCCACACCCATCCACACCCATCCACACCGATCCATACCCATCCACACCGATCCACACCCATCCACACAAATCCACACCGATCAATACCAATCCATACCCATTCACACCAATCCACACCGATCCATACCCATCCACACCGATCCATACCCATCCACACCGATCCACACCAATAATTGAGAAAATACATGATCGGAGCTACGTGATTAAAATGCCAACAGGAAAAATAAAAACAAGAAATGTAGAATATTCGTATGTTTGTGGTATGTTGAAATTGTATAAATACATTGTTCGGAATATTATTTATATTTAGGAAAATTCTCCATATATATTAGAAAATCGTTTTTGTTTAAATAATAAATATTTTGAAAAACACGATTTATGAATAAACTTAAATCTTCTTCAAATAGCGCACACAGTCTCGACAAAACTGATAATTCAATAATAATAATAATAATAATAATAATAATAATAATAATAATAATAATAGTAAAAATATTAATAATAATAATAATAATAATAATAATAATAATAATAATAATAATAATAATAATAATAATAATAATAATAATAATAATAATAATAATAATAATAATAATAATAATAATAATAATAATAATAATAATAATAATAATAATAATAATAATAATAATAATAATAATAATAATAATAATAATAATAATAATAATAATAATAATAATAATAATAATAATAATAATAATAATAATAATAATAATAATAATAATAGTAAAAATATTAATAATAATAATAATAATAATAATAATAATAATAATAATAATAATAATAATAATAATAATTATAATTATTATTACTATTATTAATATTATTATTATTATTATTATTATTATTATTATTATTATTATTATTATTATTATTATTATTATTATTATTATTATTATTATTATTATTATTATTATTATTATTATTATTATTATTATTATTATAGTTATTATTATAAAATGAAATAATAAACTTAAATAATTATATAAATAAAACAATTAAAATTAAATTTTATCTTAAATTCTATTTCAGTTCCGTAAATCCTGTAGGATCCTCAATTGATAAAATTAATAATGACTTACTGGATCTATCAACCGTAAGCGAATGAAATGAGAAAGATATATATTTCAAAAATATTTTATTAAAAATGTTTTATTATTAAATTGATTGCATTTAAAATAAAATGAGGAAAAAATCTCCAAGTTAATTTCTGCAAAAAAAATTTTATCTATCGGAAATGAGAGTGAAAATATTTGAAACAAGATAAATAACATTATTAGTTTTTACTTTAATTTGAATTATTATAGAACTGACATTTATCTGTATATCATATTTACCCGTTAAAGGGTGTTGACAAAATAGGAGTAATTAGGTTTTCATGGGTATCATTTAGGTCACTTCTTCAAACTGTCTGACAATCTATACCAGCACTTGGCAAAATATGACCCGTGGGTCACGAAGTGACCCAAAGCATCATAGAAATTGTAAAGTAGTTTCCAAAACAATACATATATTTTGGTTACAACAATTCCATATGAAATTAAAACATTTCCCAACAAATACATTCTATACATTATTGATGTTATGAATTTCTGACATATAACGGAAATTTACACTCGTAAAAGATGGAAATTTTTAAAACTGTAAGTTTTGAACGAAACAAATTGTTTTACAAGTATAACTAATAATTAAGTCCGCAATGTGATCTATAAGGCAAATTTTATTGTTAATTAATTCTAAAAATTAAATAAATTCATTAAAACACATGTTAAGAATCCAATCAAATATCTTTTTGTATGAAAGTCACTAATTGTTAGAGAAATATTATACATTTAATCAGACAATAAGCCTACCCAAAAATCTTCTATTAAACAACATAAAAATTTCAAAAAATTCCCCAAAAAATATTACAAACCTTGAAAACATTGGGGGACAAATTTTTTTTGTGCAATTTATTTCATTGTCGATAATTTAACATAATCTTTTTTTTTGAATTTTCCCACTTTTGTTTTATCATGCTATATAATTTATATCTGGTGCACGGTTGAAATATTTCTCCCGATAATCAAGTTAATGTGCAGTGACCAATAATTATGTAAAAAAATATTCCTGCCTTTTAATAAATATCCCAAAGTTGTTAACTTGTCAATAGACAGAAAAGTTATATTTTTCAATTAGCCTAATCAAATTACTGCGAGTCCCGAATTGACAAGAGATACAAGTTATTGCTGTCTGCCACCTTAATTAGTATAATGAAGCCAGAGATATAAAAGTTAAGATTCTTTTAAACATAAAAAAAATGATAGAAAATAATTCTGCCTTTGATTTACATTTGACGCTGACCACGATGCATAATGAAATTTTTTTTTTGTTAATTTATATTTACTTGTGTATATTTCAAGTGCTATGACAGTTTCCTTTTCCTTTGATCTAATATTGCTTTTATTGTCGAATCTTTTTCTATTCTAACAAAATCAAATTACAATATAATCTGGTATTTTGTTAAATATTTCTTCAATTAGTTTGCAAACTAATTCGGTTTATTAATTACAATGATTTTACAAATTAGTTTTTAAGATATTTCGCTTCTTTTATATATATATATATATATATATATATATATATCTGGCGAAACGGTTGTAACTATTTGCAGATATGATTGTAAAGACGACTAAAATAATATTAAATTGATTAGAGGTATATAGAAGATTTGGGAGCCCAAAAACAAACTAATTAATTAATCAATAGATACTCAGTCAAATGTCAGGATAATGGGTCGCCGGCAAATAAGTCCAACAGCAATAAATTGCCACCCGACTCAGAAATGTTTTGTTTTCTTTATGAATAACTAATGGGCGAGAAACTGCTATAAAAACTACGCCAATATAAAAAGGGTCAGTTGATCGAAGCGAGAAATTGAAAAAAAAATATATCAGATTAAATTGATTTAAAATGCGATCGGAAGCAAAATAGCGGAATTAAAGAATCCAAATCAGCATTGCAATTGACTAACATCATTTGAAACCTTTTGGATGTTTACCAAAAGTATGACGGTTGTTATCAACTTTAATTGTGTCTAATTGAAATTTGTGAGAATAAATATTATTTTTTTGAAAGTTTTCTATTATTGATCAGATTTTTTGAACACGAAGAGTCAAATCGAGTTTCAGTTCCATCGACAAATTTGTTGCTATACCAACACACACACACACACACACACATATATATATATATATATATATATATTACTGAAAATTAATTCTCATATTTGAAATAATAATTTATTAAAATAACTTAAATTTTGCTGAAAATATTTGATTTAAATATTCATTAAATATTCATTTAAATTTTCATCAACTTATAAATTATTAAGTAATTTTTCACTATAGAGTAAAATTTTGATTTCGAATTTGTAATATTTTTGTTTTAATAAATTTTAGGTAATATTTTTGAATCACCAAATAAAAGTTGCTTTGATTATTTTATTAAATTATCCCTAATAAATGTTTTCTGTCTTATTCCAAGTTTAAAATGTTTACCTTAATATTCAATTTTGCTACACTATTGTTTTTCGGAAGTCGAGCAAAAGATTTCTGAATTTACAACACGATTATCAATGTAGAAATTGTATTAAATGAATATGTAAGACGTTCTTAAAATAGTGAAAAACCCAGCTTAAAGAATGGATATTGATGCTAGTAAGATATAAGTCCAGAGGTTGATAATACCATTTCCAAATTGAAACGGCTATAAGCAGACAATTTGTCATATTTACGTGAGATTTTTGTGGTAAATCTAAAGTAAATTAAAGAACAATTAGGTTGAAACTGTTTATTAAAAATTAAAAGAAATAAATTATTAATATATATCAATGAATAACAAAAATATAATATTACTGAGTATTTTGAAAATAATATTTTTACTGGATGTTTAAATATTTTTTCTCGAAGTTCCAAAAATTGTAATAATCTTTTGATTTTTTTTAATTTTGATTTTTAAAAATTATTTTTGAGTCTCCAACTGTTAAAAAAACTACACAGTAATATAAACAAAGTATTTTAATTTAAGATTTTTAATTAATGATTTTACGGAGATTACTAAGATATATTAAAATCATTAAAAATACCCAGCATGTTTATATACACATGTTTTCAAAAAAAAATGGTATCATAGGATTGCTTTTCAACGAATCAACTAATTTATCAGCACATTTTACTGAATTTACAAAAGTAGAACGCCTAAACCACGATCAATCTTTTCACCTTCTTTCTTTTTACTTAAATTTACCTAAATTTTCAGGAAAAGTATAAATAAGTTGGTTTCCTATAAATCTCTGTCTCATAGAGTTTATATTTGCGCTAGATTAATAAATCAAAGAACGGAATAGATGACCTTCTCTATATTTTCAACGTGATTACAATGTTATGTAAACTGTTCATAAAATGCAAAAATTCTATGCCTGCATCTTATTTTCAAATACAAGAAAAATATCATCGATAAAGCGTTTAGAATAAATGAATTTCTCAAATTGGCAAGACACAATTTTGTTTTTATAGGATCGCTGGTTCTAAAGAAGAACCCATAGTTACTTTACCCATTGAAAATAAAATTGACATTTGAAGTAACAAATTTCAGAAGCTTACAAAATGCCATTCCATCCAAAACACGCAACATAGTCAATTGTTCCACCCAATGACCTATTAGGTAAACGAAACCATTATCTAATCCTTACAATGGTCTGTTTATTAATTAATAATTTTTTAACAATATTAATATTAAATAATATTAATTTTGAACTTCAAACTAAATTTAGGTAAAATTAAAGTGCAAGTGCTATAAAATAATAATTTTTACAAAAAGTTGAATAATGATTACAATGCTAGAAGCCCATAACTAATATAAATAAATAAGACATTAAAAATATGATTCTAAAATAAATAAACTATTTATATACCATATAAATTAACTGTTAAAACAAATTATTATACAAATATCCTGAAAAACGAATCACAGATGTTATAATCAAGCTGAAAAATCTTACAAAGATCCCCAACTTATAAATGTTCACTTGTTAAACTATAATTTCCGCACAATCAATTTTATTTTAATTATTTTTAATTAATTCATAATTAATTACAATGAGTCAATTAATTTTTGCAATTGGAATTTAGCGTTTTTATGATCTAAAATTAATTACAATTAATAAAAATTGCATTCTATTATATGAATTACAGAAAAATTTTACATTTCATTAAATCATTCTCGGTATTTTTGTCTTTTTTAATATATTAAAACAAGGTTAATTAATATTAGTTTATTGCATTTACAAGTTGCTAGGAATTTTATAAAAATTATTTATATTTAGGAAATGAAAGGTGGTTAGTAGAGAACAGAAAATAAATCAAGTCATTCAAAAATGATAGATTTCATTGTTTGTTTAATGTATCATAGTTTCACCACCACAGGAGACTTGTCTTCAAAGGTCGTGACAAATTATAGGTGTTCACCATTCTACTAAAGATTATGTGAATAAATTATGGCTGGATAACAAGAATTCCTTTATATACAAATAATTTGGGATACAACAACTAATATTCATTGTTTATTGTAATGTTGGTGAAGTCTAATCGGCTGTATAAAACTACGAAAACAATTCATTACGCATAACAAAAGAATATAACTATAATAGGAAAGAGAATAATATAAATAATGACAAACATTTAGTTCGTTATAAATAACTACCAATTCGGTAAGCAAAGAAATTTTACGTTGACTTGAATTTCAGAAGAGACTTTCAAGCGATACTGTCGTACAACGTCGACAAACTTATGGTTCACATCAAAATATTTTAGTTTAAGACAGCTTTGATATTAGACAAATAAAATTTAAAATCACTCTTATATAGACTGAAAAAATGAAAGTGAGAATATGGCATAATGTGTCTGTCAAATAAATCGCCATACCAAGTGTTGAATCTTGAAATAAAAATTCATTTTTCATTTTTTATGTAAAATTTACTTTTAGTTTGTATGTTGTTTATTTGAGTTAGTATGTATTAGTTTTTTGTGGCGGAATTGTAAATTTAAAAATAGGTTTGAATTGTGGTCAAGTTTGGAGGATTTGTAGTTTGGATTATTTTTATTAAATTTAATTGCTAATGTTGGTGTACGGAGAAATTTAATCGATTACAAACTCGCATCCCTAGCTAATAACCATCCCATCCGTGATCTAGGGCTGACTCATTCACGTACACCTCACGATTTTAGTTCACTCTCACGTATCCATGACCGAAATCATGTTGGTACTGTACGCAACAGCCGAATGCCATTCGAGCAGGTGAGCATTGTCTCCAATACTACTCCTCAAACAACCTTCGTCTCCCTGTTCACTGCGGCCGCTAGAAGGTCTTACGCTTCCTATCTTAACCCTGTGATTTTTACGGTGAACCTGATTCCTCGCGTTAACTGATGCGGGATGAATTGTGAGAACGGTTATAAAGGAACATCTAGCTATTCGATTGTTAGTAACATTGACTGGTTTATCCTATTTCCAGAATTATCGAGGAGATTATCCCCTATTCTCGCTTTCGTTCTAATCTATTTTTAAGCACTTTTATATTAAGGTTATAGAACAAGAGTAGTAGTCCGCAGAGGAGATATAGAAAGTGTGTAGCGGTGGAAACTCGTGTAACCAGGTATACATTCCTCACATTCCGGTACTAGACTCATCGTCGATGTCGGCCGGTAAGCGTCGACGTTTCGGAGGTCGATGGGTTGAAGCTGGAGTTGAAGAGTTTAGCACCTCACTAGTTATTGTGATTGATGATTCCACCGTAGAGTGGGTAATCGACGCACTCGCCCACTCAGGACGGCTATTTCGTCAGGTGCAAGATCCAGACTCTCTAAGGCAAGGTTTAAATTAGGTGGTTCCGGTTCGTCCGCTTCCAGGTCGATATAGATTGGAGAAGGTGGAGATAGATTGTCAGGCACGGGGCATATACCATGTCTGGGTCAATCTCCGGCAATTCGAATTCGGTATAGGCAGGGAGCGGGTCGTTCACTTCAATCGGCTCTCCGGTTCTCTCATTTGCTCTTAAGAGATTGGCCTCCGCCCAGCGCCTTTCACGACGACGGCGATTCCGGTTCGGCCGTCGCCGCTATATTCTGGATCTCGATTCCGTTGCCTCACTCGGGGGTGGTCCGTTGGATTGCTGCGATACTTGATTGAGAGGGAGAAGATGAGCTGGTATGATATTAATATCTTGTGCCCAGCTGCAGCTCGGTAAACGAGTCCTGAGCTCGTTTGCAGTGAAAATTCTCGGGATTGTGGCACTTTGCCCAGTGATTGTGATGCGCTGACTTCGAGTTTCTTTTCTTCGAGTTAATTTCTCATATTTCGCCTGTAGAATGGCGTAATCTCTCTCTAGCTGGTCCAGTTTCTGTCTGGTGGCTACTGCTGATGAGGAGAGTCATGGTATCCGCGGAAGATTCGATAAGTTTGACATTTCCGACGTTGGCAGGTTTTCTCGAATTAAAGTTAAATAGAGATGAGGGTAATTATCCATAGAGCCGACTAGTACGTAAGAGTATTTGGGACTACGATTAGGACTACTGACCTTAGGTGGTTTCAAGTAGGTTCGGTCACGAAGAGGAGTAAGTCCGAGGGGAACAAATACACCGAAATAAAGTTTGAGGACTCCTATTATCAATCAGACTAATAATGCCGTAATTATTAATAATTGTGGAAATAATGCTAGTGACTCTAATAATAGTAATATTATATTAATAACAATGATTTTATAGTAATAATATTATTAATAATACTTATCATACTAACAATAGTAACGACTTTAACTATGATGGTACTAACTATTATAAAATTTTTCTAATCATCATGGGTTTTGGTCAACTTAGGGGCTGGGAGTAAGCGTCATTAATTTGTGGCGGCTCTTTCTCTATCCTAGAATACTGAGGGTCGTTTCAGAAAAACGTCGATGAAGAATATTCACATCATTTAAGATTTTTTAACATTGGAATCTAAATTGCACTTATGAATTACCAGGCGGTTTTTTAATAGTAAACTCTAATGTTCAATAAACGTTCAGGGCGTTAAATGTTCAGTGTCGGCCGATTCATTGTAGAGTACATATTGCAGTGCTAATTGATAAATGATGTGCGAAGATTTGGGTGATGTAGGCGTATTGGTTATCTCACTAATCGCTACTACACGAAATTATGAGTATACTATTCTGTTGAAGCGTGACGTGTAGAATAACTTACACTTCTCAAACCTGTTATGATATTACGATCGATATTATCTAACTACTATTTACACTTTGATTTGTCTATTTCTGACGATGTGACTCTTTTACTACACGATTGCACGAACAGAGTCGAACACAGTGTCTATTCTTCCCGAAAAAATTGTACACTTGTACTGATGACACTTATCCGATTTTTTCTCATTAACCTATCCCTAATACTCTTTTCTGACTTAGCTTCGAGGTTTTGAAGAAAAACGTCCCATAATGATCAGTGGCGATCATCCTGAGTGTCTCTAGTCAACACGCTCTTCCCGTGATTTTATATTTAGTGCTCGCCTCGACCGACGTTTCCATCATCCGTTGCGAGTGGTTAAACGGTGCCCTACGGGGAGGGTCCTGTGTCTTTCGACCAGGCCCCGTCGCGGACAGACCAAGATTTCAGGAAGGCTCGACCAGCGATCACAACTAGGGAACTCAATCCACCAGGTGGATCGCCGATCTGCCTTCTTGATGGCTATTGCAATGCATATTATATATGATTTTATCGAGACCTCGACATATAATTGATATAATTATATTTATTTAAATTATAAGAATTAAACATTACGAACATCAAAGGTTATATTTAAGTATTAAACGAATTTACATTAACATAACAAATGAAAAGAAAACTAAAAACTTCCTTACTTAGTACAGTTAATAAAGTTGAAATTTGCAAATTGTAAAGTGGTTTTTTAGTTGTAAAGTTTAAGTTTTTAAGTTCAAGTGTAAGTTAAAAATAATGAATTTGGTTACTGCTTATATAGTATTTTTGTGTCTGTGTGCGACAAATGGGCGATTTTTCGCGATTTTTAGGCTTTTTAATTGTTTTATTAATTTCAAATTATTTTTATAATTTTTTATATATTTTTTCTTATTTTTTGATATTTTAATTTTATGTTATTGGATTTTATTTTTACTATTATTTTCTTATGATATTCTTTTTCGCCCTTAATATTTTGTTTCTTGGTCGCCACTTCTGCCTGTGTTTTTTCTAAACCTTATTTTGCAAGGTTTTGGCAGTTTATTTTATTTCACGTATGTTTCTTTCTGCGGCTGTAGGCTTTTTCAAGGATTTTAATTAATTATTTGTTTTTATTTAATTTTGTTATATTTTTATTTTGTTTTAATTAATATGTTTTATTTTCATTTTTGATCTCTGCTTGCGGTGCGTGTGCATGTGCAGTGACCATTTTCCTCATTCTTATTTTTTTTGTTTTAATTTACTGATGATTTTGTTTTAATTTTTGCTCTAAGCCCAACACTAACAATAAAACGAATTTGTCTTATAAAGAAAACATAATGTTTCATATGATCGATAATTATTTATCTAGTAGTGATTCCGAATCAGAAGATTTTTCAGCGGAAATTATGAAAATTGATATGTATATAGAAAATGTTTTAAACAATCCTCTTGATTATAATTCTCATTGGAAGTTAATTAATGCACTAAAACATTCAAAAAAGTTGATTGAAGCAAGAGAATCAAGAGAAACTATGCATATTTATTACCCATTGTCCCCTGAAATGTGAATTGACTGGATCAATTATGAAAAGTCTATTAATTCAGACAAAGATTTCATACGTGCGCTATTCATTCGTGCAATTGAAGATTATAGAAGTGTCGATGTATGGTTTGAATATTGACAATTTATGTTAGGATATTTAACTGATAAAGAAGAAATTAGACAATGTTTCGAAGTTGCTATTGCTCAAGTTGGAACTCATTTAACCAAAGGATACTTAATATGGGGGACTTATCTAATTTATGAAAAGTCACTTCTGTAGATGATGGTAGTAATGAACAAAAGGAACGAATATATATTTTATATTTAAGACAATTATCTCTCTCTTTACAAAGTAATGATGAAACATTAAAAGAATTTCTTGAGTGGAATCAAGAGAATAAGGAATGGGAAAATCAAATCCAACACCAAGCAAATTTAAAATTTCACCATTGTAAAAAACAAAGCCACTTCAAATGTTAATGTTTACAACATAATCCAAGACAAAACTGATGTCAAAGACAAATATATGCGGCTATTTCAACCAAAATGAACTGTGGAAATGTAATTAATTAAGTTAATTAGATAAATAATAACAAAATAAATCACAATTGAATAAATGATTAAATGAATGTATGTTGTGAATTTATGTGGTATACAAATTCATTATGCTTACAGTTAAGCCTTACGTTGAATAAAAGTCCTTTTGAAGTTGTTTAGTTATTGAAAAAAAATTATTGTTTTGAATTTAATAAATAATTTTCTTTTTGAAACATGGATGTTATTAATTTTAAAAGTATTATAATTAAGAAACTGAGTGTCGCAAAATTCTCTCATATTAAAATACACTTAATTTCAGTAGAATAGATCAACTTGTGCCATACAAGATTGTAGAAAAAACAATAAGTTAGGTTTTCATAATAATTTCAAAACTGACATTTTAAAATAGAACTGAAGCGCTCCTCAAAGTTTTTATTAACCGGTTGTATCCACTATTTGAACAAAAGATTAAATTAATAACTATATTTGCTTTGTTCAATTCAAAACTTCACTAGGTGCAAATGCTAGAACACCTGATGAAATTATTTGCCATAGTCTATAAACATCAGATATAATATAATAGATATTACAACAATTTCCTTTATAAGAAATACACAAACTTATCTGCAGTGGCGTACTTAGGGTAAATGGCGCCTATGGCAAACACCGATCTTGCGCCCCTCTCCGACGATAGGTTACTTACGTTTTATTTTCTAAAAAACTGCTTTAGAATTGCGTAAAAAAATCACACAAGTTAAATCTATTAACACTTTATTACAAATTCATCTTTCTTGCTTTAGCTAACACAAATTGTTTAATTATATTATCAAAGTCAATTTCTTCGGTCATTTCTCGTTCTATGCCAAGTAAAGCAAGATGGTATAATCGACAATGGCCCATCGAGGCTCTCAAATATGAAAGTATCAATTTTAATTTGCTAAATAATCTTTCGCAACTGGCAATATAAACCGCGATTGTTAACAATATTTGCAATGCTATACGCATATTGGGAAAAACATTTTCATCTCCATACTGAACTACTTTAACTACTTAAAAATATAAAAATATATATTACATATATTAATAATCTCTTAGATTTATAAAACATCACTGGCAACTTTAACACTAAACAAATTTGTCTTTTAAAACGTAATTTAGATATTATTCAGGATCGAAAAACTATCAACTATGTATATACAAAAATCCAATGCTAACGAATTTTGAAATTTCTTTTTTTCAAATACAAAAATCACATTTGCAGAGAGAAAGAGAGCTAGAGGCATAGAGGACATAGAAAAGCAAACGAAAACCGAATGCGTGCTTTTTCCTACGCAGTTTTTTAATACACATATTTATATCTATTTTTTATTTTCATTTGCGTATTTATACGTTAGGCGCTTTATCGCGCCCCTTCAGTTAGCGTCCATGTCACGTGCCATGCCTGCCATACCTTAGTTACGTCTCTGCTTATCTGTATATGGAAAATTCGCTAGCAGATTATCACAAGTTTCAAGATATGATAGTACACAAAATGCGCTGAGATATACTTTCTATAATAATTTAAAAAAATTAATAACCATATAATATAAATGCATACAAACTCACTTTGATTTGGAAGTGTAGAAAAATTAAATAATACACACAAACATAACACATAATAAAAATGCATGCAAACTTTCAATATGTAGTAAAGCTGCGTTGATATATATTTCTATAATAACTTAATTATAGACATTTTCTTGTAAATGAGGAAATATCATATTATTACCATTAATTTAATATTTAAGCATTTATGATAAATTTATGTTAATATCCTTACATTTTACTAAGGTTATATTTTGTAAGATTTATTTAAAATCCATTATTTTAATCAAATTGATAATTTATCAATCAATTTCAAAAAATTGAAAAGACCATGTAAAGAACAGATGAATTCAATTCCATGTATTTTCAATATCTACTTGATGTTCTGAAAAAAGCATTTGATAGTGAACTATGGAAATAAAATTATAGGAAATTTATGAACTACTTTATACACATTCGAAGACTTTTCCTGATGTGTTTGAAAAATACATATTTATAGAGATTAATTTGTGTTTCTTAATAATATAATAAATAATTTTCTGAATATTCATAAAAATTAATAATATCTTGACTAAGTTTGATTTTCATATCAACTTAAATTAAAGAGAATATACCTCATTGCAGTTTGATGTAAAAGTAAATGAGACATACAAACACAATATCTGTGATTCCTACAGTGAAATAATTAATAAAACTTGCAATAATTTCAGAGACGAGTATTATAAGTACATTTCATTTTATTGATCAAAAGAATAGTAAATTATAAATTTTAATGATAAAGTTAAAACATTTAATTTTTCTTAGAATTTAAAGATTGACAGAGTCAAATGATCAGAGCCTTGGAAAATGGCAAATATTTTTATAATCGGGAATTTACCAAAATCCCATTAAATGTTACACATAGATTTAAAAAAAGTGGTTTTATGGTCAATTGATTTAAAGCAATCTTGCTTTTAAAGGAAATTTAACAAAAAAAATTAAATTTACAGAATAATTAAAAATGTCAAATTTCTAAAATTTTATACACTAAAGACAATTTTATTTGGACTAATAACTGCCAACACAGCCCATTACAATTTGTATGATTGCAGAATCATGGTTAAGTTAATCGAAAATGTTTAGATTCATGTTAGCAAAATTATAAAAGGTAAATGAATGTAGTAAAGTTCAAAACCAAGAAGGATAAACTTGACATCAGCCGGTAAGAATGTTGAAGAAAGAAACCAAACATACACATAATTTATTAGTTACAAAAAGAATAATTAAAATAGTGTCAGTACTTGGGGGATCTCTTAAAGTTCTTAAGAGATTCAGCTGATAATTGTTATTTTTGATTCTAAATTTTTACAAAATTGAATGTCAGTTTTCGGAAGTAAGGGATACATTACTAAAAGAATCCAACAATTTTTATTCTGATGGAAAGATTAAATCAAGAAATTTTATAACATTTTATCATAAAGAAAAGATTATATATATTGAACAGTTGATAGCAAGAAACATCATGTTTCTCTTTTCTTTCTGAAAATATATTAAAATGAAAAAATGAAAAGAAAATTTATTTGTGAATGACAGTTTCATTTTGGTAGACTTTGTTTTTAAATGAAAATATTACACATTGTAAATATTGGATATTATTTACAATTAAATTATATTATTCTTATCAATTCAGCAATATTAAAAAAATACCTAATTTCGTTGAAATAAAAGTTGTTTAAATATTACATAAAAAAATTATCAGATTTAGAAATTAAATAAAGTTTGACCTTTTAAATTAAAAAATAAATAAATAAAAGTTAAATAATTTCCGAAATATATATAGAAATATAATAATGTAAATGAATGAAATTTTGATATAGTTACGAAAAAATAAGTATTTTTATTATTACAGAAATAAGAGGTTACCCCATAAAAATGGCGGGTGAGAGTGATCTACTTGAACTTTGGTGACATTTCTTGTTGACCGTTTAGTTTTAAATTTTTTTAAAAATTAAATTTAGGAATTACTATTAAATTATTGTTATTATATTTTTAAATTATTAATTTTAAATAAAAAATACTAATTAACAATTCTATCATTGTACCTCTTAAAACTGTATCTCATAAAACAAATAACTTTATTTTTTAATAAAAATGATAGCCATGATAATTAATTAAATTTCTATGTAATATTAATTACAAACGATAAATCAACCAATAATATATGAAATAAATTCATAATTTAAATCAAGAAGAACATGTTAAAAGTCAAATTGAATTTATTACCAAATTCTTCCGCGTTTTCAAGTTAGAAAAAAATGGGGAATTTTCTTTTAATAATCGATTGATAAATTAAAATAAAATAAATTGAAAAGCAATAATCTGTTTTTCTTATAATATCTTTATAATTTAATAAAACATTCATCGAATCCGCGACCACGTAACATATAATTTAATTTATTTTTAACATAAAATAAGAAATATTATTGCATAATAACTAATTACATAATAAGTCTAATTATTAATTATTTTAAAAATTTCAATTTCATAGTGTACATCAAGGATGGGGCCACAATTAAGACATTGGGCTTCCTGATAAAAATTTGTGGTTTCGGGGGCCGGATATGAAAACCACAAACTTATAATTTGTAAAACATTTCAAGTAAATCAAATTTTAAATTTTTTGAAATGTAATTAGTTTAATTAATTTTTTTTATTCAATAAATAATAAAGAAAAATAAATTCAAGTTGAAAATAAAAATTTATTTATAACAATTACAATTTTATGAAAGACTGAAAATCAAATTCAATAACTTCATATTTGTAGCTTGTGTGCCCTAATTTTTAACTTTATATAAATAAATAATATATTTTTAATTGTACTTCATTTAAACAAAACAATATATTAAACAACATGGAAGGGTGAGAATTATATGTTAGGATTTTAAAGTGAGGGTTTTACTTTACTTTATGTTTTATTGAGCATTAATTCTTAGTGAGAGGGAAATATGGGCTAAAAGTTGTTTTAAACAATTGATTTTTTAAAATATTTGAATTGACTTTGAATGTTGCAAAGTCCAGAAGTTAGACACAGGAGCACTCGCCGTTCAATGTTGGATTCCTATTTCTTTGAATTCAAGTGTCGGTGTAGATAAAATGATGAAAATGTTTTTAAGAAAGCTTTTAAAAGCATCGCCGAGCAAAATTTATCATATGTCTAGTCGTTTATGTATAATTTACTTTATAAGTCCTTGTGAAACCCTTTGAAATTCAATGATTTAGTTTTCAAAAATGGAGTGGTGGAACAAAAAATTATCCTTAAAAAATTATTCTTATATTGACTAAAGTGTTTTTATTTGAGTTGATTTCTCAACTTTTTTTTGTTTATCCCCTCGTTCGCTGTGATACCCACATCAAGATCTTTTGGTAGCATTTTAAAAAAAACGTAACTTCAAACAATTATAAGCCAGTTCTAAAATGTTCTTTATATTTTTTATACTGCCATTCGGGTTAAGCAAACAGTTAAAAATATTAAATTAATAAAATAAAAATATTTACAATTTTGTGTTAATAAAACTAAAATTTTCTAATTTTACCATCTGTTTTACAGAAATCCTTAGAATTGTTCATAAATACACCTCCAGATGCTTGCAATAATAAAATAAACAAAATATATTATTATTTGAAGAGCGACTGGATTTATTATTATTAATGAATAAAGTTTGACAGTGACCTAAAATTGTTTGCATAAATAAAATTAATTATTAAATAAACAAATTTGATGATAAAAACAATCAAAGTTTTTTTAGATTTTTGTAATGTGACATATATTTGAAATTATATAATTATTTCTGTAAAACTAAAACCAGTGTATATCACAATTGTTTTACTGAATCGATATCATATACAAATATAACACCGAAAATTTAAAATAGCGCAAAAATACCGCAAAAAAAATTAATCAATTTATTAGAAAATGAAAAAATAATAATTATAAATAGTAACAATAAGCAATGATTAAAAAGCATTGTTTAAATAAATGTTAAAAAAATATTTTTAATTGATTCGACAAATCAATAATTCGAAATTTTGTGCAATACTTGAAAATGAGTAAATAATAAAACCTGCATTTATTAATTGTATTTCTTCTGTACCTCAAACAAGAAATGGACTAAAAATCATCAGTTATATACTTTTAAAAATTTTAAAACATCTTTAATGAAAAACTTTCAATTCGCTTGTAATTTTAACATATTTTATATAAAAGAACATTAAAAATTATTGAATATAAACATTTGAAAAATTCTATATATATTAATTATATTTTTGAGGAATTAGTTTCATTACACACTTGATTCCACGATTATTATTTTTCTTTTCTATCATTATTATTCTTTTCTATAAAAAACAAAAGAAAATTTCAATTATAAGATATTTATTTCGCAGTTGTCAATGTTTTTGTTGTCACAACCCCTTTGTTTATTTGTGCAAACTTCATTTTAGGTCCTTTATGGTTTAGTATTATGTCCCCTTCAGAAACACAAAGATCTGACGAATGTAAAATTATCTCCAGCTATTATTTCAGAGAACCTTTCAACAAGGGATTGGTGTTTAGTAAATGTTAGAATAGAAGATTGTTTTCCTCTTTTCTTTATTGAGTAGAAATTCTTTATACTTAGGATAATCAGTTTCACATTACAGCAAGGTAAAATGGTTTTAAATAGGGCAAAAACTGGCTTTATAAACTTGTTTTGCACAAAATTTCTTTGATGTATTCACGAAATTGAGCACTACTAGGTAAGAATCATGAACGTACCCAAGGGGAAGAGGGTCACAGGCTTGAGCCCCCCAAGCCCATAAAAAACCAATTAATTTATTTCGATGTTTACCCAATTTTAATGAGTGAAATTATCTAAATTATTAACTAAAAGTGTGACCGGCAAGTGATGGATCAAGTGTTACAGAATTGCTTACACGGTACGGGAATAACACTGACACGCCAGGGATAAGTGGGAACAGTACTCTTCAAATATCTGAAGAAAGGTTTATCCGGTCATGTCACTGTTTTATATGAATCAATCTTAAGTCGGCAAATAATAAAAATTGTTATGCGTCGTTGACTGTGTAATATAAGCGGCGCACTTTATAGTAAATACTATATGCTTTGCAAGTTTACTAGCCAATTTGCGCACCTGGGCCTCTTGGCAAAAAACCTGGGTGCGCAGCTGATGAGCATTATTGTTTTTTTGTTTCCATAAGTATAATGTAATTTTAATAAATAACAATAGAAAAAACACAATTTTATTCATTAAATTTTTTAAATGAACATAAGCTAAGTTAGGATCTGCTGAAAATCAAACTAAATATTCTCCATTATGATTACATAAAATCTTATCAATATTTACATAAATATAGCCTTATTTTTATTTTCATTTTTAAATTAAAAAAATTGTTATATTTTTTTAGTTAAAAACTAGAAAAAATGATAATCTTTAAATTTCATGGAATTTATAATGATTTTCTCAGAAAATTCTACACTGGAATATCCGAAAATAAACCACGAAATTTAAATGTTATTAATAAACATGTAAGCATTAAAACAAAAAATTAAATAATATTTTTATAAATTACAGACTAAAATTTAAATATGGATCACACAACATGATATTGTTAGATTTTAGATGTGATTCATATTATATTAACAAAAACACTTTAAGAAACCTTTTAAACAATAACAAATTTTTCGAAAACAGCATTTTCGTCATAAGATCATATTGTCCTGAGCGTAGATTTTTTTCATGTAAAAAAACACAATATTTAATTACATTTACCATAGTTATTTGATGTTTTATGCATCGCAGCATGTTCTGACACGTTCATACTCGTAATAAACGTGTTGAATAGCAGTTTACTCCCGTCGTGTTTATGGTAGAGCTCATTGTATCAAAGATGGTGACAGCGCGTGCACGCGTCTCTAAATCGTGAGTACTTTATATCTTATTATAAATTACTTTACAATATGTTTGATTATCTGATATGAAAAACTTGTAGATAAAGGTATATTGTATTATGTAGAATGACATTTTGCGTCAATTTGTTGACAATATCAGTCACAACTCTTTGTAAAGTCTATCTGTCAATTTTTCTACACCCAGGCACTAGAGGCATAGAAAGTCGTGCTACTAACGTGTAAGTATATATACTTACATGCTTTTATTTATACCATCAGAATGATCACTGCTGATATTGCAGCCCTGGTAGAGGAATTAGAGGAAGATGAAGATATATATTTGGGGTTTCCTGAAGTAAATGAATTGTCTGATATCGATCCAGACAGTCGGACGAAGAGATAGTAGGCTCGTATAGAAAAATTGACTCATCTTCCACTTCAAACTGATGATAATGAAGAAGCTCTCCATTTAAACGCCAAAGGAAAGTCAATTGGAGATGGCTAAAAAAAATCTAGGGAGGAACCTCTTCATCAAGAATGGAATGGTAACAGTATGCCAAGCGAAGCTTTATCTGCAGTAAATCCTCAAAATTATTTTGAACTCTTTTTTGAAGAAACACTATTTGAATTGATTTTAAGAGAAAGTAACTTATATGCGGCACAAAATAACGAAACCTTAGCAGTTACTGTAGACAATTGAAGGTGTTCATTGGCGGATTACTTCTTTCGTCAATTTGTAAATTACCTAACAAAAAAAGTACTGTGCTTCTGAAGATCACGTTCCTAAGCTTCTGTCAAACAGGATGCGGAGAAATCGTTTTCTTGATATTTTGCACTATCTACACTTTCATAATAATACCATAGAAACCAGTGATCGTGCTGCAAAAGTTAGACCTCTCATTGACCACCTACAGAAGAAGTTTATTGAACATGGATCCCTTGAAGAGCACTTAGCCATTAATGAAAGTATGATCCCTATTTCGGTAAACATTATGGTAAGCCCAAAAGTTTTGGATATAAAATGTGGGCAATGTGTTTGAAAGGAGGTTATCTTCATAGTTTTGATCTGTAAATTGAACAAAATGACAGTGAACAGTACAATATCATTCCGAACAAAGGTCAGAGGGAAAATGTGGTAATGAAATTACTACAGAAAGCAGGATACAAGATATTCTTTGATAACTTTTTTAACAGTATATCACTTATGGAAGAATTGACATTGCGTGGGTATTTTGCATCAGGAACTTGTAGAGAAAACAGAACAGGTAAATGCCCCATATCCGAGAAAAAATTACTGAAGCAAAAGCCAAGAGGAGGCGTTGACTTTAGAGTGTCAGACAATGTGTTAGTTATGAAATGGAAAGACAATAAAGAAGTTAGTTTGATGTCAAACTTTGAATCAACAGGAATAAAAACTGCAAGAAGATGGAATCGACAAGACAAAAAAATGTTGAGCTACCACAACCAGAATTTTTTCAAAACTACAACGCTCACATGGGATATGTCGACGTTATGGACCAAGGTGTGAGTACCTATAGAATAAGAATGCGTCAAAAAAAGTGGTAGTGACGACAGTGTCCTATTTGATATCCGTAACTGTAAATAACTCCTATCAATTGATGAGAAAGAAAGGAGCAAAACTGTCTCAATACGACTTCATTGAGCACTTAGTATTGTTTTACTGCAAGTCGTATGGTAAATCATCTCAGCAAGGACGTAAGATTTCAAAGCAGATATTGTCAGGTATGATGGAAAGAACCATTTGATTGTTCACTTCGATAAAGGAAAACCTTGCAGACGGTGTCAAGGCAGAGCTTCGTTTATGTGCATGAAATGTGACGTGGGTCTTCATCCACGATGTTTTGAAGCTTACCATATGCCGTAAATGTTTTTTAGGATTTTGAAGAAACGGTTTTCATGAAAGTATTTGTAATTAAATATAAATAAATATGAAAAGGGTCTAATTTTACTGTACATTGTTGTTACTATTAACATATATTATTACAAACTAAGGATCAATATAAACTTTCACTTTAATATAACATAATTAGATAATACGATTTTAAAATAGTTATATCAAATTCTGTAGAGTTTCTAAAATATTTTTGTCCCAATTGCCTGAGTGTAGAAAAATCGACTTTGTATTATTTAGTATATCTGCAAAGTTTCACGTTCCTACAACAATATTAAACTTTCGGCCATAATGGGTTAAATATTATTAATCGTAATTATAATCGACGAGTTACAAATAAATAATTTATTTCGAAAAACAGTATAAAAGAATATATAATAATTAATTGAGAGTTGGCTTAAAAGGCAATAAAGTTAATTGCATTCATACCGAAACTGATTTTAATTGCTTAATTAAATTTCTATTATTATTATTATTATTATTATTATTATTATTATTATTATTATTATTATTATTATTATTATTATTATTATTATTATTATTATTATTATTATTATTATTATTATTGTTATTAATAGAAAATATTGTTGATGTTTATGTTGATTGGCAGCTATTTTTAATTTTCATTATCTTAAGAAGAACACTGTTGAAGAAAGATTGTCCATGTATTATGTTTATGTCATTTAGATCATTCATAAATTTTTTAATACTTTGATTCACTTATAAATTAACTTTATTATTGTACATCAATTCAAATAAGTATACTGACCAAATAATTTTATTAATCGACCAATTGATTAAATTAACTGAGAAACAATTACTGATAACAATATACTAACAGTCATTGAAAAATACTGAGCAAAGTATTAGAATCCTGAATTTGAAGAAAATTTGAAGAAATCTCATCGTTTAATAGAAATTTACTTTAATTTTAAGTTCTGAAGTTTAAAATATTGAACAGATACAAATATCTACAGAAATCGCTTATTAAACCTTATGCTCTCGACTTATAAACAGACTTCACTTGACATTGCTACAAAGTACGGAAATTTCACAGAAACTTCCGGCAGAGTTTGCGGAAAAGATTGAAAGTTTTATATGAAGTTCAATAATTATCCTTCATCACAAATTTTACATATGGCTGAATCACTGTTAACATTTGATCAAACTATGAATCCAGTGCGAAAACCCGGAAGATAAAGACAACATGACATGAAATAGTCCGATTCATAGTGTTTGTGATCTTTATTAGCAAAACATTGCCTATGTAAAAATTTTAAGTAGAAGGAAATATCCAATCCAGACATCTTCCCCTTGCTGAGAAAAATATTATTAATCTTAAACTTTCCTAGTATTTGTATGTAGGTAACGGAAATTTTATATATAGATCATGGAATATTTATATATGGGGCTCATTTTGAAAGTATTGCAATAAATTGAGAAGATAAGTTAAAGAGTGGATACCTTCTTCAGAAATGCTTGAAATAGTTATCAGTTGCAATTTTCTTGAACAGGAAAGAGATGACAAGACTTAATTAATTGATGGGTTGTTTGACAAGCTTCCAAAAATGGTTGCAAATAACTGTGGATTTGCTACTAACCAGAAAGAGATCTTATTCGGAATGGATGGAGACTGGAATCAAGATTCTAAGCGAAAAGAATGGAAGGGTCAGAAGAAAGGAATAGAAGATAAAATATAGCTGAGGCGATCTTTTTATACAGAAAAAGTAGCAAAACCAGTACAGGCCAGTAGAAAATCGACAAGCAACAATTGAATGAATAAAGTGTGAAAAGGGTGCATTATTTAAACCAATGAATTGTTCTCAGAGATTGACCCGTGGGAAAACGATGGAAATTCAATAGAGAGAGAAAGATATATTTTAACTGTTTGAATACTGAGAACATAGTAAGGTATGTTCAAAGCCATCTTTTGTAGAGAAACAGATTTTCGAAGAGAATACAGTAGTTTTTTACATGAAGACCAGAGAAAAACTACCGAAGAAGCAACCTTAATGATATAGAAAAATGAAAAGAAGAATATGAGGGAACGTAGTTACCTTAGTTTAAGGACAATTCCAATTTTTCTGAGGAACGGCAAATAAGAAGATTAATGTCAATGCTTTACTCGATGATGTGAGTTCCATTAGTTAAGTAAGCCAAATGGGTTTTAGAAGAATAGTAGTTGAGAAGAAAAGACGAAGTAACATCAGTGAGCGTCATCGATGGAAAACTTCAACGAATGACCACAAAGCGAGTAAAAATTCTTTTTATCAGCTACGACAAAAGGATGAAAAAGAAATTCATGACTTTAGCGGTAAAACTTTGTGCGGAGACATGCGTGTGGTCAGTTGGGCTAAATAAAGAGAGGAATGGAAATATTTAAATGGCATTCATTTTCCTATGCATGAGTGACATGTAGTGGATGTATTGATTGGGGCGGACCATCTCGTTTAACCGAAATTGCTGAGAGAATTAGAACAAAGAAATTTCTAGTCAATCGCCAGATTACCACCACTTGGATGGACATGTGTCGGGAAAATTACGTTTGTGGGGTGTCATTAACTCATCGCACTAACTTTGTTCAAATAAATCTTTTAGGCAATGAAGAGTTAGTGGACCTAGTGAAAAGATTTTGGGAGATAGAAGATTTCAAATATAACACTGTAAACTTGACGAAGGAATATCATTCCCCAAGCTACGGAAGAGAGAATGGTCAACAAGGGTAGTTATTACCAAGTAAATTTGCCGTGGAAGCAGGGAAAAGAGGATTTAACAGAAAACAGGATGATGGTGATGAAAAGTTTACAAAGCCTAGAGCGGAAACTAGAAAAAGATAAAGACCATGAGATTAAAAATTATATTTGAAGGTTAAGTAAGCAAAATGAATTGAGTTGTTATTATTATTTACTTTTGAAAATCATAACCGGTCTTGTAATAGAATTCATGAGCAATTGTGCATGTAAATTAATCTGTTTCAACAAATAAACGAAGAGTTGGAAAAAGAAGTTGTACGATGCAATGTATTAAATATTAAAAATGTAAAGGTCTCGCGATTTAAAGACTTTTATTAAAAATGACAGCCACTGTATGCTGCAAATATAAAATAGAAAATTAATGGACAGAATCGAAGAATTTGTAAATAGAAAGAAATGTCTTCTCAGAGAATTGCATTACGTTAACAGTAGACTCATGCAAAGTGACAGCGACTGCATTGCTACAATTACTGATAGCATAGAACGGGAAATCCAAGCTCATCAAGAACACATCAAAACATTGGAGGGTGATCGTCGTTATTTGAAAAAAGAAGCCAAATACAATGCTCAGGATAAAAATGTTTAAAGAATACCTATTGAAAGCGATCAAGATTACAATAATAGAAATTTAAATGCTCTACTAGGGATTATACTAGCATATTAAAATCCAAATCATAAATTTTTCAAAAGCACCAAATCAAACACCCCAAAAACATCCCGAAGTCGAATCCAATAGAATTACATTTATAAGTGTCTTCAAAGTATTATTCGATGGTCAAATGAAATGGAGTCAAAATAGTTGTTGGATTTCTTTTTATAAAGAAAAGTTTGGAAAAATCAGGAATCCAGTAATAAAATTGTTTTCAGTGCTCAAGAGGTATGATTTTTATTAAATTATATAAATAATATTCTAATTTTAAATCATTTAAAATGAAATCTTAAGTTAAGTGCATAAAACGATTATTAGTAAAAATTGAAAGAACTCAAAAATACCTGAAGCTGTTAAAAATTTTTTTTAAAAATTAAAAAAAAAATAAAAAAAATCCAATCTTATGTAAAACATTTAGAAAAGTAATTTTAATTAGATATGAATCTTTAAAAAATATATATTGAATTTTGATACAAAATTAATAGAATATTTTCATGGTTATTTGTAAACTATTACCAGCTAAAATCCATTTAAAAAGATATAAAACGGACATTAATCTTGTTAAAATCTTTATCGAAAATTTTAATGAAAGCACACGATTATTATTATTATTATTATTATTATTATTATTATTATTATTATTATTATTATTATTATTATTATTATTATTATTATTATTATTATTATTATTATTATTATTATTATTATTATTATTATTATTATTATTATTATTATTATTATTATTATTATTATTATTATTATTATTATTATTATTATTATTATTATTATTATTATTATTATTATTATTATTATATATTCTTTATATATTCTTTAAACTATTAAAGTCCATATGATAAATTATACCTCATAAAGTAAATGGATTAAAATATTTATGAAAAAAAAACCAACCAATCAAACTAAACTAATTTACAATATTTAGAAAGAAGAAATATTTTATTTTATATCCATAAACCAGTTAATAAGATTGTCGAAAAAACAACAATTTGGAAGTCAATTCGTAAATGAAATCGAGAAAATATTCTTCGAATATTCTTGAAGTGCCCGTTCAATTGTTACCCGATGATGAACGAAGTCGAGTTGAAGCGAAATATTCCCGAAAACGTCAGTTATTTATTAATTAATTAATAATTTAAATTAAAAACAAAAAGCATAATCACGATAGTAAATTACTTTCAAATATTTTATTATTTATTAATAATTACAATTTAATTGAAAAATTGATTAAATCAGTAATTTTAAAATTTTTATAGTTCACAATGAGAATTTTATATAATTTAATTAAAAAATATTTACGAAAAAATTCTTGAAATAATTTCATATATTTATATATTTTAAATTTAAATAATAATGTAATTTTTCATAAAAAATTATGCTTTTAGTCGGTGAAAAGTTGGAATTTTTAGACAGGGAAATTTATTGGTCAACCAATTATGACATATATTATTTTTAATTTGAGGTAATCACAATATTTGCATTACATACATCAACATCATTCCTATGGGTAACAAACTGAATGCCCCACGTTCAGCAGTTTAATTGTTTTGTTTCAATCTATAAATAAACTTATTAGATAAATCTATATTTTTATTCCATACCAGACGTGATAATTCGATAGAAATAATTTTACATTTTAATACAAATTCAATAATAAAAAAAATAATAATGATAATAATAATAATAATTATTATTATTATTATTATTATTATTATTATTATAATGCTGAAACACAGTGAAATTTAAAGGAAACTAAAATTTATATCTGTAGAGTATTTTGGGAAGAAAACAATACATATAAATTGTTGCTTAGAAGTTTAGAAAACTGGATTGTTTTAAACAAAATTCGACAACTCATTTCATTTGAAAAATGGCTGAAACTAAAATAATTCATCTGTCATCAGAAATGGTAATTGAAAATATTCGTTTTATTGAATTGAAAAAAAATTTAATATTTTTGCAGTCTTGGTAAATTGCTTTGAATTCAAAAATGAAATTGACAAATGAGATTTTTAATACGAATTATTTGAATTTTTTAATCTTTCGTTCAAAATAATATTTTTTATCTTTCATTTTTATTATTATTATTATTATTATTTACAAATTGTTTTTTAATATTATTAAAATAATTGAAATTTTAAATTACATTAATTTTTTAAAAAATTTATAATATAAATGAAATTTTAAATTAATTAAAAGTTATTTGAATATATTTTATAAATATTTATTTATTACAAAATTAAATTAATAAAAAATAATTTGTTTAAATTAAATATTAATTCATAATATTTTTAGTTGGTTTTGAGTACCTGAAGATGATAGTTATGCTATCGAAATATATCGTACGAAAAGTTTTTTATTGGCGTTATCTTTTAATTAAATCGTTGCCAAATTTATTTAATTATTTATTATTATTATTATTATTATTATTATTATTATTATTATTATTATTATTATTATTATTATTATTATTATTATTATTATTATTATTATTATTATTATTATTATTATTATTATTATTATTATTATTGTTATTATTATTATTATTAATAAGAAGAAGAATAACCTTTCCTTCCAAAATTTTTTTAAACATATTATAAAATTTAATTAAATTTTTCTAAATAAATTCGAATTAAAAGTAATTTTTTATAAATGTTAAAGCAAATATTTAAAGATTTTAAATGTCTATTTTCAAATATAAAAATCTTAATAAATATAAGCAATTTAAGATTTGTTTGCTAACATATTGCTTGGCTGGCGTGAGTTTAGATAAACTTTAAAAATATTTTTTGTCAATAGAGAAATAAATATAATTGCAATAATAGTTATAAAACGATGATTACTTGGTAGCACCATAAATTAAGATATTTTTTTCTATCGGAGTAAGAAACTGATGAACATTATTTCATAATCGAAACTTTTTTCAACGATTTATTAATTACTTTGCAGCAAGGGCTTATTTTGTTTTTCACTTATACGATATAATAGTTATAATAATAATAATAAAAATAATAATAACAATAATAATAATAATAATAATAATAATAATAATAATAATAATAATAATAATAATAATAATAATAATAATAATAATAATAATATTAAAAAATAACAAATAAAAATATTAATAGCCATTATTAAAATGGCCTGTCAATATCCAAAATATAAATATTTACAAATTTTTATCATATTCAATAAAATATAATGAAAAACCTAAATTAACTATGAAGCCAAAGTTTACAATATAAAATTAAAAATTTCAATAAATCTAAATCTAGTTTTAGCAGTTTTTGACAAGAGATAAAAATCTTTTCAATTACAACTCAGATAATCGAAAAAATATTTTAAGATTAAACGAAATTATCTTTTTCAACATTGTTTCAATTTCGGTTGAGATTTATCTCAGTTTGCCACTAAGAAAAGAAATTACTGTAATTGTTTTTTTTATATTATATATTTTTTGGCTGAAATGTGAACAAAAATGATAAACTAAAAAATTGATAAAAAGTACATAAAATATCAATTTCACACTCATAATTTATGTTATATTTTTTTTATCCTTTCAACTATTCTATAACAAGAATTTAAAGAAACAAATAAAATCTCTAATATTTCCTGAATATTGAGAATAAATTATATATATATATATATATATATATATATATATATATTATTAATTACAAACTTTATTTTATAAAGTAAACATATTTCTAAAATATTTAAATAGTAAAAAGAAATATAAAGATAAATTCATAATCGTGTTTAAAACAGCATAATGCATTTGTCAATAATAAAATTTGCGTGACTCTTAATAAAAGGCAAAGCCAAAAATGTTTGTTGTGTAGAAAATAAATTTTTAATCTTTAGTCACAATTAAGATAATTAAAATATCAAAAAAAAAGAAATTAATTTAAAAGATACCAAAAATAAGATTTAGTTACCAATTTTAATTAAAAAATATAACCGTGCATGCGTTACGTACGGGGCTTGTTTTATTGTGATGCTTATTTATTTTTTATTATTGTTATCGTAACAGTTGTGGTTGTCTACAACAATAATTAAACTATAGAAAATTGAAAAGAAAATGTAAAAAGATAAATAAAAAGAATTGATTGAAAATAATAAATTGAAAGTATTTATTATTGAATTCATGCCTCTTTGAATAATTTGGAAATTTAATTCAACAAACAAGTGACTGTTTTAAATAAATATTAATAGTAAAAAGTTGATTGTAAAATTATTTTTACTTTTCATATTATTTTAATCACAGCAGTCCAAACATAACAAGAACTCTTGACCGTTCCAATACAATTGTTACAGGAGACTCAGTTAGGCTCTAACAAAAATCCTTTCACATATTCATTGCACAAATATATGAAACATTAGATTGTATACAAAGAACAATAATAAAAATATTATAAATATTAATATGAAAATTATTTAATTAAATAAAAGATCAAAGGTCAAATCAAAAGATAATGATGATTCATTTTTTCGTACAAAATAATAATATATATTATTATATTTGACATATTTTTGAAAATTAAATATAATTTTTAAAAATTAATGTTAAATTTTGATAAGATGAAAGATCATTTCAATTAAGAAATATCGTGTATTATTTGCCGACTGAAAATGATTGCGTTAGAAAAATTAAAACCGACATTGTTTTTTAATTTCGCGCAACAAATCAAGTCTTTTATGGGATAAGGACACATTAGGTCATCCAGGAAGGACTTGTTTTTATAAGGAAATTAATATCAAAAAGTAACATCAAACTATCCAATAAATAATTGTCATTTTTCAATTTAATTTCTTTTAACATTATTTTATAATTTCATATAAAAACCGCATATTCCATGCGTGTTGTGATATTATGGTGCAAAAAGATTATGGTACCGAAGTTTCCAGATAAAAGTAGAAAGAGAGCTACTGACGAAATACTTTTTATACACATCTAAGGACACCTGCAATTGTCTCAATCAGATCCGGCCCAGAACCTTTGGCAGGCCGTGTGCTGTCAATGAAATAAAATTAATAAAATATTATTTATTCTTTCCTCTTAACAATAAACATCAACATTTTGTTGCTCACTAAAATTGTAAATAAAATTTAGACAAAAAAAATAATTGAATAAAATTATTATCATTTTTTATAAAATCACAAATAAATAGGGAAGCATTTAATAAAAATATTATAATTATAAAATAATTATAAAATATATTATAATTATAAAATATTATAATTATAAAAATATTTTAATTTTAATTTCTTGCAAATTTATTAATTCTAATGATTAGTATACAATTAAAATAATTGTCTAATGCTCCAAAATGCTAGAGACTTGTTAACTTTTGGCCCAACCAAAAGCTTCTCAACACCTAATCCAGTAACGAGGATAGCGACACAGTCTTCCATTTTTGGACTACCATCTATTGCAGGAAGTAACTTCACTTCAAAATAAACTACCAGTGGACCATAAACTTAGAAGCTTTCTTTGAAATCAGCTGCTTTTTTGAATCTATTTTGCTTCTGGCTCATTGCACGCTACTCCTTGACAAAACTCTATCCTTTGCTTCTGTATCACCAATTCTCGTTACAGCAAGGATATAAACTGCCTGTCTATTACTTATTCCAATTTGCAAAACAACATCTATAGCTTTTAAGCGGCATCGTTTGGAAAGAATTGATGTCGATTTTATCGGTACTGGAAAAAATTGGTTGTCGTCTTCTTTCTCTGAACAATCACTGCCGCTTGGTACTAAGGGGTTAGCATGGTAAGTGATTACAGCAACATCTTTTTCATTTTCCTGTGCAAGTCTTTCAAGCAACCTATTCTTCCTTTGTCGATCTTTCTGTTCCTTCTTTGTCTTCAGTTCCCATTACCATTTTGTGTTCATGCAAGCAAAGTCTGTATTCTTCAATTCTGATCATAGTGTGAGAATTGATGTGTGCGATGTCAAATCTCGATGATGTGAAGCTCACAAAGTCAGCTTCGCTCTCCTTCTTTTTTAGCATTCTTATCAACTTCTCAGTATTTGTCAAAAAGTACTTTCAACCTTTTAATGATAGCTCATTTTTCAGCCGTAGGGATATTCACTTTATCCCATATGCTCAACAGTCTTTGCACGACACCAGAAATAGCATCTTTCTTGAGAACTTCATTAATTTTGTGTAAATAAAAGTAGACACTCAAAACATTTGTCACTGTTGGAAAAACTCGTTCAGGAAAATCTTCAGATGGTTCACCAATTAAAAGAACAATATTTTTCAACCTAGTAATCATAACTTAATGAATGATATTTATTATAGCCGCAACACTTGATCTTATAACACTCAATCTTTGTAACTAAATTGCACTGGTAAAAATCAAAACTTCTAAAGTTTTCTAGAATTTCCCTGAACATTCTCTAGAACCTTCTAGCATTTTCTCTGTGCTTTATATATACATTCTCACATTCAAAATTCATTCAATCTGCAAAGCCTGCTGTAGCGTAGAAATGGCATCTAAATATTTGAATGATCATGTTTAATAGGCGTTATAGAAGCGAAAAATTCCTGTTTAAAGTTTTTAACGACACAAGAAAGTAGCACTGTCGTAAAATAAAGATGGGCTACCTTTTCCTTCTTTCACTATTCGACACCGATTTTCATATTCCACTCGGGTTTGCCGAGGTGCTTCTATTTGAAAGCTAAGATTTGCTTGCTAACTTTGCACCAGCAAAGTTATGGCGTCCACTTCATTCATAATCTATTTCTGTTTTGAGAACAAAGACTGGCAAAAGGTTTACAACATCAATCGTCAAGTGAAAGATCTCACTCCAGTGCTCAAACGAATATTGGTTGATTTTGAGACGGCTACTATGAATATCACAATGTAACAATCTCTAGTTAATAATTTCATCTTTGTCAAAGCGTGTTAAAAAATGATTAATAATTTTAGATTTTAACATGCCTAAGAAAATGACACATTGTTTGTGGTGCAGTTTGGTCTTTAGGTGACGCCACTGATGCTTTTAAGATACTTGTCAATGAAATTAGTGAAACACCTTAATAAATTCTGGAGCTTCTGTCATTATATAGATAAATAAACATTTATGGAAGAAGACCAAAACTGCGACTAACCGTATTGTCCGAACAATAAACGTTTCGTGTATAGATGGCACTAAGATCCATAATCCTTGTTACAGTGAGCTATCATCCTACATTATGGGCTTTTTGGGTGATATTACAAAAGATATCCAGAACCGAAATTAACTTTTCTACAGGAAATCTCCCGAGTCAATCTGACATCAAGAATATGTATTGAAATCTGGAGGACCACTTTGAACATGCAACTAATCTTTATTTACCTGCAAACCTTCAGTATTTTTTCGATCAATGGTTCATCCGTCATACAAATAGCTGATCTTATTTCTTTTTTACAGTGATGTCCTTTTTCAGAATTTAACTTATAAATATCAAGAGCTTAAGGTCTATGTTGCTTTAAGCCTGGTATCTGTTTTCACTAAGCTCTCATTAAGATATATTTAAATAAAATTTTATTTAATGGAAATTTCATTAACACTCCTTATATTTTTATATGGACTAAAAAAAACTTTTAAATAAACAATTTTTTTCCGACTTTTCAAAGAAGAAAAATTGTGAATGTATGTGATAATTTGTCAATGTGTTTAAATGTCACTTTATATCACATATATAGTCTCAAACCTTCAATATTAAGTGAACTATAAATTTTTTTAAAGCATATTTAACTGCAACCAATCAAATACGGTTAAAAATACGATTGATTTATTTTATCGAAAAAGACGAGATGTAAAATAAATTTTTAAACTTTATTGACCCTTAAATGCATGAAGTTTTGTATAAATTAATTTTTTTATGTAATAGCAGAAAAAAATATTACATAAACTATTTTATTTATTTCAAAAACTCTTTTATGTTGCCAAATGGCTACATTGAATATTTACAAACTAATCAAAAAAAATGGCAACATTATGTATTAAAGGGTTAATACTAAATATAATTTGAAGTTTATATCTATTAATTTGATGTTTCAATATTTATACTTTTTTAGTTTTCAGATGGAAAATGGCTTTTTACATTTTCATATTTTAAACAAAATAGTAATGGAGGATTATTGGAGGTTTTATAGTATATATCTATCAATTTACTACCTAAATATATTTATTTAATTTTAAAAATTCTCTATTTTATAAAAATACCAACATAATTTTTTTTTCTAAAATGATCGTTTTTATATTTTTTATTTACGAGAAAAATTACTGCTTTCTAAAATTAATGTCCTAATAAAATTTTATTCCTGTCCTTGTTGAGGAACTTAAATAATATTATGTAAATAAAAATGTTTACAGCAGGCATAATACTTGAATTTTTTGCAAAGTTTTCATATATTAGTTTTCTTTTCTTATAAATTTTTTTGATTTCATTCAGATAACCCACAGCATATTTTGTTATATTTAATAAACTCAAAATTTAGGCGTTTATTATCTTGTTTTATTTTATACCTGAAAATTTTGTTATTATGAATGTTATTCAAGTTTAATGTTTTAAAATTGTTATATTCCTAGTAAATAAATTGATGTTATAAAGTTTTGGAGAAACTAAATAAAAGCACAATAATTTTTAGATTCATTTATAAATAATAACATAAATAATAATATTATTATTAATAATAAATAAAAAAATATTATTTACTTTTATCATTATTATTATTACTATTATTATTATTATTATTACTATTATTATTGTTGATGTTGTTATTATTATTTATTTTTTTAATTAATTAGTTAACCGTAACAAAGAAATAATCAAAAATTATTTCATTATTTTTTAATTTTAATTTAATTTTAATTTTAATTCATCCAATTAATGTGTAAATTTATAAATGTTCAATGGTAGAAATATTTTCAAAATGATACAAAATAAACACAAATGGATACCTGCAAATGATTGTATTTGTTTTTGGATATTTTAAATAGTGAAAGAATTTGTAACATAATTTAATATGTAAATGCTATAAAAGAATTGAGATAAACTGCGGAATTTAATTAATTTTAATCATAAAACAATTTCATTGAATTTTTTATTTTTCATAAAAATTGATAATTTTACAAAAATGTTTTACATAATGTCTAATTGCTTTACTTCTTTATTTACTTCTCATGAATTCAAGTTAGATTTTTGGAATAAAATACATAAAAATAAAACTTCATATTCATCGTTATCCACAGGTGAAAAATAACACAATAAACATTGACGAAATGCCTCAATGTTTATATTTTTATTTTTTAAATATTTTTAAGTAACTATATATTATATATATATATGACATTTCAATTTTAATTGTTGTATTACTTTTATTTAAATCTTTTAAATGTGAATTAATCCAAGTTTTTTATTTAGTTGTTTTATAAAATTCTTGCTTTGGTTTTTAAATAAATACAAAAAGGCAAAGCGGCTTTTGATGTTGTGAACTCATAATCAAACGTCTTAGATATGTAAATTCTCTACTCTAAACAGTTATCTAACCGTATAATATTAAAGAAAGGTTTAATAAAATCTACTTTTTTTAAATATATAGTATCTCATTTTTAACTCAAAAAATAAATCCAAAAAATAAATATATGTGTGGTGTACAAAAAATATAATTATAAATTATTGTTGAACAAAATTCCAATGCAGTTTCAAGAAATCCGTCTCACCAATCTTTCAATTACTTTCATATGCGGTAAATAAATACACTGATAAATGAAAAATTAAATAAATGGAAAATTCTCACTGACAAAGTTTATCAAATAAAACGCAATATGCATTTAGGTTGATTAAAACAAAAAATAAATTAAAATAACTATTATTTCAACTATTATCTCAATGTTAACTTGTGTCATTTAATTATTTGGTAATTTTCAATAAGCTAATAAAACTTTTGGCATTTCTTCCAATTGTTGATCCCATTGACATGTTTGACATATAAAATAACAAAAATTATACTTAATAATTTTTATAAATAATATGTATAATTGTAAAAACATATTTTAAATGACAAAAATATAGAGCAACTGTAACATATTTAATTAAACAGATTTTGAAAATTATCCGCCTAATACAACTAAAACAAAAGAGAATTAACCGAATTTATTCAACAAAAATTGGTGTGGAATTATTTCTAGTTCTATCAGAAATCCTAAAGAATATTTGATTAAAAATCATTTTTCCCATTTTATTGCAACTTGATTGTTTTAATTTACCCATTAATTGAAATATATCGTCTTTATTGTTTTCTATCTAGAAATAATTAAATGTTTTCATTAAAATAAATTTTATTTCCTTTTTTAAAATCAATCAAAAAAAACCAATAAATGGAGAAATTATTTTTTATTTTATTGTATAATAATAATTTTGATTTTATGTTATTATCAAACATTCATTAAACTCCAATCTAACAAACAAAACTGATATTTTTTTGAAATCAAATTAATTATAAAATTTCATCTTTAACTTGATTTGGTGTTTTTGCCAGTATAACACAGATAAATTGAAAATTACAATTAATATTTTGCTAATTTTAATTTAAAATTCCTTTTGTCATTTAAAAAAATAAAACTGTAATATTTTTCTATCACGAAAATTTCGTAGACAATTCGCTCTTATCGATATTCTCAATTGTGCTTTAGAATTGGATTTTATTTCATTGAAATCTTATAGTATTGGATGATGAAAAAGCTAAGAAATTTATTTATTACTTGTTTTACTGAACATTTAATCTTATTATTATTATAATTAATAATAGTAATAATAATAATAATAATAATAATAATAATAATAATAATAATAATAATAATTATAATTATAATAATAATAATAATAACAATAATAATAATAATAATAATAATAATAATAATAATAATAATAATTATAATTATAATAATAATAATAATAATAATAATAATAATAATATTAATGATAATAATGGAATTTGATAATTGTTTTAAATAACTGACAATAAATTTAATTTTTTATATTTAATATATTATTATTATTATAATATTTAAAATATTAAATTTACAAATGGAAAAATGAATTATTTTATTTCGTTTAAATAAGAATAATAAAGAAAGATAGTTACTTTTTGATTGAAATAAAATTTATGGATTTAATTACTGATTATAGACTTAATTGCCAAAATTCGAAAGGCGGAACTCCTATCAATTATTATTATTATTATTATTATTTATTATTATTATTATTATTATTATGATTATTATTATTATTATTATTATTATTATTATTAATAATCAATGATCATATAAATTTTAATTCAAAGTAAAAGCCAATGAAACACTTTGTACTATATATTTCAACAGTTTAACTGTCATCTTTGGGCACCAAAAACCAACTCAATATTATGGATTATCCAAACTCAATATTATCCAAAATATTTATTAAAACTATTCAACAAAACTTTAATGTCAGACATTCCCAGTTCTTTATTACTAGCTTCTATTGTTCTCTCTAATATTGGTCAAGCCCTTAAATCGACGATGCTCTAGAACTCGAGTACAGAAATGACAGGAAGTCTATCCAATGTATGTGGCATTACACCCATTACATGTAAATTGATAAACAAGATCAGAAAACAATCCAACCGGAGTTTGTGATTTATTAATTAGAAACGATCGTTTACTCTAAATTCCCCATCTGTTTACTTGTCCTCCTCTTATAATTTGTAAATCCTTCCGAGTACGGCAATACTAACACAAATTTAGGTTCATTCTTTTTATATCCACTTTTACTATTATTTAGATCAACCCTTAATTCACACTCATTTGTGTGAATTTTTAATTATTAAAAAAATAATTTGTTTGATTAAATATAAATAATCCATCGTATTGAGTTTCTTTTTGGTGCCTGAAGATGGCAGTTAAACTGTCGAAATATTTCGTACAAAGAGTGTTTTATTAGCGTTTTCTTATAATTATTATTAGTATAATTTTTGTTATCAATTTTTAAATGGTGTTTAATAGAAGATTTCAGTATGATACCGGAAGAAAATTACAAAAGCTCACAAAAGTTTCATTTCCATTTATCTCAACCGAAATCAGGTTCGACTTTTCCATATTAAAAAATTGATTTTATAATCTCATTTACAATTATTTTTTTGGATTTTTTTATGGAGAAAAAAATATTTTTTCCTCTTTTACCCATATTGAAACATAATTCAATCTACCGCAAACTGCGCCCATTGATTGAAATGAGAATAAAAACTAAACCAACTTGAATCATACTTAAAACGGAGTTCTTGCTGTTAAAATTTCTACATTGCCTAAATTCCGAGCTCGAAGCGACACAAATAAATCATGCGCCTGATTTGTGAGAGACGTAATTTACATAAAAAAAATATTAATAATAAATAATGATCGTTGCTACGTTTTTTTTGTTTAAATTTTGAATAATTAATTTACTTTTAATTTTGCAATTCAAATGATAAAATAAATTTTAATTCATTTTTTTAGAAAAATTATAATTTTAGTTACTTGAAAACTGATAAAAAATATCCACTGAACAAAGTTGACATTTATTTTTTGACTAATAAAAATTTCGTTCTTTGATTTTTAAAACTTTCAAAAAATAAGCCGAAAATAATATTCTATTTTAAATGTTCAAAATAGATAAGCGACAAAAAATGATAGCGATAATCATTATTTGTTTGTTTTATTAGAATTCCTCTCTAATAATTCCAAAAAAGTATTTTTGAGTTTTGGAATACTTTAATTTTATTATTTGATTGTTTTTTGTGTTTCACCTGAAAGGGTTTAATTTTAATTTTAATTTAATTCTTCAATTTCTTTTGCTAATAATTAAATCAATATTGCTCAGACAAATTTGATATATGAAATTTCAATGACTATTAACCATAAATATTTTTGTTTTATTTATTTAATTATTTATTTAGTAATTTTATAATCAAAATAATCAATTCTATTGTCGTAGGTTGTTTATGAAATTATTTTATAAAAATATTGTATTATGAAATAAATTTATTAAAAATTAATATTGCAACTATATATATATATATATATTATTTATTTATTCAACAAAAGTTGATCAATTGAAAAATTTTACTCACCATAATAAGATAAGGCAAAAATAATATGCAAAAACTATTATTATTTTATTTATTTTTGTTTGAATTACACAATTATGAATGATAAAATGAATTTTTAAAATATTTTGAAAATTTAAAGCCAAATTATTTAATTAATACCATTTAAATATTAGTTACAAAATACTAACTAGGCAATGAAGGGATATTATAGATGTTTTATGGTAATAATAATTAATATAATTAAATTTAGTATAATCTTTTTAATAAAATTCAATATTTAAATGAAATATATAAACAATGAAATACATAACAATGCCCACATATATGCATTTAAAATAAACATTTTCTAATTTTTTAATTTAAAATTTGCATTAATATTTGATTATACTTCGACCAAAATAAAGTAGGTCAGTCAAAAAAAGGCCCAATTATTATTTTTGCTCTGGGAGCTACCCTGTTCAAGTTACGCTAATGCAGGATTTATGTTTCTAACTTATTACAACGGCATAATTTTGAACAATCTTGAAAGATATAAATCCTTTTTATTATTTGGATATTTATTTTTTATTATTAATAATAATATCTAGCAAATGTATCATAATCTTATTTATTGTTGCATCCTTTGATTTATGTTTCGATCTCATGTATTAATTTACTTGTGAAGGGTGTGATGCAACATACATTGGAAAGATTGTCCGTTATCTCTGTACACAAATACAAGAACAGGTTCGGTTTATTAGTTTATTATAACCATTTACAAATTTTTCCAAATTTACAAAATATTCCTGTGGTTTGGAAGAAAGATGTGAATGCAAATTATCCAAATGTATTTTTAATGGAAATATTTTGCTAGTCAACATTTACCCCATTTGGGTTAGTTTACCACGGTTCCCCGACCGCTGTACTATCTGGTACTAAGAATGTCATATAAACATGTTTGTATGTGGAGAAAGTTCACAATTAAAACATATCTTTTAATAGAGTATGGTATTTTAAATATTATCAGAAGGGAATTTGTGTTAAAACTTTATTTCGATTATGTTTTAAATACCAGGAGTTCTGACCAAAAACGATACTCAAATAATAATTATAACCACTGCCTACTGGATTCACAAATAACTGAAAAGAACCAAAGATGTATAATGAAATCCACAAAAATAAAATGGATTCAAAATAACTTCCAAGAACAAAAGTATTCTTGAACTACTTCATATTTCGATAACGTGTTTTTTAAAGTGATTATACTATTTAGGCGTCATTATAATCTATATTTTATTTATTATAATAATTATTATTAGATATTGAAAGAACTTTTCTAGTTTTCACCACTGATTGCTTTTCATTTTGCAATGACATCAAGAATTTTTATTATTGATTGACTATGAATCAGATGTTTTATTGATATTCACAAATTTTCGGAACAGCCTTTTTAGAGTGATATGTTATTAGATAATAAATCAAAAACATAAGAATATATTTTTTTAAACTTGTACAAAAATTCTTGATTTCTATAATTTAAACCAACTATTTGAAATGAATACTCCAGATTCTAAATAACGAATGGTAATATCGATTATAAATATTCACGTATATGTATTTATCAAATAATTTATTGCATAATAAATTAATACAATTACTCACTATGAAAATTTCCTTTATTAATATAATTTACATAATTTAAAAATTGTTTAAATAAATGACAAAAGATCAAAAAAATTTCTTTTGAATAACTAATACTAATTTCAAATTAACGTTGAAACTGAAGAAGAAATTTGTTTTAATGCTAAGTATTATAATAAGTGTAACAATTAATATATAGTTTTTTTCTGAATTAAATAATGATTTTTAACAAAAAATAATTGAATTATTTATGAAAGTTTCTATAAAGTAGCACTTGTTATTGAAACTAATTTCTCATAAGCTCTAAGTTAATCACAGCTATGTCAATAAAAGTCTCAATATCAGATAACAAATGTAAAGAAAGCGGCATTAAGTGAGGTCTGGCGAATGAAACTCCACAGGTCCCCTCGTAGATAATAAATGTCTAAATACATTTCCCTGAGACTGAGTCGAGCTAAACCTATTTGAGGTGTGTAAAGAAATGTATGTAAAATAAAAATATCCCAGAAAAGTTTACTTAAATAATTTATGAATTTGGAAAATAAATTTTCTTGATTGTTGTGAGTTTGAGTTTAAATTTATTTTCGTAGAGTGGTTTATAATATTTCCTCCGTTATTTTACCTTTCCGAGTATCGATATTAATTTATACAAATATTTTTATAAAAAAATCTGAAAGTTAAAACAATTATTTTACTGAAAAGTTTTGACAAATCATTAATAAAAATTGCAACAAGTTATACAGAGTTTGAACTAAGTCTGGGATGAAGTGTTAAAAAGGTCTTTTTTTTATAAAAAGAGAATGAAAACAAAATTATTGAATGGATTTAGGTTTATCAAATTACAAAATGTTTTTATATATAAACACGATGGATTAAATATTTTAAGATATTTAAATATTCAGATATTTATAAATAATAATAAATATAATAATTATAGCCCAATAAAATATATTCTAAAAAAATGAAGAAATTCAAACAAAATGGTGAGGAATCATTAGAACCTAAAAGAGATTTTACAAATTGAATTATGAATTTAATTTCCCATAAATTCCTCAATGGCTAAATATTTCAAAGAAATAGATAAATATAAACAAAAACAAATCAAAATTAAAATTTACACATGATTTTGACATGATAAAAATATGTATAAATAATTCACCAAAAATAATTAATTGCTTCCATAAAAGTCTTTGATGAAGTGGTCGAAAATTCATCATTTTATTATATTCCTACTGTGCCGTATGTAAAGAAAAAACGAGATTTCTCCTGATTAATAATTGACAAGTAAGTACGATTTTGATTGAAAATGATTAGGATTTGACAGATCAAAAAATTAAAATTGCTTTCTTGTAAAAAAAAGAAATGGAAAAAAAATCCTCTAAAATAAAAGATTGCACAGTATTTACTCAATAAATAATTTTATATTTTTATAATTTTATTTTTTTAAATCATTTGATGTAAAGTGTATATATATATATATATATAATATTGTATTTTAATATATTGTATTATCCAAAAATGTAATTTAAAATATATTATTATTTTATAATAATGATCTCATGGTACGCTGGATCTCTGACCATTCTTTAGAATAATATATAATATAAATAATATAATAATAATGATAATAATAAAAATAATAATAATAATAATAATAATAATAATAATAATATTATTATTATAATATTATTATTATTATTATTATTATTATTATTATTTTTTCCATTCCAAATTACGATTTATATAATTTATTATTAAAATATGTTAGACTGCGTGGACGGTGTCATTTATTTTCAAGTGCTTTTCAAATGTCAAAATTTATTATAATTATTCACAATATAAAAACCAGGGAACAACATTTTCTTGAGAAAAATACAAATCAAACACTTCATTCTACAAACATTCTATTACTTTAAATTACGTATTTATACTACAATTATATTTGCATTTAATATATCATTTACAATTATTATTTAATGCTTATTAAATGCTAAATTAACTAATATACAATTCGTAAATTATTTATTTAATATTGTTAACTTATATGCCTAATTTAAGTTGGTTCTTTAACTTGTTATCAAAGTGATTATTTAAAACAATTATTGAAATCAAAAGCTAATTTCATAAAGATAACTTTTGGAATTACCGTTTTTTTAAAACATTCATAACTATAACGATAATAAATAACTATAAAATATTTATTTAACCCTTTGAGTGCCAAGGAGCGCGATCGCGCTCCTCAATACACTGGCCGAAAATGCCAGGAGCGCAATCGCGCTCCTGCTCCAGCATGGACAAATTCGATCTCTATTTCATACTTGTCGATTTTTATTTATGGTTTTTTATTTCGAATGTGTATTTATAAGAAATAGAAATATTATTTATGCTATATATTATATCTTTATGTTGAAAGTTACAGAGAAATATATTTTTAAATTCCTATTTTCCTCTAGCAGAGTGGCATTTTTAGCTAATCCTCTTAAAATCATGTTGGCACTCAAAGAGTTAATACTTTTTCAATTTCATCTCACCATAAACACAGTTTATTAAAAGCATTAAATTCACATTAACAAAATTTGAAAATTTCAATTGACTTTAAAATACAATTATCTTAATTTTGAAAATCGTATTTGCTGTCATTGTTTTTGTTGAGTTTTTTTACTCATATTTTCAATATTTCAAAACCACCCAAAATATCATAAATCTTTACAAATCAGTTTGACAGTATTTCAGTCGATTAATTAATTGAAAATATTCTAGTTAAAACAAAAATGTCTAAATCGTTTTTAATTGGAAAAAGCCTTTATCGAAAATTGCAAAAATCACAAAAAAATTCCTTTTTTCAGCTTACTGATAATCAAGTTGGAAAATTAATTAAATTTAATTTCGGACCACTGAGAATTCATTTAAACAAAATAATCGAAAAAAACATACAAGTGTTAGAAATTTATGAAATTTAATCATTCGATTGTTTTCCTAACTTTTTCGTGGGGAAAATTCAAACATTAATCATTCAGTAGACTTACCCCTAACTCTAACACTAACCCCTTGATAACTCAATGACAAATGTCAAGGTAGCGTTACAATTGTGGTGAATTAATTAGTAACTTATATCAATTATCTGATAAATTAATAATTAATATTAATTTGTTTTGATTGGTAATTACTGTTGATTATAAAGTGTTCTTCAATTTGTTTTAAATAATTCAAAGAATTTTTATTATTATTATTGTCAAATATTGTCAGACTAAAATCTTTGTTGTCTATATTAATTTTAAATTTTATTGAAAATATATAAATTTTATACAAATTAGTTTTCCTTTGATTTTTGAATTTTTTTTTCTTTTTAGTAAAAACAAAACAGAAATTTATTTGCGTTGCATTTTAATTTTGTGACAGAAGCAGTAAATTGTTTTAATACGAATACGGTTTCATATCAGTAATTGGAATTTCTGATTTTGTATTTTATATTAAGTTACTATTGTTAAATATTTACAATAAAATTTGATAAATGAATTTTGAAAAATTATTTCTATTTTTAAAAAAACTGATAATTATCTCAAAGCTAAATTGATCAGTAAAATATTTGTATTTTTGGAAGCATATTTATATGAGAGCAAACATTTTCAGTTATAAAGGAAAATATAAACAACATTTAAAAGACAAATTAGTGATATAAACCTTTCACTTGATCCAAAATTAACAAGATATGACAGAATAATATATGTGAATAATTTATATAGTAACTTTTGGGATAATTTACATTGAGTAATAAATATAGAGTAATATGATTTGTGTGTGGTTATATCAATTTGATTACATTACATTAAAACAACAAAAATAAAAATTTAAACTATCAAATTGTTGATAAAAATTGACCACATCTTTGAGAATAGTAAGTTTTCTGCTTTTTTATGATCAAGGGAATCTTTTACAAACAGCCCCAGGGAAAAGTATAGACCCCGTGGAAATAATTATTTATAGAAATAAACATTATAGTAATGTATTTATCTAAATGTTTGTACAATATTTATGACATTAGAAATGAAAACAGAAATAATATAATAAAAATAAAGAAAGAAAATAGGGAGTTGCCAATGCTGTATTGTAATAGTAATTATCTCATAATACGAATCAAGCATGTAGGAATATTTTCTATTATGTCAATTCTTCTTTGGTGTACCCGATGAAAATATAGTAATAGAATAATAAAAACTTTAACAAAAAAAATTACAATTTTAACAATCAAAATGTTGATAAAAATGGAAAGTATTGTTGTCAATCGTAATTTTTTCTTTTTTATTCTATGATCAGTACATCAGAAACCTTTTGTTTAAAAATGCCTTGACAACTTAATCCAATACACACCATGATTCCTATCATTTTTATTTTAATAATTAATTAAAAAATGATAGAAATAAATCTAATAATAAAGTAAAATTTTCAATCTTACTTTCTTGGGCCCTCAAACAACCTATTTGGCAATATTTTGAAAAGGTTTGTGAAAAATAAAAAAGTACAATTTTTTTTGAGAAAAATGAATTTTGTTGTGACACCAAAAAATGTAACATATCATTGAGCAAATTTAGAGACAACTGAAATTTATTTCATTTTAAAAATCACAAAAAATTCAAATAATATTTTTTGTATATCTTTTCTAGTATTTGAAAAATCTAACAAATATTTACAAGAGAAAAGAAATTTAAGAATAACCCGAGACAAAGACTTAAATAATTAATAGTCTTGATAATAACCTAATAAAATTCCAGAACAAGTAAATCCCGGAAATTTGAGTGACAGAAATTTTTCAGTAGTTTTGTGGCTTTAAACACTTCTGAGATTTTTAATAATTTTTTTATACTAGTGGAATAAATTTCAATCGATTTTTGCTTTTGCTATAATAATATATACAATAATAAGCAAAATAAACAAAATATATTTCGAAGAAATTATCCTTATCACCAGTCTCCCATCACAATCTTTGTCAAATTCTATATACAAAAACTTTGATTTGATAGTTGTGCAGATTTTATTTCAGAAAAGTTAAAATTTTTAAAACTTCCCGAATATATATAATAACTCAAACATTAGACTATATAGGTTTTTCATCATTAAGTGGACAATCATTTCCACAAATGGTGATCAATAATTTTATAAGTCAGTTTTTCTGCAAAATCTTTAGCATAACCATTTCTATTCAAAAGAGAAACGAGTTTGTGTATATTTTTGTTAAATTTTTCAAATGTCTAAGATAATAACAAAGATCTAAAAATCAAACACTTAATTTCATATTTTTATTACAAATCAATAAATATGATTAGCATTTAATCTCAAACCCCAATCCAATATTTATTGAACAAACTTCCCGTCATCTCCGCACATGAATTCAGAACATAACCGATTGATTAAGGCGTAAGTAATATTATTGAGCATAGAAAAATGTGTATAGGAACACCTGATGTAAAAACTCTAATAATAAGTGAGAAAGAATTATATGTGAGGTATTGGTGATTAAATCAATCCCCAACAATATGCACTTAATCACCACCAAATTTATTGAGAATATTTAATTAAATCAATAAATCATCAATATTATTTCCGTATATATAATTTGACATACACTATGATAGCAGATTGATGGTGAGGATAATTTTCTCGAAATATGTTTTATGTATATATAATAACTTCTCTCTTGTTTAAATTTTAGTGTAAATTAATCATTTAAATAATTTATTTTTTAAAATTGTATTTGATTTGATTTTAGATAAAGGATTTTTTCTTTTCCAAAAAAGTATTTGGCATTGTATTTTTTCCTTGTAAAAACAGAATGTCAATGTTTTATGTTTTATTGAAACAAGATGTTAACTCATAAACCAAATTAATTTTACATGTTCTCAAATTTTGCATTTAAATATTTGGTCTCTTATGTTTCCGCTAAATTTATAGAAAGAAAAGAAAACGAACCTGACTAACATTGAACCAATGAATTTAATTTTACTTTTTCATATATTTAACACTAGAACTACCAGCCTGTCAAAATGACAGTTTTTGATATGGTAGAACTAGGTATATCAAATAAAATTTGGGCCTATGATAACATGGATACAATAAAGGTGGAATATATAGATTTATTAGATAAGGCTAAAAGATTTTATCCTGCAATTTTTCAAGCTATTAAAATTGTCCTCACTCTGCTCATCCCAACAGGTTCGGTGGAACGCTCATTTAGCACATAACGAAAAGTAAAACATGGACAAGGTCAATCATGTCAGAAGAACGATTGCCAGGCTTATGTATGATTCGATTACATAGAAAAAGAATTGATAGCAACGAAGAATTTATGAACGCTTTCATATCAAAGTTCGCATTGAAAACGAGTAGATTACAACTTTTTATTTTTAGAAAATGACAAAAATAAATAACAGGCTTAATTTAAAAATCTTATTCTGTTTTGCAAGAGTTATTCTATTATTTTTTTTTAGAATTATTTCTTTGATATTCATATTATATAAATGAATTTTTTATGACGAAAGTTTGTTTTAATGTGTCAATTAAAACCTTGCTCAGCGGTCAAGCTTGTTAATCAAAGTGGTAAATCCATTGGTCTAAGTCCCACTACTAGCCGGAAATCGTCAAGACACGGCGTTGGTATATATACATAAAAGGAGTATTACAAATATGGTATGTAAGTGTACTGTGTAAGGATAGACCATACTGACGACTAAGTAAGGCCGAGTCCGGAATGTTGGTTGGTTATGGCGACGCCATCCAAATTCATATAGGATTAAAATTAAGCCCCATTCTTAACAGGTACCTATTTTCACATACAATTGCGATCTGAAACAGTACTCTAGTCAGTTGCAAGTTCAAAATCCAAAGGCTTTGCCCATGGTAGACCACAGCTAGCCAGGTCAGAGGTATTTCAGATAACAAAAAAATGAGTCAATTAAAATTTCAAACTTTTGTTGACTTTTTTGACAGATATATCTTAAAAAATAAAAAATTCTTGTCACCATTTTATTTCTTTAAAATTTAATTATTGCAATTAAATAATGTCTGACTATACCAAAAGTCAATTTGAAAATTTTGATATAAAAGCTTTTTCTAAAGATAAACTTAAAATAAATTGAATTGAATTTCAATTGCAAATAAAAATTACTTTTCAATATTTTTATTTTTTTGACATACGCGAATTACTAAAGAAAAAAATTGACATTCCAATCAAGTTATATAAATAAATCACATAACAAATATAAATAAATAAATAAAATTTAAATAAATAACAATGTTAGCCAATTTCCATAAAATATAAAATATTTCGACCGATAACGGCCCTGATCACTAATCACCAAAGTATAACTAGACTTTCGCTTTCTCCTCTTCTTCTCTGATTGATATTTTCTTTCACTCAACTATAGTCAACAAATATATTTATTTAAACAAATTTCCAAAATATTTTTCAAATTAGGTTTACCAATATTATAAATTTATTAAAGTAGAATAAAAAGTTTAAAATTTACAAAAAAATTCATAAGCATATGTGTTTGTGTGTGTTATAGACAAAACTGACATATAAACCGTCGTCATCATTTTTAATATTTTGCTTATTGTCCGAAAGGGCTAACATTTGCCTATTTTTATATTTCTTGTAATATTGATTTGCTTGTTTTGAATTGTTTGTTTTAATGAGTTTATAAATTTTTATATTTGATAAACATGTGCTAATATCTTTATGTTTGTAATCTTAGAAGCTCTGTGTTGGCAAACAATTGAAAATAAATAAATAATAAATTTTCAATAATTTTCAGTAATCTCTTATCATTTTCCAAATGTTTTAAATCGGAATTTCAGTAGATAAATTATAATTTTCATGGCTCTTCTTACTTTTTTTTGTATTCGTGGGAAAGTTAAAATGTGATAAAGCACTTGAAAAAAAAAATTATTTTTTTATACTTAAAATGCCCATACATTTTTGAATTTTGTGTGATCGTTTTTTTAATATTTTATGCGAATTTTGTAAATTTCGACTTTGGAATCAAAAGCTAAAATAAAAAATTTTAAAAACAAAGATATTTTGATATTTTGATATTAGATGCAATTTTTAATAACAGACTTGAATAATATTCGGCTTTTTGCTATTTCTAAAAATATCTGTAGAAGCATATTGCTTTATTGTGACTTGCAAAGGTTAAATGCGCTATTTGGATATATGCAGGGTTTTTATTTTTGTTTGTTTCTATCAGAATAAGTAGCAATTCTTTTATATTATCCGATCATAAAAACATAAAAATTCATAAATATAAAAACAGAATAGAAACAATTTATAGTTTAACTTATATGTACATTATTCAACTTTCATCACTCTGTTTGAACACAAACAAATTCTCATATAAAAATATTTTACTAGGAAAAAATAGAAAAGTTAATTATAATTTTTTTAAAAACCTTTATTGTTTAAATTATAAATTGACATGATTTCAATGACAGTTTTTAATTATTATTTGAAGTTACAAAATCTATTTCTAATTTTATTTTATTTTACTGTTGCACAAGCAGAAATTCGTTTCAAATATTAAATTACATTATATTATTATTATTATTATTATTATTATTATTATTATTATTATTATTAATATTATTATTATTATTATTATTATTATTATTATTATTATTATTATTATTATTATTATTATTATTATTATTATTATTATTATTATTATTATTATTATTATTATTATTATTATTATTTTTTTTTTATTATTATTATTATTATTATTATTATTATTATTATTATTATTATTATTATTATTATTATTATTATTATTATTATTATTATTATTATTATTATTATTATTATTATTATTATTATTATTATTATTATTATTATTATTATTATTATTATTATTATTATTATTATTATTATTATTATTATTATTATTATTATTATTATTATATTATTATTATTATTATTATTATTATTATTTTTTTTTTTTTTTTTTTTTTTTTTTTTATTATTATTATTATTATTATTATTATTATTATTATTAAAACAAAATTCAAATGAATTTTAAAGTTTAAATATGAATTATTTGAATTCATAAAAAGTGTCGCCAGCCATATTAATATTTAATATGATCATTAAACAAACAATGAAAAAGGTAAAAATTGATCAATTTAAAGATAAGTAAAAGCAAAATATTCTTCTGACATTCTTAATTTAAAAATTTGTATAATTATAATTAAAATTGAATAATTTATAATTAATTTTAAAATGTATTCAAAAATAAATTAAAAATTAAATTATTTATTCGCAAAATATCAAATCTGCAATTAAAGATTAATAAGTTAAAATTGGTAAATTAATATATATCAAGGTTTTGCTTTGCGTCTATTTAATTTTGCGTCGGTTTAAAAAGAAATTCGCTTTGCGTCAGGTTTTACTATGCGTCGTTATTTTTTCTTGTAATTCCTTTTTTCTTCCTAAAATTAATGAGAATTTTCGATTCCAAGAGAACTTCTTTTGAGAATAATAATGCAGCTGTATGTGTGCATTAAAAACTGCATAATTAACATACCATCATTTTGTGAATTTCATGTTTCTTTTGATTCACTGAGAATAACCGTATAAAAGTAAATGTTAGTTTATTAAAACAAGTTTTTTTGTACATTTTATGTTAACAATTTCATAATAATTTATACGACAATATGATAAATAAACAAAAATACTTTAGGAAGGCTCTAACACTAAATGCAAAACTTGGCATATTTTTTCGAAAAGGCTCTAACAGTTGAAGGTAATTGGAGTCGGAATGCTTCTAAAATAAAAGAAAGCGCAAAAAATGCTACACAATTGTTATCACAATAATGTATATATAATAATTCGATATAATAATTACAATGAAATCACCATTCTAACAATATGGTTACTAAAACAAAATTATCGTAGGATGCCGTTAAGTAAGATGCTTATCTAAACCAAAGCAAAATTAATCTTTGACAGTTTACGGTTACAAGAATCCGACACAATCACAATCACAAAAGATGATATAAGTTTTGAAGCTAGCAAATAGATTCTATAATTATTACTTTGGAGCAAGGGATTTTTTTATTATTCATTTATCTGATAAAATTTATACTGCTACCAAGGAATCACTGTTTTATAATTATTATTATTATTATGAAAATATTTAAAAAATTAATTTAGTCATAGAAATAAAAAAGTTTTTGAAAAATGCACTATAAAATTAAAACAAATATAATTTTATTACTCTCATTTTTAAAGATGAAAATATATGGTTGATGATCTTTTTTATTTTATAATTTTCAAATTAGTAAATATTGACAGATAAAATTGAAAATGATTGTGGAATGCTTTATTAATTTAAAAAAAACATTTTTAATAAACAACCTGTTTTGAGCTTTTTTAGCATCAATCAGTTCCATGCAAAAAACTCAACCCTTCCCAAGATTGAACTCAGTGATCTGGCCAGTGATCAGATCAGAAAATCTGGCAACTTTATTACTAGATCAAATTAAGTAACATAATTACAATTCTCAGCAAATATTTAAATATATTTAACATAAATATATTGAACTAAGATTTTGGAACTTAATAAATCATAAAAGTTAAAAAAATAATTAAAGTATTTCATAATTAATTCTAATAATTTTTTTTTTAATAATAAAATTATAAGTAAATTGGGTATCCTAAAATATATATTAAACTTAATTGAACTGTTCGACGAAGAAAATATAAAGATTTTCAAATGGCTCGAAAAATAAAATATAATGCACAAATATATTTAGTATTTTGGAATAATGGAAATTTAGTATAATGCAAAAAAAAATAATAAAAAATAAAATTATAATAAATAAGATGAGGTAGTTAACAAACATTTTTAAGAGCCAACTTAACGTTTTTAAGAAAAATAAAAGTTTTTTTCAAATATATTATTTAGAAAATAAGTGAAATTTTGTCTTGATCTACTGTCAAACCTCGACTTGTAGATCACAAATAAATGGGCAACTCTTCTAAATAATCGATTTTCTAAAAAAACAATATTTCCGTTTAGATTTTTTCTCTAATATTGACATAAAATTCCGTCAAAAAAATTTAATTTTCCTTAATAATCCAAATTGAATGTGTTACGACGAAATGCAAATTATTTTCAAATTCGATTGAAAGTGAAATATTTCATTGTTGATTATAATTTCCAATAAGTTAATAAAATATTTTATTGTCTAATAAAATCTCCACGCCTTCATTAGAATTTCTATTTGGCAAATTCAAACAATTTTGTTGACCCTCCTGAATTATATTCAACGCCAATTTTATTAATATAGATAAATTACCAATAATAAAAAATTTTCATTTATAATTATAAAAGAATTAAATTTTTTTCGAGAGCGGAATTTGGTGAAACAAAATTAAAACAAATTATGAGTCTTCAAAATCAAATATAATAATAAGTAATAATATAAAATATTTATTTTTGTGACTTTTAATATAATAGAAATATGATAAAGAGTTTGATTTTTATATCTTGGGCATTATTTTCGACGTTTACAAAATCTAGCAAAAGTATACAAACGTTGATTTGTCTTTAGAATAAAAATAGATGTTCTAAGGCTTTTGTAGAAAGACTGACTAAGGAAACTATTGATCGCCTTAGAATTGCGCTTGATGACAACAATGGTAACCATAGCTCACCTAATGTTGGTGAACCCATAAAATCACAGGTTTTTGTAATTCCATATTCGGAAGGTTTTAGAAATGTTAAATTATCTGTTACAAAATCATTAGAAAAATCAAATTGGTTTAAAATAGTATAAAAATAATTAAAATTAATAAATAAGTTTAGCTATAAATCTCAAACCCCAAATAGGCTTAGCTTTTGATCTAATGTATAAATTTTCATGTAATGGATACAATGCCACATACATTGGAGAGACCTCCCGTCATATTCGCACACGGGTTCAAGAAGATACTCAACTGAGAGGTATGAGTAATATTATTGATCATAGAAAAATTTGCAAAGGCACAATTGATTTAAAAGATTTTAAAATTAAAATTAAATAAAAAATTAAAATAAAAACTACAGTAATAAGTGGGAAAGAATTTTATGTTAGGATTTGGTAATTAAGTCACAATCCCCTAAAATAAACGTTCAATCAGAAACAAATGTATTGAGATTATTTAATTAAATCATTAAATCGTAACTATTACATCATTATTTATTCCGTATAAAACAATTAGCAAAGATTATGATGACAGACTAAAGATGAGGATAATTTCCTTGAAATCTATTTATTATATTTGGCGTTTTCGAGTTTTTATTAATTAAAGACCATCATTTTTTTGATATTTAGATTCAATAATAATAATAATAATAATAATAATAATAATAATAATAATAATAATAATAATAATAATAATAATAATAATAATAATAATAATAATAATAATAATAATAATAATAATAATAATAATAATAATAATAATAATAATAATAATAATAATAATAATAATAATAATAGTAATTATAATTATAATAACTGATAATAATGATGGCCATGATGATGATAATAGTAATTTTATAGTAATAATAAAATTAAAATGGATTTTTAATATTATTTTAAATTTTTCTCGCTCAGTAAAAGAAGTTGAACATCAACGTAATCGAAAAATTAAGATAAAAATGATTTATTCATTCACTTAAAAAATTGACTTTATATTTTGCATCTGCGGTGAAATCAAAATCTGGAATTTTCCAAAAATACATATTAACAGACATTCAATTAAATTCCATTTGACACCATCAGTAAAAGAACTTGTTCTCATCCACCAAAATTTATAAAAACGATATGACAGTTGTGAATAAAATCCACTGGCAACATATACTAATTACGCTTTTAAAATTCTACTTCTATTTGCAGATTTGGAATTTTATTATTTGATGGGAAATCATTTAAAACAAAAATGACAACGGACATCATTTGAAATTTGTTTTGAATTCCATCGCAAATCAGTTGTCATCAAATTAAATATGATATTTTCACAATAATTTATTACAATTATTCTAAGTATTTAGACTAATTAATAATAATAATAATAATAATAATAATAATAATAATAATAATAATAATAATAATAATAATAATAATAATAATAATAATAATATCAATAATAATAATAATAAAAGCAGTTTAGATAAACAATCTGCTTAATTATTTATGCGATATATATATATATATATATATATATATATATATATATATATCAGTTGAGTATTATATTATGTAAATTTCACAAAATAGTATTAATAAGATCATTTTCTACACGATGAAATAGTAAAATTCATAAAATATAATTTTAAATATAATTTTATATATAATTTTCTTTTGTCAAGATGGATGTCTCGGTTTGAAATTTTGGCTATATCATATTATATACAATAATAAAAAAAATCGATTTCTTTAAATTTCAGATTACTTATTGCAAGAATCACATTATTAAAAATTTTAAACTTGTCAAACTTTCTACTAAATAAAAACTCTGCAAGATATTTTTCTAAATACTCTTCTCTCGACCCAAATTGATTTCTTAATTTCTTTTTCGCATGCATCCAAGTATTCTCAATGTGCTATGTATGCAGAGTTGGATCATCTGGGCAGACAAAGTTCTGCGAATGAATTACTGCATTGCGGGTAAAGTCACCCGATAGTGCCAGATCACGGTATTCGAGTACCCGGTAAATTTCTTTCGTTGATTATTGTTAAAAGAGTTTTTTTGATCGATCAGTCAAGCGAACTAAAAAACATCGTCCACTGCCTCTCTCATACGTGCCAAAAACCCAACACTGTGGAATAATTCTATCAACATTAAATTTTCGCTTGTATAAGCAACTCTCATTGATTTCAACTTCAATGGGGTACCATCTACATTCGTTCCCACGAGAGTATTTGTTTCGCCAAATAAAAACAACAAATATATTTCGCGTAGTTCCTTACATCTTTTAACAGAAGTATTCTTATTGATAGAAATTTCATTATTTATAATGTCTTGGCCACAATTGAGCGCCCAAAAATACAGAAATTTTATTTGTTTTTTAATTTGAAGATGAGATTCTGCAAAGTAAGAACGGATTCGAACACTCTTCGTTACGATACACGCAACACATTCCCATTCAAATCCATCTTCCAGTCGCGAATTTTTATGAATAAACATTGGACGAGAACATACAAAACATAAGAGTTCATTTTTAATCAGATTATGACAAGTTGAAAATTCGAGTACTATTAGTTTTTACCTCCCAAAAACGGTATCCAATGACTCTGAAGTCCATCGTTCAGCTAAAATGTTTCGGTGTCGTAAAGTTCATCAATGATCGTTTTTCTGAGAATGGTTCGTGGTATGAGTTGAAAAAAATTTTTTAATTTGAATAAATCTATTTCTTTTTATTATTGTATAATTTTTTTATTATTGTATATAATAGGATATAACCGAAATTTTTACATTTCTCAATTTTTTTTAAAATTTTTTTAGCTAACTTCTTTGAAATAAATAAAAAAAATTCAATTAAATTAAATTACTCTTAAAAAAGAGTTAACATAATTACTCAAACATAAAACTTTTTATTATTTAGTAATATTTTATTATTTTATATAATAGAATATAACCGAAATTTTTACATTTCTCAATTTTTTTTATAATTTTTATTAGCTAACTTCTTTGAAATAAATAAAAAAAATTCAATTCAATTAAATTACTCTTACAAAAGAGTTAACATAATTACTCAAACATAAAACTTTTTATTATTTAGTAATATTTTATTATTTGCTTGTTAATAAAAGTTTGTCATCAAATTAATGAAAAAAAATTAAAATATTTTACGCTAAAGAAAACAATTTTCAATGAATTGGTTTTCTATTCAAAATGATTAAGTATCAGATAGAGAATGAATGAAGATAAACGGAAGCGGGAAAGATATATTTTTTTTTAAGTTCTTATTATTTCGACGTGAATTATTTCAATATGTGTCTGGATAATGCAACAAGACGCTTTTATGAAATAAAAATAATTTACTGTTGTCCTTTTTAGTGAGGCTAAATATTCTCTTCGTTAATAAACCTAATTATTAAAAGTAATAATTAAGTAATAAATTAATTTAAGACTTGACCACCTAAAAAAGTATTCCGTTGATGTTACCAACGAGAAGCTAAATATTTTTATCAGAGCATTTCTGTAAATGTATTTTCTTCTATTGTTTATATTTTAATTATATCCATAATATGGTTGTATCTGATAAAATTCTTACATGCAATAACATAACCAGAGTAAGGATATTTGGGCATAATTATCAACGGACATAAAATTAAATTTTAAAATGATTAAAATTAAAAATGAGATTTAAATTAAGTTTTAATAAATTAGATAAAAATATTTTAAAAAGTTTGATTAAAAATTATTATACTAATTGTTAAATAAAATAAATATTTTATTATATTTTAATTATGAAAATTTATTTTTTAAATAAAATTAAATTTTGAAATAAAAATAAATGTCGTTGTTAATTTTGTTTAAATATTCGGAAATACGGAAGACTTTTTGGATTTGAATTAATTTTGGACTTTTAATGACTAACGATTTTGAACTAAACGAAGATGTTTTCACAACATCTAACTACTAGAATGTGTTTAGTCCGTCTCTTGTTGCAATTAATATTTTCAATGCTCCCATAATATATCCAATAATATATTAATTCCTAACCTTTCAATGGGCTTTTATACGTTCCAAGTAATATTTAACTAAATGTAGATGAATCTTTGATTTGCAAAACTATATTTTATAATAATTCCATAGGAAATAAGATTTCTTAAATAGTTAAAAGAAATTATAATAATAAAAATAAATTTAAAAAATGAAGTATTCAAATACTAATGGAAAATGACGTATAAATAAGAGTAAAAAACAATATATGAAGGACTCGTTAAACATTTGAAATTCTTTTTTAAACTATAATTCTTTCTCCTCTGGAATAATGGAAAATTTCGCTTCAGATTTCATCTTACCAAAACATTTACTATCCTCTTGAAGGTTGAACTTGCATTTGCCTTTAACCTTTATACTTTTGTAAATTAATTTCCTAATCAAAAAGTGTATTTATAAAATTATTCGAATATTTTGTTTAATATTTTTCAAAATATATTGCTATATAAATGGTAATTCGCTTAATATTTTGTGTCTTTTTCAACAAAAAATTTAAAGTAAGTTCATAAAGATGACTAAAATAATACCAATTCAAATTAAATACATGAAATGTAAAAACTTTTTCAGAATTTCCTTTATTTGATTTTAAAATATTATATTTTTGAAATTCTAAAAAATTTATAAAAAATTATAATTATATATTTTAATGAATTTAAACAAGTCACTATACTATATAAATCATCCAATAGTGTAAGAAAAATTCAAATAAAATTCTGCGCTCTTTTAAAGATTCTGCCATGTGCAAACTTTTTTTCTGGTTGAATATCCTTCTACCGTGACCGAGTTGATACCAACTATATATAAATCGCAAAGTACAGGATATTAATATAGAGAGAAATTATTAATAAAAATAAATTTCTACCGAATTCAAGGATCAGAATTCACTGAACCGTTTACTCAAATTTTGACACATTTATAATGGATTTACAACTCCATCTAAATATAATTTTATACTTTTATGTTTGCAATAACGTTTGTTGCTAATATTTCATTGAAATAAATCAAATTTAATTAACTTTTATTCTTTTTTTCTATTTCTGACAAATCGAAAACGAGCATTTTTAAAATGGAATATATTCCTGCTTAAAAAAGAGGTTGGGGAAACACTTTTGTTAAGATTTGTGATATTTATATATATATAAATCTTTAGATTGAGCAAGCTACAGATCCTTAGTAATATTTAGTAACAAGTTTTATTAGAAAATATGTATTTAAAAACGTGTTTTTTTCATTTTATTTAATCACAACAACTTTTGAACTTGGCGATATTAAAAATTAACATTTTAAACCCAAACAAACATTTTTACTAATCCAAATTTTACATAATAAATAAAATTTGAAAATCAGACATGTCTAGCTTACACATACAGCTCCTATTGTGCTAACTAATATTGATCAATACCTTCAGTCGACAACGCTCAAGGACTTCAGTAAAGAGATGAAAACAATTCTCTTCGATGTATGTGGCACTACAACCATTACTTCTAAATTGATAAATGAGATTCGAACACAATCCAATCGGGCATTTGAATTATTAATAAACACAAATTAGAAACAATTTTATCATCTAAATTTCTCGAATGCTTACTTAACTTTCTCTCATTATTTGTAAAACCTTCCTAGTGCGACAATACCAACAAAGATTTAGACTCCTCATTCTTACATAAACTATTGATATTATTTACATCAACAATTTTATTTACATTCATTATTCAAGTGATTATTGTTAAAAATGCTATGAGTATGAATGTTTTTAATTAGATTGATTATGTAAAATTATGATGAGTAAAAAGATTTTAATATTATTTTTATAATATATAATTTATTTTTAGTGAAATATAAATTTTAGAGTTCATGCAGAAATATTTAACAAAAAAAAACATTAAAATATTTAAAATATAATAATTTGTTCAAAATTTATAAATTAAATTCATATTATTTTTGTTGGTTTTTTATATACCTGATGATAATTGTGAATCTGTCAAAATAAATCATAAAACGTGTGTTTGAATGGCGCTTCCTTTTAAAATATATTAGTTATAAAATAAAATTATAAATTATATTTTATTATTTATATTATCCTTAGAGATTTCATGTCGCGCTTATGAATTATTTTATATTTAAATACACCATTTAAAGTAAATTTATGGTGTAAGTTTCTAAACTATTTAACAAATCCTTTTAATATCCGGCTCTTCTTTGGCAATATGAGCATCATACCTATAAATAAGTCAATGAGTTTCTTCACTGATCCAGATATGAGTTTATATGCTTTATAAGTCTTGAAAAAATCATAATTAAAACAAATTATTACTATATTATTAAAATTATTTAAATCTTCGCTGTGGTCCATAAGGCCGTTTGTATTTGAAGAGAATGCTTATGTTCTGTTTACACTCTGCCTGTTAAAAATATTTAAACAAAGTCACTATTTAATATTTTTTATTAATAAATAAGTTGTTTTTATATAAAAATTATCTGAAACACATTTAAATTTAAACTTTCTAGAATAAAAGGAGTCCATCATTTTTTTATTTTCTATTTCTGTCGAGTAATTTGCAGACAATTAATGTATTTTTATATTCTAAATAAAAGAAATTCAGATTGACATATTCACAGTTGAATAATTTGACTAGGTATATTATATACACTTGCCCAATTTTGATGTGGGACCTCTGGGATTTCCTATAGAAATTAAGTATTTTGTATTCCAAATTTTTCTTGTCAATGTCAATTGTTTCCTTTGATTTGTAATAATTTCCCACAAATATTTCATATTTCCATTTCTATTAAACAAGTTCTATTAATATTTTATCTAAATTTAGAGTTTGTCCTAATAATTTAAAATGATTTTTTTCACTTATCTTTATATTTTAAACATCAAAGTTAAATATTGCAAGTGTTTTGTTACTCAAAATTATTTTGTAGGTCTAGTTAAAGATCCTAGAACGATCAACCTTATGTATACAAAAATTATACTTATTAGTTATTTAATACAAGACAAATTGTAAAAATCAAAAAAATCAAATACAGTAAATACATTAATATAGTAAAACAAAATTATTTCTTTTTGACAATAAATTAACTAAATATCCAAAAGCGCACGTCTTAAAATACATCATCGTTGTAGAAACTTTTAGAAAAAGTAAACTAACTATATTTTTTTAAATACTTAACGTTTTTCGAAATCTTACTTAAACTTTTGAAATTAATTAGACAAAAATAATTAATTCCATCTGTACTAGCTTTACCTTTTTTATTGACTTTTTAACAATTCCATTTTACAGTTGCATTATGCAAAAAAATTTTTATACCACTTATTAATAAGACAACTCAATAAATGTTTGCTTGTATATCCATTACTCAATCTCCATACTTTCCGCTCGAATATCCAATAAATTAGAGGTAACGTTGATCCTACAGCTTTTTTCTTCAATGATGAGTTTATTTAACCAAGAATTAATCAAAAATAACAAATTGAATTAACAAATTGTTTCACTGAAAAATTAACTGGGTTATGTTTGAATATGTATTAAATTCATGTGATTGCGTTAAAACAAATAAATCCAATCGTTTTATATTTACATAACAAAATTAAAACCAATAATTCTCAAACTTTGAAGAAAATAATTTCAATTAATTAAAACAAACTCTCCAAATCAAAACTTTAAAATTGAAGATATTACCAATTTGATAATACAAATAGTTCATATTTTTTATTAAGTAATTCAATTTTGTGCCCGGGGAAAATTTAAATAAAATGCTACTTTATTGATTGTTTTTAACTGAATAAATTATAATTTTTACTCAATCAAATCTGGAAGTTTATTGATTTATTTAAATTTTTTTTAAATATTTATATATTTATAATTAATTATTTAATAATTATTTTAAAATAAAAACTTAAATTATTTGTAAGAAAAAAATAGATATTTGAAAAAAAGCATAAATTTACAGGTTTTAGATATTTTGCTGAATTTTATCTTAAGGTTTAATATCATTTGTTTTGTTCGTGTATTTTTTCAAGAAGTTCTCCATAATTGCTTAACATATATTTCAACTGAAGTTGGAACTTTTAAATTACAATTTTGTATTACAATTTTAAATTATTTAAATTTATTAAAATAATTTACTCTTTTGTTAAATAATAATCATTTTTTGATCTGTTTATAATTACAATTTTATTTATTATTTTAGCTTTATTATTTTTCCTAGAATTTTATTTAACAAAAATTTTTGGCACTGACATTTCACATGTTTTTGAAGAATTTCCTTTTCTTACACTAGTTAAAACAAATTATTAGAGCTTTATTAATAAAATATATATTTGTACAGTAAAAAAGGTGGTTTCAACACAGAAGGTTTTATCATTCTCAAAGCACAATGTAACGCTAAGTGTAAAATAAGTTTAAAACAACTAAATAACAAAAATATGTACATTTTAACTGTTTTTCTAATTTTGGATTTTTGGCTATTAAAAATTCATCAGTAGAACTCTCTTTGAAAACATAAAATTAAAAAAAATATTGTAAATTCTTTTCATTGTGAACATTAGATAATTACTTTCATATTTTTGTAATTTGTATAATTAATTGCTTAATATTTATTTATTTTATTTATTAAAGTTCCTTAAAGAAAACAACAAACATTCATGCACACTAACTGCAAATTTGAGGATTTATTATTGTTCAATGTCAACCTTTTATAGAGAGGGGAGAATTAATCGGTAACTAAATACTTACGTATATAACTATATAACATGAACCTGAATTTTGGAGAGCCATAATCAAAATACGCAATGAATAGAAAATAATAAATATCACCTATTAAATGAAACACTTTAACTAACTATTTATTTTCGACTTGTTAAATAAAATAAAAATATATATCAGTTTAATTCCAAAATTTTTAATTTATGAAATTAATTTTTAACGTCGTGAAATTTGATGGGGGCCACATAGATAATGCGAAAGAGCCACATGAGCCAAGTATGGTATATAACATATTTTTAATTATTCAAAAAATAATCTCTATATTATTATTCAAACAAAATCATCTAATTTAATAATGTAAAAATAAGGAATTCAACAAACCGCATCAAACAACAACAACTATTTAAATAAAGTTTTATTTATTAATTTATTAACCCAATTATATTTTACTCTCATTAATAAAAAACAAGCATACATAAATCTTAAATAATGTCATGATATTTATCAGGTTTTAATTAACAAACATTATTATTTTTATTATCATATTTAAGCAAAACATATTATCATTATTATATTTAAAATTTTATTTAAAAATTATATTTAAATTATATTTAAAATTATATTTAAAATATAAAAGTCTGATGCATTTTAAATTTTCAATCTTTTTTCGACTTGTTTTATTCTTTGCTTTTTGATTGTTTTTGTAAGCCATATTATTAAATTATCATAAATTCAAGTTTACAAAAAATTGAATCAGATATTTTTATATTTATATTGCTAAATAAATTTGCATATAATAAATTTTCAATAATTATTTCTTCAAATAATAATTTTGGCAAGTGATCTACAATGAGCAATAATTGTTTTTTTATTATTACTATTATTATTATTGTTATTATTATTATTATTATTATTATTATTATTATTATTATTATTATTATTATTATTATTATTATTATTATTATTAATGTTATTATTATTATTATTATTATTATTATTATTATTATTATTATTATTATTATTATTATTATTATTATTATTATTATTATTATTATTATATTTTAAGTAGCTAAATTTGTTCAAAAAGTTGAAATTGAAAATTTCAGAAAATTATATTTTTTTTAAAAAATCACAGAAAACATTTAGTGAGTTATGCTGAAAACTGTCATAGAAAATTATTTTCCTTTTCAAATGGAAATTTTAAATCCGTAAATTAAAATTTAAAATATCCGACCTCGGTGTTTCCACTTTACGGAATGATTTCGTCGGCTGTTGTCGCGGTGAATGGCAGAGGGCCAATAATCACTGAACTTTACCAAATACATTCCTGTCAAAAAATGAAATTGGATTATTAAAACAGGTTCATTTCCCAATCATTCCTTCATTAATACAATAATACAAGAATGCTGCTATTTGGATGAAATATGCTCGCTGCATGAAATGAATTTTATTATCCAACTTTATCTGATTGACAACAAAAATAATCCGACGCTTCTGTTGGCAATATCCATTTAAATGTTGTTGAAATTTTTTTGAAATTTTTTTTTTCGTTTAATTAGATTACATTTTAATTTAAATGCAAAATTCTAATTAATAAATATTTTTTTATATTTTTATTATCGTAATTTTTAAATTTAAATAAAAAGTTTAATTTCTATTTTTAGAATTAATTAAATGGTATTATTAAAGAAATATTTTTCGTTTAACTAGATTACATTTTAATTTAAATGCAAAATTCTAATTAATAAATATTTTTTTATATTTTTATTATCGTAATTTTTAAATTTAAATAAAAAGTTTAATTTCAGTTTTTAGAATTAATTAAATGGTAATATTAAAGAAATAAATGTTTCATAAATAGAATAAAAATAATTTGATGCCATTTGAAGAAATTAAAATATAAAATTCACAAATTCGAGAAAAATAAAAATTCAAAAAAAATCTCATAAAATTTCGAATTTAATTTTATTAAAATTACTGAATATATGTTGAGAAGATGTTGTATCTTATGTTTTTAGGTTACGTTGAATTGTAAAAGCCCTCGACCCCATTCATCAAAGGGCCATAGGATATTTTGTGTTGTAGACTTAAGTAAGTATACTAAAATAAAATACAATAGTATGGTTTTTATCTGAAATATATCAAAATTCCATTCCAAAAATGTTTTCAAGTAATCTCTCTATAAATTCTTAAACTTCAACCTTAAACATAAAAGAGTCATATAAATAATATTAATATGCATCTATGTTATTTCCACGAGTCATCATATATCACATTATTATTGTAAAGATCACAATAAATTGAACATTAAATTTTAATAATTAATTAAATTTAAAATTTTTATATATACAGGTATCCCTTGTATAACGCGGTAGTTACGTTCTGGAATAAGTGCGCGTTATGGGATTCCGCGTTATCTAAGACATAGTTTTCATATAAATTTGGGGGTTACGTTCAAAAGTTTCTTTCAAAATAAATACATACTAAATAACAGATGCACATATATTTCAACTCAATACTAAAATTCAAACTTTCTTATACAATTAAAAACACAAGTTATGAATAATAATACATATATGTACATAGTTCAAAATTCAAAATACAAAATATAAATAATTATTTGCACATTAAAAAAATTTAAAAACAAACTAAAACAAATTAAAGGTTTATTAAAAACTTTATTGTTATTCTTCAAACTTCATATGGTAATTAATCTGTTTCACTGTCTTCAAAGATCTTTGCGCGTGGGCGTTTTGGGGGAGCAATAGCTTCATCAGAAGATATTTCTTCAACATAGTTTTCGCTATTGGATAAGAAACTAGTTGTGGGACTTTGTGGTTCTTCTACTGGTTTTATAATTACAAAATCTGTTATCAGTTTTGGGTGGGTGTTTTTTTTAAGCTGTTTTTCAATTTCGTAATAAGGTGCTAGATTAATATCTTTTTTCCTCATTAGTTTGCTGGATCTCTCCAGTGAAGGATCATTAGTTGTAATGAAAGATTTCATTTTCTCAACCAAACTCAAACCCTCTCGTATGCACTTCAGAGTGAAACTGGGAATTGATTCACTGATATCTTCTACCGAACTGACGTCATCTTGTGCGAGATTTGAAACGGATGGAGATTCAGTTGTAAATTGAATTAGGTCTGTTTCGGTGAGCTCTGTACCTTCATTCATAATTTCATAAATGTCATCTTCGTTCATATCGTCAAAGCCTTCTCCACTGAAACGTTGACCTAACGTTAATATACGGCTCACTTCCACTTGTAATGGCGGCACAGGATTATTTTTTGCAACAATCTCCGGCCATATCTTTTTCCATGAGCCATTTAGCGTGGACTGCTTTAATTCTTTAAGAGATGTTTCTACAATTTTAATGCAGTTTAAAATTGTAAAAATTTTCCATAATTCTGTAACTATCATGTTAGGATTTGAATCCATTTTATCAAGAATAAGTTGGAATGTTTGCCGAATATAAAATGCTTTGAACGTTGATATTATACCTTGGTCTAACGGTTGAATGATAGACGTGGTATTAGGTGGTAGGAACGCTATTTCTACATTGGGATGATTTAAGTCTTTTATGGCCTTTTTTGGATGTCCAGGGCCATTATCAAGTATTAAAAGCACTTTAAAATCGATGTTCTTAATCTTCAAATAATTTTCAACCTCAGGTACAAAGCAATTTAAAAACCAATCTCGAAAAATACTGCTTGTAACCCAAGCCTTGCTATTTGCCCGCCAATAAACAGGTAACTTGGATTTATCGACATTTTTCAACGCTTGTGGATTTAAAGAGCGGTTTATAAATAAAGGTTTTGTAATGTAGTCACCTGATGCATTACTACAGAGAAGTAGAGTAATTCTGTCTTTTGCGGCCTTGAAACCCGGTGCAACTTTTTCATTTTTCGAAATGTATGTCCGATGCGGCATTTTTTTCCAATTTAGACCTGTTTCGTCCGCATTAAAAATTTGTTCTCCTTTATAACCACCTTCTTCAATAATTTTAGCAAGAGTTTTAGAGTAAACCCTTGCAGCTTCTACGTCTGCCGATCCAGTTTCACCTTGAACTTTAATATTGTGTAATCCAAAGCGAGATTTAAAGTTTTCGAACCAGCCTTTGCTAGCTAAGAATTCCTGCTTAGATGCTTTGGTTACTAGGACTGCATCTGGATTACTTTCTTTTAAATGTGTATAAATTTTAAGAGCTTTCGTCTTAATGGTATTTGTACTGATTGGCATTTTTTCGTAGCACAGTCTTCTATCCACAGCATTAACGCTTTTTCCATTTTTTCTATTAAAAGATCACGCACACGTGCAACTCTTTTTGTGCTTATTGATGACCCAGCAATAACAGAATTTCTTATTTTATTTTCAATTTGTTTAATGGTGCGTATTGTGGATTCATTTAAACTGAGAGATTTTGCTATTAATGCTGCTTTTTCACCACTGCTTAATCTATCCAGAATCTTAATTTTGTCATCCAAGGTAATAAATTTTCGCTTTAGCGTTGGTTTTTCGGCAGTTGAAATTTGTCTATTCATGGGTACAAAAATTTACATATGTATATTTTAAATAATAAAGAAAATTACCAATAACAAAAATTTATATTACATACCTATCTTCGATCACAAATATAACTTATGCTGATACTTTAATATTAAATTTGTAATTCTAAAAAGAAAAATTTTAGAATATAAATGTTTTTTCCTAATTACATACCTGATATCCACAAAAGTTCACACTGAACTGATAATATAATAAATATAAATGTGCAAGAAGAGTACAAATATATATGCTGTGAGCATGCCTAGTATACTCACGCATGTTGTGAAGGCAAAAAAGGGTAATTCCCAGTTGACATTAAAAATACATTATTATAAATATGTGGTACGCAAATTAGTGTTAGCAGATTTTATAATTATGTATTTTCCCCTTCGCATTATATAAGTCAAAATTTCGCGTTGTACTGAAACAGAATTTTTTTCCAAATCGCGTTATATCGAAACCGCGTTGTATAAGACCGCGTTATACAAGGGATGCCTGTACTATTCAATTTAGCATTTAATTAATATTTATTGTCAATAATAATTGTAAAAAATATTAAACCAAATTTTGTATTTTAAAATAGAATGTTTGTAGAATGAAGTGTATGATGCTTTCGTGCTCAAGGTATTGTTGGTGTAAAAATAACTTATTTATTTTTAATATTGTTAATAATAATATATTTTTGATAAGCTTTTTTTATTGAAAATAATATATTGTCAGCTAGTGTACCTTATTTTATTAATTGAAAACCTTCATGTGTATTGTAAACGTTATATATAATGTATATAATAATAATGCATAATAAATAAACTTTTTTCTGCATTTAAAATTTCAATATTTTATATTTCAAATAAGTAGTTTATATAAACTATATAAAATCATAAATTAAATAAATAAATGTTTATATAAATAATGCAAATGTATTACAATTTTATTTCTTGTATATTCCTACAATTCGGATTTTTGTGTATTTTTTCCTTTCCACTTTATGAACTAAATATATTTACAAAAACTTTAAATATTTCTAAATTTATAGCAATTTCTATTCGCGAAAATTCTTAAAATTTAACTAATTCATTGCTTGTTTATTTTCACATATTTAAATTAATTTTTTTTCAATTAATGACATATCTTCTTGTTCTAACAAAAACCCATTTAAAACAATGGAAAACCATATTTAATTTTCAAAAACGTTTACTTCTTGTAGAAAATTTAATTCTGTAAAACAAACAAAGGTTTATAAAAAACTATCGTGTAGACATTTTGAAAATTTGTGTTAATTTTATTAACTTTATAAGAATTCAAAAATTCTCATAATAGTTATTAATTATCGAAATGTTATATATATATATATATATAAAATTTTTTTTTTTCATTTTTAACGGGAGAGAGTATTGCGAGAAACAGGAAAATCAAATTAAAAAAAGGGTGTAACATAAAAAAATAGAAATTGAGAACTTAGACATAAATTATAGACATAATTTATTAGACATAAATTATAGAAGAATGTTAGAAGAAACTTGTGTGAGAGAAAGAAAAACAAGCAAAATACAGAAAATATTATATTTAGGCAGTTAATTTAATAAAGGTATTGTGACATCACTGTATTGTAAATTATGCATTGAATAGTGAAACTGTGTAGTATGATTTAATTTATTTTTATTGACAGACTAGTTTTAAGCATATTTGAATTCCACCAATACCAACTAAGAAAACATTCTACCGTACGGGTCAAGCTTAGTGACATTGCTACCCTAAGTCCTTTCTTATCTGAATTATAAATGCAAATTTATTAATAAAAAAATCAGTTTCCCATATCTTGAAAATAGACAAAAACAATGAATTTAATCTGAATTTAAGACTCAAATTTGATTTTATCTACTTAAAACTAATCAGTAGTTGTATAAATTCTTTCAAAAATTGAAAATCATAAATAATTTTTATTGTTAAATTGAATTTTCACAATGATTTCTCGAGTTATTTAACGAGCCTTCTACAGTGTCGTATTTTAAGTAGATTCGCATAAATCAGTTTTTATTTTTTCACATTATTCCTTTAATAAATGAAAACTTTTTTCTTTCTGTATGTTCAATATTGAGTTCATTTGTATCCAATTTTTGAATTGATGTAATAAATCAAAATTAATAAAAAGCACTTCACAAATAAAATATTTAGGGTAAATTAATGATTCTGTGCAGGAAACGAATAATTAAAAAATGTAAAAAAAATCGGGGATATTGGATTTGCAACGCAGAAAAGTTCAAATGTCGGCTATTAATGGGGTAGGCTGGCATTTCATTGGTTCTGAATAATAAAATTAGCCAGTTTTCATTGGTTCAAAAACGTTATGAAATATAAATGGGATTTTTGAATTAGCAAAAGTTTATTTTTTATTTAAATTATTAAAAATTCAATAATTTACTATTTAAATACATTTTGTTCATTGGTGTGGATTGTTAGATTCCTTAATTATATACTCCTACAGATAAAAAAATTCATCGGGTAGATTGATTTTAATAATATTATTAAGAAAATTATGAATGTCATGTACACAAGACAAAATGTAGCAATTATTAGTTGTGCAATTTTTAATAATATAATTAAAATATAATTTGTAATTTAAGTATTACTTAAAAAATAATATTTTATTTGTTTATTCAATATTATTTTACACCTATTTCAACTGAAAAGCAACTCTCATAACTTTACGAGATCATAATCCCAGCCTTGAAATTTACTTTTTAAAAACCTTTTAGTGGCTATTTTATAAATACATAATATTCATAATAACTACAGTTAGATGTTCATTCAAACTTCTATTGAAGAAGTGTTTAATGAAATGAAACAGGTGTAATTTTCATATTTCTATATATGTATATACAATTGAATACTCACAATCATTCTTTTAGTGTATTGGTGACTCAGATTAGTTCTACAAGCGGTTCTTACACATATGCATTAAACTTTACATTAGCTTTCAAATATTATTTCAAATGACAAATAATATGGGCGAATGGTAAATTAAAAACTATATTTTTCATTAAATTTATATTTATTGTTAATAATATTATTTAATTTAAAGTTTCAAATTTAATCAAAACTTATGTAATTTATGCATATTTTTTAAAAATGTAAGCTTCACTAAATTTTTATTTAAATATAGATTTTTAATTTTCTTAAAATGTTTTCATTTAAAAATAATACATAAAATATTTCACTTTAAATTTATTGTTTCACTTATAAATACGTTTTTAAATTGCTTTTTTTTACTCCTTTCTTACTGATCGAAATGTCGCGTAAGATATTGGGCTTGAAATATCCTCAAATTGTATATTTGTATAATTTAAAATGTCTAGAATAAGTAGTTTGTTTCCTCGTGTACATTTTTTAATGAGTATGTAACGTGCCGTGTATGTGTGTTTGTAATTTAATTTTGTCACCAAAAATATTTTCCAGTTCTTCTATTGTAAATTCGCTTAATTTATGCCAATGCCTATAAGTTTTTGTTGTTATTTTAAGTATGTGTATATTTTGTTATTTATAATTTTATATTTTTATAGAAGAATGTAATTTGTTGGATCTCTAATGATAAAATATGAAATATTGTGTAAATATATTAACGTAAAATTTTATTTCAATCAAAAATTCACTATCTCGTTGAGAAACTACCATTCCAATGGTATCAAAACTGGCATCTGTATCCTAGGTGAACTCCCTTTTCAGATCTGGAAAACATAAAACCGGTGCCGTCGTGAGTGCTACCTTCAATCCCACGAACACACTATTTGTTACCTCTGTTCATTCCAATTTCTTGTTACTCAGATCACTACATAGTTGTTCTAACATTCTGGACTTCTTTGCATACTCACTGATGAATCATTAAATCTTCTGTAATAATTGCAAATAACTAAATAAGTTTTCGTGAAAGAAAAACAACTCCGAAAAGATAAAAATAAAATTAATAAAATGAAAATTCAAATATTTAATTTTGAAATATACTACTAAGAATAAAAAATCAGTAATGATATTTATTAAAGAAAATTTAAGAATATTGCTTATAATTTTAATTTTAATTTTAATCAATGGAAAATAAAATATTGATTTTACAATTTTAAAAATATTGGTTTATAAAATATATTATTTCCAATTGATTACAAATTGATAGTAGTTAAAGGTTCCTTTATTATTTACTTTACTCTTTATTAAATAGACATTTTTTCTTATTTTTATGAAAATTTAATTAAAATTAAAATTTTATTTGAAGTCTAACTTATATTTCTTCACAAATTATATTTTTAACTTTAAATTAAATGTCAAATTAGTTTAAAAAAATGTCTTAAAAATAAAAAAAATATAACAAATTTTTATTCGAATTCAGAATAAAATTTTCTATAAAAATGAGAAATAGTCACATTCATTATTAATAAAAAGTATTTAAAAGAAAAAATCAAAATGCTTTATTTACAAAGTAAAAAAAAATGGAGTGTCAATAATTAATGTTCGCAAATATTCGTCATCCTTGCCCAGATCTCATATTACATTGACTGTCAATTAATCTATATTCTTATTAATAGTAGACTTGCTTTTGCATTAAAACAAAAAAAACATTTTTCACGGAAATTATTTATCAGAAATATTCAGATATTTTTTCGTAAATCGTAAACAAATAGCGGAAAAGACGCACTGTGATAAGTTAAACAAAATTTGTAATTTTCGGTTAACACTTTCTAGTAAATATTACTCTGTTTTTTATAAATTTTTTTAATTATTCATGTTTTACAAATTATTCGTTGTTTTTGTTTTTACATGGGTGTCCAATGTATAATTCACCAACAAGTCCATTTTTAACAATGAAGCTCGGAATTCATTAACATGGAAAGCATTTATGACAAGTGTGTGGCTTTTCTCGTTAGAACGCACAATCTGGTATTTTGTTTAATAAATGTATGAAAGCTCCACAGATCTGAGTGAAGTGATAATAAATTTCGATGATTGTGTTATCGCAGTGAACAATTCGAATAATGAACCTTTCAAATACAGTTGCCCTACTAATTGGGAAAAGTAAAAAAATAAATAGAATTTTAATGAATAATTAAATAAACATGGCAATGATTTAATTATAATGAAGTGCCATCCAAACACGCGTTTTATCATGTATTTCTAGAGTTTTCCCATCATCATCTGGTAGGATAAAGAAATTTATAGATTTAATAAATAAATTATACAAATTTTATTAATTCCTTGAAAATATTTTCTTGTTTTATTTTTAAATAATCATTTATAAATTTTAATATTATTAAGTAATATATAATTTTAAAAATATTTAAAACTACACGTTCCCCTTAATTATAAGAAAAAAATTATAAACCATGACAAAAATTTAAAGTAATGATTGTTGAAACTGGAGATAATTACAATTTGAATGGAAAATATTCTGAAAGGTTCTGAAATAATAAAAAGCTCTTTATAGAAAACATAGAAGTATCTTTTACAAGTGAAATTATTAACAAGTTAAAAAATTAAAAATGGCAACTTTCATTTCTAATTTAAAATTAAAATTTGTTTAATTATTATGAAACTTTTTATTTTTATTTTTATATAAAACGGAGTTTGACCTTATCTGAAAATAAAAACATGAACTCCATGTTAAAAGAACGTCTATTTGGCAATTGTCATTTTAGCTACTCAAGGCAACACAAATATCTCATGATTCATTCCATTGTTTGTTTTGTCACATTTGTTTACATTTTCCCATTGTATTATAGAAATTTTATTGTGAATTTCTTTATTTTTTTATTCATTGCGCGACTAATTCAGTGAGTGAGATATTTTAGAGTTTTTCATTTCTTATATTTTAGTGTTGGTTTCTTTTTCCATCAACCGGTTTCAGTAACTTTATTATCGAAATAAAATTAAAACAACAAATCCATGAGGTGTACACCCTAAAGAACATATTAAATAGAACATATTATAAAATTGCATTTTACCTCAGAATAAAATGTTTAATGAAATCAACAAAAATATTTGTTTTACTTCAGTCATTTATGGCTGTTTACATGGCTATTAGGTATGATTTATGTTGAATGGAAAGGACCTCTGTAAATATGGCCCTATTTAAATAAGATATTCTAAATTTCAATTCCAAATTTATTTATTGATTATTCTAAAATTAAATTTCCGGTTGAAAATAACAATACACAATTGATTTGTTATTAAAAAATACTTTGAAAATTACTTTCTAGATTTTTAATAGACATATATAGAAATAGTTAATAGGAAAACGCCTCTTTTTCAGAATAATACATTCAAAATTGAGTCTAAAAACGATTATTTTATGAAAAAATCAAAATAAGTTTTAAAACTAATCACTTTAAAACAATCAAATACACTAGTTTGCAAATATTGTTCTATCCATTTAAACAAAAAAATAATATTCTTTAGTTTTTTTTTATTTTTAAATTAAATATCTGCTAAACATCAAATGTTTTACACTAATATTTAAATAACCCGATAAAAAAGCAATTTTTTCTCCCTTGAATACTGATTGTAAAAATTTAGCAAAGTCGCCTTGTTTTTAAAAAAAAGGAAATTTAAAACTACAAAACACGTGCAAATCTTGACGGGAAAAAATTAATTCAATGCATTCTATTCACAAAATAGACATCTCTTGTAACTATAAACAAACTGAAAATTCGTCAGCCATATTTCTAGATTTGAATATCTAAAAAAATTTAAAAAAACTTTTATTATTATTATTATTATTACTATTATTATTATTATTATTATTATTATTATTATTATTATTATTATTATTATTATTATTATTATTATTATTATTATTATTATTATTATTATTATTATTATTATTATTATTATTATTATTATTATTATTATTATTATTATTATTATTATTATTATTATTATTATTATTATTATTATTATTATTATTATTATTATTATTATTACTATTATTATCAGTAAAACAAGTATTATTAAATAATTAATTACAGTAAAGCGCCATTTAAACACATGTTTTACGGTATATTTAAACAAATTCATTTTTATCATAAGATAAAAAGCCAACAAAATTAATATGAATATAATTTATATATTTTGAATAAATTATTATTTTTTAAATATTTTAATATGTATTTTTTCTTTTAAAATATTTTAATTTTACATTAAATATATTTAATACTATAAAAATTCTAAATTTATTTTAGAAATTTAAATGTAAATTATTTAAACATTCAAAATTATAACTATATCAACTTCATATACTTCAACAATACACGTTCACAATAATTATTAAAACTTAAGTAAATTTTAAAAAAAGGCATAAATATTTTATTGTGCTCACTGATATTGATTAAGTCCTACAATCGAGAATGCTCAATAACTCGAGTACAGAGATGACAGAAAGTATCTCCAATGTGTATGACATTACACCAATTACATGTAAATTGATAAACAAGATCTGAATAAAATCCAACTGAAAGTTTTGAATTATTTATGAGCATATTGTGTATCTTACACAAATTAGAAATAATATTACTACCTGCGTCCCAGAAAAAACATCGATATTTCAATTTAAGTCAGTGGTATAAAGTGTATAATGAATAAACTAAACAAGGAAGTTTCTAACGCCAGTATTTAGAATGTTTATGGATAGACCTCTTGCTTTGATGATTTCTTGGATGACAGCGATTTAGTCGCCCACAAACTTTTCAATGAGCCCGTCAAAATTGTACTCTGGATGATGCAATTGCAGAAAGCACCATAAATTTCTGAGGATTACCTTTGCTAACACACGGAATCTTCTTTTTATGGCTGTTTTAATGGTTTCTTTCTTTTGTTTTCCTTTTATTTAGTTCGAACCATTTTTCATCAACGTCAACCCAATCATTTCAGTTGTTGCGTTTTTGTTCTCTACAAAATCTAAATTTTCCAACTGTTTACTTAACTTCCTCTTATAATTTAACTTCCTAGTACCATAACACAAACAAAAATTACAACTGATCATTCTTTCATACATTATTGATATTATTTACATCAACAATCGATTTACAGGGATCTGTCAAATTACAATCAAACATTCTAAAATATGGGTTTTAAGGCTCCTTTTATTCTTTTTCTTTTCTTGTTCAATTGATGTTATCAAAAATTTTTTTACATTGACTTTTTGATATTATCCGTTTTCCATTTCTTCCCATCAAAAAATAATTTTGTATATATTTTTCCAAATGACAAAATGAACGTTTCCCGTCACCACATCAATTATTTAAATGTTTCATTCCAGAGTTTTGGTAATATTTTTACTGTCATCCTCGTGAGAAAGTTATTGTTACCTTTTAAGTGCATCTGATCCTTAAAATGTTACCTGTCCGACACATGTCGTTGCAAATTTTTATTTTTTGAATAAAGAAATTGAACTCGTATTTTTTTATGGAATGGTCTAATAATCCTTAAAACAATCAAAATTCGAGATTTATAAATTTCAACGTTTTTTATTTATATAGAATAATTGCGAGTTAAAAACTATGAAAGTTGTACTGGAAAATTTTCCACAAAAAATGGCACATATCAATTTTTATTACTGGCGCCAAAATGTCTAGCGTTGTTTCGGCTGATTTTGTACATAATATTTCCACAGTTTAAGGCATTAACTACATTTTTATATTTCCATAAACAGTTAATAAAATTTTATGGGTTTTTATATTTTTTATTGTTAAAAATAAAAATAATCAATAATTTTTTTTCATAATTTTTAATTTATTTTATTAAAAAATTTATTGAAATATGTTTTATTATTTTCTCTAAGTATTTTTTTTTTATCTAAGTATTTTTTATTACAGAAATGGCTCATTGATAATTTGTTTTACACATCTTTCCATAATGTAATTAAATTGATAAACATACAAACAATTCCAATACATACACACACTGGCATACACACCTGCATACACACAACCGAATACACACAGATTCTCACCTACAACAAAAATGGGAAAACTCACATTTGTAAATTCTGCAAATCAGAAATAGCAGATTCTACTAAATGCATTTTAATTTTTTTCTCATAGACAAATATTGCATAATCGGGAAATGTGTGGAAAAATGAATACATATCAAAATCTCCAAATAATATCCCAACGTTGAATACCCCGATTATATAATCGAGTTTTGATTCTTGTGAAACAGTAATGATTTGTTTCTTTTTTAATTAATTAATTTTTTTAGAAAATTTTATAGTTTTTGTATCAATTTTATTTATACGATAAATCATAAATTGGAGAAACTTTTGATTGTTTTAACAGATTTTTTATTTTTTTTAGATTCAGAAATATATTTTAAAAATCTATTTGAAAATCCGAGGCATTTATATAAAGAAAGCACTTATCGCCGTTGTTCGGATATATTAGCCATGTCAAGTTATTTAGGCATAGATCCTAGTGAGTTGTCGGCAAACATTACGCCGAACAAATCAGTTTTTCATTCCGATGTTTCAAGACCTTATTCAAAAGTCACTCATCATTCAAAATTAGCTCATGCCACATCATTGTCGAGTACGTTTCATAATTCGTTGGAAGGATGCAACACTCTACCTCATATACCTGCCACAAATTCTCAAAAACACGTTCTGAGAAACATGCACTCAAATCTCTCGTTTGAAATTGATATCCCTACTAGTTTTATCACAAATCCTCGACTCAGTGGTCGACGGTCATCAAAATCTTTAGAGTTTTCCTCGTTACAATTCGCTGAAGAAAGCCGGCAAGAGACAATTCCTGAGTCAATCATGGAACAGTTTGTTTGTCCAACTCCATGTAAGGCTTATTCGGCCATTGCAAATGGTGATATTGAAAACAATGGATCGAGTGTTGCCAGCACAATTTTGGTCTCGAATCGTAATTCTACTACCTATCGGACACCCCATAAAAATAAACGTCGTTGGCCGAGTATTAAATCGAAATTTGGAAAATTTGGTTCAATGGGAAAAGTTGATCATTTACAACATTCAGTTCCATTGATACACCGATCCGATCATGATGATAATAATTATCAAGGATCCGAGAAAACTGCTCACTCTCTTTCAAACATCGACTCCAGCTTCGAAAAAGATATCATCAAACGATCACACGAGGCTGATGGTCAATTTGAGGATGTTGATGAAAGAAGTGATGAATCAAATGATGAAAACGACGATCAAACAAATGGAGACTTGAATAACAAATCTCGGGCTTCTAGTTATCTGAAAGAACAATTTTTCTCTTTTTTTCAACCTTCCGACAACAAATTAGCTCTCAAACTGTTTGGCAATAAAAACGCTGTCAATAAAGAAAGACGCCGACAGCAACAGCAGGGTAAATTGGTCATTCACCCATGTAGCAATTTTCGGTAAGATAATATTATTATTTTATTTATATGCATAAAGGTATCTATAAAATTAAATAAAAAATCTGTAATAAAATTAAAGTAAAACATTAAAAAAAGAATCGATAAATTATTTATTTTTAATTATTTTAATTAAATAAAATTACAATAAAAAAAGATGCATATGTAGTTTTTTTTAGTTTAAAAATATTAAGGGATTTTGTCAACTAAAATGTTTAAATAAAAAAATGTTACCGAAAATTAAATTATTAAATAAATTTATTGCTATTTATTAAAACTTAGTCTAAAAATAAACAAATGCATTTTAAGTACACATTAGTCTTCTCAATATTTCTATATAAATAGATAGAAAACGGAAATATAAAATATTATTAGCCAATTATTCGAATTAAATATTTTTACATTAATCATTTTTTATATACCTTTACTTGTGAAAATTTATGGATTTAGAAACGAAAGAAATATATAAATAACAAATAATGTAAAATAGTTTTTTATATATTATATATTATATAAAGAAATAAAAGAAAAAAATAACTTTAAAAAAAATACTTTTGCTAATTTTAAGGGCCAAACAAAATTTAATTTTAAATTTAAAATATATTTTAAATGATTCATTTTAATTAAATTTAGAATTATCTAAATTAATATTTTCTATTTTTAATAAATTCACTAAATAATCTGCAAAGCCTTGAAAATATTGAAATTCATCTCATTTCTTGAACACAGACTTTTAATAGGATTGTTGAATTATATAGAGACTTGTTTCGGTTTTCAATGGCATTCTTTCTATTTTTAAAAATGGATCAACAATTTTTATTTATATAGCATTGCTCATTAAGACTGCAATAATAATAATAATAATAATAATAATAATAATAATAATAATAATAATAATAATAATAATAATAATAATAATAATAATAATAATAATAATAATAATAATAATATATAATAATAATAACAATAATAATATTATATAATAATTATAACAATAATAATAATAATAATAATAATAATAATAATAATAATAATAATAATAATAATATCATTATAAGGACTTTATTTGTTTGTCACCTTTGATTTATTTTAATTTATAAAATACAATGTCTTTTATAATTGATTATTATTATTATTATTTTTATTATTTTTTCAATATATTTATAAATCATTCATGTTTTACGTATCTGATCTGAAATTTCAACCGCTATTTTTGTCAAAATTTTATTGTTAATTATTGGTTAATTATGAAATTTTATCTCAAAACAAACATTAAAATAATTGAAGCTCAATTCTGATAGTTTTAAATATTTAAAACATTATCTGTTTTATCTGTATTTTTATTTTCCTGATAAAATTTCATTTTCATTATTATGAAAATTAAATGTAAATTTTTTCATCGAAATTACTCTTAATTTTTTGAAACGTTTGGCAAAGTATTACAGGAATATTACAGGAATACCTTTCAAACTTGACAAGTGACCATTTGTAAATAACACGTAAATAATGCAACATTTCCACTGAAATATTTTACAACCAAGGAGATTATAAAAGGAACATTAATAATAGTAATAGCAATAAGAAGAAGAAGAGAAAAAAAAGAACTAATGATAATAAAAATATTAATAATAATAATAATAATATAATAATATAGTTAGAAATTATTATTATTATAATTGTCATCATCATCAATACTATTATTAAAAGCATAAATTATAAGTATATATATTTATAATAGAAAATAATTGTTTTGTTTATTTCTATACTCATAAAACGAGCTCTAACAGACTCTTGAAATATTTGAAAAGGATGAAAAAATAATTCATTACATAAGCAAAATATTGTATTTAAATATCATGTACTTTATATCTTAATAAATATAAAATTATTTAAAGCTAAAATGATTTAATCATTTCCCGTAACAAAGCATTCCATGTCGCTTGTCCACAAGACAATTACTGCTCTTGCTCGTCATTGTTATTGTTGACAAAATTCTTTGATTCAATTGTTCCTTCATAATTACTGACTCGTCAATCTATGTGTAGAAAATTCGTATTTTTATACAGGGATAAATATAAATTCAATTAGGAAAATAAAAATAAACAAATAATTTTAGAATATTTAATCAAAATATATTTTCAAGAACGCACACACATATGTATCAATTAATGACTTAATTAAAACAAAAAAATGTAACAGAAGTACTAATATGTCTGACATATGACAAAGTTGTGATATTTACTCACCTATTTTTTTATAGAAAAAATTTAAATATTTAATAATAAAATTATAATATAAAAAATTATTTAAAAAATTAATAATTTATTTAGTTTAAATTATTCATGAATAAAATTTCTATAAAATTTAAAATAAATTTTTGACTATCTGGATCAAAAAATGATTCAAATAATCAAATATTTAAATAAAAGAATTTTCACTTGTTTCAATGTAGAAATTATTTTTCCTTTCCTCAATCGCTCACCTCTATTTAATTTACATTAATGCAACTCTTTCAATTAAATCAGCTTTTCCAAGACTTTGAAAGCACCATTTTGCGATAAAAATGCTGCCCTAATATTGACAACTATTTTTATTACATACGATAATACGGACGCACGTGTGAAATTAGCTGAAATTTTGAAATATTATTTTAGTTTTTTGATTTTCTATAGTTACAAAAAAGTGTCATTTTGATAAAACAAATATTTAATGTTTTTAATTCACTATTATTTGATGTTAATTTAATCTTAAAATTTCGTATTATTAAAGTTGACATTATATTTCGTTAGTAAATTTTCTTTACCATTTTTTTAGTAATTACTGATTTATTTTTTGATGTGTTCATTAAGTTGAGTGTAGAAATTTCAGTGTGTTTTTAGTTTCACTACGTCTCAGGGAACTGAGTTTATAAAAAAGTTTTTTTTTTATTTTGTGGATCCCTGAAGTTATGATTTCATTAATGTAGAAGTAATGCGGAATTGGCGGATGTAAAAAAATAATATATTTTGTGTATTTTGGTTTTTATTTCATGGGAAGTACTACTTCCCGAGATGGTTGATACAAATGGTTAATACCTAAATCTTGGGATTAGTCTCGAAACTTTCTTGGGATTTTGAGATTGCAATATATTAATTTGTTTTTCAAAATATTTGTGTAATGAAATTTATCAAAATGAGATAATAATCAAAGGTTTAGTGAACTTAATTTGAATAGTAATTAAAATTTGTTTTAATTACACAAATAATTACATAAAAGTCAAATAGGTAAAATAAGTCAATACCGGAATACAATTAAATAAATTTAAGTAAGCCAAGATGACCTAAAATGAATTTTTTTAAATAAATAATCGGCTAGATAATATAATAATGAAATTTTTTAAATTTGAATTGATAAAAACAAAAAATAGTCAAGATAGTATAAATTCGAAATTATCTAAATGTATGTTGTGAAATTAAAGTGTAATTTTTAAGGAAAATTTTTGAAAATTTCAATTTCAATATTTCAAAATAAGATAATAATAATAAATTTCAAAATATACAATTTGTAATTAGTAAGTTAAAAAGCCAAGACTAAAATTCAAAACGTATTTAAAAAGAATTATAGGAAATTTATTTGTTGTCATTAATCGCAATAGAAACCAAGTAACACTACATGCTAAAAACATACAAAATAATTGAGTAGCCAATCGAAAATAAAAGACATGGAGTGAAAATAATACAAATGTTATTTTTTCGTTTTAAGACTTTTTTATATAAATTTAATTGGTTAGTACTAAAAAGTTTTTTTATTGACCAAAATTTAAAGCGCGAGGGATTATTTTTAATGCACTTCAAGTTCAGTTGTGCAAGATGATTGGTTATTAATTAATTAAATTCTAAATTGTAGAAATTATTTAAAAATTATTTAACTGAATTGTGAACTTAGAAATTGGAAATTGAAAAAGTAAATACATCTTAGAAAATGTCAAATTGATTAGGGTAATGTTTAGAAACTAAATTAGCCTTCCTGCAGAATAATTTTTTTGTTTTTCTTTTCCAGTTTATAACAACTGGTCTCGGATCTCTCCAGGTTAGTGTCACAAACTCAGAATAAACAGGCGGGCTTTTAATTTTTTTTTTAATATTTTTATGATCTTTTTAATATCAAAATAGAAAATTATATTTTAATAAAAAATAAATTATTGAAATAATAAAAATTATCAGTTGAATCTCATTGTGTTTTTAATGGCTTCCCCAAAAAACAATAAGAACTTATTTTAAAATTAAATTGAATTCATTGTCCAAATTTTTGATCAAAGAAGATTTTTGGTGATAATGACCAAATTTTCTGCATTTTTCAGCAATCACTTCTGACAATCTCTACTTACTTGAGGCAATCATTCAAATGATTTCACTGATTTGACTTGATTTTAAATTAAAGGGGCCAATTAAGGCTTACGGATTTGAGAAGAAAATGACTTAATTTATACAAACGGTTTTTTTTATAAAATATAATTTTATAAATTTTTCCAGTAAGAAAGAGTACTATTAATTATTTTATCTCCAATGATAGGATGAGTGAAGATTACTTAGTGGGTTCTTAGTGCAACATTCCTGGCTTTAGGGACACTGGCGAAAGAAAGTCTGAGCTTTATTCAGGCGATTGTTTCAAAAGATACTATATGTTACGTAACTATAAAATTTGAAAAACAATTAAGTCTAAATAAAATGTTTTATTATTTACTTTTGTTTTAACACAAATTAAAATGTTTTTGTTTATAATTGACGAGCGTTTGCAAGAAAGTGTTAAATTAATCTTCAAAATGTTAAGGATATTAATTAATTAGAAATTAAATAATCTGATTAATAATCATTATTAGGTTTTTAGTCATTTGTGTAATTTTGCACTGTAAAAACTATTGCCTTTCTTGAAATTCTCGACCCTAGCTCACATTTAGCGGATTTTTTATTATTAATTGTTTTCACATAAAGTCAAATATTATTTAATAGTCAAATATAAATTAGATTATATTACTAAATAAAATAAGTTTCAAACATTAAAAATTGACAATATTTTGGTATTGGATTTTTTTATATTGCATAATTTTTTTAATAATGAATTAGAATTTTTTAATTTATGATAATAATAATTTAAATCAATTAAAAGTTTTTTTATTATTATTATAATCATCAAGAAAATATTTATAATTTAGTTCCAAGAAGAATTTAATTTTTTGGTGTTGTTAAATTATTGTTATCAATATTTTTAAAATGTATTTAAACTATGTCAGATAAATCTGCTTCAACAAGGATACCTTTCGTAATGTCTAAGCTTAATGATTTAGGAAGCTGAAAGATTTATTGAAACAAGACAAATAAACTTTTTATCACACAGGAAAACATGGGTTAACTAAGATCTTAATATTATATAAAGTTTAAAATAATTTAATATTTTGGATTACATTTTTAAAAAAATTAATAAATTCATAAAACAAATTTATGTATTTTTATAATTTTACTTCATTTTTAATAATATTTTTCTTTAGATTTAAATTTAATCATTAGTTAAATTTATTATTGATTAATAATTTAAAAATATTCAAATTAAGAAAATTGGATTAAAAAATAATTTAAAATAAATAATAAAATAAAATAAAATAAGCTAATTTTAATAATATAGCACAATTTTTTAATATTTTTTTTAAATGTCAACTAAATTTAAATTTATTATTATTTAATTATTTAATTAACAAATATTCAAAAAAAGGAAAAAAGCTTTCCATGTTTTATGATAAATACAGTTTAAATTTGATTAATAAAAATTTTAGAAAAGTAAGATAATTATTTATTAAAAACATAATATTCTATCCAGTTCAATTAAATATTTATGAGATTCCTAAATTACCTGATTTTCTATTGATAATTGAATTAACAAAATTTATTCTGATTTATTTCTGTTTCAATCTCTTGTTTTTGATGAGATAAATTACGTGAAAATTCAATGAAATTAATTCCAATTCGAGTTATAAATTTACCATTTAAAAGTCATTAAAAACACGCTCAGGAATTTTTCAATTTAACTGAATATTTCAATTAATTAATATTTTATCTTTTATATTTTATACGCATTTATATCAAATTTTAATGTTAAATTATTTGAAACCGATTTTAATAAATTTGTAAAATTTATTTTATAAAATTATTTTTAATTTATTAAAATTAATTTTAATTTTAACTAATAAAAACGGGTTAAAATCAAAAATATTATTAATTTATGAACGATTTTATTAAAGTTAAATTCAAAATATTTATTAAAAAAATTCAATCTTTTCAAACCGAAATGAATAACAACAACATTGTACCAAAAAAAGAGATTATCAATTTGTTAAAGAATGGAATGCCAGTTGATCAGGTCGCTGCAAAATATAACACTTCAACTGTTGCAATTAAATATCTTTGTAATGTGAGTAATTCATCAAATATTTCAAATTCGCCTGAGCCTAGTGAGGAAAAAATATCCACAGAAAAAAAGTCTGCAAACTTAAGTGACAAAAAATTTCTAACCATTGCATTACAGTTAGAAGCAATAAAAAGACGAAAAAACGGTGAAACTCTACGGTCAATAGCAAATGACTATAAAGTAGCAAAGTCTTCAGTTCATCAGTGGGTTAAAAAGGAAAAAAAACTAGTAAAGAAATTTCAAACTCAAAAGCTCAAATCTGAAAACCGAACTCCAGACATATCCGAAGTAGTCAAAAGAAAACACGATACTGATGACGATGTAAATAATAAAGCAGTAATATTAAAAAAAAACCAATCATCGGGGAAAAAATTTCCAAGCTATTATTTAAAAGAAAAAGAAAATTCAGAAAATTTATTCAATCATTATTCTGAAATGGTGAAGAATTTAGAAAAACAGGGTGACTGCAGCGACGAAAAGTTCAGCAGATTCTATTTAGAAATTTTACAATTGCTTCAAAGTGATTATTTTAATGAAATTGAAAAACGCAAAAATTTTTTTAATTCACACTGAAAATAGTTTTTTTATTTATTTTAAATAAATTTCAAATTTTTTATTGTTTTATTAAAATTATTATTGATAATATAATAATCAGAAATCTCTTATTTTCTTCAATCAACAAATATTTTCAATTTTATTCTAGTAATAAACACAATTCCTGATAAATTTAATATTATAAATGTATTTAATAAATAATTGTTATGTAATTGTTATCTGAACTTAGAAAGTTTTAATTAAATTAATATTTTATTTTTTATTGAATTTGTAAAAATATATATTTTAAATAAAAATAATTAAATATTATCATAACTGATAATTACTAATTTGTAGAAAATGTCACTCAAAAAGAAATTACATAATATTTTTCGGCAGTTACTATAGGGTGGGATTGAAAAAATAATAGTTAATTATATAAATTACAAAACCATAAATCAACTGCATATATTTAATAATTTACTGATTCCAGATTCAGAAACATACATAGATCATATATTAACACGTTCAACCAATCCTGTCTTCCAATGATCACCCGACGTTACGAAGTTAAAGACCTTTTGTCACAGTTTAAGTAAAATTTAAGTACAGTAAACTCAATATATTTTTTAAAATGTCATTCTTAAAAACTCCGACCTACATAAATATACTCCATATTATACTGCGGGACTGAAAGTGTTCAGAGATAACAGTAAATCTCTCTAATATGTGGCAATGTGTTACATTATTGTCTTTTAAAACGTAATAATAGTTCATAAATTATGATAAAATTACAAAATATTTTCGAGTGAATTATTTTTATTGCTCTAAATACCGATTGTCACATAAATTAATAATATAAATTCCTAAATATAAAACTAAAATGTACAATTCGTTTCAACATTTTATAAAGAAGTTCTAAAATTTTCTTTTAAAAGTCTTTGAAATAAATTAACAAAAATGAATTGTAACGTCCTACACATCGGCGGATTCATTGTAAACCTGACTTTTCTAGGAGATTTATTTGAAAAGAGTTTGGATGTTCGCAGGCCTGTTGTCATTAATTTGTTAGATAATAGAGAACTGTAGAGCCCAGCAGCGTCTCCTTTAAAAATTTGTCTCGGGATTATTAAGCGTACTCAACTTAAATAAGACTAGGAGCTACATTTTAACTTCTTAACGAATAGCGATCGATCTTTAAAAATATAAATGTTTTTAGATTACGTTTATAATATCGTTTCTGCATTCAACGAAAAGTCTAATGTAGTAAAATGACATTTTCAACTTTTAAAGGATATTTATTTTAATTTTTGTGGAAACTATTTTTTTAATGTAAAACGATTAGTTTTTATTAATTTTTATAAAAATTTAATGTTAGGAATATGTTTTTATTAATAAAAGGATCGACTCTAAATTCCAATCGAACCATTAAATTGCAATCGACCATTAAATTATGTAATCAACAATGTAAAACAATGTAATCCAACACAAAAATAAAAAAATAATTTTAATTAAAAACACTAAAGATGAAGTTCAGTCAAAGAAAAGTTAAGAAAATTTCTTTTTCTTTGAAGTTATTAACTTTCTCCCCAAACCAAAAACTATTAATTTTTTTAGATATAATCTTTACCTGTTTTTTAACTTGCTAAAAAATCTTTGTAAAATTTGAAGGTGATAATTTATTCTGTCTTGAATAGAAAGATTCGTTATTCTATATATTTTTTCCATATTTTTCCATTGAGTACAATAAAACAAAAATTATTATCATATGCTTTTGAACAAATTTTCAGATCTTAAAAATTTTCTTATAAATTACCAGTAAATTAAAAGATATTATCCAAATTTATTAGAAATAATAATATTACCAAAGACATGATTCAAATTTACTATTAAAGTATAATTTTGATTTGTAATGTACGACGAAATCACTACTGACAGACTTCTGTCGACCGTATTTTAATTAATATGATTTTAAATTAATTAATTTAATAAATCTTTGAATATCTTAAAAATTTTTTGATTATTATTATTTTCAAAGTCAACTTAACTGTATTTACTTCACCTGTTTAATAGAAATTCGGTTTGATGGACAGCAAATGCAGATTGAAAATTTTAATTTCTCGAATATTAAAACACATATTCAGTAGAAAAACAAACTTGAAATTTTTTAACTTCAATTCAAAATACATATCAATGGAAACTGAAGAATTTTTATCATCTGTTTTGTGTAGAAAAAAGAAAATAAATATTTGTTGTTTTTTTTCGACAATTTTTTTTGTTTTATTTAGTAATGTTAAAAAATACAATAATAATTATTTTAATGAATTCGACATCTGATGTTTTTGTCTCACGATGGGTTGGGATTTGTTTCAGTTTTCGTCAGGTGTGTGAGAGAGAATTATGATTAAAATATGAAAAATCCAGACGCAAAATTTTCTAATAAATATTTTGGAAAGATTTTCAATTTTTTTAAACTTTTTCTATTTTTTATGTGAAAAAATTTTTGCATTTAAAATTGAGATCTATTTAAGCAATTGATGTAATTATAATGAATAATTATTTAATTTTTTTAGATTTTATTGGGATTTAATGATGTTGGTCCTGCTCATAACAAACCTCATAGTTCTTCCAGTAGCGATCTCGTTTTTCAATGACGACCTCAGTTTGCATTGGATTGTTTTCAATTGCGTTTCAGATACTATTTTTATACTTGATATTGCCGTGAATTTCAGAACTGGTTAGTAAGATTTGTTTTAAAATTTACAATTTAAATTTTAAAAATTTTAATCAAATATTTTTTATTAATTGTTCACTTTTGGCCTATTTTTGTTTTTTATATTAAACTTATCTTTATAAATTTGTTTAAAAAATTTGATTTATGTTCAAAACAAAGATAAATAAGAATTTGGAATATTTAATTTTATAATAATATTTTTATTTATAATAATATAATATTTTATAAAGTTTTGTGTAGAATTTAGCTCCAAGATAATGTTAGAAAAACCTCATTTTTTTAAAGTTAAACCTCATTTTAAATGAAAAATTAAAGATTTCTCAATATTTATTCTTACTTTTATAATGAAAATTCATCGTATGTTCTAAGAAAAACTATTTTTTAATAATCAATTTAAAAAGATTTAAATTCAAAAACTATTAAAAATTATAATTTTATAATAAAAATAAATAAATTTAAATTAAATTCTTACTAAATTCACGAAAAGTCGCAATTTATAGAGTACGATATTATTTCAGAAACTATCCTATTAATTGCGCTTTGGTTTACTGCTACTGCAGTCGGAGAGAAAAAATTAACATTTCATTTACTCTCATTTGTACAAAACATCAATTGAAATATCATCTATAAAAGAAAACAGATCAGAGGTGACCAAAAATATAAAATATTTTATTGATAAGCAATTATGAGGCTTTAAAAATCCAAATAACGTTTTCTATATATATATATAAAGAATAGATTTTGAATATAAATAAAAGTGGGATATTTAATGTTAAAGGAAAATAAATTTTTAAAAACGTTATTTGGATTTATAAAGCCCTATAATATGTATGTATGTATGTATATATGTATTTCAATGGAAATGTAATTTTAAAATATTTTAAATTATTTACGAAATTATTTTTATTTATTCCTCATTATTTTTTAATATATATTTTTAATATATAATGCTTTAATTAGTTGATAAATAGATTTATTTCATTCCCTAGGGGGTCCATAATTTAAATTGGCCTTTGGTCTGTAAAAGTCATGAAACGACAAATGGATGAATTATTATTTTACTTGGATTTATTTAGTTTATGAAATATTGTTAATATTGTAATAAAAATTTTTTAAAAAACTTAACGGTTTTCACTATAAGTTTATTTATATCTTTACATATTAAGAATTTGCCTGAGCTACAAATGTCATAGCGTTGATGTTAGTTTTTCTAGTAAATATGACAATTATTGTTCTTAAATTTATATTTATCCCTCTCAATATTACAAAAATAAATGTCATAAAAATTATTTATTCAAATTTTTTAATTTATTGTCATTTTTATTTTTTTATTCATTATTTTCAATGAATTAGTTGTGGTGATGAAATTGCAATTTATCGCAAGTAATTGAATTGAATTTAGACCAATCAAATTACAATAAATTTCCACATGGCTAAATCTACATTAATAGAATTAATATGTATATTATTAAAATAAAGTACACTCGTTTCAAATTTCTGTTTTATTTTTAAGTAAATATATTAATTAATTAATTTATGAATAAAGTAGCGTTTTATTTCTTATTTATCCCGTATAAAGAAATCAAAATATTTTGTTCTTTGATAACAAATATTTTAATATTGCATTTTAAAGCCCTTATTTATTTTGTCAGTATTTTTTATAATAAACTTCCAGTATTTTATAAAATAAATTATCAATTAAAATAATATTTTTATCAGAGTAATTTTATTTTTACAGCACTTCAATAGTTTTTTTATTTTATTTATAATTACCTTTACTATGTAACGTAACCGTATCAAGTTAAGATTTCGAATTATTATTTTCATTAATCAGAACAAAACAAAATAATTTTGATTGTTGCAAAATTGTTTTTCTACAACGGTGTTTGACAATGTGTGGTACACGTAAGGGGTACGCAAAGAATTTTAAAACTTCTCTTTGTAATCGAATTTAAAAACTTAGTGATACGTTTTTCGGTATCAAAATTTTGATGTTAGGCACTATCATCAATCGAAACATCAATCAAAAATATACGTTTTTCGTTTACCGGACTCATATAAACAAAAACGTATACATACGTTTCTAGTAACGAAAGGGTTAAAAAATATGTTTATGTAATTTTTTTAATAGTATATCCTAGAGATTTTCTACTTAGCAGTGTGAAGTGTTTAAAAATATTTGAAGTGATAAGTGTAGGTCAAAGATTTGGGATGATAATTTGGTTCTATATTTCATTCTGAAATTTTTAGCTTGATGAAATAATATTTAATATTCATAAGAAAATCTAAAATGACGCTAAAAATTATAAACCAGTGAAAAAATATGAAAATATTATCACTTGTAAAATATTATTTAAAAAAGAATCATTAATTTTAATATAAATTACAGTTCAGTTAAACAAAAATAGATAAAATATATAGTAAACAAAATAAAGTGAAATTTTGAAATTAAGTAAGTAATTTAGCATGTAAAAATTTTCAATAAGAATTATTTCAATGAAAACCTTTTCTTTTATTATTTATGTTTTGGTTGTTATTTTAGAAGGTATAGATGTATTACTAATTTAAATTAAACATTGTATTTTATGCAAATTTTATACAAAACACATATGGAATATAAAAAAGCGAATCTGAGCATGGCAAATATTTTTTATTATTTTGTATCATATTTCATTTAAATAAAATAAACTATATTAATGGAGATTTTATTGTAGCAAAGTTATCGTTAAATTACAATAATAATTTGAAATTATATATCCTTATACAGCTTATGAATCAATAAATAAATAAATAATTTAAATTCTTTTAAAAACTTTTATTTAAAATGGTTTTTTAATTTTCCAATTTTTATCTAAATTAATCATTTTTCGAATAATTAATAAAATTTAATTTTTAACAAAATTTTAAATAATTTTAAGCAAATAATAATTTTTTTAAAATTTAATTCTGAATCATTGGTAAATTTGTTTTGGTTTGCATTTGGATATTTTCCTCTTCTCTGAATAATTGACAGCAACCTCTGAGACATTCAAATCTTTTTAATGTACGATAATGTCCATTTTCCCATTATTTATACATTAATTTGTTTTCTCTTTCACAAGTAGCAATTAATATCCCACTGTTAGAAGGCCTTATAAAATAAATATTGGAATTTTATTTTCAAAAAAAAAAGAAACTGAAGTGAAAATCGATTTGAAGAACAAATAAAAAAAATATTTTTTAAGAATAAATGTTTACTCATAAATGTCATAAATATTTTTTTTAATGGACTTTATTTTCTGAATAGAGGGACTTCCCAATATCAGGAAGTATTGTGAAAATATTTCTCCGTTTCCTTTGCCGAGCCTGAAAGGGATCAGTATCAATTATAAGAGGAATCACTGCATTAACTGATTATAAAAAATGTCTTTGTTTATATTTAACTTTTGTAATGGCTTTTAATATAATAACAAATAATATATTAATCAAGCTTTGAACTTTTACGTACCAAAATTTTGAATTTTGTTACTATAATTTTAATTATTTGAGAATTTCAGCAAATAATATAAAGAATAAAAATTTATAATGATATTAATAAATTACGTCAATAATATCAAATAAAATAACTTTAATATTTTTGACAATTAATATCCGTTTAATATTAATTTAATAATTTAATTTATATTTAATAAAATATTATTTATCAAATATTAATATTAACATTGCATCGAAGATTAAGTTATTGGAGTTGACTTGAAGTTATTTATATTTAACTTTTGTTTATATTTTTTGTTTTATAATTTGATTTTTGAAAAAACAGTCTCATAATGTTTATATTTGCGATGGATTAATAAATCCAATGACGCAATCAATGACACAATTATTGATTAGGTTATTATTATTTATTTATTGAATTAAAAAGTAAATATTTTTTAAAAAACTGACAAATATGCTTGTATTAAAAATATATGATTTATATTCTTAAATTTTAAGTCATTATAAACCGTTCTATATAGTTAATTTTATGAGATTTTAAGTTTTAAAATGTTATTTTGACATAATTATTAGTGATCAAAATTTAAAACATTTTTCACTTTTAAACGAATGTAAAATTTAAAAATAAAAATAACTATTTCTGATAAAATAAAAAAGAAATTTTCAACTTGATTTTTAGAATTTCAGAATTATTATTATGACAACAAAATGTCACTTCAAAAGAATAATTTAGTTTAATCATAAAAATATTTAAAAGATACTTTGGATTTTTGTCTTAAAAATGAAACTTTTTCAAAATACTCAGACTCTGAAATTCCTAATCAATATTATTATTATTATTATTATTATTATTATTATTATTATTATTATTATTATTATTATTATTATTATTATTATTATTATTATTATTATTATTATTATTATTATTATTATTATTATTATTATTATTATTATTATTATTATTATTATTATTATTATTATTATTATTATTATTATTATTATTATTATTATTATTATTATTATTATTATTATTATTATTATTATTATTATTATTATTATTATTATTATTATTATCATTATTATTATTATTATTATTGTTATTATTATTATCATTATTATTATCATTATTATTATCATTATTATTATTATTATTTTTTTGTTTTCTTTTAAAATTGTATCCACATTTTTGATTAATTCAAGGAGTTGGTATGGACCTTCATATTTCGATTCAAAACCGCTAGTAAAAGGTTTTTTTCATTAAAACTTTGTTGATTATCAGTTTTAGTCCGTTTGGTTGTTTGACAGTGTTTTTGTTTTTAAGGATACTTGTTAATGACGTATTATTTTTGTTTTATTTTCTGAATGGTATCATACTTGTCTCGAAAGTTGTGTAAACCGATTAAGATTTCTGGTAGTTTTTCTAACCAGTTGTTGTCATTGTTTGTCTTTGTGCAAATTTCTTGTGTTTTTGAACTGTGTAACCTTTCTACTTTTCCGTTCGATTGTGGGTTGTAATCTATCATTCTTACTTTTGTGATGTTGTATTTCGTGCAACATTTTTTTGAATAGTTTGGATTCGAATTGCCTGCCTTGGTCGCTTTATAATGTTATTGGACAACCGTACCTTGTGAACCAGTTTAATTCAAGTTTCCTGCAGAAAGATGTTGCGGATATTTCTTTTATTGGTTTGGCTTCGAACCAGTTTGTTTCACGATCTATTATAGTTATTATGTATCTGTGCTTGTTGTTTGGAGGTAATGGACCAAATATGTCAATGTGAATTGTTTCAAAAGGCTTTGAACTTGGGAATTTTACTGTTAAAGTTTTTGACAGTATTTTATTCGTTTGTAGGGCCAAATGACTTTGGTGTGTAATAATTCATATGTTGCTTTTGATCCAGAGTGGTAAATATTGTGATACTTTTGAATATAGTAGTCACGAAAAACTCCTACATAAAAATAAGTAGTTACTAAATTGATATTATTTGTTGATCCTTTAAACATTTTGGGTAAAGTAACAATGGAAATTAAATGATGGAATCGAAAAGGTAAATGTGAACGTTTCCAAATTCTTTATTTTCTTCAAGTACAAGAAATTCAAAATTTTTGTTACACTTCAAAATTTCGAAAACCCCATAATCACACAACTAGAAGGAAAAGATCAATAGGAGAAGAAAAAGTAGAAAGCGAGGATTATTAAATGTTGTTTTTGAGTGATCAAGCTCTATTTTATGTCAAAATATTTCATATTTCATTTTCTGAACAAATATTGGCTTACATAGTTATATATTTATATTATTATTACTATTATTATTATTTTTATTATATTTTTTTAAAATTTTAATCAGGTATTATAACAAATGATTTTGCGGATGAAATAATTCTTGATCCAAAAATTATTGCTCGGCGATATGTCAAATCTTGGTTCATTCTCGATTTGCTCAGTTCCATTCCGATGGATTATTTATTCCTTGTACTCAATCATGGGCCGGATAAAAATGAGAATTACAGTCAATTTTTTCATGCAGGTGTCATTGAAACGTTTTATTATTAATAAATTGTTTGATATAATAAATAAATAATAATTATTCAAATTCACTATCCAAAAAACGTGGAAAAGAAATTTCTTTGATTTCCAAATTTTGCATCCATCGATCAAAAGTTGGATCTTTCCAAATTTTTGTCTTTATTTTTGAATGGCTTCCTTTCTCCTTGGTTACATAGTTTGGACTAATAACCGTTTATTTTAAGATTATTAATAAGTCTCTAATACAAAATAAGTCAAACGTTTAGCTATTAATATATAAAAACAATGTTTAGCATTGTCCTTACTCTATGTCATTCATGCTTTCTCTTTAACCAATTCTAACTTTAAATTCTGTAGCAAGTAATTTTTTATCTTAGATCTTGTCTTTTACAAGATATAATCTAGAATTTTGAAATTTCTGAAGTTTTGTGAATTGTTTCCTTGTGTAACACAAATTTTCGGCACTGCTTCTTAAAGTGTTATAACACCTGAAAGAAAAGTCAATGCTGAAATCATATGTTACATGAAGGAAAATATTTGAAAATTAAAACAAATCAAAGGTGAACAAAAAAATAAAAGGTTTTGTGCTAAATTCAAAATTGTAATTAATACTTTTTAAAATATATTTAAATATTTTTCAAAGTTGAAAATTATACAAATCTATGATTATATTAGGAAATGGCAAATAATATATATAATATTTAATTATGTATATCAAATGAAAAATATGTAAATAATTACAGCATAAATATTGTATTTGATTTTAAAATGAATTCGTTTCAATGAATTTTGTTATTATATATTTATAATTTATATAACAAATCATGAGTTAATAAGTAAATAAATTAATATATAAAGAAATTTGTTTGATTTGAACTCGTTTTAAACAAGAAAACTAGTTAATTATTAAAAAAAATTAGAAATTGTACAAATTAGAATAATGTTGAAGGGGTTTTTTTTATAAATTATTAAAGATTTATTATTTAAATATTATTTAAATTTGTTTATTTTTGTTTCTGGTTATTTTATAAATATATTTTGGCTGTTTAAGGGAAAGTGATAATTTAATTTTCATTTCCATAAGCCAATTTTTACATTTGATTTAGTTGTTTATATTCAATTATTCTTCAAATAGTGAATAACAAAATAGAAATTATATGTATTAGTTAATTGAAATATATATATATATATATATATATATATGAAACCTATACATCTAAACTTCCGTTTACCTGATTAGAAGGATTGAAGGTGTTACGGATATTTTAGAGGTTAACTCCGTATAAAGTTTTTGGAAATAATAATATCATAAATTTGTAAAATTTATATGTAAATTAAATACGTAAAATTATTTTTTGTTAAAATACAAATATTGATAATTGCAATTATTTTGACAATGTATATGCAATTTTATATTCATATATCATTATATCTGTGGTAGAAAAAAATAAATTAAATAAAAGGTTTAAAAATTAAAAAATTAAATGAAGTTAAGTAAAATATATTAAAAGAAAATAAATGTTGTATTTTGAAACATAATCAAAAAAACGTGAATATTATTCAATTATTATAAAATTGCATATTAAACAACTTAACAGTGTGTTTTTATAAAAACAAAAAAATCATTTATATAATTGAATGTTTTGTTTAAATTGTTAAATAATTTAAAATTGATTTAATTTACTTCTTAGGTCGAACCTTACGAATCTTTCGCTTAGCAAAGCTGCTTAGTATGCTTCGTTTACTAAGATTGTCAAGACTCGTGCGGTACGTCAGCCAATGGGAAGAGGTCTTTAAAATTTTACATTACTCATATAATTATTACTGTCGTTTATATAATCAAATATTAAAAAGTATGATAATATTTAAAACGAAAACAACTGAGTGGCTCAAGAAAATACTTCCAATTTATTTCCCGCAAAGCTCTTTGTCAAGAAACTGTGATTTTTCAAAACTATTACCTTGAAATCTGTTCTTTTTAAATAGTTCAAAATTATCTAAATTAAACAAATTTTTAAAGTAAAATTCTCATTTTTTGTTTTTAATAAACTAGATAATTTCAGCAAAGGCTTATCATATCATTTACTAATTTTTTTTATAATAATTATATTTTATTAAATTGAAATAATATAAGTCATTTTTTAAATGTATATTTTAAATATAATGGCGGCAGAACCAAATAAAAGTTATTAAAAACTATTTAATAGAAGATAAAAATGATTAACTGAACCCATTAAAAAAAAAGATTAATATCACAAATAAAAGGTTTTAAGAAAAGTTTACAAGTTCTTGTAAACAAAAAAAACGAATAAATAAAATATTGTTCCACAATTCTGAAAGACGGTGAAAAGTAGTTGCAAGAAAATCAAATGCAAATAGATCAACAGTGAAAAGGATCCTACAGGCATCTATATTAAATGTCAAATTTTACACATTTTTTCTCCATCCTGTAAAACATAAACCATTCTCGAAAATAAAACTTGAAAAAGGCATTGTCGAAAATATAATATGATGTCACAAAGAATTTTTCTAAATATTATTATTGTGTAATTCATAAAGGTTTTACTTTAAAAATAAATATTACTAAATTGTCATTTTAATGATTATTTATTTAGTTGAATTGACGATTTTAACTGTGATATGAAAAATTAATTTTTGTTTAAATTAATTGAATTTATAAATGTACAAAAATGGCATTTCTAATGGTGTGTGGTGTTATAAATAAGATGCTTGTTTTTAAAATATTAGTTGGTCTTCATGAATACGAGATTTTATTTAGTAGTCTCGTAAGTTATCGGCTTTCAATGGGCCATGTTATAAACTTTATATATGGTGTTATAGAAAAATTATAATACGTAATTTATAGCTTCATTCTTCTGATTTCGTGCTTTATTATTGTGGCAAGAGGGTTTCTTTCACTCGTATTGCTTTATTATCACTTGAATAATTTTATTTTATAATATGTTTGTAGAAGTATTTGATCTCAACATGTGACCAAGGATATTTAACTTTTCCACAAAAGGTAGGAATTTTATAATTTACTAGACAAAATCCCCAGTCTACTGTCATCATCATTATTTTATATATACTCATGATTATAATTATTTGTTAGTAAAATCAGCCCATTATAATAACCAGAATACGCATGTTATTTATAAATCTAAATTATTGGCAACAATAATGAAAAAAAATTTATAATAATAATAATAATAATAATAATAATAATAATAATAATAATAATAATAATAATAATAATAATAATAATAATAAGAAGAAGAAGAAGAAGAAGAAGAAGAAGAAGAAGAAGAAGAAGAAGAAGAGTATTATAAATATAAATATATATTATACTTTCTCAAAACATTTATAATATAACTTTTCAACATTTGTTTTTCTTAAGATGCTACATAATAATTTTGTATATTTGTTTTAATTCACCATAAACTATTATTGTAATTTCATTTAATTCGGTTTCTATCACTGATTCAGTATAAAATTGCTTACTTTTCATCTCAATTTTATAGAAAACATTATTACCGTAAAAGCGCACATCGGATAATTATTCTATGAAAATATTTAATTTAACAATAATTTAATTTAATTTCTTCTTCCCAAACAATAAGTAAGAGAAAATATCGGAATATAAAATGTTGAATATTATTTAAATTGAGATTAAGTATGAAACTTTTTATGATAGTTTATAAGTTAAAAGTTTCGTGTTAAATATAAAATACGTAAATAAGTGGTTATTAAAAACTTAAATATTTGTTAATGATTTTTGTATAATCCTTTAAAAAAAATCTTTATTTTATTTTATTACGTTTCACCTTTTTAAATTTTGCATTGGTATAAATTCAATGTTTTATTTTCTAGATTTTTACCTGGCCCCAAAATCTCAATTAATTATTTTTATTAATTATTTTTATTAAGGTTCTTAAATATTTTTGTTTAATATTGAAATGTGAATTACTTATATTAATTGACAGAATTATTATCTATCACAATTGAAAGAGAAATATATCATATTTTATATGTATGCTGATAATATACATCGCTTTTATATAATATATTATAAAATATAAAATTGTTTATCTGTCGTAATTATATTCACAAATGCTACAAAGAATGGAATTTTAAAGTTGTTTGAATTAGAGATGAATTTTGATTAAAGAATATCGTATTCAGATATAAACAAAAGCACAAACAATAGAAGTTGTAATTAGTTATAGGTTGCAATAAAGATGTGAAAAGGGAAAACAATTCTTATAGTTTTAAAATTTACAACAAGACGGGAAGAAAAAATTGAAATTGTAAATTATATGCTAAAAATAAATGTTATTCTATCCTATGTTTTGCAGATACAAAGTACAAAATATCTTGTGGCTTGGATTAAAATAAGATAAATATTAATAAAATAATTATTAACAATGTACCCTAATGGAGAATATTTGGTTTAGAATATAAAAATATCAGTAAACTTATTAAAAATTTAAATTGTCAAAGAATGTACTGATTAAAAAAAATAATTTAAAAAAAAATTAAAATAAATAATTACTATACTATAATTAAGTAAAAAAATTAAACTCTATTTATCTTTAAAAGCAATGTTAATTTATTAGCTTTAATTGTGAAGATAAAATTGTGTTTACTCAATAAATGGCTGCGGGATGTATTACCTAAACAAATTAATTTCCAGTGATTTACGAGTGCAACACCTGAGAAAATATTTTATTTATCTCTTTACTTGTAACTATGCACGATTTCCATGCTGAATCCAGATTAAATAAGCAGAATAATGTGCACGACACTTGATGCATTCATACATACATACATACACACACACCTTAATAGCATATAATCAGAGACACCACAATTAAATTATAACGAATATTAAACAATCTATTAACACCTATATATAATTATTTTAATCTACTTGGTGTAATTATTTATAAGTGTGACCCACAAAATATCTGTTTATAGTAAATTTAATTTGGAAAAAAAATGTATTGTTGATAATTAGAAGTGAACACACTAGAGTGACTTGATGTCAAAATTATATATTCAAATGAGAATAAAACTTAAATATCAAATAAATTGCTGTATCCTCTATAAAAATATAAATAACTTCTAAGATTATAAGTTTTGTTCATCATCATTTACATTTATTATTCATTCTTTTTGTTACACTATTTACATCGTGAGTTTCTTAAAATGTATTCTTTTCTAAAAATTACCGTATTTCTAAACATCTCTGAATGCTCTGAGAACTGATATGCATAATTTGTCAACATTGCCGATCAAGAGCTGTTTTCATGTTTACAAACTTATCTCTGCCTGAAATTTGTCTTAACCTTTAAATAATAACCAAAATTTTGTTTATTCGAAATAAAAACATAACATTTATAAGGTGATAAAATTATTTTTTAAATCAGTGGTTCTTAACCGAGTATAGTGATAGCTTTGTAAATGACCATAAACTTTTATCATTATTTATATTTTTATATATTATCAATTTTTTTTATCATTTTATTATTAAAACAAAAATGTAATACACAAAGAAAAGGAATACCCAAAAAGTTTGATTATACTATTTTCACTAATTCTTTAACTGCTTTGACGTTTTTAAACTCATTCATCGCATTTTAGAGTCATATCGGGAGAATTTATTATAAACAGTAGATGTATTTTAAACAAATTTTGGAAAACATTAATTGTTTTTAATTTTTTGGTGCTGAAATTTCTACATTTACACATCTTTATAATTTTGAGCAAGACCACGTTAATATCCTAAAGGGTTTCATGTCAAAAAGAGGCTTATTCACGATTGTGATGTCGTATAAGTGACAGCGGATATGCTTCACTAATTTCACATATAATATTTATATGATCATATTAATGCTGAATAAATTTATAATCCAAATACCAAATTTGAAAACAAATGTGAAATAAATGTAAAAGAATAAATGATAATCCGATTTTAATTAGAATTGTTCTCAGTATTTCGAGATTTGATTGTATCCATTGTAGAAATAATAATTGAATCCAAAAATTATATTTATTTTTAATATTTCAAAATTCTTTTTATTTTTAATAAATATTAATTTTAACTAGAATTTGACCGATTGTATTATTCTCCGATTGACCCGATTGTGCCAATTGTGAGAAGTACCGATTGTAATTCCGATACCGATTGTGTATAAATTTTAATTTTTGTTAACTATTTGACTTGTCATAACTAGATTTTTTTACTTGGTTCTTCTAAATATGCTTTGCATTGGGTATTATAATATAATTAAGTGATGCACGTATTGTTTCGTCGCTAATCTATATTTATCCAAAAAAGTTTGTTGTCTTTTGACTTCTGTTTTTTTTGTAAGTCAGAGTAATTCCCCGATATCTCTGAATTAATTAACAACCGGCTCTGGGTGGTAAACAGATTTCCGATTGTACCGATTGCGACATTTTGCTCCTATAATCGGCCCGATTGTGAATGTTACCGATTAATCGGTTGAGCTCTAATTTTAACCCTTAAATACTATTTTCAGTATATATTTTTGCAATATTTGAATTTATTTTAATTGAAAATGTTAGTGAAAAAAATACAGAAGTACTTTTATGTAATTCTCTTTATCGGCATTAAACCTATACTAGTACTGTTGAGGCACAAGAAACGTGTTAGCGTAACAAAATTCTATGACATCTCACAGTGAATGTGTCCGGAAATATTAGTATTAAATATAAAAAGCACAGTTAAAAATCTAAATGAAGACAAATGAAATTCTAAAGTAAAATACAGATCAAAAGTGAACAGAAATATAAATTATTTACTAATAAATAGTCTTGAGTTTATAAATATATTTTAGTAAAATCTATTTTTTTAATTTACACTTATAATTAAAATCCTTAAAACATTCTAAAATTATACACTACTTATGGTTTTAAATTTAAAATCTTAATTAGTGTATAATTTTAGAATATTTTAAAGTTTAAAGTTATATATATTTAATTGACAGTATTTTTTCGAAATTTTAATTTAAAAGCATCCTTTCCATTTTTACTAATTATTTTAAAAATTTACTATTTATTTTACTATTTATTTTTGCCATAGATTATATACACTCTATAAACTAATGAGATTACATTATTTATGTTTATTACCCATCAGTTATCCAGCTTTAGATCTTAGTCATAATAAAAGTAAATGAAATATTATAAAATAAAGATTTAAATAAAATATCATTTAAAAAATATTATGTGATTAATAAAAGCAAATTATTTTGTCTTTAATTTATTTAAGTAACAAGTATTGAATTTCACTTTTGGAATTTTTTATTGACATTCTCTTAAAAAAACTTTTATAAATTCCAAAATTTCTGTTTGACATTCATTTTGAGCTCACAAAATTGCGTTTAAGTCAACAAAAAGAAAATCAATAAAATGTGCTTTCATATCGAATTGACTCTAAAGAAAACTGATAAATTTTGCGATTATTTAAATATTAATAAATTGGAAATTAAAACAAAAAATAAAAAACAACAACCAGTCAAATTGAAATAAATTTCATTGAAATCGTTTAAAATGTTAGACAGAATTAAAATTCAATTGATTAAATATCTTAACCCCTTGAGACGGTTCTTGAATGGACATTCCAACTTTTATTTTTTTAATTCTAATAAATTTAATTTCTCTTTTCATTGTTCATTTTTATTGATATAATTAATTTTAATTAATTTTTAATAATTAATTTTAGTTCCTAAATATGGCGAGCAAATTCATTGGCATTTGCAAACTTGTTCTATTGATGCTTCTTCTCGGACACTGGAATGCCTGTCTGCAGTTTTTAATACCAATGCTAATGGAATATCCAGCAGAATCTTGGGTTATCAAATGTAATTTAAAGGTAATTAAAATTATAAAATTAATTAATAAATTTTTGAACATAGTGAAGCTGAACGATAGACTGCGTGATTGTTCAGGGATTGTAAAATTTAAACATCTATATTTAGCTCAATTCATTATATTTTATAAATAAAATTGTCAATGAATTTAAACAAAATTTTGAATAAATCTAAACATTCCCATAAGTCGTTTGCAATTACTGTCATTATATTTTTTACTTAAATTATAAAACAATGATAATCTGAAAGAATAATTAAGGATTTAAAGTGATTTTTAACATTTGAATTATTTTTCATAAGGATATTATATCATTATTCAAGCTGTTATATGTTCCTTTTGTTTCACAACAAGTATATATATATTATTATTGTTTTTTGAATGAGGTAAATTTATTTTAAATTTATAAAAAATAAATTAATCTCAATATATATGTATTTTTTCAAACTAATTGGGAAAAATCTTCGAATATGTACAAAGTAATTCATCAAATTCTCATAATCGTCTTTTATCAGCTTGCTATCAAGTGCTTACTTCAGAATACCAATTATACATTGAAAGGACATGGAACTGGATTCAGGTGTCTTTGATATGTTGATTAATCAATTTGATTAAATAAATAGATTATAATCTATAATAAATCTTACCACAAGTCATCTTCACAAAATGGACGGGTTTTGACATAAATGTCTAAAATGCTAATTAAATTAATTTTAACTTTAAAATAAATCTTACAATGATATTTCTTTCTCTAAAAATATCAATTATTAAGTTATTATAGGAGTTTATTTCAACACAGATTTACCAAATATTAAAAGGTTGCGAGTATTTATATTACGTGTTGAGTTTGTGTGCAACATTTAGTTTTTCTATCATTTTTTAATTTTAACGTCTAAAGTGTTTCTCACTGAACTTACAAAGAATGATATCAAAATGATTTTGTATGTTTTAATATATTATAACGTTATTGATTTTTTTTTAGATTATAGAAGGTGTATCTCAGTGCAGTTACGTTGATATTAAAATTAAAAGTTTAATTATTAAAAGTTAATTATTAAAAGTTTATTTATTTACAAATTTATAAAAGAGAAGGGATAGGTTCTTCGCTTTTTAAACTTCTCATAAGTTTGTTAGTATCTCTGTACACGGTTTTGTTTACCACAGTGATCTAGTAGAACTTATCTTCTGTGTTAAGCTAGGGATGATTTTATATGTATATTATTGATAAAATATACAAGCTAACGGCAAACGAGCTTTTTGTAAGGTGTATAAAACGGTCTACAAGTTCATGATCTATTGTCACTTTTAAGATCTTCATTATTATAATTACAGTTGCAAGTTGTTTTCAATTTTTTTCTCGACATTATACGCTTTTCCATTTTATACTCACATATTTTAATACGAAATAACTTAATTTTTCAGTTATTTGTAAACTCATGCTGGGAAAAAATGACATAATCTTCGGTGGTTTATTAAATATTTAGTGACGAGTATTTACATTGGAAATTGGTTTTTTAATTCTTGCTGTTTTTAAAAAATCTTGCAAACTGTCAATGCGTTTCTGGTGAAGCACTTTACACTAAATTTGTTAATAAACATTCGATAACATTAAAGTTAAATTGTTGATGAATAATTTATCAAATAATATTAACTATTCAAGCAAATTAATACTATTACATAACAATTCAAATAATTTATTAATTATATTAATTACAATTTCAATTAATTAATATATTATTTTCAAAAAACGAATATTATAAAAATTAAAAGTTGTTTAAATAATCATAACAATATAATTTAAATTAATAGTTAAATAAACATGATAATAAGATAATTATAAGAAATCGCTATCCAAATAAACGTTTTACGATATATTTCGACAGTTTTTCTGTCATTATCTAATACAATAAAAAGCATTTTAGAATTTGCATCTTATAAAAAAACTTTATTAATTTAAAAAAATTATGAAATATTATAATTTAACATTATTTAACTTTTTATATTTGTTATTATATTTATACTTAATTTCGAATAAAAGAAATATTAAAGGAAACATTTTCATAAGAATTATTAGCAGCTATTTGAACTACTCAGCCACTGCTAAGGAAACATTCTTTTTTGAATGATCTAACATTTTTTCACTTTCATATTTCGAAACCTTCTGCTACTATTAAGCATTAAGCGATTCAGTGCAAAATCATAAATTAAGTAGTGTTTTACTCAAAAGATAATTTGATAAAAACAATTTAGCTAAATGTAGGATAGGGTCATATGAAACCGCATTCTCCGTTTGAAGAAAAAGTGAAAACTTTAGCGATGGTTTCTGTTTCATATATGATCGGATGGGAAAAAAGATTTTTGTCGAAAATCTGAAAAAGAAAATTATTATTATTTGTAAAATAAGAAAATAATAAATTAGTAAATACTTGTTGTATTTTACACTTATTGCAGTCATTTTCATTGGTTAAATTTCTTTTATAATATTTATAAAATGTTTAAAACCTTTAATGTCGAAAGTTCATGTTAAATAAATTAAAATATTGATATAATCTGAAATGAAGATAATGATATTTATATTTAATTAATTTTACAAATATTATGTATTTGCAATTATTTTATAATATTTTACAAATTTTTCTCTCATTAACTAATATTTTGTCTATAGAAATTCCTTGCGTGTTAATGGAAAATCTAATATAAAAACAGATAAAAATACATTTAATAATCATATATTATGAGATTATATTCCTGCAATGATATTATATACATTTTATTCGCATATGATATATAAATAAATTGACTTTAAATTTTCAGAGCCTATATTACATCAAATAGTAAAAAAAAATTTTTTTTTATGTTTATGAAAAATATTCTAATATTTATTAAGTGTCGTAAACCCATTAATTAGATGAAATAGTTTCATATTCTGTCGACAGAGATTTAGAAATAATTTTAAATTTTCAAAGAAAGTTTTTTTTAACGTTAGATTTAAAATATTTATTTACATTTTATATTATTTTAAAATTTAAAAAAATCAAGTAAATAAAGCACTTAGCCGAAAAATTATTATAATTTACTAGCAATAAGAATTTAAAACGAATTACTAAATAGTTTTATAAGCTATGAAAAATGGCGAATTTGTCGGCTAAAATAGAAACTTTTATAAATGATTGGAATAAATTCTATGTAACCTGTCAATAACAAACATTATGAAATCAAGAACAAATATGAACAAACAATTTTAAATTGATTAATGATAATATTATTACTGATAATATTATAAAAATCTTCCTAATTAATTTTAATTATTTATAATTATTAAAAATAATTAAAAATAATCTTTTAAATGTAAAAGAAAAATTTTAATTGTGTTTTAAAATTGAAAAATTGTAAATTTTAATTTAAAGAATTTTGTAATATAGGATCAATATTTTTATAACTATAGTTTCAATATTTTAAGTTAAGGATATTTATGAGGATAACATTATTTATAATAATAATATAACAATAATAATGATACTCATATTGTAATAATAATAATAATAATAATAATAAATATAATAATAAATATAATTAAAATTATAATTATAATTATAATTATTATTTTAATTGTTATTATAATAATTATATTATATTATTTCAATTTCAATTATTCACTTTTTTATTACATTTTTAATTAGCTATCATCTATAATGTTTATATTGTTCTTTTTAAAGAATATTTTGTAGGATTTTTGAATAAGCTAAAATATCTGACTCAAAGCATCATGGGAAAATATTATTAACTCTCCTAACAATATTATTCACATATTTTTAAATGATTTTTTTAAAGATATTAACAAATAAAATTTTTTTAAATATAATGGAAAAAATCAATTTCTTTTAAATATTATTTTTATTTTATTTGAGTCCTTGAAAAATTCATTTTAAATAGGATGCTTATTGGTTCAAGCAGTATACTTGGGCATTATTCAAGGCAATGTCTCACATGCTCAGTATCGGTTATGGGAGATTTCCACCAACAAGCATCAGTGAAGCCTGGATTACGATTGTCAGTATGATGACCGGTGCCACGTGCTACGCGTTATTTGTCGGTCATGCTGCAGCAATAATTCAATCATTCGATACGTCGAAGAGACTTTACA